>CM056054.1:23432181-24032181 GCA_029574335.1 Rana kukunoris
CCTGGCCAGGGTACGGAGGGAGATGTCAGCGTGCAAACAAAAAAAAGCATGTTCAAACAATCAGGGCAATTCAAAGGGTTGGGTGCCGGGGAACGAGGCCTGACGATGGCGTAAAGATGAGCAAATATCAGGTCCATCAGGAGCTCGGCTCGGGGCTTGTTTGCTTTACAGAGAGGCCGAGATACTGGAGAACATTTAGAGGCGTAATATGTCGGTGTTACGCTAAACGGTTTACCGGTGTAAAATACGAAATGTTTAACCATTTCAGCCCCGGAAGGTTTAACCCCCCTTCCTGACCAGGACCTTGTTTTGTGATACGGCACTGCATTATTTTAACCACTTAAGACCCGGACCATTATGCAGGTAAAGGACCTGGGCAGTTTTTGCGATTCGGCACTGCGTCGCTTTAACTGACAATTGCGCGGTCGTGCCATCAGCAAATTATAGCAGATTATAGCGGGATTGCAATATTGTGGCGGACAAATCAGACAGGGGCAGATTTACTAAAGACAAAAAAAAAACTGTGCACTTTAGAAAGTTGCACCACAGCTTAGTGAATGAGCACAAGTTCTGCTGACTTCCATTATCCAAACACGTGCAAGCAATTTTATTTTCCTTGCACGTGATTGGGTATTCTTTGCAAAGTGAAGCTTTACGTATTTAATAAGCTCTGGAGTAACTGCATTTGCAGAGTGCACAGTCTATTTGCCTTTAGTAAATCAACCTCTACGTGACACTTTTTGGGGACCAGTGACACTAAAAACAGTCATCAGTGCTAAAAAAATGCACTGTCACTGTACTAATGACACTGGCAGGGAAGGTGTCAACATCAGGGGCAATCAAAGGGTTAAATGTGTTCCTAGGGAGTGCTTCCTAACTGTGTGGGGGAGGTGCTTTAATCATACCTCCCAACTTTTCAACTTCAGAATGAGGGATCGAAGTTGTTGAGCGGGGGGGGGGGGGTCCGGAGATCAAAGTTGTTGAGCGGGGGGGGGGGGGTCCGCGGATCAGAGTTGTTCAGTAATCGCGGGACCGCGGATCGCGGTGATCCCGGGGGGAGGGGGCTTGGGGTGCCGTTCAATCGCGGGACTGTACCCATGATCGCGGGAACGCGGGATTTACCGCAAATCGCGGGACAGTCCCGCGGAATCCAGGACGGTTGGGAGGTATGCAGTTTAATTGTGGGAAGATAGAGATTAGTGTTCCTGCTTACAGAAACACATGAACTCTGTCTTCCCTAGTAACAGAACGGCAATCTGCCTTGTTTACATAGGCAGACCTCCATTCTGCCTCTGTCAGGAACGATCAACAGGTCCCACTGATCGCCACTGATTGGCTCCCGCTGTGTCCAATCACAGCAGGAGAGGGTCGCCGGTGGCGTGTGTGCGCGCCACAGTCCCAACAGTTCAGAATCAAGTACCTAAACCTGATTCTGCGCAAACCAACTCTCAAATTTTTGTTGTCAGAAATTCCAACAGCAAATGTCCGATGGAGCCTACATACGGCCGGAATTTCCGACAACAAGCTCCCATCGAACATTTGATGTTGGAAATTCCGATCGCGTGTACGCGGCATATGAGTCCAATATAGTCACAAGTTGCCTGTAATGATCCCCGCACGCTAATTAACGCGGCAGCGGCGGCGGCGGCATCATCATCTACTAGGTATGGGGGACATGGCTGCAATATATGGGGGGACATGGCTGCAATATGTTGGGGGACATGGCTGCAATATGTGGGGGGACATGGCTGCAATATGAGGGGGGACGTGGCTGCAATATGTGGGGGGACATGGCTGAAATATGTGGGGGGACATGGTTGCAATATGTGGGGGGACATGGCTGCAATATGTGGGGGGACATGGCTGAAATATATGGGGGGACATGGCTGGATATATGTGGGGGGACATGGCTGCAATATGTGGGGGGACATGGCTGCAATATGTGAGGGGACATGGCTGCAATATGTGGGGGGGCATGGCTGCAATATGTGGGGGGACATGGCTGTAATATATGGGGGGACATGGCTGGATATATGTGGGGGGACATGGCTGGATATATGTGGGGGGACATGGCTGAAATATATGGGGGGACATGGCTGCAATATATGGGGGGACATGGCTGGATATATATGGGGGGACATGGCTGGATATATGTGGGGGGACATGGCTGCAATATGTGGTGGGACATGGCTGCAATATATGGGGGGACATGGCTGCAATATATGGGGGGACATGGCTGGATATATATGGGGGGACATGGTGGATATATGTGGGGGGACATGGCTGGATATATGTGGGGGACATGGCTGCAATATGTGGGGGGACATGGCTGCAATATATGGGGGGACATGGCTGCAATATGTGGGGGGACATGGCTGCAATATGTGGGGGGACATGGCTGCAATATGTGGGGGGACATGGCTGTGATATATGGGGGGACATGGCTGGATATATGTGGGGGGGACATGGCTGCATATATGTGGGGGGACATGGCTGCAATATATTATGGGGGGACATGGCTGGATATATATGGGGGGACATGGCTGGATATATATGGGGGGACATGGTGGATATATGTGGGGGGACATGGCTGGATATATGTGGGGGGACATGGCTGCAATATGTGGGGGGACATGGCTGCAATATATGGGGGGACATGGCTGGATATAAGTGGGGGGACATGGCTGGATATATGGGGGGACATGGCTGCATTTGGGGACACATTTAAAAAAAAGTATCGGTATTCAGTATCGGCGAGTACATGGAAAAAAGTATCGGACAACCCTAATTATTACCATTACTATTATCATTATTTATTAAGTATTTATTATTTATGGGTTATGTAATATTATTATTAGTAGTATTAAACGTATATTTTGTATTATTACTATTATTCTTATTACTACTACTACAAGTAGTAGCATATATTTTATTATTGTTATTATTGTTATTATCATATCATCATCGACATTATTATCATTACTATTACAAATATTTATTGTTAAAGTATTTATTATTATTTATAGCTATGGATTATTTATTATCATTATTATTATTATTATTATTATTATTATTATTATTAGCTGTAGTGCATTTATATTATTAGTAGTATATTTACTATTATTATCTTCAACATTATCATTCTTTTTATTACTTTTATTTGTAGTTTATTTAATGATTGTTTATGGTATAGAATATTTATTTATTTAAGGCAGGGATGTTTTCTGGGGACAGATCCTCACCATCAGGGACTGCTCCTGGATATCAGCTGTTGACTGTACATTTTCCTCCTCATGGTGCAGTCCTCAGTCCTTTTGGCATCACACAGAGGGGGTCCCTGCAGCTGGCTGTCTTTGCTTTGAAATAGGATCGGTGAGGAATGAGATGGGATCACAGCATGGAGATCCTGAGGATGGCAGGCTGAGTGCTGACACACCAGCTGGCCTCTCTACCACCACAAGCTGTGGGTGTCCGGCAGGTGATAATGGCTTCCCCCAGGCTCAGTTCACACGTGTGTGCGCTTTACAGCAGTACAACATACATCTCTAATGCACAGAAGCTGAACTGCTTGTGCTTCTGAAACCATGCCTAAAGCCAAACCTTCAGTATATATATATATATATATATATATATATATATATATAAGACATGGAAAGTGTTACAGCTTTTGTTCTTTATAAAGCAGCCACAGCCTGAGTAGAAATGCCTGTCCCCTGCCAGCATGCATCAGAGAATCCCCCTTGCTCTCTGTATAGAAGCAGAGGACTATCTGCAGAGGTCTGACATGGTCATAGTTCTCCAATCACCACTGTGTAAGACAGGCATGTCCAAAGTCCGGCCCAGGGGGCAATTGCGGCCCCATTCCAGTTTAATGTGGCCCCCCTGGTAATTTGGATATATACTATATTTATCGGCGCTGCCTCGGAGGGGACAGGGAGGGGGGAACGAGTGCTGTCAAGCTACATACAGGAGAATCTCCTGTTTACTCTGCGGCATCTGTAATAGGAAGTCTCGTCTCCTGGGCTGCCATTGGACAACTCCTCTGTCTATCATAGGAGGCGGGACATGCTATTAAAGAGGCTGCTGTGTAAACAGGAGATTCTCCTGTATGTAATCTGCCCGAGGGCCCTAAGCCACTAGGGGGCCCCATCAGGGAATGCCTGTCTCAGTAAAACCAGGAACAGTATGTAAAAAATCTGTGTTTTTTTTACATTGTCCGAAACCGACATGCTTTTCATGTGAAAATCCCGAGATTTTAGCTGCCACGCCTCTGCACTGCCTCCTGGCATGGTGGCCATCTGTAAGCCCGGCGGCCCCATAATCCTCTACCCCATGTGTTGTCAGTCTGGCCCTGGTGCCGGGCAATCCGGGACACGTGGTCACCCTAGTGCAGATGGGCACTGATTGGGCTGCATTGATGGGCAATGATGACCCTTATTTTGCTTCACAATTCTTTATTTAATTTTTTTTTTCCTGAAACTTCCCTCCTAAAGTGAAGGTGCATGTTGTACGCCGATAAATACGGTTTGTAAAATCCCATAACCCACTCTATTACAGTAGTATATAATGTACAATGTGTATGTTTCTGTAATATAATTGCGGGGAAGAGAGCTCCGGCGGGTCACAGAAGAGCAGAGCGGCGCTATAACACAGGTATTTGGCACAACTATATTACAGAAACACACACATTATACATTATATACTACTGTAATAGAGTGGATTATAGGATTTTACAAGCATTTTAACTCGGGTGACATTGGGGATTCCTGACAGGCAGGGAGAGAGAGGGGGAGAGAAGACGGCACATTACACGGTAAGACCTACTCCGAAAATAAGCCCTACTGTGTCTTTTGTTGGCATAATTAATATAAGACCCTGGCTTATTTTGGGGGAAACACGGTATATATATATATATATATATATATATAGACCCATACACACACGCATGTGTGTTTGAGCTTTGGAGTGCACACTTTAATGCTATAGGCTGCGCACACCTATGGTAGAGCTATAGGCCAGACTCAGCGGGGGGGGGGGTTGGACCTCTGCAGAGAGACCACTGAGAGTAAGGGTCCTTCTCTGCAGCATGCTGACAGGATAGGCTTTACTATTCTACTGTCAACTGTAAGGCTGCGTTCATACCTCAGCGTCAGATTTGCCGCGATTTTGAAACGCCATGGTGTGAATGACAAATCGCAGATTTGAGATGGCATTCATTCGAATGGCACCTAAAATTGCGGTGCAGTTCTGCCGTGATTATCGCGCAATAAATCGCGGCAAACTGAACTGCGTGAAGCGTGTCGCCCAAAAAAAAGCTCCTGAATTATTATTTTTCGCTTTACTGTGCTGCTTCTTCTTCGTTTGACCATCCAGTCACAGGCTGGGGGCGGGTCCAGGATGTCTGGGGCTTTGGAGGAAGTGGGTTGAAAGATGCTGACTGAGGACAACTAACGGAAAATAAGTATAGCAGGAAAATCTCTGGATTGAAGATGAATATTGCAGCAAATCTATTTTTACTTATAGAGCATAAAGAGAGATGTGCTCCCCACTGTGTTGCTTCTCTTTTCACCGTCCAGTCACAGGCTGGGGGCGGGTCCAGGATGGCTGGGGCTTTGGAGGAAGTGGGTTGAAAGATGCTGACTGAGGACAACTAGTGGCGGAAAAGAAGTACTGCAGGAAAATCTCTGGATTGAAGATGAATATTGCAGCACATCTATTTTTACTTATAGAGCATAAAGAGAGATGTGCTCATCACTGTGCTGCTTCTCTTTTCACCGTCCAGTCACATGCTGGGGGTGGGTCCAGAATGGCCTGGGCTTTATAGGAAGTGGGTTATAGGATGCTGACCATCAGACTGAGGACAACTAGTGATGAAAAAGAAGTACTGCAGGGAAATCTCTGGATTGAAGGTGAATATTGCAGCAAATCTATTTTTACTTATAGAGCAAAAAGAGAGATGTGCTCCCCACTGTGTTGCTTCTCTTTTCACCATCCAGTCACAGGCTGGGGGCGGGTCCAGGATGGCCTGGGCTTTATAGGAAGTGGGTTATAGGATGCTGACCATCAGACTGAGGACAACTAGTGATGAAAAAGAAGTACTGCAGGGAAATCTCTGGATTGAAGGTGAATATTGCAGAAAAGCAATTTTTACTTATTTTATCTTTTAATGGTCTTTTTTTTTTTTTTTACTTGTTTTCTTTAGCTGGAGTTCTCCTTTAAGTCCAAGGAAGAGGCTTTCGATACTGTCTTTGACACATACAAAGGACAGGATGGGGAAAACAGGATCTGAGAAGGGAAGAGGTCTTTGCATGCAAAGTCTGGATCAGAACAGGCAATCAATCAGCAGAAAATGTTTCCTGGGCTTCACGAAGCAGACAAGCAGACAGTCCATCCGTGTGTATAAAAGACGGAGGAATATATACAATCCAATGTCGGCCTGCTTCCCCCGAGTCAATCCCCCCGGCCTCTGCCACAGCAAAGTCACAGAGGGCTGCAAAGGCCCGAACACCAACCAGCGCCTGCAGGCTATTGCCTAATATGGCGATACGGGCACTGCACAGTTAATGATGTCATGCTGATTAAAGGCACACTAACCTGCCAAATATTCCCCAACCACGTGGAGTGCCAAGAGATATATACAGAGCGGGCAGTTCTAGGGCACCCCATTGTTATGTGCAAATCCGGGGCTGCTGCTTCCGTCTGAAGTCCTGGTCATACTTGTGCTGCATATGCAGCACATCGCAACTCTAAACCACATTACGCAGGCGATGTCCACTTAGTCACATATCTGCGTTCACAATTCAGTACCTCGAAAAAGTCTTGCACCAATTTTTTTTATCTGTTTAGGGCCGCAGGAAATCGTATAAAAATACCAGAACCTTTTTCATCACATTATTTGAAAGAAATGTAAAAAAATCAGGTTGACATTTTATAGAGCACACAGGGGTTGTGTTATATAAGACAATAACGCGACCTCCACCCTAGTGATGTCCAATCTGTGTTGACACTAAGCCACTGTCTGGAGCGCGTAGTGCTCCTGATCTTTGATAGCACTTGGCTTTGGCTGTGATGCATCCCTGTCTTTTTGTCCATCTGCAAGGTGATTGATGTGACCAGTCTTTGGGTGGAGACCAAACCTGATTTAAGCCAGCCAAGTCTGCAGTTCCATGCTTGTGATTTTACATTTGTAACACGTTCTCCAAGCTCCCTGTTCGTCTGTCCTGCTCTGCTGTTTGGATTCCCTTGTTAACGACCTCGGATCGGATATCGACTATTCTATAAACTCTGCCTGCCTTTAAAAGTACCGATTTAACGCTGACTATTCTGAACCTTGCCTGCCTTTTGCCTGGAGTGTCATTGAAATAGATGACACTCATTATTATTATTATTATTAAAATTAAATGGCCGCACGAAAATCGGCTGTTGCTGAAGCCCACTTATGGTGCGAAATGCGAACGAAAATTCTTAGATAAGATTTTCGACAGAAAATTCTTTCGAAATCCGAACCCATGTATGACCTGCCTAACATTTGAAATACACCTATGACCCTTCATTTCTTTGTAAGTGGGTGAACTTACAAAATCTACAAGGGATGAAATAATTACTATCCCCACTGTAAACAGAATACCTGACAAATAAACATAATACATGACAAAGGACTCTCAGAGTGCTAAGGCTTAACTAAAGAGACAGCGCAGCAGAACCTACTTTAAGGTTTGGTTTGTTTTTTTGCGCTTTGACATAAATACATTAGGGATAGAGTAGGGATTGAGACTTTTTCCATCGGAAATTCCGATCGTGTGTATGGAGCATTAGAGTCTTGGGTTTTGCCTGCTTGCCAGATCTTCATTAGAGAGATTTCCCAGCAATTACTGTCAGGCCGCGTACACACGACCGAGAAACTCGACGGGCGAAACACATTGTTTTCCCCGTCGAGTTCCTTGTTCGGCTGTCAAAAAACTTGTCGAGCCAAATTTTTCCATTGCCCGTCGAGGAAATAGAGAACATGCTCTCTTTTTGGCTCGGCAGTTTTCTCGGCGAAAAGTGTACACACGACCGGTTTTCTCGGCAGAATACGTCTCCCATCGAGTTTCTTGCTGAATTCTGCCGAGAAAACCGGTCGTGTGTACATGGCCTCATGGTTTTACCAGACAGGAAGGGAAATCTGCTCCAATGGTCAGACTTGCCCTAACACGCCCCCACTGCATAGCCATTCACTGGGAAGCTCAGTGTACTGCTGCTTCTCCTCCCCCAGCTCCTATGCAGCTGAGAGCAAAGGGAATGTGATCACTTATAAAAACGAAAAAAAATTATTTATAATGTTTTTTTTTTTTAGTTTATAACATGTTTTGCCTTTCATTTCTATTTTAAACTGAATGGTGAGCTATAACGAGAACCTGTTACTTTGCTTTGAATGGAGGAGATGTCTCATGACCACTGGACGTTATATTAACATATTTAAAAACAGCAGTAGCTTTGCAGTGAGCTTTTCAACGTTTTTCAAAATTTTTTCAATAGCATTTTTTATTTTTTAATTGATCAAAAGCGTAAAAGACGCTGGTGAGCCACATTTTTTCAGCGTTTATCTGTGTTTATCTGAAATGATATGCTGCTGCTTCTCCCTGCACTGTCCAGTCACAGGCTGGGGAGAGACAAGACCCGTTTTACGTAACTGCAACACAAAAAGATCTCTTGCCCTGCCAGACAGAACAATACTGTGTGACACAGCTGTATAAATCTCAGGACTGAATGGACAGGAATACAAATCCTTAGGAAAACAGCTCCTTTTTATGTGAATTTAGCAAGTTCACGCCCGCACCTCTTGCTTTTGGCCACTGGCATTCCTTCTGACATATTTCTTCGTAAGACGGCTCCACATTAAATAGAAGAAGATAATTTGTTAATTTGCCAGCACCATTTCCTATAGTGCTGCGCTCGTGCCAGCCGGGACCTAACGCAATTAGGAAGCCGCTCTGTTCTAGTCCAAGAAAATCATCAGGCAAATAATGGAAAAAGTTGCCTTCCCGTCCCCGGCCCCAACTCAGCCTCTTATACGCAACGCATCTAAATTAAAATTATTATCAGTCGCGGGCCCTTGCATTGTGATGTTCTTTTTTTTCCCTCTATTGGTGGTTACCGGGGCAATACAAGCTTAAAATACCCACAACATAGCTGGATAGGGGCTGGTTAATGTCTGGCGGTGACAGGCTGCGTGTGCCCCTTGCTATGTCTTGATGCAAGAAAACGTTCACTTGGAACTTTGCCGAAAAGCTTGCTATCAGCAGCCATGATGGGAATCAGATTCTGCCAAGAGGATGGGATTATCTGCGAGTCATGGGGCTTATTTTATACAGCAGAGCAAAAATGGTGAGGTTACCTGTAACAAGTGATCAGCCAATCATAGCCACCCAGTTTATCCATTTCATAGCTCAATCAGTCATGGGTAGGTGACTGTCCATGCGCAGGGGTCTGCAAATTATGGCCCTCCAGTTGTCATGCCTAGGCATGTCTGTGAATGTTTTGCAATGCCCAGTGGCGTCGCTGGGGGACATCCTATGGGTACACACTCAGTTGACACCTATGGGTAGCGGCACCGCTAACACCACCCACTGACCTGCTCTGATCCTCTCTGATCTTGGAGGTCTGCACTAAGAAGGGGGGATTTTATACTGATGGGGAGTCTGTACTAAGGGGGGATTCTATACTGAAGGGGGTTTGCACTAAGTGGGGTGTCTATCCTGAGGGGGGCTGCACTAAGAGGGGGATGTTTATACTGATGGGGGGTCTGGACTAAGAGGGGGATGTCTATACTGATGGTGGGGTCTGCACTAAGAGGGGGTATTCTATACTGAAGGGGGTCTGCACTAAGAGGGGGGATTCTGTACTGATGGGGGGTCTGCACTAAGAGGGGGATTCTATACTGATGGGGGTCTGCACTAAGAGGGGGGATGCTATACTGATGGGGGTTTGTACTAATGGGGGTGTCTATACTGAGGGGGGTCTGCACTAAGAGGTGGGATGTCTATACTAATGGGGGGGTCTGAACTAAGAGGGGGGATTCTATACTGATGGGAAGGTCTGGGGGTGTCTATACTGAGGGGGTCTGCACTAAAAGGGGGGTTGTCTGTACTAATGGGGGGTCTCTTTTTATTGAGGGAGGGGGTCAGTACTTATACTGAGGAAAGGGGGTCTATACTGAGGAAAGGGGGTCTGTACTGAGGGAGAGGGGTCTGTACTGAGAGGAGCAGTCTATAGTGATGGAGGGGGGGTCTGTATTTAGTGCGGGGTCTATACTGAGGGGAGGTCTATATTTATGTAGGGGGTATGTACTTAGTGGGGTTTCTATACTGAGGAAGTGGGGTCTGTACTGAGGGGGAGGTCTATATTGATGTAGGGGGTCTGTACTTAGTGGGGGGGTCTGTGTTTAGTGAGGGGATCTATACTGCGGGAGGGTGTCTGTAGTTAGTGGAGGGGGTCTGTACTGAGGGAGGACTATATTTTTTCCGCACCGGGTGACACCAACCCTAGTGACGCCACTGACAATGCCTCATGGGACGTGTAGTTCTGCAACAGCTGGAGGGTTAATGGGGTTGATTTTCTAAAACTGTAGAGTACAAAATCTGGTGCGGTGCTGCATTGAAACCAATCAGCTTCCAGGCTATGTTTGCCAAAGCTTTATTGGACAAGCTGAAGTTAGAAGCTGATTGGCTACCATGTACAGCTGAACCAGATTTTGCACTCTCCAGTTTCAGTAAATCAATGCCTTTGTCTTATTATATTAGCAACTGTACATATGCAAAGCAAATCCTAGAAGACTAACAAATTTAAAAAAACGCCGATGCAAGGAACCCTCCACCTGAAATGTGACAGCTTTTTATTATTATTATATATTATTTTTACAATATATATTATTATGTTATATTATTTTTATTATTATATATTATTCTTCAATATATATTATTATGTTATATTATTTTTATTGTTATATATTATTTTTACAATATATGTTATTTTGTTATATTACTTTTATTATTATATATTATTTTTATCTATTATTACTTTGTATTATTTATGACAAATAAATTGTATCTGGGCAGTCAAAAACATAATGTAACAAAATGTAATAAATGCACACACATTCATGGGAATGTATAACATGTTGCTCTTTGGGGAGAGAAACCAATCAGCTTCTAGTTTTTTTTTTGTCAAAGCTTAATTGAACAAGCTGAAGTTAGATGCTGATTGGATGCCATGCACAGCTGAACCAGATTTTGCACTCTCCAGTTTTAGAAAATCAATGCCTTTGTATTATTATATTAGCAACTGTACATATGCAAAGGAAATCCCAGAACACTGACCTTCTGTTCATATTCATTAACCCTGATGTAAGGTGCCCACCACCTAAAATGTGTCATTTTTTTTTTTTTTTATATATCTATTAATATTTTGTATTACTTTTATATATATATATATATATATATATATATATATTTATAATATATATTATTATTTTATATGACTTGTATTATTATATATAATTTTTATAATATATATTATTATTTTATATATATTTCATGTGTGCATTGAAGTTTGTGGAGCATTTCTGCCATGATCAGTGCATCATGGATGCAATGCACAGGCACCTGCATTGTTTACATCCTATGTATGGAGATGCAGACCTTCTGTTATGGGGCTGGAGGAAGTCATCAATAAACTGCGGTGTGCTACATTGAAATCCGTGAGTTGATTTAGTCTTCCTGTTCACAGATCCCTAATCTGACCCTCAGGCACAAAAACCTCTTGTTTAATTAAATATAATCCTCAAGGATATAAATCCACCATGTGTGACCCAAATGCCTTTCTAAACCCAGATATTACCTTGTAAAAAATTACAACAAGGTAGATTTTCACAATGCAACAAATACACAAAGCACACTGAGATTCAAGTAAAAATACACAAGGAATGTATGTAGATTGTATTTTGTCATTTCGGAGTTCGGATTTGATACAGCTGAATTGAGAAATGCATTTATGTTTAATGAAAAAAAAAAAGATATGTGTATATATATATATATATATATAATGCATTTCTTAATTAAGCTGTATCAAATCTAAACTCCGGAATGACAATATATAATCTAAATACATTCTTTAAAGTATAGTTTTGAACATCCTGTTAGAAAATGTGTGTATGTGTGTGTATATATATATAACAGGCTTCTAAAAAATATATTATATATATATAATATTATATATATATATATATATATATATATATATATATATATATATATATATATATATATATATAAATAATATATATATATATATATATATATATATATATATGATATATATATATAATATTTTTATATATATATATAATATTTTATATATATATATACACACACACACACATACACACATTTTCTAACAGGATGTTCAAAACTATACTTTAAAGAATGTATTTAGATTATTTTTTGTCATTCCGGAGTTCAGATTTGATACAGCTTAATTGAGAAATGCATTTATGTTTAATGAAAAAAAAAGAATATATATATATATATATATATATATATATATATATATATATATATATATTATATATATATATATATATATATATATATATATATATATATATTATATATATATATATATATATATATATATATATATATTATAATATATTTTTTATAAGCCTGTTATATATATATATATATATATATACACACATACACACATTTCCTAACAGGATGTTCAAAACTATACTGTAAAGGCTAGAGTTCAGAATAAAGTAATTTGTATTAAAATAATAAATTAGAAATGAATAGTATTATAATAATACATGTGTAATAAAAAATTAATGATTTGTAAAAAAAAAAAAAAAAAACATCCCTGCCCCCAACACTCCCCGCTGAGCTTCCTGCAGCTCTTTAGCATAAACATTCATATTAAAAAACACGCAATGCATAATGCTGTTATGTGCATAGCCTGCTCCCCCTCCCCCCTCCTTTTTTTTTTATTGACTAGCTCGCTATTTGGGCTTTGTTAATGCAAAACCAGAGCAGTCACCATCTAACTGTGGACTAATTTGTTGCACAAGTCTACGAACGCTCCGGACAGGTACTATGACATCATCATTCAATCACACATCTTTAAAAAACTGATTCTGAACTTATACAACCAAAATGTCATAAAATATCAAAACAATGAAAAATGTACTGTATATAATGTTTCTGGCCTGCAACGTGTGACATCATACCTTCTAACTGTCACAAATTTAGATTCTGGAAGCCTGACATCCTCTATGGTTTTAATTGGGTTATCCCAAAATATGGTCATTGAGGGGCCAGTTTGGTTAGACTGGGGACAACAGTTAATATGTCTTAGTTTGTCATTTGGATTTGTTGGGAGGTATGGGCTAGCTAGAGCATTTAGCATACAAATAAAGCATAATTCATAAAAATAAAAAAAAGCAAAAAAAAAAGCAAAAAAAATAAAAAAATTAAAAAACATAAACAAATTTATTAACAACAACTGTATAATACGCACCAAGAAATACCACATTACCAAGCATATCATATATCGATTATTGCTTGGCTTCTTTTAAAGACTTATTATCAAGACCTATGTAGACAAAAAATATATACAAACAATAACAAAAGAAAAAAAGAGCTATAAAGACCTGGAAAGTGTGGTCATCTATAGCAGTCAATCGGATTCTAGTCACCAAAATCTACAGGATGATTTTGGATTGGTTGCTCGAGTTCCTACACTTCACACCCTGTTCTTTGCTCTACTGATTAAGCTCACATTTCTGTTTATTGGACAGTAAATTCCCAAGCGCCATTTAGGTTGCTTAGGATAATTAGTGTGTACAACACCAGGCGCATTTTATGATAATGTCACTCAGGAGGGCTCTTTTTTTTTTTAATCTTGGCTGGACAAGGTCGGTTTTTACAGCAGCCCTATCTCAGACATCGTGTTTTAATCACCGCGTCCCAATGCCGCAACTTTGAAACGTGAATGATCTCATTAATACACCAGCAAAGAACAAGTGTTTACAAGCACAGCCCCTGAACCCGACTCATCTTAGGCCACGTCTTGACTTCTCCTTGATGACCGGACCTGTTCTGGTTGGCACTTAAAATGACCAGACAGAAAATTGCTGAGCCCAGCATTGTTTTTCTTTAATTTAAAGGGGTTGTAAAGGTTAGTTTTTTTTTTTTCTAATTACGTTCCTTTAAGCCAGTGCATTGTTGGTTCACTTACCTTTTCCTTCGATTTCCCTTCTAATTTTTTTTTTCTTTGTCTGAATTTCTCACTTCCTGTTCCTCCTCAGTAAGCTTGCCCCCATCATCAGAGCCATTCTGGCTAGGGGTTAGTCAGCGTGCTCGCCCCCTCCCTTTGGGACTACATCCCTGCGGGGAGACACTGTTTGCAGAGATGTAGTCCCAAAGGGAGGGGGCGAGCACGCTGTCTAACCCCCATCAGGAACAGCTCGGATGATGGTGGAAAGCTTACTGAGGATGAACAGGAAGTGAGAAATTCAGACAAAGAAAAAAAAAATTATAAGGGAAATCGAAGGAAAAAGTAAGTGAACCAACAATGCACTAGCTTAACCGCCTAAGGACACCTTCACGCAGAAGCGCATGGCTCACGACCTGGTCTTGTGCTCCATGACTGCGCCTGCGGGACCCACTGCCCCGATCGCCGCAGGTGTCCCGCAATTGGGTCACAAAGCTGAAGAACGGGGAGAGGTAAGTAAGTGTAAAGAAACCTTTCCCCGTTCTTCCTAGAGTGACTGCCACTGATCGTCTGTTCCCTGTCATAGGGAACGACGATTAGTGATGTCACACGCAGAGCCAGGCCCCCACACAGTAGTAAACAGTCCTTAGGAAGCACTTAACCCCTTCAGCGCCCCTACAGGTTAACCCCTACCAGTGTCATTTTCACAGTAATCAGTTCATTTTTATAGCACTTTTAGGTGTAAAAATGACAGTGTTCGATCTGTTCGATGTGTCCGCCATAATGTCACAGTCCTGAAAAAAAACGCTGATTGCCCTATTAGTAGTTAAAAAAATGTTTTTATTAAAGTGGTAGTATACTCTATACTACCACTTTCACTTACAGGTAAGCCTATAATAAGGCTTACCTGTAAGTATAAAGAATATCTCCTAAACCTGTACGATTTAGGAGATATTCCCCCCCGCAATGCGCCGCTGATTGCAGCGGCGCATGCGCATCAGGGATCCTCGGCGAAAAAGACCGGCAGCCGCCGGAGCTTGCCGAATTGAAGTCTCCCGTGCAAATTCGCGGGAGTGACGACATCACCGCTCCAGCCAATCACAGCGCTGATACCTGGAAGACACACCGGAGTAAGATGACATCTCGCTCGGCATGGACCAGGTAAGTGCTCTTCACCTTGTTCCGAGGTAAGTATTTCATAATCAGCTAGTATGCGGTGCATACTAGCTGATTATGCCTTTTGCCTTTCAGGCAGGTAAACATTTTTTTTTCAATAGCGGGTATACAACCGCTTTAATAAAAATGCCATAATACTTTTTGTTTGGGAGCCACGTCGTGTGACCGCACAATTGTCAGTTAAAGCGACGCAGTGCCGAATCACAAAAAGGGGCCTGGTCCTTTAGCTGCATATTGGTATGGGGCTTAAGTGGTTAAAGGAACCCATTAAGGAAAAAAAGAACTTTACAACCCCTTTAAAGTGTACCTGTCACCTTCAGGATAGCATTTTATAAACCAAAGTTTAGCCTATTCATTTCTCAAGAACTAGTGACATCACTGCATCTGGAAAAGGTCAAAATAGACTATAGGCCAGGGATCCTCAAACTACGGCCCTCCAGCTGTTGTGGAACTACACATCCCATGAGGCATTGTAAAACTCTGACATTCACAGACATGACTAGGCATGATGGGAATTGTAGTTCCTGAACAACTGGAGGGCCGTAGTTTGAAGACCCATGCTATAGGCCCAAGTAAGGTGCCCTATTTTGGGTGACAGGTACCCTTATGACTTATGGCATACAAGTTGGATCACTCTTGTTGCCCACATTAGTTGATCTAATTCTGCAGTAGAACCATGAATGGAACACCTGGTGGGCTGGTGAAGGCCATCAGACACTTCGGTGCATAGAGAGGGTTGTTGGCAAACAAGGCTAACAGGGTTAAGAGTGTCAGAACTGTATATTCAGCACCGGAGGCAAAGTAACAGCTTCAGCAAAGCAATCAGCATAAACCACATCAGGTAATTAAAAATAAGCTTTACATTTAATAAATCCCAAAGCGGCACTGCCAAGATATTTGAGATCCAGAAAATAAGAACAATGATTCCCAAACCAGGGCAACTTCTTTTTATTTTCCAAGGCTTAATAACCAGCATGCTTGCTTCTCCTAGTTTAAGTGACTCCTTCAGACACAGCTTGAAACTCCCAGCAAGATGATATCCATGCCATCTCCACTGGCATCACTCAGATTCCAAGAAACATAAGGCATTTCATACAGTTAGAAGAAAAACTCCAATACGTGCCCCCTTGCATCCCTTGGGCACCATACCACCATTTAAAAAAATAAATAAAACATTTTCTATGGAAAGGAATTTTTCTAACAAAGGGTCCTCAGGTATCTACCGGTACACAAGCACAACTTTATATTTTAGACACTGAGGATGAAATTTAATTCAAAGTTTGTCTGTTGTGCTCCAATATGTGTACCATGTAGAGCAAGGTTATCAAACTCAATTTCATTGTGGGCCGCATCAGCATTATGATTACCCTCAAAAGGGCCGGTTGTATCTGTAAGACTAGATGTCCAGCGCATCCCCTCCCCTTACATTAGATGTCAAGAGCCACCCCACCATCAGAAGTTGAGTCCCCCACTCCCCCTTACATCACAGAGCACCCACTTTCCTTATGCTGCTGCTGGGAAGAAGCTGGATGCATTGCTTAAAAGCATTAAGTAAGGGTCTGAAGGAGGACCATAGGAGGGCTGGAGCCCTCCTGCATCTGCAGGAGAGGTGCGAGGGCCACATGAAATGGCCTAAATGGCTGGATGCGGCCCGCGGGCCTTGTGTTCGACACCTGTGGTGTAGAGGAAGAGGTGGGTGTTGATATAAAAATTTGTGAGGACAATGGTAGACATTGTAGGTGGCTACAATTTTAATTGGTTATGTTTAGTGATCCATAATTAGACCATTAGAGTTTTTCTTTAATAACCAGCATGATTTGCTTCATGTTCCTTCAGCAGCACTACCACTTCAAGTCATCCAAGAGATAGCAGCCACGTGGTTCTCCCAATGTATTAGCCCATCTTACGTTTCCATCCAACAAAATATAACATTTTATACACAACTCAGGCATTTTAAAAAGAACGCGACTTACTCTACCAACTGCCTGTCCTGCATGAGAGGAAACGGGCACAACAAAGATTCAATAAGCATTCCAGCACCGTGGTAAAGGATATGGGTTACAGACCAGTTTGAGGCACCAGCTTCGCGGTCGGGTGGTTTGTTGGAGACAGAAGAACACGGTATGAGCCAACGTCGGGTAAGGAATCTGCTCTTCTTCTTCGGAGCCTTGCCGGCCCTGATCTTGTCCAGATGACTCTCCAGAACCCATGCTCCCCAAGGCCGACTTTTCTGCACTTCCACCATCGTCCTCCTCCGTGGGTTCCCCCGCCGGTGGCATGGGGGGGATAGGAACCCTGATGTCATCCCCTGCCAGAGGCTGAAAAGGCTCTCTTCTCTCGCCATCAGTCATGATAGCAAACGGCACCTAAGGGAGAAGACATGAAGACGATATCAATGTATGGACTATTTGTAGAGCGCATTATGATGTGACCTGGGTAGAACATCATAGCACCAGCACTCATATAAGACCTAAAGATCTAGAAGTACAGAGTCAACATTTTGATAAAAGTTTCTTTGGCAACCTGTTGTGAAATGAATGAATTTAAAGTTGAACTCTGGGATTTTTGTAAGACATACCCTTGTAGTGCCCCCTCCCTGCACTGCAACTAGACATGTACACACTGAAATACTTTGTTTCGGAATTTCGTTTTCGTTAAAAAAAAAAAATTATTTAGTTACTCCCGAAATTCGTTTTTATGTATTTAGTTTAGTTAAAAAATGCATTTGTCCAAAAATCCAAATTAATTAAGGTTGAATCTGTCATTGAAGGCTGTGGTGTCTGTCGAATGTTCTAAGAAGATTTGACGAAGCAGCTAAACTGTACAACGCCGCAATCGTACATTTCCCGGTCGAAAGGCTCCACCCACAAGCTATAGTAGAATTCTAATGTTGTATGACACTAGTAATAATTATATTTATTAATTATTATTACTAGTCAACCTACATTAGAATTCTTCTATAGTCTATGGGCGGAGCATTTGATCATAAATGTCCATTTGTGGTGATCGTATGTTTTTAGCGACTTCGTCGAATCTTCATGTCTCTATAATGTAGAAACTTTTCTCTCTATGTAGAATCTTTTCTTTCTATGTAGAATCTTTTCTCTCTATGTCAAATCTTTTCTCTCTATGTTGAATAATCTTGGACTAATAGAGTTGGGTTAGGCACATTCGACCACCGGTATTGTCACTGTCATGTCGAATCTCCTATCCATATCGAACTGTTGTCGCAACAAAACGAAAATAAAGCATTTAGCCTCTTTCGGATTCTGCTCGTTTGTTATCGTTTGTTAAAACGAATGCGAAAATCTCCAAAATTCGGACGAAAATGCATTTGGACAAAAACGAATTAAGAATTAATGCCACCCAATGTGTCTCCTAAAGAGCAGCACATTTCTGTGTCTGTTGGGAAAGTTTGCGATTTTGCACGTCTTCCCAACACACTGAATTGTGAACCAAGGGTAAGACTTACCTTTTTCCTCACTCTGGCAGGATTCCAGCTCTCACCTTTTCTCTTATGCCCCATACACATGATCGAAAAGTCCGATGTGAGCTTTTGGATGAAAATTCCAACCGTGTGTATGCTCCATCGGACTTTTGCTGTCGGAATTTCCGCCAACAAAAGATTGACAGCTGGTTCTCAAATTTTCAGATGGAAAAAATAAAAATTCCTATCGGAAAAATCTGATCGTTTGTAACAATTCCGGTGTGCAAAATTCCGACGGAAACAATTAAACGCATGCTTGGAAGTACTGAACTTAATTTTCTCGGCTCGTTGTAGTGTTGTACATCTTGATGGTCAAAAGTTCAGAGAACTTTTGTGTGACCGTGTGTATGCAAGCCGAGCTTGAGCGGAATTCCATCGGAAAAAAACATCCAAGGTTTTTCTGAAGGAAAATCCGATCATGTGTACGCGGCATAAGATTCTCCAGGTTTTGGGTGGGGGCCTCATCATATGATGCAGGACTACTAATCCTGCATTGTTTGAAATGACATCAGAGTGTGAACATTGGCCGAAGCTTCGAAGAGAAGACACTTTGGAGGGCCGTTTGCACAATGTGGTAAGGAATATGGTAAATATTGCAGCTTATTCCTCTATCGATTAACTTGACACACTGGACCCTTGCAATGTGGGTAGACCCAACGGAATGAATACTGTATACACAAATACCACAGTTCAGTTCTAAAAACGTTTCAGAAAGTGCTAACTAAAGCCCCGAACACGCGATCAGGCTTTTGCCCATCCAAACTCACATCGGAATTCCGACGGATTTCCATCGGAGAAAAAGAGAACATGTTCTCTATCTAAACTCCGATGGAATTCCTTTGAATATCCGATGGAAAAACTCAGATGGGGCATACACACGGTTGGAATTTCCGATGGAAAAAGTACGTCTGACTTTTTCCATCGGAAATTCCGATCATGTGTACGGGGCATAACGGGCTGCATTTCTCATCCTGTGTCTTCAATATTTTCCAACAAATACCCAGATCTGGTCTTCTGACCTCACCCTAACTTTTAACCTGCATGCCTTTTGCAGTTCTGAACTAATCCACCCTTCTGCTTGGCTGCAGAGCAAGAGACTGGGGTATCTCTGTCCTCAGTCAATTTCTCTATCTGAAAAGTGAGACATCAGGGGTCTGTTTGGACCCCTGATATTTGACCAAAGACCACCAATGGGGCACCTAAAAAAAATTGTAAAAAAACAATAATAATAAAAATATTGTAAAAAATTATAAAGTAATAATAAAAAAATATGAAAAAAAAAACTACTGACACCTTCCCTTCTGACACTGTCCACTGCTCCACTGACACCAACCTCTGTCTTACTGACATCACCCACTGCTCACTGTCCATTGCCCTACTGCCCTATATGCAGGGCCGTCTTAATAGCATCATGGGCCCCTGGGCAATGTAATGCTCTGGGGCCCCTACAATGTAGTGTAGTGACAGTGCAGGTAAACAGACATCAAGTAGGTAGGAGGCAGACTGCCTCCCCTTTGCATCTATCAGTCTCAGTGCCATCATGGGGAAAGTGCCGGGGCCCCCCATGCAGCTGGGGCCCCTGGGCAGTGCCCAGATGTGCCCTCTCATTAAGACAGCTCTGCCTATATGTATACACACACGTGTGTTTTTGAGCTTTGGGGTGCACACTGCACAGTGCACACCCTAATGCAATAGGCTATGCACACCTTCGAAAGGTAAGTATCTCTGCCTTTAGTTATACTTTAATAAATGCAGCTATAAGTGCATGCATCATAAACACCTGGCTTTTTTCTTTTTTTTTCTTTTTCTTTTCTTTTTTTTGATTTTTTTATCTACTCTTTGTTGCATTTCAGTGCTTTTGATTGCCTGCAGCCCCTTTGCAGCCACTTCCTTTTTTTTTCATGTTTTCCAGTGATGGCTGCATAGCATTTTTGAGGATGGTGAAAAACAGTGGACCATGCCTGTGTGTTGAAAAAGTCACTTGCAGTCCTCATCAGAGGCTTATGTGAAAATGCAGGAACACATTCAGGAGGCTGGGGCAGGGAATTTGCAGACTGACACATGCTGCACAGTTGTTCTAGTGATTTACCAGCAAACTAAAGATCTATCTGATTTTTCATTTTGTTGAGATTATCGGATGAATGATCGCTCGTTTTTTTTTTTTCATGCTAATCTCAGATTGGACCTTAAGAGTTAACTTAAGTCACAAAAATTTGCGTACGACAGATTGAAAATTCGGAAGTGATGTCATGTGATGTAGTGAATTTGTACTACATTTTCGAATGACAACTGTACTGATCTGGCATCGTACGAAAAAAAAAAAAAAAAAATTGTGCATGTCCGATCAGATAATATCGGATAAACTGGTGTGATTGGCCCTTGATCGCTTCAAACGCGATATTTTTCGTACGATTTTCTGATCGCGTGTACAGAGCTTAAAGTGGTTGTATACCCGCATAACCTTTTTTTTTTACACCTGCAAGGGAAAAGCCATAATGAGCTAGTATGCACCTCGGAACGAGGTGAAGAGAACTTACCTGGTCCACGCCGAGCGAGATGTCATCTTGCTCCGGCGTGTCTTTTCGACGCGCTGTGATTGGCTGGAGCGGCATACAGGTTTAGGAGATATTCTTTATACTTACAGGAAAGCCTTATTATAGGCTTACCTGTAAGTGAAAGTGGTAGTATAGAGTATACTACCACTTTAAGTCCTTCCAAGCCTGGTTAAAGTCCCCTGAAGGGAGAGTGTTGTTGGCTCCTAAAATATGTTGGTTGTTTTATTTGAATATAATAATAATAAATGTTTAAATAATAATTAATTAATTAATTAATTAATTAATTAATTAATTATTATTAAATAATAATTCAAATAATAATTACCATTTGGTTTGGTGATCCTGTTGTATGTTTTATATGCCAGGTACAGAGCAATGTCTTCCTTAATCAGGAAGTTCCTGGAGAAGGACCTCAATAGGAGGATCACCATGTATTATTTTATTAACATCTGTAGCTTTAAAAAGATTGTTAATGACTTTTGAAATTACATCTCTGTGTTCAAGCTAATATGAGATTTTGGTGATTAAATTTACATCTGCTTTAGGTTAGCTGTATAATATATTAGAGGGCTGTATTATGATACAGTCAATAATGCTAGACCAGTCCTTCTCAATCATTATTGCACCAAAGGAACTCTTGAAGATTATATTATTATTATCATCTCGGAGAACCCCCTGCTGCAAAATAATTTTCTAACCAGGTAATGGTACATTAGCGTGATCAGTAAGTTGTAGATATGAAAATAAATGAAAGAATAACATTTTTTGTATATTTAGAAAATGTAACAACCAAAGGTGATAATTTTTTAACACTACAGAAACTATATGATATAATTATTTTCAGTGATAACTACTAAGTAAAGGTAACAAGCATAATGGCTAGAAAAAAAAGACCTCAGATGGTAAAAATTGTAGTGACCCTTTCCATTGGTGGTCAGTGGAGAAGTGACCCTTTCCATTGGTGGTCAGTGGAGAAGTGACCCTTTCCATTTGTGATCAGTGGACAAGTGACCCTCTCCATTTGTGTTCAGTGGACAAGTGACCCTTTCCATTGGTGGTCAGTGGAGAAGTGACCCTTTCCATTTGTGGTCAGTGGAGAAGTGACCCTTTCCATTTGTGGTTAGTGGAAAAGTGACCCTTTCCATTGGTGGTCAGTGGAGAAGTGACCCTTTCTATTTGTGGTCAGTGAAGTGACCCTTTCTATTTGTGGTCAGTGGAGAAGTGGCCCTTTCTATTTGTGGTCAGTGGAAAAGTGACCCTTTCTATTGGTGGTCAGGGGAGAAGTGTCCCTTTTCATTGGTGGCCAGAGCAGATGTGACCCTTTCCATTGATGCTCAGTGGAGAAGTGACCCTTTCCATTTGTGGTCAGTGGAGAAGTGACCCTTTCCATTTGTGGTCAGTGGAGAAGTGACCCTTTCCATTTGTGGTCAGTGGAGAAGTGACCCTTTCTATTGGTGGTCAGGGGAGAAGTGACCCTTTCTATTGGTGGTCACTGGTCAGTGGAGAAGTGACCCTTTCTATTGGTGGCCAGAGGAGAAGTGACCCTTTGCCTTGGTGGTCAGTGGAGAATTGACCCTTTCCATTGATGGTCAGTGGAGAAGTGACCTTTTCCATTGGTGGCCAGAGGAGAAGTGACCCTTTGCCTTGGTGGTCAGTGGCTCTTTGTGTTGGTGGTTAGTGGAGGATAGACCTTTTCCATCGGTCTTTAGTTTAGTACATAGTTCTTTACATTGTATGTCAATGGAAGAAGTACCCTAGATTAGTGGTCATTGGTAGAAGTGCCCTTGTGGTCGGAGCAGTACCCTTACATTGATGGTCAGGCAGGAAATTAATTCTCCATGCCCACCACTATTAAAGGAATCCCTAGCAGCCTCTGGAGAAACCCCAGTGTACCACGAAACCCAGGCTGAGAATGCCTGTGTTAGACAAAAGCAGTGTTGACATTGAAAATTCACCACTGCAAAATATTCAACTAAAACACCATAAAGATATGAAAAAGATAAAAGGCGAGTAATAAAGTATTATTCTACTTAATGGTTTTAATAGTTCTGGTCCAAGCTATTACCTCTTACGGTAGCATCATTTCCACCAAATTCAGTTTTTTTAAGGTTTTATTATCTATTGTACTTTTTCTTTTTCTATAGTAGTTAAATAACCTACCTATCGGAAGTTTACTGTTGGACCTTAGAGTTTTACCATTTCTGTTAAACACGTATGGCTCATTGTAATATTTATTACAACTGTATTTTAATTTACTTGCTTATTTAATCAATAAAATACATTGACAAGGAAAAAGATAAAAGGCACTGACT
The DNA here is from genome assembly GCA_029574335.1 of Rana kukunoris. Taxonomy (NCBI): domain Eukaryota; kingdom Metazoa; phylum Chordata; class Amphibia; order Anura; family Ranidae; genus Rana; species Rana kukunoris. The sequence continues at coordinate 23,455,962 of CM056054.1, forward strand.
GTAACTATCTAAAAAACAAAAAAAACAAATCAGGCATATGTATTACGCTTTGATGTTGCTGTAGCATTTCCAGCAGTCCATTTCTAAGACATGGAACTTTCTCTCTTGACTTTTGACAACTATCTGAAAGTGTCTCTGAGAGAAGAAGTTTAAAGCAAGGAAGGGGGACAATTCAGGGTCTTCCTTGCTCTGTCACTGTACGTCAGATGTTGTGATGAGCTGAGGAATATAACTCATTAGAACAGCCTTCCTCAACCAGGGTTCCATGGAACCCCCATGGTTCCTCCATATGTTGCTAGGGTTTCCTTGAGTATCTCTAGAAGAAATTAATAGGGGATCCCCAAGCAATGAGAAATTTCTGCCTCTCAGATAAGTAACCACTGCCAACAATGATATTTTTTAGCTATCAGTAAGGGGAGAATCAGGGGTGGACTGACAACTTCTGGGGCCCCCGGGCAAAAGAAAATTATGGGGCCCCCGGGCAATAGGAGATTATGGGGCCCCCAGGCAAAAGGAAATTAAGGGGCACCCAGGCAATAGGAGATTATGGGGCCCCCGGGCAATACGAAATTATGGGGCCACCCGGGCAATAGGAGATTATGGGGTCCCCGGGCAAAAGGAAATTAAGGGGCACCCGGGCAATAGGAGATTATGGGGCCCCCAGGCAATAGGAAATTATGGGGCCCCCAGGGAATAGATTATGGGGCCACACAGTATACACACACATACAGTATACATACACAGTATACACAGACACACAATATACACACACAGTATACATACACACAGCATACACATACACAGCTAAAATCTTGGGATTTTTTTTAAAACACAGATTTTTACATACTGTCCCTGGTTTTACTGAGGCTGGCAACCCTGATAGGGCCCCCTACTGGCATGGGGCCCTCGGGCAGTGCCTGAGTGCCTGAATGGTCAGTCCACTCTTGGGGAGTGTTTTTCCAACTGACCACCAGTAGAAAGAGCATTCTTTCCATTGACCAGCACACTAATATTTCTCGAAGTTGAAGATACAAGTAGCTATTAGCAGAGGTTCACTGAGATCAGAAAGTTATTTCAAGGGTTACTCCATGTTGAGAAAGCCTGCTCTAGAGAGATCTAAGACAAGGGTGTCTAGCCTACCTCCATAGAACCTATAGCCAACCCCAAGCAGAGCTTGAGAAAGATTTGGAACAAATAAAAGCAAAAAAAAAAATATTTAAAAAAAAAAGGCGGGAGCACCAAGGTCTTGTAAAAAATATAAAAAAAAAAAGTCAAAAGACACACTCAAGACAAGTCAAATATCACTAAAACTAAAAGACAAGTCAAATATCACTAAAACTAAAAGACAAGTCAAATATCACTAAAACTAAAAGACAAGTCAAATATCACTAAAACTAAAAGACAAGTGGAACACAGAAGAGAAAAACGAGCCAGCCGAAAGCAAAAAAATAAAAAATAAAAAATTGAAGCACATATTTGAAATGATGGAGACATGAGAAGACAATAGGAGAGATTTTCTAAGCAGAGAAATAGAAGGGGCACAAGAAAGGAATCCTCAGATGAGCGGTAAATTAGGATCTTGTAATTTAACAAAGCACATTTTTCCTCTTCTTGAGCATCTTACATACAAAAAGATGTCACTGTAGTGTTCTTAATGATGGCAAATTTAAGTGAGTTTTCAAGATTATTTTTCATCTAAGGACAGAAGTCTTTGTCTGCAAGTGGGCACTCCCTAATATTCCTTACTGCTGGCAAAAAATACAAAATCTAAGAAGGGTACTATGCCCACTTGAGCAAGGCGTTTAATGGACAAGTCTGAAGCCCTGTAATCACCACTTTCATTTTACTCTCTTGAATAAAATGTGTATTCAAATAGGACACCCTTAAAGAACACATTCCTACACCCAGGGGCAGACTGACTATTGGGACTCTCGGGCACTGCCCGAGGGCCCAATGCCACTAGGGGGCCCCATAAAGGTTGCCAGGCTCAATAAAACCAGGGACAGTATATAAAAATCTGTGTTTTTTTTTTACATCTGTCCCTGATATGTCCGAAACCGACATGCTGTTCATGTGAAAATCCTGAGATTTTAGCTTCCCCGCCTCTGTACTGCCTCCTGGCATGGTGGCCATCTGTAAGCCGGGGGGCCCCATAATCTTTTATTGCCCGGAGGCCCCATGAGTTGTCAGTCCACCCCTGCCTACACCCTAACTGCATAATACACTACCAATTCCTGCTCAATACTATACCCCAGCCACTTTTTGTTACTGTATACTTGCCCAGAGTGAGGTCTATACATTGCACAACTAAATCTGGCAGTACAGCATGTCCCTCCAAGGGGAGAAAAATGCATAAACACCCCAAGGCATAAATATGAAAATACACGTCTGTATATGCAATGTACATGATCTATGGGCTGATTCAGTACCCAGAGTAAATAGGCATCCATAATAAAGTCATGAGGGTATTAATGTTCCTATATATCATATAGTGCATGCTGTCTAAAAAGCATGATCATGCCCAGGCTACACATGTAATGTATACAATTCGCAGACAGCCAATGTGCTGTAGCCACCTACTGTACATATTATATATTCCAAGTACTGATTTTTTTTTTTTTTTGCCTTGGCCATGCAAGCCTTACAAAGGATGGCTGTGCCCAAATTAGGCAAACACACATTTGTAAAAAGTGGAAAACAAGGCTGAGAACCAAGGAGGAATGATTTCCTGCACCCAGCCTTTGGGTATTGCATATGTACTCTGCAAATAAGTGAAGTTAAGTCTTACATAAACCCCCCCAAAGCCCCCTCCTCCTTCCTGGTACTGCTGACAGAAAAGGAAGAAGATTGTAATAAAGAATTACACTTTAACAGCTTGTTCTTTGTAACTTAAAGAGAAGCTTTCTTCTTCTTAATTATGAGAAATCTCCCTTCTCTTCCCCTTTACATGTAACAAAAATCTGCACTAGTTTATGTAAAATGTATATACTTTAAATTGTCTTGCTATTTATTAAGGTGCAATCTTTTATAGAGCATCCTGCAAGGGTTAAAACTGTTAAGAGGCTAAAAAAATAATAATACATACTTGATAGAATAAATTGTCAAAAGGTAGGTTTTCCTCTGCTAAAGCTTCCTCGTGATACTGGCAAAGCAAAGGTTAAGTGCTGCTAAACTGTGAACAGTTGGAGCTGGGGAAGTAAGGGTTAACTAAGGCTGCTTAAAACAAAGCTATCTCCTCTGTGAGGTGACTAGGAGAAAGCAAGGGTTAACTTGTTGGCACAGCAGGGGTTAAGTGCCCGCCAGACCAACCCCTTATCCCCCAGGGCCCAACCTGGGCACAGCAAAGCCAGGGTTAAGCGCTGCTAAACTGTGAGCAGTAAGTTGGAGCTGGGGAAGTAAGGGTTAACCGAGGCTGCCTTAAATAATAATTAAGGGAACTCACTAAGGGGTTAAAGCAGCTCCAGCAGAGCCAACTTGCCAAGGTAAAGGGTTAAGCTAACACACATTGAGACAGCTGGCCAAGCAAGGGTGAATTGCTGTCACAACAAATTGGACTGCAAGACACTCACTGGGAGCTCCATGGACTGCATGGCAGGAGCAGTAAGTTGGAGCTGGGGAAATAAGGGTTAACTGAGGCTGCCTAAAACAAAGCCCTCTCCTCTGTAAGGTGACTAGGAAGAAGCAAGGGTTAACTTGTTGGCACAGCAGGGGTTAGGTGCCCGCCAGACCAACCCCTTATCCTCCAGGGCCCACCCTGGGCACAGCAAAGCCAGGGTTAAACGCTGCGAAACTGTGAGTGGTAAGTTGCAGCTGGAATAGTAGGGGAGAGAGTGTTGAGAGCATTTAACCCCCTTGATTTTCCAACAATTATATATATATATATATATATATATATATATATATATACACACACACACACACACACACACACAGCATTTAACGCTTGCTGTGCCAGGCTGGGCCCTGGAGGACAAGGGATTTGGTCTGGCAGGCAGTTAACCCTGGCTTGGCCACTATGCTTTCTCAATCTATACTAATTTACTTTTCCTAGTTCTCTGTCATTACAGATGAAATAGTTTTGTCTTACATTGAGAAAGCATAGTGGCCAAGCCAGGGTTAACTGCTTCCCAGACCAAATCCCTTGTCCTCCAGGGCCCAACCTGGCACAGCAAGCGTTAAATGCTGTATATATACACACACACACACACACACACATATATATATATATATATATATATATATATATATATATATATATAATCGTTGGAAAATCAAGGGGGTTAAATGCTCTCAACGACCCTGCCTTTTTGCCCTGGTCACAAACAGCCAGGAAAGCAAAGGGTTACACACTGAAAACTACCACCTGCAGGGGTTAAACACTGGGTTAAATAATGATATGGGGAACTCATTAAGGGGTTAAAGCAGCTCCAGCAGAGCCAACTTGCCGAGGTAAAGGGTTAAGCCAACACAAATTGAGACAGCTGGCCAAGCAAGGGTGAATTGCTGTCACAACTGCCCCTGTTATGCCAGCTGTTTGGAAAAGTGGGGGTTAAATACTGCTTTTTTTTTTTAAGAATGGGGGGGGGGGGGTAAGCACTGTTCCAGCAGTAGTCCTCTTCTCTTGTGCAGGGAAGAGTTAAGTCCTGCCAAAACTACCCGACAATTAACCCTTTACTGGAGAGAGAGCACCTTGATGCCAACCCTACCCCCCCCCCCGCCCATAAAAAGGTGGGCAGCACATGGACCTGCCAAGTATAGGACCAGCAAACCCCCCCCCCCCCCACACACACACACACTTATTGAACATGGCAATGGATAGCACTTACCTTAATTTAACGGATTCCTGTCTTCCCAAAAGCATAGCTCACCTCCACTTCACATGAAACCCCAAGAGTAATAATAGTAGATGGGGTGAAGGGGGTGACAGGTTGCCCCCCTCCTCCTCCTCCTCCTGAGCTCCAGTGATCTAGTAGATCCCACAGATCCTGAGGTTTTGGGGTTGGGTACCAGATGTGAAGATGCTCTCTGGGTGAGATGCTGCCTGCTCGGATCAATCCCCCAATAATGATAGAAATAATAATAATAATAATGAGTAATCCAGGTGAGTGCTGAGCAGGGGGTGCTGCGGACACGGGTCCCCTCTTCTCTCCTCTCCCCCGGAGCCCCGGTGCGGGGTGCGATAGGATAAAGCGTGGAGTCTGCGAGCCCAGCAAAGCTTAAACTGAAGAGGAAACTTCAGATGTACCGGAGGGAGGAGAGAGAGAGAGGAGAGGAGAGGAGGCGAGAGGAGGAGAGGAGAGAGGAGGAGAGGAGAGAGGAGAGGAGAGGAGGAGAGAGGAGAGGAGAGGAGGGTGGAAGGGATGCTGAAGAGGTAACTCCACTCTATAGATAATGATCTCTATGTACAACCTCAGCTCATCACACCTATAAATTCGGGGTCACATCATGGAAATGGGGACAGATGGGGGACCCCAATTTCCAACTGACAGAACTGGCTCTGGCAAAGCTAAACTCCAAGCAGATATAATAAATACAGCAGTCATGTATTCAGCAAAATAAAATGAGATTTTTATTTATTTTTGTAAAAGAAAATGTTTTTCACCTTAAAGTGATGTTCCACCCCATTTTTATGTTTATTAAAAGTCAGCAGCTACAAAAAGTGTAGCTGCTGGCTTTTAATAAAAAGACACTTACCTGCTCCACAGTTCCAGCGACGTGCCGGCCTAGGCTCCGCTCCTCGCCCCCCCTCTTCATTCCTAGTGTGGGCACCCCGGCAGTGACAGCTTTCGGCTTCACGGCCGGGCACCCACTGCGCATGCGCGAGCGGCACTGCGCATGTGCGAACGGCGTGGCGCTGCGCCGTACGATTGGACAGGCTATCGTCTAGGACCTGTGACGTGTCCTAGGCGATCGCCTACAGGGAGGGGCTGAAGATAGGCGATTAAGCTAATCGCCTAACCATCCCCTCGGCGGAAGGAGGAAGTGGGACAGGAAGTCCCACTCCTCCTGAAGCCCCCACTCCCCCCCAAAAAAAAATTACATCCAAATGTGGCATGTAAGGGGGTGAAGAGTGGGTTAAGCGGAAGTTCCGTTTTTTGGTGGAACTCTGCTTTAATGCAATCTATGCATTAAGGTGAAAAAACATCTGCTGTTGTCGCCCCCCCCCCAGCCCCGTTATACTTATCTGTCCCGCGCGGTCCTGATATTCTCTTCGCCTGGCCACTGATTGGCTAGCGTGGATGGATTGAGAGCAGCGCAGCCATTGGCTGGCGCTGCTGTCAATCACATCCAGTGACGTGTCATACAGCCGAGTCATACAGCGTGTGGCTATGGCCTCTCACTGTATTACAAGAGCACGCCCGCAATTAGTGACCACCATGCAAGCTATCGCATGACTGTGGTGACTAATTGCGGGAAGGACCAGAAACAGCCGCCGAGGGACCCCTGAAGAGGTGGATCGGGGGCACTCTGTGCAAAACGACCTGCACAGTGGAGGTAAGTATCACATGTTTGTTATTTAAAAAATAATTCCTTTACAAACCCTTTAAGGAGCTTTGGCGTAAACAAAAGTGCCTGTAAAGCGCCTAAAAGAAGCCTCATCTGCAATCCCAACGTGAAAGCCTGAGTGCTTTCAGAGCCCTTTCACACTGCCAGCGCCCGAATAACACTGGTAAAGCTCCGCTAAGACCCCTTTCACACTGGAGCGTTTTTCAGGCATATAATGTCGTTGGCACTAGTATGTGTATGTATGAATGTGAGTTATGGACCATAGATTGTAAGCTCCTTGGGCTGGGTTCACTCTGTTGCGTCGTTAGACATTGCATGTGTAAACTGTTGGCGCTATATAAATCCTGAATAATATTAATAATAATGTGATTCGCACCGCACTGCTGTGCAGATCACATGCGATCTCTGTGCGATGCAAATTTAGCCATACATATTGTATGGCTGAGTTTTCATCGCATTTGCACCAAAATGGCGCAGGACCCTTTTCTTGGTCCGCACTTGAATCGGGTTGCATGGGGGTTCACACCCAATGTGATCCGACTCCTGCACCATTTGACACCTGATTTCTTTCTTGATTTCTTTTGACACCCGCAGCGGTTGACATAGGGCAGTGTGAACTGCCTGCGAGTTCTATGCGATGTGGGAAGCGGCACTGGAATTGCGCTGGTTCCCGCATTGTGCTGGTGTGAACCAGCAGGGTAGGGACTGATGTAAATGTACAATGTACATATAAAGCACTGCATAAATTGATAACGCTATATAAGTACCTGAAATAAATAAAATAAATAAATAAAATGTCATTAGAATTTCAAATTTTTAATGACATTATATTATATATTTTAGTCGTTAGTGCCTTTATAGTTTCACTCCCAAGTGCGGTTCTTTTTCTTACATTTATTTATATTTATTTATTAGTGTTCTTGGCATTTTCTTTTTGTATTTTTTTTTTTTATTTGTGTTCTTTTTCTTAAATGTATTTATTTATTTTATTTAGTGTTCTTGGCATTTTTTTTTTTTTTTTGTATTTGTGTGATTGATCATGATTTCTGAACAGTGGTTTTAAACTTTAAATAATATTTTACGTTGGATATCTGTTTTTTTATTATCTGGATACAGAAAAAAAAAAAAGGACACCAAAGCGGATTTTATTTATTTTTGTAAGCAGAGGAACAGGTCCAGGATTAAAGGTAAATTCCACTTTTTGTGGGGAAAAAAAAATGAAATGCATGTAATAAAATTTTGCATTGCAGCGTGCAAATTATTGCAACTATAGGGTTGATTTACTAAAACTGCAGGGTGCAAAATCTGGTGCAACTTTGAATAGAAATATTGGCCCAGATTCACAGAGCGATTACGCCTGCGCAACTGGTGTTGCGCGTGCGTAAGTCTAAATGTGCGCGTGCGTTTAGATGCGTGCGATTCAGAAAACGAATTACGCCAGAAATCTACTTTTTTTCGTCCGGCGTAATTTCGTTAGACAGACGCATCCGTCCGCGCAAAAATGCGCTAGACACACCATTGATTTGCTAGTCAAATATGCTAATGAGGGAGTTGCGGGGATCCACAAAAAAACGCAGTTGCTGCGCAGGCTACGCGATGTGCGCAACAGCAAAATGTCCTGTCTAAAGTTAGAGCACCTAAAAGCTGGTCTAAAAAATGAAAAAAAGTCTACTTGTCAGATAAAGCAACACTGTTAGTGAGGAGTTCAGCAGTCACACGTGTTGCCCAACAATCTGTATGCCAACATGCCAGGGGCATCGGCGCACATAGCTATACTACTGACTTTAGATGAACAAAGAAGGAGGAGGGCACGGAGGATGGCACTAAGGAGGGCACGGGAGATGTTTTTTTTTTTTTTTTTATTTGCTTATATAAAATTTACAATTTAAATTAATCTAATACAATATTCTTATCTGATACAAGCCCCTCACTCTTCACTTGATATATCACACACGCATAGACATCTTTGGCATGAGTGATTCTGAGGTGTCTCGCATCTTCAGATTCACCCCTCATGCCATCATGGAATTACCACAACCTTGCAGGAGGACATCACCAGCCCAACACATGGCACCACCCATGACACCCATGACAGCTACATATACAATCAGAGCCCCATCCCCACAGATTTCGAACAGAACATGTATGGGGACAGCTGGCTGGTTGGTGAGTGACATGGGAGTCAGGCATGACTATCCCCTCCCGTGATTCACACCTCACAAGTGGCACATGCATGACTAACATCCTCCTGTCTTTTCCCTTCAAGGTGACTCTGCATATGCACTGGTACCCCATCTCATGACCCCATCTCATGCCAGCTCACATTATGCATCTTTGCACGTTAAACACACACATTAATCATGGCACAATGAGAATGCATGCATGCACACCACTGTGGTCCCTAGATCACACACCCCACATCCTCATCACATTGGATTGGCACCAGTCCACCATGCAGGACTTGTGAGCTGCAACGCCATGCCACGGCTCCAATTATGTCACTGTACATTCATACACCATTCACACAGACCTGGGGATCACTTCTCCACCACAAATGAGGGTGACACCCCTTTTCCCGCAGGAATATCACCCCCACATTCCAAAATCATACACAAACAGAACCAAAAAAATTAAATAAATGACGAGCAAAAAAAAAAAATGCCCAGCAAAAATATAATTTAAACAAAATAACAACAAAGAAAACACATAAAAGACAAAAATCACTCTGCAAAACAGTCCCCAAATATCTCAAAGACACGTCACAAACAAACAAAAGCACCTTGCTGTAGAGGGAGGGATACAAAGGGATGTACTTTTGCAAAGGAAGTGCATTTGTGTCTGTCTATTTATGCTGTCTGCGTAGTTCATAAAGTTGCCCTAGTCCATTTCCAATTTCACTGATTGCGCCGCTCCCGAGTTGTGAGCATGCGCACATCGGAGCTGACCATGGTCTCCTTCAAGCGCGCATGCGCGAGCCGGCCGGCCCTTCATTTGCATGGGGTCACGGCTCATTTCAATGTAACACGCCCACGTCCCTCCCAATTTGTATTACTCCTCCTTACGCCTCTGGAAAAAATCTTACGTTTGCGCAATTTCCTGCGCAAAAGCTACGTGAATCGGGGGATTACGCGGCTAGATGGCGCAAGTCTAACGTAATGGCGGTGCGCTACGCCGGACCGATAATGCGCCGATGTACGTGAATCTGGGCCATTATTTTTTTTTAAATCTTAATTGGGCATTAAAAAATTTCGAACACGCTCTAATTTTTCACGTCATTTTTACCGTCGTAAAAAAGGGTCGTGTGTGGGCTTTATTGATGTGAAAAACCCGCACATGCTCAGAAGCAAGTAATGAGACGGGAGCGCTCGTTCTGGTAAAACTACCGTTCGCAATGGAGTAAGCACATTCATCACGCTGTAACAGGCAGAAAAGCACAAATCGTCATCACCGGGAATCAGCAAAAGCAGCCCCAAGAGTGGCGCCATCCGCATGGAACTTTATAGTGCCGTTGTACGTGTTGTACGTCACCGCGCTTTGCTAGAGCATTTTTTTTCACGATCGTGTGTACGCAAGGCCAGTTTAACAATAATCGGGTTGAAAAAAACTTAGGACCAGATTCTCATACAAATTCGCCGGCGTAGCGTAACGCATTTACACTACGCCGCCGCATTGTACTAGAGCAAGTGCCGTATTCTCTAAGCATTTGCTCCGTAGTTTGCGTTGGCGTAGCGAAAATGGCCCAGCGTAAGCCCGCGTAATTCAAAGGGGGCAGCTTCTATTTAAATGAAGCGCGCCCCCGCGTCGAACGAACTGCGCATGCGCCGGCCGGGGAAAAAGCCCAGTGCGCATGCTCCAGCTCGCGTCGGAAAGCGCCGTTGAAACCGACGTCAAAACGACGTGATCGTCACTACACAATGCCCTATTCTCGAACGAGTTAGTAAAACGACGTAAGCGACGGAAAAAGCCGACGCTGACCCGATGCCATACTTAACATGGCATCCGACGGTACTTCGTAAGGTTACTCCTCATAGAAGCAGGGGTAACCTTACGCGAACGAAAACGACGTACGCGACAACGGTGCGGCGTAAAAGCGTTCGAGAATCGGCGTAGTAGCCTTATTTGCATAGGCAAATGAGAAAACAACGTAAAGGTCACCTAGTGGCCGGAGTTGTCATTACAACTACGATCCGCAAGTGTAATTGTATTACACTTGTCGGATGTTTAAGCGTATCTATGCCAAAGTGATTCAAGGAATCACTCGCATAGATACGAGCCAAAAAAAACGGCGATACGACGGGTATCTGAGATACTCCGTCGTAGCGCCTCTGAGAATCTGGCCCTTAGTTTTTCTAGACCATTAAAAATGTAATTTTTTACATCCTGAAAAACGGTCGTGTGTACGCGGCATTAGGCACAAACAGAGCAGCAGAGACTAAAAAAAAAATAGACATGTGATGAGTTTCCTGAAGTATAATGACCTCTAATTTGTAAATAATATTTTATAAAGAAATACAATATTACTAAAATTACTTTGGAGTTATGTTGCGATTCTAGAAAGTGATACAAACACTGCAGTGTGATAAAATAAAAAAACAAACAAACAAAAAACACATCATATCAGCAAATCAAACAAATTCTTGCTTTTAATCTTTAAATAAAATGTATCCTTTGTCACTATTATTGCTATTACATATGCAGGTGTTGACTCCTGTTTTGTAGCACTGCACAGTGATTGTGCTTTGTTGCTCTTTCTATAATGCAAGTTTATGAGTTGCTGAAAACAATGCTCTCCCCATGTGGCTGATTTCTTAGTAGCTGTTGTTCCTAGTGGCTAACTTACATGTTTCTCCTTTTTAAGGGGTTGTAAAGGAAAAAAAAATATTTTTTCATAATAAGCATCCTTTACCTACATACATTCCTTTTTTCACTTTCTCATTGTTTGTTTTTGCTCAGAAGTTGCTCTATTTCTTCTCTGTTCTGTTCACTTCCGGCTTGTCTGATTTTAATGACCACCGTGAAGGGAGGCTTTACTGCGGTGGTCAGTGACGTGCTCGCCCCCTCCTGGGAACTACATTTGTGCGGCAGGACGCTCTCTACGTGTTAGAGACTTCAAGGAGGAGTGAATTACTGGGCGTGCCGCAATTCATACTGGGAAATGTAGTTCTTACATGAACAAGTGATGCAAACCAGGAAGTGAATGAGAGAACAGAAACTAGGACGCCGGAGGTGATATAGATGAAGGAATTTAATAGGTATTTACTCGTTTGTTAACAGAATCATTACACTATTCTGTCTGTCTACCTTGCAGACATTCTTTTTAGGCAAAAAATTCCTTTACAACTCCTTTAACTCCTAAACTGCATTTGTCATTTTCACAGTAATTAGTGCATTTTTATAGCACTTTTTGCTGTGAAAATGACAATGGTCCCAAAAATGTGTCAAAATTGTCCGGAGTGTCCGCCATAATGTCACAGTCACGGAAAAAAATCGCTGATCGCCGCCATTAGTAGTAAAAAAAATTAATTTTTTTGTAAAAATGCCATAAAACTATCCCCTATTTTGTAAACGCTATAAATTTTGCGCGAACCAATCGATAAACGATTATTGCATTTTTTTTTTTAGCAAAAATAGGTAGAAGAATACGTATTGGCCTAAACTGAGGAAAAAAACTTTTTTATATCTTTTTTGGGGATATTTGTTATAGCAAAAAGTAAAAAATATTGCATTTTTTTTTCTAAATTGTCGCTCTATTTTTGTTTATAGCGCAAAAAATAAAAACCGCAGAGGTGATCAAATACCACCAAAAGAAGGCCTATTTGTGGGTAAAAAAATTGGTTTGGGAGCCACGTCGCGGGACCGCGCAATTGTCAGTTAAAGCGACGCAGTGCCGAATTCGCAAAAAGGGGCAAGGTTCTTAACCTGCATAATGGTCCAGGTCTTAAGTGCTTAAAGGAGAAATGCAGCCCAAGGCTCATTAGGCTGGACTTTTCCTATGGATCACAGGAGTGCAGTTTGTTCTCCACTCCTGTGACATGTTTTCAGCAGACAGCGGCTGAATCCGCTGTCAGCTGACATTACAGAGTCAGTCCAGGCTTGGGCAAGATTGCGACAATGAAGTCAGGATCCACACACATGCATGGACCGACACCAGGCTCAGCCTCTCAGTGAGGCGCCCCCTCCACAGCCCAGCCCTCCATTGTGCTTTCTGCTCAGGGAGATGTGAGAACTGAGCGATCCAATACTGCAGTTCTCAGTGTTAGAGCTGGCAGGGGACAGATGCAGCATCAGGCCAATGATGCATCCACCTAGGTAAGAGGACTTGAAAAAAAAAATAACCTCATACTTCTCATTTAATTTAAAATGCTTGTAAAATGTAAACATTAGATCATAACCAACTCACTATGGCATTCATTTAAAAAGAATTGTCATAGCCATTCACCCTGGTGTAAGTACGTTCGTTCTGTGCAAATGGGGCAAAAAACGAATGTAAGTAGGCTATTTCCTGTCCTATTTGAGTAATTAATGCTATAAACCGGAAAATACCATATTTGACCACTAGATGGAGCTATGTCATATTTGAATTTCCTTTAACAATTAGCTCCATCTAATGGCCAAAATGTGTTTTTGTTTTTTGTTTGTTTTTTAAACCAATGATTATTCGAACAGCACAGAATGTAGCCAATTTACATATGTTTTTTTTTTTTCGTCACATTCACACAGAATGAATGTACTGTTATAGAGCAAATTATTTAGAAAAATTATATCTGTTTGTATGATAAATAATAGCCATTTCTTTAAAAAATAAAAATTGATTGTTCATCCTTTTTCATGCTCTGTAGCAGGGGTCTCCAAACTTTCTAAACAATGGGCCAGTATACTATCCTTCAGATGCCAGAAGGAGTAGAAAATGTCCTGGCTTTGGTAACAATGTTCCATCATTGGTATCAGTGACATAAATAGTGCCCCATCATTGGTGTCCATGGGAGGAATAACGCCCCATCAATGGTGTCAGTAGGAGGAATAGTGCCTTGTCATTGGTGTCCATGGAAGGAATAATGCCCCATTATTGGTGTTAGTAGGAGGAATAGTGCCTAATCATTTGTGTCCATAGGAGGAATAGTGCCCTATCATTTATGTCCACTGTCAATGGGAGGAATAGTGCCCCATCATTGGTGTCAGTAGGAGGAATAGTGCCCCATCATTGGTGTCCACTGTCCATAGGAGGAATAATGCCACATCCTTGGTGCCAGTATGAGGAATAGTGTCCCATCATTAGTGTCCACTGTCCATGGGAGGAATAATGTCCCATCCTTGGTGCCAGTAGGAGGAATAGTGTCCTTTTATTGGTGTCAGTAGGGGGAATAAAGCCCCACCACTATTATCAGTGGGAGGAATAGTGCCCCATCATTGGTGTCCATGGAAAGAATAATGCCCCATCATTGGTTTCATTGGGAGGAACAGTGCCCCGTGGCTTGTGTTAGTGGGAGGAATTGAATCCCACTGTTAGTGTCAGGAGTCATGCCCCATTGTTATTTGTCAGTGGGAGGAATGATGCCCCAAGGGCCAGTTAAAAGGGAAGCAAAGGGCCACATGTGGCCCCTGGGCCACAGTTTGGAGACCCCTACTCTGTAGCATTCCAGTGCTGCTGATCTCCTGCATCCTCTCTGCAGCCTTTTCCTGTCTCCAGTGATGGCTACATAACATTTCCCATAGCAGGATTCCTGACCGGTGATCCATAACTCCATCGGAAGCCCCATGTGAGAAGGTGACAACGTAGAAGCACAGCTGGGGACAGGGACAGAGCGTTGTCACCTTATAACAGGAAGTGTCCGAATGAGGATCTTCATTGCAGAAAATATTTGAATGAAAACCGCTTTTTTTTAATAACATTAACATGTAAAAGCTTCTTTGAAATGTTAGTGATTGGGTTTCCGTATAATGAAAATGAAACGACTGCGATCAGGAAAAATGCGCTCTCCCTTTAAAAGGCACATGGATGGGAGGAGCTAGGCTGGGCGTTTTGGGTGATGAGCGGGCATGCTTTGTTCTCCTTACTCTCATCTTAATTCACAACCCCCCAGCGGGGCTCAGGTGAAAACACGTGTCGTCCGATTGGCTGTCCTCAGAAGATGTGAAGGCAGCTGGGAATTGTCACCATGCAAACAAGAGGCGGCACCGGTGCCGCTGACTGTCGTGTATCAGCCGTGCCCGATCACTAATTAATGGCACACGCTGGCTCCCTGATTATCATTTAAAGGGCTGTTGGCAGGAAAACTATAATCCTTTTATTTTTTTATTTTTTCTAGTCTACATGTGAAAGTGACTTGATTACATTTCTTACATGTGTCATAATGGGACTTATTTACTAAAGCTGAAGAATGCAAAATCAGGTTCACTTCTGCATAGAAGCCAATCAGCTTCTAATTTCAGCTTGTTCAATAAAGATTTGCCAATAAAACCTGGAAGCTGATTGGTTTCTATGCAGAAGTGAGCCTGATTTTACACGCTTCAGCTTTAGTAAATAACTCCTGCATGTTAAATATCCCTGTTTCTATGTATATATTGTAATTATGTAGGAATATAGGGGCAGCCATGTATGATTATTAAACTTCCTGCTTAGTAGTGCTGCACAATGGCTGTGCCCAGGCCCAGACTGGCCATAGGGCATACCGGGCATATGCGGGTCGCATGTCACGTCTTCCCCCAGTGTAACATGCAGGGGGTCCAGAACTGTTAGGGGGGTGTCTCTGTAACAAACTGTGGGGGGCTGTGTAATATAAAGGGACCCAGAGGTGCAGGGTGCTATGTAATGTAAAGGGGTCCAGAGGTGCAGGGAGCTGTGTAATGTAAAGGGATCCAGAGGTGCAGGGTGCTGTGTAATGTAAAGGGGTCCAGAGGTGCAGGGTGCTGTGTAATGTAAAGGGGTCCAGAGGTGCAGGGTGCTGTGTAATGTAAAGGGGTCCAGAGGTGCAGGGTGCTGTGTAATGTAAAGGGGTCCAGAGGTGCAGGGTGCTGTGTAATGTAAAGGGGTCCAGAGGTGCAGGGTGCTGTGTAATGTAAAGGGGTCCAGAGGTGCAGGGTGCTGTGTAATGTAAAGGGGTCCAGAGGTGCAGGGTGCTATGTAATGTAAAGGGGTCCAGAGGTGCAGTGAGCTGTGTAATGTAAAGGGATCCAGAGGTGCAGGGTGCTGTGTAATGTAAAGGGGTCCAGAGGTGCAGGGTGCTGTGTAATGTAAAGGGGTCCAGAGGTGCAGGGTGCTGTGTAATGTAAAGGGGTCCAGAGGTGCAGGGTGCTGTGTAATGTAAAGGGGTCCAGAGGTGCAGGGTGCTGTGTAATGTAAAGGGGTCCAGAGGTGCAGGGTGCTGTGTAATGTAAAAGTGGTCCAGACGTTCGGTGCTGTGTAATGTAAAGGGATCCAGAGATGCAGGGTGCTGTGTAATGTAAAGGGGCCCAGAGGTGCAGGGTGCTATGTAATGTAAAGGGGTCCAGAGGTGCAGGGTGCTGTGTAATGTAAAGGGGTCCAGAGGTGCAAGGTGCTGGAGCCCCACATCCCATCATTAACCACCGCCGCAAAGCGCCGCCGACCCGCCACCGCCGCACCCCCCTCCCCCAGGCTGCTCAGTCTAAAATGCCTGTGCCTATTTTTTTGTCCCAGTCTGGGCCTGGCTGTGCCTTACCACTCCTGTCTCCATAGGTGTGCAACCCCAAAGCTCAAACACATATGCCTGTGCATGTGTATACAGTATATGCAGCAGAGTTTGGTGTCAGTGGGGCAGTGGACGGTGTCAGTAGTTTTTATTTTTAATATTTTATTTTATTTTTTATTATTTTTTACAATTAAATTATTATTATTATTTTCCATTTTTTTTATTTTTTTAATATCATTTATAATTTATTTTTTTTACATAATTTTTTTTTCAATTTTTTTGGGATCCCCATTGGAGGGCTTTGGTGAAATATCACAGGTCTAAACAGGTGGCATCTGCAACATAAAAGGTAATCGGGGTGTGCCAAGGCACACCTGGGACACCCTTTGCGCACGCCTATGCCTGTCTCTCAATACTAGTCTGCCAGGCTGGTCTGACTATGTTTTTCCCTGTATGTGGTTGAGCTTTTAACAGTGAGGTTAACTGATTGCAATGACATACACAGCCACTAGGAGGCGAACCTACACTTCTGTATGCAGTATGTCCTACGTTTCTGGTAACATTAGATACAGCATGTATGTAGCAGAGATGAAGAAACATTTTTAAAAGGTTATTTCTTGAATAATGGAAAAAAACAAAACAGGGAAAAGCCGCCTCTTTGCTTGTGACGCCAATAGTCACGAGCCTCATGATAAATCCAGTTCTGGTTTCCCATGTAAGCCCACATTTTATGCTACATTTATCTATAATATAAATAAAAAATCCAAATGTTCTTTTTTCATTAAAAATAATCAGGTTAAAAACATTGTAAAAAAAAAAAAAAATGTTTTTCCTTAATGTAATCAGTTGTGTAAATAATAAATATTACACATTAACACGGTGCAGTCTTCTAACCGTCCATTAGATGGAGCTCTAGTCACCTTTTAACATATTCAGCTATCTTAGATTCAGCCTTGCTGAAAGGTGCTCACTGTATGGAACTCAAATCAGAGCAATGACTCCTCCTTTATCAAGCAGCTCAGTATAAGATTTATAATCACAGGGAGCTACAAAGCAAATGTTTTTTTGCTGTATCTGTTTAGCTAAACCAAAGTTCTTTGAGTATTCATTGCTGCGCATAAGATGTTAATTTGAATTCATCCAGCATAAGTGCAAGTACATTTGTTGAGCATGCGCTCATCTGAATATTCTTAAGATATTTTCTCTTCTAGTTGATGGTCGTTAGGCTATTGTTTTAGGCTACTTTCTCTTCTGGTCAAATATTCTTAGGCTGTTGTTTAAAGGATCACTGAAGGATTTTTTTTAGCTAAATAGCTTCCTTTACCTTAATGCAGTGCTGTTTTCATGTCCTCATTGTTCATTTTTTGCTTTGAAGTTGCTGTAATACTTCTCTGATCTCCACACTTCCTGGTTGTCTGGCTCCTTATGAAAAAACTCATGGCAGATTTTCACTGTGGTCCAAGCTGTGTGTCTAAAACTCCTCAGAACCAATCAGATTCATTTTAAAAACACTGCCCTGGATTTGTTTGTTTTTGTTCTGTGTGTCTTCTCTACTTCACAGAAACATGAAATCATTTTAAAAACGGAAGTGAAACTAGAGGCACATTATATGATTGATTTTTATCTATTTTTAATCATTTTTAAAAGGAATCAGTTAACTTGTATGTCTCTATACCCTGTAAACAGTCATTTCAGCAAAAAAATGTTTTCCTTTAGTGACCCTTTAAGCTATTTCCTCTTCTGGTCAAATATTCTTAGGCTATTATTTTTGGCAATTTTCTTTTCTGGTAGAATATTGTTTTAGGCCACATTTTCTTTTGATTCAATGTTTTAGGCTATTTTTAGTTGAATGTTGTTAGGCTATTGTTCTGTGATATTTTGTGCTCCTAGAATATTGTTTTAGACTCTGCTCATATGTTCCTAAGATATTGTTTTAGGCTATTTCCTATTTCGGTTGATTTTTTTAACTCTATTGTTTTAGACAATTTTTTTGCTTGATTGTTCCTAGGATATTGTTTTAGGCTACTTTTTGTTGAATATTGTTAGACCATTGTTTTAGACTAATTTCTGGTTCAACGTTCTTAGGCTATACTTTTGGTTGAATATTGTTAGGCTATTGTTTTAGGCTATTTTCTCCTCTCTTCAAATAATCTTAACCACTTTAGCCCCGGACCATATTGCTGTCCAAAGACCAGAGCACTTTTTGTGATTTGGCACTGCGTCGCTTTAACTGACAATTGCGCGGTCGTGCGACGTGGCTCCCAAACAAAATTGGCGTCCTTTTTTTCCCACAAATAGAGCTTTCTTTTGATGGTATTTGATCATCTCTGCGGTTTTTACATTTTGCTATAATAAATATCCCCAAAAAAGATATAAAAAAACTTTTTTCTTTCTCAGTTTAGGCCGATACGTATTCTTCTACATATTTTTCGTAAAAAATTTTTTATAGCGTTTACAAAAAAGGGGCTAGTTTTATGGCATTTTTATTAATATTTTTTTTTTACTAGTAATGGCTGTGATCAGCGTTTTTTTTCGGTACTGCGACATTATGGCGGACACATTGGACACTTTTGACACATTTTTGGGACCATTGGCATTTCTATAGCGATCAATGCTATAAAAATGCATTGGATTACTAAAAAAATGCCATTGGCAGTGAAGGGGTTAACACTAGGGGGCAGGGAAGGGGTTAAGTGTGTTCCTATTTGTGTTCTAACTGTATGGGGGGGGGGGGGTGGCCTTACTAAGGGAAATCACTGATCTTCTGTTCATACATTGTATGAACAGGAGATCAGCGTTTCCCCCGCTGACAGGAACGAGAGGTATGTTTTTACACACATACCTCCTGTTCCCCGCTCTGTAACGAGCAATCGCGGGTGCCCGGCCGCGATCGTACCCGCCGGGCACGGGCGCGGGACTCGGGCGCGCGCGCCCCCTAGTGGCCGAAAAAGAGAGGACGTAGAGCTACGTGCTCCTGCGAGACAGAGCCACCATCCCGCAGTAATATGACGGCGGGCGGTCGGGAAGCAGTTAAGCTATTGTTTTAGGCTATTTTCATTTCTTATTGAATGTACTTAGGCAATTGTTTTAGCCTATTTTATTTTCTAGTTGAATGTTTTAGACTGAATGGTTGAATGCTGTTAGGCCAGTGATTTAGGCTTTTTTCTCTTCTGGTTGAATGTTGCTAGTCTATTATTTTAGACTATTTTCTTTGAATACTCCTAGGCTTTTCTTTTCATGTTTTTTTTTTTTTGTTGTTGAATATTGTTAGGCTGTTGTTTTAAGATATTTTCTCTTCTGGTAAAATGCTTTACACACGATCGGTTCGTCTGATGAAAACGAACCGATGGATTTTTTCATCAGATATCCGATGAAGCTGGCTTTCATCAGTCTTGCCTACACACCATCGGTTAAAAATCTGATCGTGTCCAACGCGGTGACTTAAAACACTACGACGTGCTGAGAAAAATAAAGTTCTATGCGTCGACTTGATTCTGAGCATGCATGGATTTTTGACTGATGGGCTTCCACACAGACGATTGTTTTTTTCTATCGTTTTTTTATCCATAGGAAAATTTTAAAACCGGTTCTATTTGTTTTTTCACCAATGGAAAACAAACTGATGGGGCCCACACATGATCGGTTTGTCCGATGAAAACGGTCCATCAGTCCGTTTTCATCAGACAATCCGATCGTGTGTACAGGGCTTTAGGCTAGTGATTTAGGCTATTTCCTCTTCTGGTTGAATGTTGCTAGTCTATTATTTTAGACTATTTTTTTTTGAATGCTCCTAGGATTATTTTTTTTTTTAATATTGTTAGGCTCTTGTTTTAGGATATTTTCTGATCTGGTCAAATGCTCTTAGGCTTTTTTTTTTTCTTTAGATCGAATGTTCTTAGAGTATTAGGGAATATTACATTCTCTCTGTGCAAGACAAGTTACATATCAGAAAATAACATTTTGCACAAAATTACTCGGATAGGGCATTATTTGCGAATTTTGTGTGAGTGCTGATATGTTCATCCAGTAAATTGTCGAACAAATTCCAGAGTCCTTCACTGATCGGATGGAAGGCGTTCTCTGTCTGGATTTGGGTTGGTACCGCTTTTAGGAGAAGAACATTATCTCAGAAGACTTAATCTTTCATTTTTGTGATGGAAGGAGATCTCCGGTTGGATTTGGGTTACTGCACTTTACACACCGTAATCCTTACCCTGCCATCCTCCATGCTGCCTTCTTGCTGGTTACCTAACAACCCACCCTATTTTTGTTAGAGACCAACACATGTCGCCAATTGTAAAATCTAATTGGGAAGGAAGAGTGCTTGGTGGAATTTCGCAGCCCCTGCGGTAGCGGCACACATCTCCGGCGCTCCAGGAGGAGGTTAATTTTGCATACAGCAGCTGCAGGTCTCATTAACGGAATCTCACATCTCTGCAGACTGAGGAGAGCGGTGTGAAAGCACAGGCAGCGCAAGCATCCCGCTAAGCTTCTTACGTTAACCCGTCCACTCCCGAGTGCCAACTGGATCTTCCAAGGGATGGGCGACAGCTGGATTTCCCAGGGCAGCCAAGGCGGATTGTTAGACAGGGCCTCTTGTGGATTGTGAGGAACTATAAGAATCAGCTATAACAAAGAACACCTGCCAGTGTTGCCAACCGTCCGTATTTTTACGTATTTACGGACAGTTTGTAAAAACGGGCACTTTTTTCACCCGTTCGTAAATGTCTGTGGTTGCGGGAATGTGCCAGTAAAAATAGCTGAGATCGGTTCAGCTTGGAACTGCGCATGGAGATTGGAGGCAGGGGGTGATTGGAGGCAGGGGGTGATGGTGGCTGTGGTGGCACCGCAGAGGGTGATGGAGGCAGGGGGCAATGGCGGCAGGGGGAGATTGGAGGCAGGGGGTGTTGGGGGCACCGCAGAGGGGGGTGGTGGCACCGCGGAGGGAGGGGGATGGAGACAGGGGTTGTTGGTGGCACCGCAGAGGGGAATGGAGGCACAGGACGATGGAGGCAGGGGGTGATTGGAGGCAGAGTGCCTGGGGGAGATTGGAGGCAGAGAGAGATTGGAGACAGAGGGAGATTGGAGGCAGGGGGAGATTGGAGGCAGGGGGAGATTGGAGGCAGGGGGAGATTGGAGACAGAGGGAGATTGGAGGCAGGGGAGATTGGAGGCAGGGGGAGATTGGAGACAGAGGGAGATTGGAGGCAGAGGGAGATTGGAAGCAGAGGGAGATTGGAGGCAGGGGGAGATTGGAGGCAGGGGGAGATTGGAGGCAGGGGGAGATTGGAGACAGAGGGAGATTGGAGGCAGAGGGAGATTGGAGGCAGGGGGAGATTGAGGGCAGGGGGAGATTGTGGCACCGCAGAGGGGAATGGAGACAGGGGGTGATGTGACTAAATAATTTGCCCTTATTATATCGAAAATAACAAAAAAAATTTTTTTTTTAAATCTAAATATCACATTGCTATTTGCCTAGCGTACTTGGTTGTAGCCTAAATACTGAAATGTGCACCTAAAAATGTAATTTAGTAACTTTTGTGAAATGCCAGTAAAAGCGTGGCTGCGCCAGTAAATTTCAATCTGGTAGGTTGGCAACACTGACACCTGCCCTGGGATGGGATTGGTTTTTAAAGGGTTGGTCCAACCAAATGCATAATCTCAATCATTTGTTTCTATCTCTTGGGGACATGAAGAGACAGGATGCAGCTTCGGGGGGATCAGGCAAAGAGTATGGAGCTGGAATCAGTGAGATGTGAGAGCAATGAGATGAGATGGATAACCAGGAGGTCACAGGTGGTAGCATAGGTGTGCGCAGTTATAGCATTAGGGTGTGCACCCCAAAGCTCAAACACACACTACCGATCACTCACGATCTTCATTCAGAAAGGGAAGGGGCCAGTAAATTACATATTTACCGGCCCCTTCCCCCCACTCATTCTAAAACATCCCCACAGAAACAAGGAAGATGGAAGCTCTGTGATGTGGGAAGGGGAGGAGTTAGGGCAGTAGGGGGAATTTGTGCTGCACAGGGTGATTAGGGTGTGCCTGGGGACACCTGGCACACCCTGTGCAAACACCTATGTGCCTGTAAGCCTATATCTCCAACTCTCTCAGTAAACCTGACATGAAACCTACCACTATCTCTCGCTGCAACCCTAACACTAACCCCTTCTGTAACACTGACCCTCATATTAACCCTTCTGCTACAACCCTAACACAAGTCTTTTCTCTAACCCTAACTCTATTTGTAACCTTCATACTAATCCTGAAATTAGCCCTCCTTGTAATCCTAACACTTAACCCTCCCCTAAAGCCTAACAATAGATCTCCCTTTAAACAAAATTAACTTTCCTTGTAACCCTAACACATACCCTGCCTATAACCCTAACTCATCCCATTACTGTAATACTAACTCCCTCTAATCACCACACTGACCTTTTCTGTAACATTAACATTTACTGTAATCCTAAAACTAACCCAGACACTAACTCACCCTGCACCCTAACCATCACTGTACCCTTAATATAAACCCTCCCTGTAACCCTAACACTAGTCTAGACAGTAATTCTTATTATATCCCTAACACTAACGCTTCCTGTAACCCTAATATCAACCCTTTTGTAACCTTAACACCAACCCTCCCTGTGACACTAATATTTCCTGTGAGCCTCACATGAATCCTCCCTGTAACCCTAACAACAATTCTTCATGAAACCAGAACATTAACCCTCCCAGTACTCGTAACACTAACCCTACCTGTAACCCTAACACTAATCTTCCCTTTGATCCTAACATTAATCCTCCCAGTACTCGTAACACTAAACCTACCTGTGACCCTAACACTAATCTTTCCTGTGACCCTAACATTAATCCTCCCTGTAACCTCAACACTAACGTTCCCTGAAACCCTAACACACTCATTGTAACCCTAACATTAACTCTCTCTGTAACCCTAAGAATCCTGTAACCCTAACACTAATCTGGACACTGATTCTTACTATAATCCCAACAATAACCATCCCTGTAACCCCAAATCCCAATTGCCCCTATAACCCTAATCATCCATGTAACCCTATCCCTCCCAGCAACACCAACCCCCATGTAACCCTAAGACTAATCCAGACATTGATTCTCCCTATTACCTTAACACTAACTCTCCTTGTAACCCTAACCATCCCTATAACCCTAACACTAGTCTAGACAGTAATTCTTATTATAACCCTAACACTAACCCTCCCTGTAACCCTAATATTAAGCCTTTTGTAACCCCAAAATTAACCCTCTCAGTAACCTTAACACCAACCCTCCCTGTAACACTAATCTTTCCTGTGACCCTCACATGAATCCTCCCTGTAACCCTAACACCAAGCCTCCATGAAACCACAACATTAACCCTCCCAGGACTCGTAACACTAACCCTAACTGTAACCCTAACACTAATCTTTCCTGTGACCCTAACATTAATCCTCCCTGTAACCTTAACACTAATGTTACCTGAAACCCTAACACACTCATTGTAACCCTAACATTACCTCTCCCTGTAACCCCAAGCATCCTGTAACCCTAACACTAATCCGAACACTGATTCTTAATATAACCCTAACAATAACCATCCCTGTAACCCCAAATCCCAATTGCCCCTATAACCCTAACCATCAGTGTAACCCTATCATTAACCCTCCCAGTAACACCAACACTAACCCTCCATGTTACCTTAACATTAATCCAGACACTGATTCTCCCTATTACCTTAACACTAACTCTCCTTGTAACCCTAACCATCCCTATAACCCTAACACTAGTCTAGACAGTAATTCTTATTATAACCCTAACACTAAACCTTCCTGTAACCCCAATAATAACCATTTTGTAACCCCAACATTAACCCTCTCAGTAACCTTAACACAAACCCTCCCTGTAACACTAATCTTTCCTGTAACCCTAACACCAACCCTCCCTGAAACCACAACATTAACCCTTCCAGTACTCTTAACACTAACTCTCCCTGTAACCCTAACACACATCTTTCCTGTGACCCTAACATTAATCCTCCCTGTACCCTAATACTAACCCTTTTTTAACCCCAACATTAACCGTCCCATTAACCTTAACACCAACCCTCCCTGTAACACCAACCCTCCCTGTGACACTGATCTTTCCAGTGACCCTCACATGAATCCTCCCTGTAACCCTAACACCAAGCCTCCATGAAACCACAACACTAACCCTCCCAGTACTCAGAATACTAACCCAACCTGTAACCCTAACACACATCTTTCCTGTGACCCTAACATTAATCCTCCCTGTAACCTTAACACTAACGTTCCCTGAAACCCAAACACACTCATTGTAACCCTAACATTACCTCTCCCTGTAACCCTAAGAATCCTGTAACCCTAACACTAATCTGGACACTCATTCTTACTATAACCCTAATAATAACCCTCCCTGTAACCCCAATCCCAATCGCCCCAATAACCTTAACCATCCATGTAACCCTATCATTAACCCTCCCAGTTACACCAACAGCAACCCTCTATGTAAACCCTAACACTAATCCAGACACTGATTCTTACTATAACCCTAACAATAACCATCCCTGTAACCCCAAATCCCAATTGCCCCTATAAACCTAACCATCCATGTAACCCTATCATTAACCCTCCCAGTAACACCAACCCCCATGTAACCCTAACACTAATCCAGACACTGATTCTTACTATAACCCTAACAATAACCATCCCTGTAACCCCAAATCCAAATTGCCCCTATAAACCTAACCATCCATGTAACCCTATCATTAACCCTCCCAGTAACACCAACCCCCATGTAACCCTAACATTAATCCAGACACTGATTTTGCCTATTAGCGTAACACTAATTGTCCTTGTAACCCTAACCCAAATCATCCCTATAACCCTAACATTAACTCTTTCTATAAAACTACCAATAACTATCTCTGCAACCCTAACACCAAAAGTATAAAAAAAAAGTCTGAAGTTTGCCATCAAAGTTAAACTTGAGCCACACAATGAAATCTTTCACCTTCCTCCACTGCATATTTGTCCCAAAAATTCCAGGACGCATTTTGTGACGCCATTTGTTTTGCCTGATCAGGGACAATTGCCAAATATACTACAAAGTTGCCCAGAGACAGTCCGGCCGTCACTATGTCACACAGCCGTGCCATCTCTAGGCCCTAAAAGTCCTGTGGAGTGGTGGAGACTTGTAATTTTCTTAATGCGGTACGTATCTGGCTCCTATCCAGCGCATTAAATCTAAAGACAATTCATTGTAATGGAGGTCACCCTCCATTCACCGCATGCAGAAAACAGATTGTAAAACATAGGAGACCAGCTTTTATCTGGTGCTAGATTGTTAAAGTCCCACAATGCAATAATCTGCTGTGTGGCAGTCTTAATCAATCAATGGATCAATTAATGAACTAATCAGACCAGTAGCGTTGCAGTTATTAGACACCACTCAGATTGCCTTAAAGGGAAACACAACGCCATAATCTAAATAAGTATATAGGGGGATTTAGGAGGGAATGACCGAGTCCTGCGAGTCCAAAAATCAGACTGTCCCAGTTGTTTGTGGTCAGTGGTGAATGACATCATGGACAAGTCCAATGATTCCATTTCTAATGTTCCAAAACACCATTTCTTACCAGCTTGATTCATCGATTTAAACTGGAAAATGCAGCATTTGTCCACCAGATGAAGCTAAACATTAGAGAACAATCCTATAACACTTAGCTCCATCTAGTGGCCAAATGTGTATGTTCATTTTAATTCAACAATATACATTTGAACGCCCCAAGATACATTATATTGCCAACAGTATTCGGACTCCTGCTTTTACACACACATGAACTTTAAGGGAATCCCAGTCTTAAAGGGGTTGTAAAGGTAAAAAAATGTTTCCCTAAATATCTTCCTTTACCGTAGTGCAGTCCTCCTTCACTTACCTCATCCTTTCATTTTGCTTTTAAATGTCCTTATTTCTTCTGAGAAATCCTCACTTCCTGTTCTTGTGTCTGTAACTCCACACCGTAATGCAAGGCTTTCTCCCTGGTGTGGAGAAAACCTCTTGACGGGGGAAGGGGTGAGCAGGAGTGTCAGGAAGCCCACTAACACAAAGCTCCTTTCTCTATCTGCAAAGTAGAGAGTGTCCTGACACTCCTGCTCGCCCCCTCAAGAGGCTTTCTTCACACCAGGGAGAAAGCCTCACATTACTGTGTGGAGTTACAGACAGAACAGGAAGTGAGGATTTCTCAGAAGTAATAAGGACATTTAAAAGCAAAATGGAAGGATGAGGTAAGTGAAGGAGGACTGCACTAAGGTAAAGGAAGCTATTTAGGGAATAGTTTTTTTTTTACCTTTTGCAACCCCTTTAAAGCAGAATGAAACTCTCTTGGTTACCATTAACAATTTTTTAATTTCTTATGCCTTATTTAGGGGATTTTTTTTTACCTTTACAACCCCTTTAAGCCTCGTACACACGCTCGGTTTTCTCAGCAAGAACCAGCAAGAAAACTGCTGGCAAAGCTTTCTTGCTGAATATACCGAGCGTGTGTACGAGGCTTTCAGGTCTCTCGTCAAGAAAAGCTTAAAATCTTGACAAGAAAAATAGAGAACATATTCTCTATTTTCTTATCGTGGTTCTCGGCAGTTTTCCAGCCAAGAAACCCGAGAGTGTGTATACTTACCTGTCGCCGCGGAAACCCGCGCATGCTCGAAATGACTTTGACACATGCGTGGTAGCTTTCTAGGCATAGGTAGGGTGCAGCAAGATGGCAGCAGCGGTATTGAATGTGACGAGCGCATGCTTGTCATACGCGATGACGTCACCGCGGTCTTGCCTTTTAAGAGAACCGCAGTTCTTTTGAAAGGAGTGTGTGTACACTCAGGCGGCAAGAGATTCTTGACAAGACTCTTGTCAAGGAAAAGCACCGTTTTCTTCCCGATGAGATTCTGGCCCGTGTGTACGAGGCTTAAGTCTGTAGGGTTCAATATTGAGTTGTCATGTCCACAAGGTTTAGGAGTGTGCCTATGGGAATGTAGTCATATTGTAATTGAATGTTATTCAAAATTACCTTTCATTTTCAATCTGCAGCCACTGTAATTTTCTGCAAATGCAATGCAATATGGCTACCTGGAGGTGTTCTGTATCATTTCCTGCTTGTGTGATTGGCTCACTGATTTTCCCAGAAGTCTGCACTAAAATACAAGTCAGATATCAAGCATCACCGGCAACAAAAATGTAATTATTGGTGAGATACTCCAAATACAAAATCACGTCTAAAGGGATGCAGGCCCAGCAGATTTCCTCATTAGTGCCCTGCAGGTGCAGCAGCTGATTCATAATTATGAAACCACACCTATTAGACTCACTTTCTAAATGGACACATTTTTCCAGCATAACAAAGGGTAGGAATCTTCAACAAAGTCTGTTAAAATCCTTGCAATGTACAGAGATCTCTCAGAGGGGAGTTGAAAAGAGATAAATAATATATATATATATATATATATATATATATATATATACAGTGCATCCGCAAAGTATTCACAGCACTTCCAGCACTTCACTTTTTCCACATTTTGTTCTGTTACAGCCTTATTCCAAAATGGATTCAATTTATTATTTTCCTCAAAATTCTACAAACAATACCCCATATTGACAATGTAAAAAAAGTTTGTTTGAAATCTTTGCAAATTTATTAAAAATAAAAAACGATGTACATACTATAAGTATTTACTGTCTTTGCCTTGGCACTCAAATGGGAGCTCAGGTGCATCCTGTTTCCACTGATCATCCTTGAGATGTTTCTACAACTTGATTAGAATCCACCTGTGGTAAATTCAGTTGATTGGACATGATTTGGAAAGGCGCACACCTGTCTGTATAAGGTCCCACAGTTAACAGTGCATGTCAGAGCACAAACCAAGCCTGAAGTCCAAGGAATTGTCTGTAGACCTCCAAGATAGGATTGTATGGAGGCACAGATCTGGGGAAGGGTGCAAAAACATTTCTGCAGCATTGAACATCCCAATGAGCATATTGGCCTCCATCATATGCAAATGGAAGAAGTTTTGAACCACCAGGATTCTTCCTAGAGCGGGCTGTTTGGCCTTAGTCAGAGAGGTGACCAAGTACCCGATGGTCACTCTGACAGAGCTCCAGTGTTTCTCTGTGGAGAGAGGAGTACCGTCCAGAAGAACAACTATCTCTGCAGAACTCCACCAATCTGGTCTGTATGGTAGAGTGGCCAGACGGAAGCCACTCCTCAGTAAAAGGCACATGACAGCCCACCTGGAGTTTTCAAAAAGGCACCTGAAGGACTGTCAGACCACGAGAAACAAAATTCTCTGGTCTGATTTGGCCTAAATGGCAAGCGTCATGTCTGGAGGAAACCAGGCACCACTCATCACCTGACCAATACCATCCCTACAGTGAAGCATGGTGGTGGCAGCATCATGCTGTGAGGATGTTTTTCAGTGGTAGGAACTGGGAGACTAGTCAGGATTGAGGGAAAGATGAATTCAGCAATGTACAGAGACATCCTTGATGAAAACCTGCTACAGAGCACTCTCAACCTCACGCTGGGGTGAAGGTTCATCTTTCAACAGGACAACAACCCTAAAAACACAGCCAAGATAACAAAGGAGTGGCTACCGGACGACTCTGTGTATGTCCTTAAGTGGTCCAGCCAGAGACCAGATTGAACTTGATTCCAGGTCTGAAAATGACTATACACCCGATGGAGCTTGAGAGGTCCTGCAAAAAAGAATGGGAGAAACTGCCCAAAAATAGATGTGCCAAGCTTGTAGCCTCATACTCAAAAAGACTTGAGGTTGTAATTGGTGCCAAAGGAGCTTCACCAAAGTATTGGGCAAAGGCTGTAAATACTTATGTACATGGGATTTTTTGGTTTTACATTTTTAATAAATTTGCAAAGATTTCAAACAAACTTCTTACACATTGTCATTATGGGGAATCGTTTGTAGAATTTTGAGTAAAAGGGGCTTCATCATGTTGCTCATGGCTCCTGCACAGTATGGTGCTGATAAGTACATGAGCAGGAGAGAGAGGAACACCCTCCCCAAGTGATCGGACACAGGACACCTACAAAGAAAGGTATGTACACACTATTTACAATACATAGATTCATGCATTGCATGAATCTATGTATTGTTGCCGCTGCCGCCGTCTATTCAGATGGCCGGTCGGATGGTGAGCGCCGGCCACCTGAATAACGGCAGCTGGTTGGCTGTGTGGAAGTGCCAGAGCAGCTGTATTCGGCTTCCAAATACTTATCTAAGGGACGTACATGGGGGGGGGGGGTGCATTCCTTGGATAAGACTGACAGGCGTCTCAGCCAATCAGGTTCACCGGTTCTGGTTACCGGTAACCTGATTGGCTGAATCGTCATCGAGGGTGGGAGAAGATGAGACGTCATCGAGGGAAGTGGAAGGAGGATGGCTGACACGCAGAAAGGTAAGTGCCGGGCGGAGCATTTTACAGGGCACAGCGGCGACAATTGGCACAGTGACAGTGGCGACAATGGGCACAGTGGCGACAATGGGCACAGTGGCAGTGGCATCAATGGGCACAGTGGCGACAATTAAAGGGCACAGTGGCGACAATTAAAGGGCACAGTGGTGACAATTGGCACAGTGGCTGCATTTGATGGCATGGCACAGTGGCTGCGTTTGATGGCATGGCACAGTGGTGACAATTGATGGCACAGTGGCTACATTTGATGGGCCCAGTGGCTGCATTTAATGGGCACAGTGGCTCCATTTGATGGGCACAGTGAGGCTGAAATTGTTTTTGTTTTTTGTTTTTCGTTTGCACCCCCCCAAAAAATTTGAGCACCAGCCGCCACTGACTATTTATGTATACTAAAAGGTACAAAGTTTGGTGGGTGTTCTCAAAGAGGGATGTTGCCCAACATGGAGATGATATCTCAGTTCTGTTTATTGGATATATGGGTTATATAAAGGAATGCAGTCTGACATGACGCTCTTTGGTCATAGCATGCTGTGGTTTTTCCGGATGCCTCTTCCAGATGACCACAGCATTGTGTTCTAATTGTTATTGCTATGTACAGAATGCTGGACATGAACGTCTTCTTCCAGTAAACGGTCCCATCTACACTACGCTCCATTGTAGAGATGGTGTTTGTCATACCACACATGTATACACGTATTCTCCATGCCTTCTGTGCTATTTTGCAGCATCACGCCATGATAAAGGCCCCCATGGAGATCTGTAAAGCTGCCGCACATTGCAGACGTGTAACTCTATGGCCTCGTACACACGATCAAATCTGTCCGCTGGAAACGGTCTGCTGGACCGTTTCAGCAGACAGATTCGATCGTGTGTACGGCCGAGCCGACGGATTTGGCCACCCGACAGATTTCAAAGCATGCTTTGAAATCTATCGGGTGGGAATCCGTCCGCCCGACATGTCTGCTGGTTAGTACACTTACCAGCAGACATGTCGTCCCGCACCGCCGCCGAATGGATTCGGCGCATGCGCGGAAGTGTTTTACTTCCTGGTGCGGTGACGTGGCGGCGTCAACGTCACCGCCACGTCACCGACACGTCAACGCGCCGTCTGCTGGCGGGGATTTTGGTTTGCTCGTGTGTACACGCGAGCAAACCAAAATCCCAGCAGACAGATTTGTTCAAATCTGTCGGACAGACAGATTTGAACAAATCTGTCTGCTCGTGTGTACGAGGCCTCTGTGTATCAAGTCATAACCTTCCACCTGCATGGACTCAGCAGAGGCTGCATGTCATTGTCAAGGGCCGATTTCCTGATGATGACAACAGGGGACCATGTGTGGGCAACGTGTGTTGGTACAGCTAGTATCCACCAGGGGTGCAAGTGACAGGATGACAACACATGAGCACTATTGGGAGACTGTTGTCACCCCATGGCAGGAAGTGCCTGAACAAGGACCTTGATGGCAGGACCACCAGAAACATAGGTGTGTGCAGCCTATTGCATTTGGGTGTGCACCCCAAAGGTCAAACACACATGTGCAGTAGAGCAGAGGACAG
Organism: Rana kukunoris; assembly: GCA_029574335.1. Taxonomy (NCBI): domain Eukaryota; kingdom Metazoa; phylum Chordata; class Amphibia; order Anura; family Ranidae; genus Rana; species Rana kukunoris. The sequence goes on from CM056054.1 coordinate 23,487,193, forward strand.
TGTCAGTAGAGCTGTGCACATGTCAGTAGGGCAGAGGATGATGTCAGTAGGGCAGTGGATGGTGTCAGTAGGGCACTGGGTGGTGTCAGTAGGGCCAGGGCCGGTGCAAGGATTCCTGCCTACACAAGCGAAGCTCCATTTTGGCGCCCCCCCCCCCCCAACGGCCACCCACCTCCCTTGCAAAAATGTTTCTTTCATTACATGCCAGACGGTGCCCCATTACATGACCAGACGGTGCCCCATTACATGACCAGACGGTGCCCCATTACATGACCAGACTGTGCCCCATTACATGACCAGACTGTGCCCCATTACATGACCAGACTGTGCCCCATTACATGCCAGACAGTGCCCCATTACATGACCAGATGGTGCCCCATTACATGACCAGATGGTGCCCCATTACATGACCAGACATGCCCCATTACATGACCAGACTGTGCCCCATTACATGACCAGACTGTGCCCCATTACATGCCAGACTGTGCCCCATTACATGCCAGACCTGCCCCATTACATGACCAGACTGTGCCCCATTACATGACCAGACCGTGCCCCATTACATGACCAGACCGTGCCCCATTACATGCCAGACCTGCCCCCATTACATGCTAGACCTGCCCCATTACATGTCAGACCTGCCCCACCAGACCGTCCGTGCCCTTACCTTATTCCATGCGAATCGCAGCTGTACGATTTTTCAAAAGCCGCGCCTCCGACGTCTTCTGTTCCGTGATAGGCGGAACATTCAGCTTCCCATGAGGCACTGTGTTCAGTGTCCGCCTATCACGGAGGCCCTCTCGTCCGAGGACGAGAGGGCCTCCGTGATAGGCGGACACCAAACACAGGACGAGAGGGCCTCCGTGATAGGCGGACACCAAACACAGGACGAGAGGGCCTCCGTGATAGGCGGACACTGAACACAGTGCCTCCTGGGAAGCTGAATGTTTCCACCTATCACGGAACAGAAGACGTCGGAGGCGCGGCTTTTGAAAAATCGTACAGCGATTCTGGTCATTTTTCGGCTCCATCCCAGGCTGCGGACCTGCCCGCCCCAAGCGGCCGCTTGGTCCGCCTGGTGGTTGCGCCGGCCCTGAGTAGGGCAGTGGATGGTGTCAGGAGGGCAATGGATGGTGTCAGTAGGGCAGTGGACGGTGTCAGTAGGGCAATGGATGGTGTCAGTAGGGCAGTGGATGGTGTCAGTAGGGCAATAGACGGTGTCAGTAGGGCAGTGGACGGTGTCAGTAGGGCAGTGGATGGTGTCAGGAGGGCAGTGGATGGTATCAGTAGGGCAGTGGACGGTGTCAGTAGGGCAATGGATGGTGTCAGTAGGGCAATGGATGGTGTCAGTAGGGCAGTGGACGGTGTCAGTAGGGCAATGGATGGTGTCAGTAGGGCAGTGGATGGTGTCAGTAGGGCAGTGGATGGTGTCAGTAGGGCAATAGACGGTGTCAGTAGGGCAATGGACGGTGTCAGTAGGGCATTGGATGGTGTCAGTATAGCATGGTCCCCTGTTGTCATCATCAGGAAATCAGAAAAACAAAAAATGGGCTTTAAATGGCTACTAAGGGCTACCGGAGCGCCTGTTCTTATTAGCCTCCCTATTATATGTGTTGTCACAAAAAAAAAAAAAAAACTATGCAAAAAAAAAAAAAAGTAGAATAAAAATGGTGGTGTCAGTAGGGCAGTGGATGGTGTCATCATGTTCCCCTGTTGCCATCATCAGGAAATCAGCAAAAAAAAAAAAATGGCCTTTAAATGGCTACTAAGGGCTACCTGAGCGCCTGTTTTTATTAGCCTCTCTATTTTATGTTTTGTCACAAAAAAAAGTAGAATAAAAACCGAAAGCATACGTATATAGATAACATTTAAATACTCAAACAAGTGAAAAAAAAATGCTAAATTGAAAAAGAAACTACCCAAAATACACATATGCCTAAAAAGAAACACCATCTAAAATAAAAAAATAAAAAAATCAGGCAATCGTTTTTTTTTTATAGCAAATTTCAATGAAAAATTGAGGGCTTCAGTTTCGGCAAGAATCAATTTTACCTAAATCATCCCTCTCCTCCCAAATAACGACTGGGGGGGGGGGGGGGGGGGGGGGGGTCGTCGGGAATTAAATTTACATTTTTATCAGCAAATATATTCTATTTAAAGATGTACACATTTTTTTCTGGGTTTTATTTATTTTTATTCATTTTTGCATTTGTTTTAAAAAATGTATAATATTTATATATAAAAAAAATGTTGCCCATAAAACAAATGCAAAAATAAATAAAAATAAATAAAGTAAAACCCAGAATTTTTTTTGTTGTTGTACATCTTTAAATAGAATACATTTGCTGATAAAAATTTAAATTTAATTCGCCAATTTTTTTTTCTGGGTTTTATTTTTATTTCTTTTTGCATTTGTTTTAAAAAATTTATAATATTTATAAAAAAAAATGTTGCCCATAAAACAAATGCAAACATAAATAAAAATAAATAAACTAAAACCCAGATTTTTAAAAAAAATTGAATATATTTGCTGATAAAAATGTAAATGTAATTCCCCAACTTTTTTTGCAAGAAAAATTGCCACAATTAATAAAACAACACGTGTGTCATAATGAGCAAAAGCCACTGGGGACGCGGCAGTCACTCAGCTGTCAATATATCAATATATATATCATACGGCTTTACAGAGAGTACAGCGGGAAGACTGTCACAGCCCTTGCAGGAGGATCAATAGAAGTTATTTATTACCAACGTTTTGGTCTGATGCTTTGGATCTTCCTCGGGGCAGAAACATGTGGCAAAAAAAAGTAAAATTCTTCAGAGGAAAAAATTAATTTTCATAATTAGGTAAAAAAAAAAAAACACAATGACATACAGTATATTTACTTGTGATGAGAACTTTGTGAGATGCCACAAGGATGTATCGGGTTCCATTCAAAATTACTGTAAATCTCATCAATTTTTATCTCACAAAATGTTTAGTTATTTTAGAATGAACGGTCTAATAGACCCCCCCCCCCCCCCCAATGTTTCCATAAAGAGGACCTGTCACCTCTCGCCGTTCTTCAGCTCCAGGGACCGATCACGGGACTCCAGCGGCGATCAGGTCCGCGAGTCCTGGTCCCAGAGCTTCAGACCTGTACGTGCCTGTGCCCAGCCGTGCCATTCTGCCGACGTATATGTGCAGGAGGCGGTCCTTAAGTGGTTAATTAAGATATTTATTATAGCAAAAAGATATTGCGTTTTAAAAAAAACAAATTCGCTCTTTTTTTGTGTATAGCACAACAAATAAAAATCGCAGAGGTTATCAAATACCACCAAAAGAAAGCTCTATTTGTGGAAAAAAAAGGACGTAAATTTTGTTTGAGTACAGTGTCGCACGACTGCGCAATTGTCAGTTAAAGAGATGCAGTGTCGTATCAGAAAAAATGGGCCGGTCATTGGGCAGCCAATTTTGTTTGGGAGCCACGTCGCACGACCGCGCAATTGTCTGTTAAAGCGACGCAGTGCCGAATCGCAAAACCTGCCCGGGTCCTTTAGCTGCCTAAAGGTCCGGGTCTTAAGTGGTTAAAAAAAAATAAAAAAAAATACTCAGTTTAGGCCGATATGTATTCTTCTACATATTTCGCAATAAGCGTATATCGATCAGTTTGCACAAAAGTAATAGCGTTTACAAACTAAGGGAAAGATTTATAGCATTTATATGGCGTTTTTTTTTTTTTTTTTTACTACAAATAGCGGTGATCTGTGTTTTTTTTTACGGTATTGTGACGTTGCGGCGGACAGGTCGGACACTTTTGACAGATTTTTGGGACCATTGACATTTACAGAGTGATCAGTGCTATAAATATGAACTGATTACTGTATAAATGTCACTGGCAAGGAAGGGGTTAACACTAGGGGGCGATCAAGGGGGTCAACTGTGTTCCCTGTGTGTGTTCTAACTGTGGGGGGGAGGGACTGACTATAGGAGATGACAGATCGTGTTTTCTACTTTGTAGAAAGACACGATCTGTCCTCTCCTCAGACAGCACAGGGATTTGTGTGTTTACATACACAAACACCCGTGCTCCTACTCGTGCACACGATCGTGTCCGCCGGTCACGTGCATCTGGTTCCCTTCAGCGCCACTCGCACGCCCTCTGGTGGCTCTCCTGGGCGAAGCAATATATATATATGGGATTTCACCCAGGAGAGCCATTCTGCCACAGTTTACCTGCGTGAGCCGGTCGGGAATTGGTTAAAGCACCCTTTCACCCCCCTACACACCACCTATAAAATGCGAGTGTAGAGCAAGCATGCGTATGCACACATCAGTTGCACCACACATGTATCTATGCAAATGTTGGTGTATGAGCAAATATTGTAGGGTCATAATTGTTGGCTAACTACATACAGTCTTTAGACTTATGGAGAATTTCGGGTATCATAGTTTTTTTGCAATTTCATGGGCATCTGCAATTTTAAGCTTTGACATGTTTGGTATCTACTTACTTGACACAACCCAATCATTTATAGTCTAAAAAAACAAAACAAAACAGGTATAATATTGTGTTTGTTTGCACTAAAATGTATTTTATTGTATTTTTCCTCAAAATATTCATTTGATAAATATTCATGCGCAGTGGTGTGTGTTCCAGCTCCGCCCAGTGCATTTTGTCAGGGGCACCGAATGACATCACATATGACGAAATGCATTGGGTGGAGCCAGAACACACAGTTTTATTTTTACACTTTACCACTTAACCACTTAAGACCCGGACCTTTAGTCAGCTAAAGGACCTGGGCCAGGTTTTGCGATTCGGCACTGCGTCGCTTTACCAGACAATTGCGCGGTCGTGCGACGTGGCTCCTAAACAAAATTGGGGTCCTTTTTTCCCCACAAATAGAGCTTTCTTTTGGTGGTATTTGATCACCTCTGCGGTTTTTATTTTTTGCGCTATAAACAAAAATAGAGCGACAATTTTGAAAAAAAAACAATATTTTTTACTTTTTGCTGTAATAAATATCCCACAAAAATATATAAAAAAAACTTTTTTTTTCCTCAGTTTAGGCCGATACGTATTCTTCTACCTATTTTTGGTAAAAAAAAATCGCAATAAGCGTTTATCGGTTGGTTTGTGCAAAATTGATAGCGTTTACAAAATAGGGGATAGTTTTATTGCATTTTTATTAATTTTTTTTTTACTACTAATGGCGGCGATCAGCGATTTTTTTCGTGACTGCGACATTATGGCGGACACATCGGACAATTTTGACACATTTTTGGGACCATTGTCATTTTCACAGCAAAAAATGCATTGTTTATTGTGAAAATGGCAATGCAGTTTGGGAGTTAACCACAGGGGGTGCTGAAGGGCTTATGTATGACCTCATCTGTGTTTCTAAGTGTAGGGGGGTGTGGCTGTAGGTGTGACGTCATCGATTGTGATTCCCTGTATAAGGGATCACGTGATCAATAACGCCACCACAGTGAAGAACGGGGAAGCTGTGTTTACACACAGCTCTCCCCGTTCTTCAGCTCCGGGGACCGATCGCGGGACTCCAGCGGCGATTAAGTCCGCAAGTCCCGCGGTCCCGGAGCTTCGGACCGGGTCGCGGGAGCGCGCCGCGGACGTGCGCCCGCGACCCACAGCTGTGTACTAGCACAGGACGTACCTGTACGTGGATGTGCCCAGCCGTGCCATTCTGCCGACGTAAATGTGCAGGAGGCGGTCCTTAAGTGGTTAAGTCGGCCATATATAGTTAGAATTTAGAAAGAATGTTTTTTCAAAAATCCTATCAAAGAGTTTAGTTAGTGGGCGGCCGATTTTCGTGCGGCAATCAAATTTGAGGAATCCGACATGTTGGATATTTTTTGAAAAACTACCGATTTTCTGATCAATGATGGGAGAATCGTGCGAGAAATGTAATAGAAAAAAAAATGCGCATGTGCAAGAAAAGAAAATTTCCGGAGAGAAAAGAATATTCCCGGCCACGTTCATTATTTTCTGTAGCAACATGAAGGATTGGTCGGCCCAATTTAAAAAATTAATAGTGGCGTCATCGGATCACAAAAAAAAGAAGCACTAATGTCATTTCTATAGCACTGCGCTAATGTTTTCCATGTAAAACCTGGTGCCTGTGCAGTTCCCGACGGTGTTCACAAATGACTAACACAGATCGGTCCTTGCTGCAGCCTCTCGCTTTGTGACTAGTTACAATGTACAGTCTGATCACCGGCGGAGAGGAGACAGAGGAAATGTTATATAAAGTATGGATCTCCTCTGGCTTTTCAGTGATTGGGAAACACATTGGAGAACCTGTCACGTCTGCGGTTGACCCTGAGAGTCTGGATCACCCTGATTTCAGTGATTTTCCTCTCCGGGATGATCGGACACAGCTTTGGATTGGTAGATCTCTGGCCGTTCATCCGCAAAGGAAATAGCTGAGCGTTTTTCTAACAGGCCTTTTTTTTTTTAGCTGATGTTTAGAGGAAAGTGACGGCGTCTCAGCCGCCCCCCGGCCGTGCTCTTGGATGTGTCCGCCGCTTTGATGACAGCCTGGGAACTTCTCAGGAGGAATCGCTTTGCATCTCCAGCAGAAAGTCCTCCTTCTAGGAATGTTTAAACCCGGAGCTTTCCATAAGGCTGAACTATATGGAAGAGGAAAAAGTATTCACACCCCTTGGAATTTTTCCACAGAGTAAATGTATTTTATTGTGATTGTATGTGATAGACCAACACAAAGTGTCACATAATTGTGGGAGGAAAATTATAAATGTTTTATTTTTTATTTTTTACATGAAAAGCGAAAAGTTTGGCGTACATTTGTATTCAGCCCCTTGACTCTGATACCCCTAACTACAATCTAGTGGAAAAAATCCTCAGTTTAGGCCGATATATATTCTTCTACATATTTTTGGTAAAGAAAATTGCAATATAGCATCTACAAAATAGGGGATAGATTTATGTCATTTTTTTTTTTTTTTTTTACTAGTTTAGATGGCGATCTGCATTTTTTTGCGGGACTGTGACAGATCGGACACTTTTGACACTTTTTTGGGACCGTTGACATTTATACAGCGATCAGTGCTATAAAAATGCACTGATTACCGTATAAATGTCACTGGCAGGGAAGGGGTTAGCGCCAGGGCAGTCTTAATAGCATTATGGGCCCCTGGGCAAAGTAATGCTCTGGGGTTGAGACCTTGCAGGTAAACAGAGATCACGTAGGTAGGAGGTAGGGGATATCTAAGGTGTAGAGGGGTCAGAGTTCTGGGGGGATATCTGGGATGTAGAGGGGAAGCCCGTGCTTCCCCAATTTCGGGCAGCCCGGGCTCAAGGATCAACTGCTTTGAGGAAAGGGCAGGGGCCCCCCATGCAGCTGGGGCCCCTGGGCAGTGCCCAGGTGTGCCCTCTCATTAAGACAGCCCTGGTTAGCACTAGGGGGCATCACACAACACACATGAACAGAGCTGAGGCTGTCAAGCACAAGCTGTGTACTGGAGCTTCCTTTCCCTGTCACCTTTTTTTCTTGGTGTCAGGAAAACTTGTCAGACTCATGCAGACAGCAGAGGAAAGAAGCAGCAGACAGAAATAACACTTAGTGCTCTGGACTGAGACAAGTCCACACTATAGAGCAGGGGGTCACCAAACTTTTCAAACAAAGGGCCAGTTTATTGGCCTTCAAACTTTAGAAGGTCCGGATTGTGGTCAGCTTGGGCAGAAAATGTCCCGAGCCCAGCATCGGTGAGAATAAATAGGGCCTCAGGGTTTGTGGTCAGTAGTAGGTGGAGTAGTGCCGTCATTAGTATGATGAATAATATCCCATCATTGGTATCAGTGGAAGAAATAATGCCTCCTTGTTGGTGTCAGTGGGAGGAATACTACCCCAAGGGCTGGATAAAGGCTAGCAAAGGGCCGCATCTGGCCCCTGGGCCGCAGTTTGGAGACCACTGCTATAGAGACATATGCTTTGTTCATATTTTATGTCTGAGGTTTACAACCACTTTAGGTTAGGAGAGGATGAGGAGGTTTGGATATGAGATCAGTGAGGACTGCAGAGGTTCTCAGTGTCTTTGAGTGTCACCCGAGTCTTCCGATAATACGACTTCCTTTGTGTCATTCCCATTCCAGGAACTGAGCCGTCACAGTTGAAATGCAATGTGATAAAGATTCTCTTCATTTCCTCGCCTGTCACAAGTTATCCGGGTGACATTGAATTCTGCGCGCTGGAATTAGGAAGGGATAGAAATTCCCGAGCTCTGTTCCCCGACCAAAGATTCTTCAACCCAAAGCCAACGGTGGGATCTTCTACAAACACTCACCTTCAAAAATGGACATCACTTTCGTTGTCTGTGAGTAAGTGGATCTAATATCAGATATTAGGGATGAGCCCCCCCTCCCCCCCCCCGTTCGGTTCGCACCACAACCTGCGAACAGACCAAAAGTTTGTGTGAACTTTAGAACCCCATTAAAGTCTATGGGACTCGACGTTTGAAATCTAAAGTGCTAATTTTAAAGGTTAATATGCAAGTTATTGTCCTAAAAAGTGTTTGGGGACCCGGGTCCTGCCCCAGGGGTGTGTTTGGGGACCCGGGTCCTGCCCCAGGGGAGTGTTTGGGGACGCGGGTCCTGCCCCAGGGGAGTGTTTGGGGACCGGGGTCCTGCCCCAGGGGAGTGTTTGGGGACCCGGGTCCTGCCCCAGGGGAGTGTTTGGGGACCCGGGTCCTGCCCCAGGGGAGTGTTTGTGGACCCGGGTCCTGCCCCAGGGGAGTGTTTGGGGACCCGGGTCCTGCCCCAGGGGAGTGTTTGGGGACCCGGGTCCTGCCCCAGGGGAGTGTTTGGGGACCCGGGTCCTGCCCCAGGGGAGTGTTTGGGGACCCGGGTCCTGCCCCAGGGGAGTGTTTGGGGACCCGGGTCCTGCTCCAGGGGAGTGTTTGGGGACGCGGGTCCTGCCCCAGGGGAGTGTTTGGGGACCGGGGTCCTGCCCCAGGGGAGTGTTTGGGGACCCGGGTCCTGCCCCAGGGGAGTGTTTGGGGACCCGGGTCCTGCCCCAGGGGAGTGTTTGGGGACCCGGGTCCTGCCCCAGGGGAGTGTTTGGGGACCCGGGTCCTGCCCCAGGGGAGTGTTTGGGGACCCGGGTCCTGCCCAAGGGGACATGTATCAATGCAAAAAAAAGTTTTAAAAACAGCAGTTTTTCAGGAACAGTGATTTTAAATTACATTTTATCCTTCAGAAATTACACTTTGTGCAGGGACAGGTCTAAGCACGGGAAACAAGCGCTGCTTTACAGGCATACTATACACCCCCCCAAATACGAAAATTTAAAGGAATATTTCACTTTAATTGTTTCACTTTAAGCATTATTAACCACTTAAGACCCGGACCAAAATGTAGGTAAAGGACCTTGCCCCTTTTTGCGATTCGTCGCTGCGTCGTTTTAACTGACAATTGTGCGGTCGTGCGACGTGGCTCCCAAACAAAATTGGCGTCCTTTTTTCCCCACAAATAGAGCTTTCTTTTGGTGGTATTTGATCACCTCTGCGGTTTTTATTTTTTGCGCTATAAACAAAAATAGAGCGACAATTTAAAAAAAAATGCAATATTTTTTACTTTTTGCTATAATAAATATCCCCCCAAAATATATAATTTTTCTTTCCTCAGTTTAGGCCGATACGTATTCTTCTACATATTTTTGGTAAAAAAAATTGCAATAAGCGTTTATCGGTTGGTTTTTCGCAAAATTTATAGGGCCAGATTCACGAACACTTGCGCTGGAGTATTTGGATATGCGCCGCGTAACTGTGCTGATGCGCCGACGTTTCTATGTGCCCGTACCCACCAAACTAGATGCGCCCAATAACGGCTCATTTGCGACCGGCGGAACGTTCCGACGCCAGAGTATCGTCAGCGTTTATTTTCGCTGGGCGCATCAGTCGCGCCCATTGATTTCCCCTGCAAATATGCAAATGAGGGATTTTTCACAATTCACGAACGGATTAGCACCATACGCTGGCTACATGCGCCGCGCGTATCTCGTCCGTCCGGCGCAAAGTTATTTCTACAAAAGGCTGCTTTATCTTTACTCCAGACGGTCACAGGTCAGCAGGAGAGCAGCTACAGCAGCGTTACCGACGATAGGAGCTAGCTGAGCACCCCCACTTGCAAGGACAACACCTCTGTGTGCCAATATGCCAGGGGCACTCGTGGTCCTAGAACTACTGATGGGTCCCCTGGAACCAAGAAGGCGGCCACGTGAGAGGATATACCGCACACGTATGAACCTCTTTGGCATGGGGGATGAGGAGGTGTATCGCCTATTCAGATTCAGCCCTGATGTAATACTTGAACTAACCACAACCCTGCAGGATGACATCACCAGCCCAACACACCGATCACAAGCAGTGCAGCCACTGGTGAAGGTCCTGGCAACACTCCATTTCCTTGCAAGTGGATCATTCCAGCGTACAAGTGGAGTGGTGGCTGGGATGTCACAGTCCTCCATAAGCAGATGTGTGCACCAGGTTGTCCCTGCAATCCTCAGACGCATGTCCAACCAGTTCATCAGACCCACCACTGAGGAGCTGCGGCAGAAGGCAATGACAGATTTCTACAACATTGCCAGATTCCCACGCACTGTGGGGGCCATTGATTGCACACATGTGGCCCTACAGCCCCCCAGTGCCACAGAGCACATATACCGCAATCGGAAGCATTGGCACTCCATCAACGTACAGGTGATAGCCGATGCCCAGCGCCTCATATGGCACGTCCGTGCCAAACACCCCGGGTCCAGCCATGACAGCTTCATATACCGTCAGAGCCCCATCCCTACAGAATTCGAACAGAACATGTATGGGGACAGCTGGCTGGTTGGTGAGTGACAAGGGAGTCAGGCATGACTATCCCCTCCCGTGATGCACAACAGAAATCGCACATGCATGACTAACATTCTCCTGTCTTTTACCTTACAGGTGACTCTGCATATGCATTGGGACCCCATCTAATGACTCCTTTCCGGAACCCCCAAACCAGAGGAGAGAGAAAATACAATGAAGCACACATCAAAACCCGTGCAGTGGTTGAGCAAACATTTGGGCTCCTGAAGTCCCGTTTCCGATGCTTGGATAAGTCTGGGGGGGCCCTATTGTATTCCCCTACCTTTGTGTGTCAGATCATCGGTGCATGTTGCATACTACATAACTTTGCTATGAAAAAAGGCCTGCATATTGACATACGTGATGACCTGACCCCCGACCCACACAGTCCCCACCTGCCAGAGGACACCCAGTCTGCTGATGGAAGAGCAGTCAGGAGGGTCCTCGCCGTAGGCATCTTTGGACACTAAACCAAAACATTAATCACACAGACAGTGCACGCGTGTACACCACTGATGTCCCTAGATCACACACACCACATGCACATCGCATTGGATTAGCCCAAGTCCAGCATGTAGGAGTTGGGAGCAGTAACGCCAGCGTCAAGGCCCCAATGATGTCACTGTCCATTCACACACCTTTCACACATCATTCATTCAGCCGTGGGGTTAACTTCACCACCACGGCCGAGGGTGACACCCCTTACTGTCAGGAGTGCCACCCTCTCACATTCACACACCATTCACACTGTCCCCTGCACTCCTGACCGTGTGCAGTACAAAAAGAAATTATAAATATCATATCCTGATCATTAAAAGAAAAATAATCTCATAACCTGAGAAAAATAAAAAATAAACTCATGACCTGAGTATGTCAAAAACAATAATATAAAACCAGAAAAAATAAAAGGCCTCATCGGGGATGCCGGGGGCTTCTTCTGGGGGCCCCTCTCTGGCTCCGCAGCTGCCTGGATGGAGTGGGTGGGGGTGGGGGGGCATCTGGAGGTGGCTGATCCCCAGGTGGGCCACTCCTGGCAGGTGTGGCCTGCGTGCCCTCCAAGGCCCTGGCTATCCGTCCAAGGTATGTGTTCGTCTGGGCCTGCATCCGGAGCTGACGGGTCACCTGGTAATGCTGGGCCCGCCGACTCAGCCTCCCCTGCTCCCGGATGGCAGCACTGTTCCCATGGATGGCAGCAGTGTTGGCCTGGACGGCTGCAGTAAGGTGCTGGATATCCCCCTGCACCTCCCCCAAAGTGGTGACCACTGCAGCGCAATTAGAGCTGACATCCTGCACTGCGTTGCTGAGGTTGGCAACGGAGCCCAGGCTGTCAGCCACTTTCTCCAAGTGCACCGCTATGGCCCCCATCTGTTCCGTCTGCCTGGCGTGATCCCTCGCCAACTGGTCCTGGACACCATCAGACACCCCCCTGGTCTTCTGGGTCGCCTTCCTGGGGCCAGAAGATGGATGTCCTCGGGTGGAAGGAGTCGCCCTTGAGGGGCTTCCAAGGATGGGGGAGGGGACGACAGACGGGCCAGGAGAAGGGGAGGAGACAGACAAAACCAAAGAAAAGTCCTGCTCTGCCACAGCAGGATCCTCCACAACCACCTCGGCAGGTGTGGTGTGGCCACTCTCCTCCTCCACAACCTCTTCACCACCCAGTGGCTCGGGCACATGATGGCGTGGGGGGGATGGGGTGGAATGCAGGCTGACAGATGATGGCCCAGCTCCGTCATCTGTGGATGACACAAAGCAGACACATGTTGGTGGTCCCACACACTTGGCACATGTCCCCCCCCCCCCCAAATGCAAAACAACAAATAGGGGATTATAAAACACTTACCTGTCCTTGTGCCTTCCTCCACGGAGTCATAGCCTGCGACCCCCTCCACCTGCTCCCTCTCCAGGCAGCGAGCAACCACCTCCTCCTCTGCGGTCAGGGTGACAGGACATGGGGGACCACCACCTGTGCCCCTCTCATACCTCCTGATGGAGGCCACCTTGTCCCTCACCTTGCGCCGCAGGTCATTTATTTTCTTTTGTATGTCCCCAGCAGTCCGGGTGGAGTAGCCCAGGACATTGACCCTGGCAGCAATGGACTCCAGGATGCCCTGCTTCCTCTCCCGGCTGGTCTTCCGGCTTTTTTTGCCATGGAGAAATTCATTCTCCGTCTCCATAGCCGAGATAATCACTGAGACCTCCTGGGTATTAAAGTTGAGGTTCCTCCTCTCTCTGGGGGTAGCGGGAGCAGCCATTACAGTGCAAAAGTATCTTCCCTGGGGTGGGGGGAAACGGAACTACTTTTGCGCCGGAATGGCGTTTCCGCCAGCGCTTTTAAGCGCCCAGCGGAACGCATTGCGCTGACGTTTCCCAGGAAGTGGTGCCGACGGAAGTTGTGAGCATGCGCACAAGGGGGCGAGTGGAGCCGTACTCACTGCGCATGCTCCGTGGATGATGCACTGAACGTAAGCCTCTGCGCCGGGCTCCGCCCATCATTTACATATGATCACACCCACTTCCACTTGCGTCGGGTTACGCCAGCGCATTATCGTTACTCTGGCGCAAGTTTACGCGCAACTGCTATGTGAATTACAGGACTTGCGCTGAAAGGGTCTTCAGAGTAACGTAAATGAGAAGCGTTACTCCAGAGGAAAGATACTCTCATCTACCTGAATCTGGCCCATAGCGTTTACAAAATAAGGGATAGTTTTATTGCATTTTTATTAATTATTTTTTTTTTTACTACTAATAGCGGCGATCAGCGTTTTTTTTTTGTGACTACGACATTATGGCGGACACTTCGACACATTTGACACATTTTTGGGACAATTGTCATTTTCACAGCAAAAAATGCATTTAAATTGCATTGTTTACTGTGGAAATGACAGTTGCAGTTTGGGAGTTAACCACAGGGGGCGCTGTGACTTTGAGTGTTCCCTGTGTGTGTGTTTACAACTGTAGGGGGGTGTGGCTGTAGGTGTGACGTCATCGATCGTGTCCCCCTATAACAGGGATGACGCGATCGATGCTGCGGCCACTAGAGTTGCCACCTCATCCCTTTAAAACCGAACACATATTAATTACACATGTTCTGTGGCTAATTAAGGTGGTAATTAAACTCACTTGGTGCTTTACCTGCATTAAATTAGCCTCAGAACCTGTGTAATTCATATGTGTTCGAGTTTAAAGGGATGAGGTGGCAACCCTAGCGGCCACAGAGAAGCACGGGGAAGCCGTGTTTACACACGGCTCTCCCCGTTCTTAAGCTCCAGGGACGGATCGCCGCACTGCAGCGGCGATCGGGTCAGCGAGTCCCGCGGTCACGGTCCTGGAGCTTCGGACCGGGTCACGGGCGCGCGCCCGTGACCCACGGCTGGGTACTAAAATCAACGTAAATATACGTTGATGTGCCCAGCCGTGCCATTCTGCTGACGTAAATGTGCAGTAGGCGGTCCTTAAGTGGTTAAAATCACTGCTCCCGAAAAAAATGCCCTTTTTTAAAACTTGTTTTGCATTGATACATGTCTCCTGGGGCAGGGCCCGGGTCCCCAAACACTTTTTAGGACAATAACTTGCATATAAGCCTTTACAATTAGCACTTTAGATTTCTCCAATAGACTTTTCCAGGGTGTTCTGCGGCTTTTCAAATTTCCCTCGAACAACCCAAATTGTTCAATGTTTGGATAACAGGCAATGAGTTTGACTCAAACTCAAAGCTCATCCCTATCAGATAAATCAAGGATCTTCAAACTACGGCCCTCCAGCTGTGGTGGAACTACACTTCCCATTAAGCATTGTAAAAATCTGACATTCACAGACATGACTGGGCATGATGGGAATTGTAGTTCCTGAAGAACTGGAGGGCCGTAGTTTGAAGACCCCTGAAATAAATGTTAAATACATGATAAATAATGTGTCAGTGTAACACGTCCAGGTACTCATTACCTCGCTCAGAGATCACAGTACTCCCCCTGACAATGCCTCCATCTATTATTCTCTCCAAAAGGACAGCACTTTAAATGACCTCAGAACAGGTGGAAAGTTGGATCAGCAGTTGGCTAGAAGCCTGGTAGAAGGAAGGCGTGGCAAATTGGCAATGGGCCTTGGCCTGTTAGTTAAGAACATCTGTTCTAAAGGATTAAGACCAATTATCATTCTTATTTTTCAATTACATCTTGATGGATCGAACAGAGTTGGGTGGAGGCAGATTGGTTGCTCTGGGCAACTAGAGCTCTTAGGAAGACTAGGCGGCTGGAAGCTCATTGGTTATTACACTCAACACTGACAGTTTCCTTTCCTCCAGACTTGATGTACACCACAGCACTGAAATGCCATTGGTCTCTTACCTTTGAATATCTGCTCTAGGCAACCCTGCATGTATTAACCTTAATTCTATTTAATATCAGTTTTATTACCAACCCCGCCAAGGAAATTACTGAAATTACTGAGGCCGTCACTGGCATTTGCAAGCATACACTGTGTTGTAATTAATACTGAAGCTACATTATCGTTGTGATGAACCAAAGAAATGGGCAGATTGTAGAAAAATGTCATCGGCGAGCCGAATTCTGTACTGAAAGTTCATATATTTAAAGGACAACTTCATCCAAACAGCTGCAGTATGTGTTCAGTGTAGTTTAGGTTGGCACTTTTTAGGGTAGGTTTCCTGGTGGGGACAACTAGGGATAGAGGCCAAGTTCACAGCAACACAAGATTTGTCTTAAACTCAGCCTGTTCCTCCACATGCCAAAAACTTCCAGTCATTTGTTTAGCGGTGGTATTTCTGCCACCACTGAACATGAAAGCTTCTTGCTCAGGGCTAGTTGGTTGCTAGGATGCTGGTGGCTGAAGGAGTCCTAGTAACCTATGGCATATCATCAGTCCCATTTAGCTGAAAACTAGAAGATTCCCAGCCGAGAGCTGAAGGTAAGCGAGGAGGCCAGGAATGCTGACTGATGTGATTGACCAAACATGGCCATGCTGGTCTGGCTATAGCGGGGACAGGGCCTCGATCTTCTATCTTCTGTCCTTTATGGTACTAAAAGGCTCAGGGCTAGTTGGTTGCTAGGATACTGGTGGCTGAAGGAGTCCTAGTAACCAATGGAGTATCCCCAGGCCCATTTAGCTGCAAGCTAGAAGATTCCCAGCCGAGAGCTGAAGGTAAGCAAGGAGGCCAGGGATGCTGACTGATGTCATTAACCAAATACGGCCATGCTGGTCTGGTTATAGCGGGGACAGGGCCTCGATCTTCTATCCTGTC
Source organism: Rana kukunoris (assembly GCA_029574335.1). Lineage (NCBI taxonomy): Eukaryota > Metazoa > Chordata > Amphibia > Anura > Ranidae > Rana > Rana kukunoris. The sequence goes on from CM056054.1 coordinate 23,503,311, forward strand.
CTTTATGGTACTACAGGGAGTGCAGAATTATTAGGCAAATGAGTATTTTGACCACATCATCCTCTTTATGCATGTTGTCTTACTCCAAGCTGTATAGGCTCGAAAGCCTACTACCAATTAAGCATATTAGGTGATGTGCATCTCTGTAATGAGAAGGGGTGTGGTCTAATGACATCAACACCCTATATCAGGTGTGCATAATTATTAGGCAACTTCCTTTCCTTTGGCAAAATGGGTCAAAAGAAGGACTTGACAGGCTCAGAAAAGTCAAAAATAGTGAGATATCTTGCAGGGGGATGCAGCACTCTTAAAATTGCAAAGCTTCTGAAGCGTGATCATCGAACAATCAAGCGTTTCATTCAAAATAGTCAACAGGGTCACAAGAAGCGTGTGGAAAAACCAAGGCGCAAAATAACTGCCCATGAACTGAGAAAAGTCAAGCGTGCAGCTGCCAAGATGCCACTTGCCACCAGTTTGGCCATATTTCAGAGCTGCAACATCACTGGAGTGCCCAAAAGCACAAGGTGTGCAATACTCAGAGACATGGCCAAGGTAAGAAAGGCTGAAAGACGACCACCACTGAACAAGACACACAAGCTGAAACGTCAAGACTGGGCCAAGAAATATCTCAAGACTGATTTTTCTAAGGTTTTATGGACTGATGAAATGAGAGTGAGTCTTGATGGGCCAGATGGATGGGCCCGTGGCTGGATTGGTAAAGGGCAGAGAGCTCCAGTCCGACTCAGACGCCAGCAAGGTGGAGGTGGAGTACTGGTTTGGGCTGGTATCATCAAAGATGAGCTTGTGGGGCCTTTTTGGGGTTGAGGATGGAGTCAAGCTCAACTCCCAGTCCTACTGCCAGTTTCTGGAAGACACCTTCTTCAAGAAGTGGTACAGGAAGAAGTCTGCATCCTTCAAGAAAAACATGATCTTCATGCAGGACAATGCTCCAGCAAACGCGTCCAAGTACTCCACAGCGTGGCTGGCAAGAAAGGGTATAAAAGAAGAAAAACTAATGACATGGCCTCCTTGTTTACCTGATCTGAACCCCATTGAGAACCTGTGGTCCATCATCAAATGTGAGATGTACAAGGAGGGAAAACAGTACACCTCTCTGAACAGTGTCTGGGAGGCTGTGGTTGCTGCTGCACGCAATGTTGATGGTGAACAGATCAAAACACTGACAGAATCCATGGATGGCAGGCTGCATGAGTGTCCTTGCAAAGAAAGGTGGCTATATTGGTCACTGATTTGTTTTTGTTTTGTTTTTGAATGTCAGAAATGTAAATTTGTGAATGTTGAGATGTTATATTGGTTTCACTGGTAAAAATAAATAATTGAAATGGGTATATATTTGTTTTTTGTTAAGTTGCCTAATAGTTATGCACAGTAATAGTCACCTGCACACACAGATATCCCCCTAAAATAGCTAAAACTAAAAACAAACTAAAAACTACTTCCAAAAATATTCAGCTTTGATATTAATGAGTTTTTTGGGTTCATTGAGAACATGGTTGTTGTTCAATAATAAAATTAATCCTCAAAAATACAACTTGCCTAATAATTCTGCACTCCCTGTAAAAGGCTCAGGGCTAGTTTGTTTCTAGGATACTGGTGGCTGAAGGAGTCCTAGTAACCTATGGCATATCATCAGTCCCATTTAGCTGCAAGCTAGAAGATTCCCAGCCGAGAGCTGAAGGTAAGCAAGGAGGCCAGGGATACTGACTGAAGTCATTGACCGAATACGGCCATGCTGGTCTGGTTATAGCGGGTACAGGGCCTCGATCTTCTATCCTCTGTCCTTTATGGTACTAAAAGGCTTAGGGCTAGTTGGTTGTTAGGATGCTTGTGGCTGAAGGAGTCCTAGTAACCAATGGCGTATAATCAGGCACATTCAGGCACAAGATCTTCTATCTTGTCCTTTATGGTACTATCGTCCACCCAACATGGGCCCAGACTGTGTGTGCGTCATCACTATTAGGATCTTGTGAATATTTTTGTGCTACACAAATAAATAAAGTAAATGAAAAGGGACCAACTGGGGCACTATTCTCACCATCTGATATAATTTGATGGCTCCGGCGTGAGATGAATTCTGCGCTCACAACAAACAAGAATGACAAAGATTTCAGTTTTGTGTACGATGATCCGATTACATGCTGACAGCGGGATAAACGTTATCAAGCTTTCACACAAATAACGTCCACAGTAAATGGTGCCAACCTAGGAGGCACTGAACGCAGGATAGAAGCACATTTTTTACTGTAGCAATAGATACCGAGCTTCCCGCAGACATTGGGGAGAAGGCAAATCGTTAAAGATTTGATTAGTGTAAAGTATTACTGGAAAGCAAAAAGAAAATATTAAACTTTGGTGTCTCTTGGAAGTCTCTGAAATAAGTCCAAAGGCTGCAGAGAGATTCTATCTATCTATCTATCTATCTATCTATCTATCTATCTATCTATCTATCTATCTATCTATCTATCTATCTATCTATCTATCTGTCTGTCTGTCTGTCTGTCTGTCTGTCTGTCTGTCTGTCTGTCTGTCTGTCTGTCTGTCTGTCTGTCTCTCTGTCTTTCTATCTATCTATCTATCTATCTATCTATCTATCTATCTATCTATCTATCTATCTATCTATCTATCTATCTATCTATCTATCTATCTATCTATCTATCTATCTATCTATCTATCTATCTATCTATCTACCTACCTATCTATCTCTTTTCTCTCTCTCTCTCTCTCTCTCTCTCTCTCTCTCTCTGTCTGTCTGTCTATTCATCTATCTATCTGTAGCGCCCTGCTACTGTTCATAGCTGGTGCTGCTGTAAATTTAGAGGGTGGTCAGAGAGTTAGTTGCCTCTGACCATGTTTATTTGGCTAAATTCAGGGCTCCTGTTCCAGCATTGGCTGTACTGTATGTGTCCACTGTCGTTGTCTGGGGAGCTGGTTACCCTGGACTGACAGGTGGCAGCAGTAGGGTCAAGGTAGTGTGGATATTCTTCCCCGGCAGCCAATCAGTGGGGGTTGATCGCCTCGCAGTAAATGCTGGGGAGAGGTATATAGGAGGCAGACACCATCGTTTTGTCGTCATCGCTGCCATCCGCCTTGGCAGTCGTCCCACCACCCCTGTGTGTGGCCCTCCTGGCCAGGGGGGGGGGGGGTTTCAATCCTAGTTGGGTATTGGTCAGAGCTCCACATATGTACTCCATGTCACTCCAACTCTCAGCCCTGCCCCTCTTCCAGAACATTCTCACTGAAAACAGAGGAGGCGCCTAAAAGCTGAAGTACATGTCAGTCACACCCACTGCTACACTAACCACTCCCTGCCTCCAGATCAAAAACAAACAGGCCTAGCTCGCAGCATAGGCCTGCTTAAATTTACCTGCACTGAAAGACCATGCGAAACACTACACCTCTAGCACCTACCTATGGTAGAGGGTGCTACATAAGCAATTTTAGTATTTCACGTTCTATAAACAGAAATTTCCTCTAATTCTGATGGTTGCTGCAGACCCCCCGATGTCTGTAATTTCCTCAAGGTCAGACTGAGCATCCAACAAGCTTGATGGATTTATGGATTTGGGGTTAGACTTTTTCTAGAAATACTTAATCACAGAAAATCACTGCTTTGGTTTCATAGTCCCCAGCCCACCACTTCTCCTGATTAAAAAGACCCCGAAGGCTTAGTCGTGCAAATATGTATAACTTACCAACAATTCATCAAAATACTTCTATATCTGATGGGTGCCATTCGATTCCTTCCATTAGGATTAGAACCTATTGATTGCACGGGGCAATGGTCTTCATCGCATATAAGGGCTTGCGTCATGGATCAGTGACCTTCTGGGGTATCCATCCCATAACATCGATCCCATAAAAAATAATAGTTTTGTGATACAAGTTATTTGCATCTAAACTGGCTACATAAAATAAACGCAATAAGGGGAGATTTACTAAGACTGAAGCACTCAGAATCTGGTACAGCTGTGCATGGTAGCCAATCAGCTTCTAACTTCAGCTTGTTCAATTAAGCCTTGCCAATAAAACCTGGAAGCTGATTGGTTTCTATGCAGAGTTGCACTAGATTTTGCACTCTCCAGTTTGAGTAAATATCCACCATTGCCATTTTAGGACAATGGAATCCCTACTGTAAAAAAGTAGGTACTAATTATGGGGCTTCATCAGCCAGATGCATGGGTAAGAGTTCAACAAAGTAGGATCTTCGTTGTCATAAACTTACTTTATGTGGAAATGGTAAGTTAAACTCCAACTCCAATTACCTTCTTAAAAAAAAAAGGGACCCTGGAGCTGTGGTGATAGGTAGCCCTAGCTAATGAAAGTATGTCATAAGTTTAGGGGGTGCTTCCTAGCCTTAGCAGTCATATAGTTTTGGGAAAAGGGGGGCTATACCTACCTAGGGTGAAGGGATTCTTATTGGCCACCCCTACTTAGGGGGAAGGGATTGTTATTGGTCACCCGCACCTAGGTAGGTGGGGGTGGTGTTCTTAAGGGACATTCCTAGATAGGGGGAAGGTCTTGTTGTAGGCCATCCATACCTAGTGGGGAAGTGTCTATATTGGGAATCCCTGCTTAGGGGAAAGAGATGGTTATTGGCCATCCATACTTCGAGGGAAGGGATTATTATTGGCCATTTCCACCTAGGGGTATAGATTGTTGTAGGCCATCTCTACCTTGGGGGAAGGGATTATTATTGGCCATTCCTACCTAAGAAAAGAGATTGTTATTGGCCATCCCTACCTAAGGAGGACAAATTGTCATTGACCATCTCTACCTAGGGGGAAGGGACTGTTATAAGTCATCTCTGCCTATGGCCAAGAAATTGTTATTGGACATCCATTCCCTACCTAGGGAGAGGGGATTGTTATTGTCACCATTAACTAGGGGGAAGGTATTGTAATTGGTCACCCGCGCCTAGGTAGGTGGGGGTGGTGTTCTTAAGGGACTTTTCTAGCTAGGGTGAAGGTATTGTTATAGGCCATTTATACCTAGTGGGGAAGTGCTTATATTGGCAATCCCGAATTACCGCCAGAGATTATGTCGGTCGGCCTGGGTTAGTCTATGATCTGCCCTTGGTGCCACTTAAAGCCAAATTACTGTCAGACCCACGGCCAGCTTGGGTTAGTCTGTGATGGGTCCTTGGTGCAGCCTGGAGCCAAATTACCGCCAGAGACCATGCTGACCAGCTTGGGTTAGTCTGTGATGGGTCCTGGGTGCCGGATAACCGCCATACATGCCGGTTGACCTGGGTTAGTCTGCGATGGGTCCTGGGTGCCGCCTGGAGCCAGATTATAGCCAGAGACCCGACCGGCATGCCTGGGTCAGTCTATGTTTGGTCCTGGGTATCACCTGGAGCCACATTACCGCCAGAGACCAGCCAGCCAGCTTGGGTTAGTCTACAATCTGCCCTGGGAGCCGCCTATGAGCCGGATAGTGGCCAAAGGCCAGCCGGCCAGCTTGGGTTAGTGTATGATGGGTCCTGCCAGCTAGATTTGAGATGAGTCTCCCTCTAGTGGAGGCTGGTTGTAAGAAACTGCGAGTGATTGTTCCTACTAACCCTAGAAATAGTATTGCCTGCTTTAGCAAACCTGCAACTGCTAGAGTGGGCAGTGTGTGTTGTCTGTCAAGCCTGTTTGCAGATTAGGGGGAACTTTGGGGTGCTTGCAATAATCGGCCAGCGTGCTGGTCGATTATCAAGGCTGTTTGAAGGACAGCAATACCTTGTGCATCATCTGGCCTTACTCGTCCTTGTACCCTTTGGTACCTTCAGACCCATGATCCCTATCAGGCAGCTTGGATCAATGCAGACCCAACATATGAAGGAAATTTGCCTTATGATAATGCAATGTTTGTGTGCGCCAAAAAAAAGGACATATTGAATTCTAGAGCAGCATGTCCCGACAGGCTGTAACGTGCTACAACATGCTACCACTCCATTGCCTTTTAACAAAGCAGCAGCATCCATTCCCACCAGCATTCATGCTTTGCGCACTGTATGGTGTAAACAAGCCCTTTCTGCATGGACTGGGTAATATTCATGGCTAAGCAGCTAGGCACTAATTTCCTTTGTCTACATCGAATCTTACTTTGTAAAAAAATAAATAATAAAAAAAAAGGTTTTCCTATCTCTTGTTCTAATCGAAAATACGGAGGATAAAGTGGATGGAAGGTAAGCAGATTCTCTGAAGCACGTGGGAGACGGTGTGTCAAGCCCAATCTACAAATAAATCTGGACGTGGGATTTGGTTAACTGAGGCCATATTGGATTACACGTGTTTGTTTTTTTTAATAGAGATTGTCTGCAGAATAAGGATAATTGGTGATGCTGTAAAAAGCTCCCTATCTTCCTTCTGTGCGCCGGGTAATTATATTATGTAAGATAAACCTTGCCGGCCTCTCCTAGACTGATGACAGGATCATAAGAACCAGCTTTATCAGGCCCAGATGGGCATTACTCGCTGGGAACGTGGTTAAATTGAGTCATTAGGACTGCCGATGTTTAACCCTCGATGGTCTCAAAATTTTTGCTTAAAGGGGAACTATTGTGCTTTTAGCGGGTTCGTTCTTGTAGATGGGTCTGAAAACTATTTTGCCGGTGACCTTCACATTTCTGCTTCCTGTTTCAGATTTTTATCAAAGTATTTCATATTCAGTGGAGTGAAACCTCTGCAGAGAGCCACTAGCTTTGGAGCAATGAAGTGGGCCCCTGTGTGTATCTGGGGAGCACATCTACTCTTCAACCTGGTGGATGATCCTAATGGCACACTGGAGTTCCCTAGTTTTGGGTTCCTTGGGTTTCAGAAGCTCCAATTGACATGGCAACACTTTGAGGAAGACCCAGCCTGGCTTGACCGGGACCCCAATGCCCTGTTCCAATCTACTACTGATCTTGCTCACCAACAGACCCTAATTTGCCCCTAGGACAGTTTTGCATCCAGAAAATGTCCCTGTATAGAGGTAAGTAGATGATGCACAAGAAAGGCTGCAAAGAGTTTGCTGAAGACAAGCAGACTAAGGACATGGACTACTGGAACCATTTCCTGAGATCAAGATAAACGTATTTGGTTCAGATGGTGTCAAGCGTGTGTGGCGGCAACCAGGTGAGGAGTACAAAGACAATTGTGCCTACAGTGAAGCATGGTGGTGGGAGTGTCATGGTCTGGGGCTGCATGAGTACTGCCGGCACTGGGGAGCTACAGATCATTGAGGGAACCATGAATGCCAACATGTACTGTGACATACTGAAGCAGAGCATGATCCCCTCTCTTCGGAGACTGGGCTGCAGGGCAGTATTCCAACATGATAACGACCCCACACCTCCAAGATGACCACTGCCTTGCTAAAGAAGCTGAGGGTAAAGGTGATGGACTGGCCAAGCATGTCTCCAGACCTAAACCCTATTGAGCATCTGTGAGACATTCTCAAATGGAAGGTGGAGGAGCGCAAGGTCTCTAACATCCACCAGCTCCGTGATGTCATCATAGAGGAGTGGAAGAGACTCCAGTGGCAACCTGTGAAGCTCTGGTGAACTCCATGCCCAAGAGAGTTAAGGCAGTCCTGAAAAATAATGGTGGCCACACAAAATATTGACACTTTGAGCCCAATTTGAACATTTTAACTTAATGACATTATATGGTTCTATGGTTAGATACACGGTACATTTATTATCCAAGTTTCTTGGCGGTAAACCTCACTTTTTTGTTGGTGGACTTTTCTCCTGTCTGGAATATTAGTGAGCCAAGCTTCTTTTTCATATTTAATGTGCTTCACCAAGAGCTTTAAGCCGCGATGTTAGACGCCTCGTACATTTAAAGGGTCAGTGAACTCCTCTGTGAATCCTAACATCTTTATAATTGACCGCAGGGGGGTGCATTATCCCATAGAGAAAGCCGATCGCAGTGCCGCCGTGCGTTGGCTTAGCTGATCTCATGTAGTAGAAAGTTGTTGGCTGGCTCCGGTACATCTGCAAGTTTGTTTTAGGAATAACTCTGCGCTGCTGTAATTTGTACTTTATATTTCCACCTCTGTCTTTATTTCCCGCTCTTGTTTTTTTTTTCTGCCCACAAAAGGTGGATGCTGTCTGCAAATTGTACACTTATTTTAAATACCCATCGGCACTTGTTTACTAGGTATAGAGCCACTGGTGGGTAGACTTCTGACTACACTTGTTCTTGCTATTATCTGCTGCAGATTATCATGAAATTCACCGGTGGTTGCTGGTGCTCAAACAAACTGAAAAATTCTGGAAAGAAAAAATCAATTGCAGCCTCACTGTGCCCACTGTGCCACTGTGCCCATCAAACACAGCCACTGTGCCCATCAAACGCAGCCATTGTGCCAATCTATTGCTGCCACTGTGCCTATCATGCACAGCCACTGTGCCCATCAAACGCAGCCACTGTGCCAATCTATTGCCGCCACTGTGCCCATCAAACACAGCCGCTGTGCCCATCAAACGCAACCACTGTGCTCATCAAAAGCCGCCACTGCATAAACATCCCTTGTGTCAGTAATAGGTGGAGGGATCGGGGGTCTAAAAGACCACAAATCCCTCCTTTGCACTTCAAAGTATTCAGATCGCCGAAAACGGCGATTCTGAATACTGTATATTTATTAAAATCCGGCGCCATTGGCAGCCAAGTAAACTGGAAGTGACGTTGTGACGTCGCCTCCGTGTTTACATACAGGAGACTGGAACGAAGCTTTGCGCCAGTCTCCGTCTGGACGCCGGAAGAGGTGAATCGTTGGTCGGGTCTCCAGGTGGGACGGGAGGTCCGGTAAGAGCGGCGTAAGGTGTCCCCTCCCGCTTCTCCAGGATAACAATCGAGCGGCCTTTAGCCTCATCGGCTGTTATCCCTGGAAAGCCGACCGTTGGCTCTAAAAAAATTGATTGATTGATTCCTACAGCTCCGGTATAACCCCTGCAAGCCGAGGACACATATCTGCGTACATAGGGCCAGATCCATAGAGAGAGTACGCCGGTGTATCTACTGATACGCCAGCGTACTTTCAAATTACTTGCGTCGTATCTTTAGTTTGAATCCTCAAACCAAGATATGACGGCATCTGGGTTCGATCCAACAGGGGTACGCCTTAGTACGCCTTCGGATCGTAGATGCAATACTTCGGCGTCCGCTGGGTGGAGTTCTCGTTGTTTTCCGCGTCGAGTATGCAAATGAGCTATTTACGACGATCCACGAACGTACGCCCGGCGGTCGCATTCTCTTACGGCGTCTCTAGTCGGCTTTTTTCGGCGTATAGTTAAAGCTGCTTTTTTGCGGCATATAGTTAGACTTGCCATGTTAATTATGGCCGTCGTTCCCGCGTCGAAATTTGAATTATTTATAATTTTTGCGTAAGTCGTCCGTGAATAGAAATGTACGTAATTCATGCTAGTAAAAAAAAAATAACGTCGTTGCGACGTAATTTAGCGCAATGCACGGCGGGAAATTTCTGAACGGAGCATGCGCAGTTCCACCGGCGCGGGGACGCGCTTCATTTAAATGAAACACGCCCCCTACCCGCCAACTTGAATTTCCGCGCCATTACGCCGCTTGAGATACACTACGCCGCCGTAACTGACGGCGTGAAATCTTTATGGATTCGAACTAAAGCCAGGTAAGGTACGGTGGCGTAGCGTATCTCAGATACGATGCGCCGGGGCAGATCTTTGTGGATCTGGCCCATAGAGTTCTAAAGGGACGATGTCTACTTCTATTGTCCTTCCATGAAGAGAACGTCCCTTGTTCTCCGCATTGGTTCCGGATGTCATTGTATGTGAATATCTTCTGTTCTGTAGCGGATGCAATAAAAAATAACGCTGAAGGACGCTCATGAAAAGCATCACACGGTCAGGGATCCGGGATATCACGGGGGGAAAACATTGTCCAATTATTATGTAAAATGCGTGAAAGATAAAGATTTCCTATAAAATGTTCCCCTTTAAAATTCCTTGTTTAGGATTCCTATCGCCGTCTACGAGCCGCAATTTCCATCCAATTACCTTCTCCCCCCATCATGGATAAAATATGCAGTATTTGGGAATTTTATAAAATATTCAGATCCCTCATAGAGGCACTCTTCACGTACAGCGCGCAGTTATTTTTTTTCGAATGTATTTTTTAAACGTAGGCGTAAATAATTTCGCAGATAAATAATTTGTGGTCTGCGGCATCTTCGCGAGTTGTTCTTTGCACATTCAGGGGTGTTGTAGCCGGGCGGTCCGCTAAAGGAGATGGCGAGAAATTCAGGGGGAGACCCACCTGCCAATCAGTGAATTCATATACGGCGGAGGAACTGGAGTCTGTCAACTCCACTGACATTCAGCGCTTATACCCCAGAGCACGCAATATCGCAATAGATTAATAATACAGTGCGTCATTTTCACAGATGCAGGGGGAGGGGCAAAGGCAAAGTGCTGGGGATGAAAATAAGGATGAATTCCACTAATATATATATATATATATATACACACATAGGATCGCACAAAAGTGAGTACACCCCTCACATTTTTGTAAATATTTTATTTTATCTTTTCATGTGACAACACTGAAGAAATGACACTTTGCTACAATGTAAAGTAGTGAGTGTACAGCTTGTTTAACCACTTCAGCCCCGGACCATTTGGCTACCAAAGGACCAGGCCACTTTTTGCAATTTGGCACTGCGTCGCCTTACTGTACCTGCAATTGCGCGGTCGTGCGATGTGGCTCCCAAACAAAATTGACGTCCTTTTTTCCCCACAAATAGAGCTTTCCTTTGGTGGCATTTGATCACCTCTGTGGTTTTTATTTTTTGCGCTATAAACAAAAATAGAGCGACAATTCTGAAAAAAAAGCAATATTTTTTACTTTTTGCTATAATAAATATCCCCCAAAAAATATATAAAAAAAATATTTTTTTTCCTCAGTTCTCAATTCTTCTACATCAGGGATCCTCAAACTACGGCCCTCCAGCTGTTGCGGAACTACACATCCCATGAGGCATTGTAAAACTCTGAGGCGGCGTACACACGACCGAGGTTCTCGCTAGAAACCAGCGAGAACCTCGCTGGAAGCTGCATTCCAGCGAGAACCTCGGCCGTGTGTACGCTCTCGGCGAGCATCCCGTCGGGAAGCCCGTCGAGCAGAAATAGAGAGCATGTTCTCTATTTGCTCGACGGCCCACCTGGATGAATGGCTGGTTGCCATTCCCGACGGGCGGGTCGCCGATTTCGACGGCCGGCAGAGAACCTCGACGGGCGGAACGATGTGTTCTGCCCGTCGAGGTTCTCTGCCGTGTGTACGCGGCTTGACATTCACAGACATGACTAGGCATGATGGGAATTGTAGTTCCTGAACAACTGGAGGGCCGTAGTTTGAAGACCCATGTTCTACATACTTTTGTTAAAAAAAAATAAAAAAATAAGTGTTTATTGATAGGTTTGTGCAAAAGTTATAACGTCTACAAAATAGGGTATCGTTTTATGGCATTTTTATTAACCTTTGTTTTTTACTAGTAATGGCGGCGGTCAGCGAATTTCATCATGACTGCGACATTATGGCGGACACATCGGACACTTTTGATGCTATTTTGGGACCATTCACATTTATACAGCGATCAGTACTAAAAAAAATGCAGTGATTACTGTATAAATGTGACTGGCAGGGAAGAGGTTAACCACTAGAGGTTAAGTGTGTCCTAGGGAGTGATTCTAACTGTTAGGGGGCGTGGCTGCTCCCAATGACAGGGAACAGACGATCGGTGACATGTCACTAAGCAGAATGGGGAGATGCTTGTTTACACTGGCATCTCCCCGTTCTGCAGCTCTGTGACCCGATCGCGGGACCCCGGCGGACATCGAGTCCACGGGGCCCGCGGCCACAATCATGGAGCTTGCGGCAGGGACGGGCGCGTGCCCACATGGCAGGTAATTCAAAGTGACGTATATACACTTTGTCCAGCCGTGTCATTCGGCCGACATATATGTGCGTGCGCCGGTCTTTAACTGGATCACAGTGTAAACTTGCTGTCCTCTCTAAACCACTAGCCACAAATGTAAGTACACCCCTATGTGAAAATGTCCAAATTCACCAGAGCTTCACAGGTTGCCAGTGGAGTCCTCTTCCACTCCTCCATGACGACGACATGGAGCTGGTGGATGTTAGAGACTTTGTGCTCCTCCACCTTCTGTTTGAGGATGCCCCACAGATGCTGAATGATCAGGTTTTATTGATTTATCTAAAACCTTTATCCTAAAAGGAAAAAAAACCTATTTGCTGTAACAGATTATACAGTAAAGCCCCCACACAGTTAGAATCACTCCCTAGGACACACATAACCCCCTTTATCGTCCCCTAGTGTTTAACCACTTCCCTGCCAGTGTCCTTTACACAGTATCAGTGCATTTTCATAGCACTGATCGCTGTATAAATGACAATGGTCTCAAAATAGCATCAAAATAGAATAGTATACGAGACGTTAGGTCGAGAAAAGTCTGGCTTTTTGTGTAACTTTATACTTTAAAAAAAAATAATAATAAAGAGATTGAAAAAAAAATAGCATCAACAGTGTCCGCCATAATGTCGCAGTCACGATAAAAATCATAAATCGCCGCCAAAAAATAAAAATAAAAAATGACATAAAACGATCCCCTTTTTTGTAGAAGCTATAACTTTTGCGCAAACCAACCAATATACGCTTATTGCAATTTTTTTTAGCAGAAATATGTAGAAGAATACGTATCGGCCTAAACTGAGAAAAATATATATATATATATATATTTTTGGGGGATATTTATTACAGGAAAAAGTAAAAAATATTGCTTTCTTTTTCAAAACTGTTGCTCTATTTTTGTTTATAGCGCAAAGAAAAAACAAAAAAATGCTATTTGTAGTAAAAAACAAAGGACGTCAATTTTGTTTGGGAACCACGTCGCACGACCGCGCAATTGTCAGTTAAAAGAAAAGACTTTAGTTCCCGGGTAGGTAGAAAAGCACGGATCCATATACAGAATTCTCAGTCATTTCTCATTACTCGGCCCTCATAGTTAACATCAACTCTACTCAACAACTGAGTGTCATTTGCTGCCCACTGGAATATCGCCACCTTGTGGTGACAATGAGAGTTCACTCTCTGCATACACCCATTCACTCCCCTTTCTTCTCATCTATCAGACCTCAGAACTGGATTACAGAACTTTCCTTGCTGCTGACTTGGCTGCCATGTTTGTCATTCCTTCACTACTTGTTAAACCGCCATTTGAGACCGACAATGCATGTACCATTTATCCATCCGTCAATCTATCCATTATCTATCTATCTATCTATCTATCTATCTATCTATCTATCTATCTATCTATCTATCTATCTATCTATCTATCTATCTATCTATCTATCTATCTATCTATCTATCTATCTATCTATCTATCTATCTATCTATCTATCTATCTATCTTCCATCCACCTCTCGCTCTCTATCCATCAAAATATATCCAGCCATCATCATCCATCTATATTATCTATCTATCTACTTATCTATCTATTTATCGTCCCACCCATTTATCATCCATCCATCCATTATCTATCTGTCTATCTATCCATCCATCCATCCATCCGTCCATCCATTACTTATCAATCTCTCTATTCATCATCCATATTCATCCACACATCCATCTATATTATCTATCTATCTATCTATCTATCTATCTATCTATCTATCTATCTATCTATCTATCTATCTATCTATCTATCTATCTATCCACCCATCCATTATCCATCTGTCCATTCTTTATTTATCTATCTCTCTATCTATCATCCATATCCATTCATCCATCTATCCATAATATCTATCTATCTGTCTATCTATCTATCTATCTATCTATCTATCTATCTATCTATCTATCTATCTATCTATCTATCTATCTATCTATCTATCTATCTATCTATCAGATCTATCTATCTATCTATCTATCTATCTATCTATCTATCTATCTATCTATCTATCTATCGTATCTATCTATCTATCTATCTATCTATCTATCTATCTATCTATCTATCTATCTATCTATCTATCTATCTTCCATCCACCTCTCGCTCTCTATCCATCAAAATATATCCAGCCATCATCATCCATCTATATTATCTATCTATCTACTTATCTATCTATTTATCGTCCCACCCATTTATCATCCATCCATCCATTATCTATCTGTCTATCTATCCATCCATCCATCCGTCCATCCATTACTTATCCATCTCTCTATTCATCATCCATATTCATCCACACATCCATCTATATTATCTATCTATCTATCTATCTATCTATCTATCTATCTATCTATCTATCTATCTATCACCCATCCATTATCCATCTGTCCATTCTTTATTTATCTATCTCTCTATCTATTATCCATATCCATTCACCATCCATTCATCCATCTATCCATAATATCTATCTATCTGTCTATCTATCTATCTATCTATCTATCTATCTATCTATCTATCTATCTATCTATCTATCTATCTATCTATCTATCTATCTATCTATCTATCAGATCTATCAATCTATCTATCTATCTATCTATCTATCTATCTATCTATCTATCTATCTATCTATCTATCTATCTATCTATCTATCTATCTATCTATCTATTGATCTATTGATTCTATCTACGAATCTATCTATCTATCTATCTATCTATCTATCTATCTATCTATCTATCTATCTATCTATCTATCTATCTATCTATCTATCTATCTATCTATCTATCTGTCTGTCTGTCTGTCTGTCTGTCTGTCTGTCTGTCTGTCTGTCTGTCTATCTATCGTATCTATCGTATCTATCTATCTATCTAAGAATTGGATATTATACGGACGTAGTATTGGCTGTATAAAAAAAGTGTTAGCTCAGCTTCCACCCCTCCTCCACACTTTTATGAAGATCCTGTACAGTTAGGAGAATTTGCTGCTAATTAAAGCCATCCCTGCATCTATTAGTCAGCTCCCAGCCTGCAGACAGAATATGATTACAGGAGGTGAGGTCAGACACATTCACTACTGAATCCTCCAACTTCTCTACCTCTTCCTTATTATGTTGTGCCCCCCACCCCCGGCACCAGTCTGATGCCCAGACTACAATGGTGGCTTCCAGCAACTTACGTCACCAAGCCCCATGTCACAGTGCCTGCTGAGCATCTCTTTCCCCCAGGTTATGTTGGAGGTGATGGACCCCATCATTTCAATCTGCATGTAAGCATGCCCACTGCAACAAAATGGCCACATAAGTCACCCCTCCCCTCATGTGACAGTGGCTGCTAAGGCCACCCAACCCCATGTCACAGTGCCTGCTAAGAACTCCATTTCTTATGTGATAGCGACTGTGAAGGACCCCATCTGTCCATCTCCAAGTGAGCATGGCCACCAAGGACCCCCTCCACGCAGCAGTGGCCTCTAAGAACATCTCCCCTCTTGTGACAATGGCTACTAAAGACACACAGCCCCATGTCACAGAGCCTGCTAAGCACTTCCTGCCCCATGTGACAGGGGCTATGAAGGGCCCTATGTATAGGAACCCCCTACATGCAACAATGACCCCCCTAAAGCCACCCCCCCTCATGTGACAGTGGCTGCAAGAAAACCCGGCCCCATGTCACAGTGCTTTCTAAGCACCCCCAGTGACAGCGGCTGTGAAGGACCTCACCTGTCTATCCATCCATCCATCCCCATCCATCTTCTGCTGGTTGGCCCTCCTCTGGCTCTTTGTTCTCATTTTTGGTTATGACCTTCAATATGTGTCAATACCTGAACAGGTGAGAGTACGCAGGCAGCCGAGAAGTGTTTGTATAATACGGTGTCACATGTAGAACACATCAGCCATTGTCCCTATGAATCTAGTTTGCTGTGCTCATCATGTTTGCCATTATGATTGGGCGGTCGGTGGCGGTGTTCAGCTTGTCCTCGTCTTCTCAGCGCATTGTTCTGCTATTTGTACTTCACATTCTGAACAAACATTGAAAATGACAGTTGCTTTCATTGACTGCTGTGAGCTCTCTCCCTCCTACCCACGATGGCGGACACCCGCTGGGCCCCAAGCAAAACGGCAGCACTTATGTCGCCCACGCGCTCTTCCGTCCGATCACTCGATAATTTGGACAGATCGACACGAAAAAAAACAGACATGGTCCTTTAATCTTTTTTTTTTGCGGATTTCAATTGACTTTTTTGACATCCAACTCAAAGAAGTCTATGATGTGTGTGCAGTGTGTGTGTGTGGTGCAGTGTGTGTGGTGCAGTGTGTGTGTGTGGTGCAGTGTGTGTGTGTGGTGCAGTGTGTGTGTGTGGTGCAGTGTGTGTGTGTGGTGCAGTGTGTGTGTGGTGCAGTGTGTGTGTGCGCGTGCAGTGTGTGTGGTGCAGTGTGTTGCAGTGTGTGTGTGTGGTGCAGTGTGTGTGTGCATGCAGTGTGTGTGTGCATGCAGTGTGTGTGTGGTGCAGTGTCTGTGTGGTGCAGTGTGTGTGTGGTGCAGTGTGTGTGTGTGTGTGGTGCAGTGTGTGTGTGCGTGCAGTGTGTGTGTGTGGTGCAGTGTGTGTGTGTGGTGCAGTGTGTGTGTGCGTGCAGTGTGTGTGGTGCAGTGTGTTGCAGTGTGTGTGTGTGTGGTGCAGTGTGTGTATGCAGTGTGTGTGTGGTGCAGTGTGTGTGTGTGTGTGTGTGTGTGGTGCAGTGTGTGTGTGTATGTGGTGCAGTGTGTGTGTGGTGCAGTGTGTGTGCATGCAGTGTGTGTGTGGTGCAGTGTGTGTGTGTATGTGGTGCAGTGTGTGTGTGGTGCAGTGTGTGTGTGGTGCAGTGTGTGTGTGTGTGTGTGGTGCAGTGTGTGTGTGTGTGGTGCAGTGTGTGTGTGTGTATGTGGTGCAGTGTGTGTGTGGTGCAGTGTGTGTGTGTGGTGCAGTGTGTGTGTGGTGCAGTGTGTGTGTGTGTGTTGCAGTGTGTGTGTGGTGCAGTGTGTGTGTGTGGTGCAGTGTGTGTGTGGTGCTGTGTGTGGTGCAGTGTGTGTGTGGTGCAGTGTGTGTGTGTGGTGCAGTGTGTGTGTGTGGTGCAGTGTGTGTGGTGCAGTGTGTGTGTGTGGTGCAGTGTGTGTGTGGTGCAGTGTGTGTGTGTGTGGTGCAGTGTGTGTGGTGCAGTGTGTGTGTGTGGTGCAGTGTGTGTGTGTGGTGCAGTGTGTGTGTGTGGTGCAGTGTGTGTGGTGCAGTGTGTGTGTGTGGTGCAGTGTGTGTGTGTGTGTGGTGCAGTGTGTGTGTGTGGTGCAGTGTGTGTGGTGCAGTGTGTGTGTGTGGTGCAGTGTGTGTGTGTGTGTGGTGCAGTGTGTGTGTGTGGTGCAGTGTGTGTGGTGCAGTGTGTGTGTGTGGTGCAGTGTGTGTGGTGCAGTGTGTGTGGTGCAGTGTGTGTGTGTGGTGCAGTGTGTGTGGTGCAGTGTGTGTGGTGCAGGTGAACTTTGTTTTCCATTAAAAGTGCAGAAGAAACATTTGGGGGGATTTATTAGAAAACAGTTTGATTGTAACTTTCATGAAATCCAAGAAAAATAAATAAGATACTCTGAAATATGACTAGAAATTCAAAAAAAGCACGGCACGGTTAGCTTCATAGCTTACAAGAATTTGGATTTCTAAGTTAGGATCATATAAAAATATATATTAATTCATCATCCTTCCTTCCTTCTTTATTTCCATCCACCCTTCACTCCACCCATCATATGCTCCATCCATCCTTCACTCCACCCATCATATGCTCCATCCATCCTTCACTCCATCCATCATATGCTCCATCCATCCTTCACTCCATCCATCATATGCTCCATCCATCCTTCACTCCATCCATCCATCTTTCACTCCATCCATCCTACACTCTATATATCCATCCTTCACAGCATCCATCCATCCATCCATCCATCCATCATATGCTCCATCCATCCTTCACTCCATCCATCATATGCTCCATCCATCCTTCACTCCATCCATCCATCCTTCACTCCATCCATCCTTCACTCCATCCATCCATCCACCCATCATATGCTCCATCCATCCTTCACTCCATCCATCCATCCTTTACTCCATCCATCCATCTTTCACTCCATCCATCCTACACTCTATACATCCATCCTTCACTCCATCCATCCATCATATGCTCCATCCATCCTTCACTCCATCCATCATATGCTCCATCCATCCTTCACTCCATCCATCCATCCTTCACTCCATCCATCCATCTTTCACTCCATCCATCCTACACTCTATACATCCATCCTTCACTCCATCCATCCATCCATCATATGCTCCATCCATCCTTCACTCCATCCATCCATCCATCATATGCTCCATCCATCCTTCACTCCATCCATCCA
The DNA here is from genome assembly GCA_029574335.1 of Rana kukunoris. NCBI lineage: Eukaryota > Metazoa > Chordata > Amphibia > Anura > Ranidae > Rana > Rana kukunoris. The sequence goes on from CM056054.1 coordinate 23,521,701, forward strand.
TCCATCATATGCTCCATCCATCCTTCACTCCATCCATCCATCCATCATATGCTCCATCCATCCTTCACTCCATCCATCCATCCATCCATCATATGCTCCATCCATCCTTCACTCCATCCATCCATATCCATCATATGCTCCATCCATCCTTCACTCCATCCATCCATCCATCATATGCTCCATCCATCTTTCACACCATCCACCCTTCACTCCATCCATCCTATACTCTATACATCCACTCTTCACTCCATCCATCCTACACACATATAATGTTTGAGATAGAAAGTAGCCGCTCTAGGTGCGAGCCTTGATGGAGGTCCACCGTGCAGATATCCCAGGTGCAGGCAATGCATTCAACAAGACAGGAACAAAGGATGTTTCTGGACAGACGCACTCTGAACAATGGTAGCCTTTATTGAATTAAGAACAGCACTACAAGTCACAGCAGACAAAACAAAAACCTGGACAGCTGATGCGTTTCGCACTAGATATAGTGCTTAATCATAGCTATGATTAAGCACTATGATTAAGCACTATATCTAGTGCGAAATGCGTCAGCTGTCCAGGTTTTTGTTTTGTTTGCTGTGACTTGTAGTGCTGTTCTTAATTCAATAAAGGCTACCATTGTTCAGAGTGCGTCTGTACAGAAACATCCTTTGTTCCTACTGTATATATCAGGGGTCTCCAAACTTTCTAAACAAAGGGCCGGATTACTGTCCGCCGGACTGTGGCCATCAGAAGTACAAAATCCCCCATCATTGGTGTCATTGGGAAAAATTCTGCCCCATCATTGGGAGGAATTCTTTCCCCTATCATTGGGAGGAATTCTGCCCCATCATTGGGAGGAATTCTGCCCCATCATTGGGAGGAATTCTGCCCTATCATTGGTGTTATTGGGAGGAATTCTGCCCCATCATTGGGAGGAATTCTGCCCCATCATTGGGAGGAATTCTGCCCTATCATTGGGGTCATTGGGAGGAATTCTGCCCCATCATTGGGGTCATTGGGAGGAATTCTGCCCCATCATTGGGGTCATTGGGAGGAATTCTGCCCCATCATTGCGGTCATTGGGAGGAATTCTGCCCCATCATTGGTGCCAATGAATAAAAAAGCACCCTAAGGGCCGGATAAAATCAAGCAAAGGGCCACACCTGGCCCCCAGGCCGCAGTTTGGAGACCACTGCTATATATAATGCTTGGGGCAGTGCCGATCCTGACCTCCCTGGGGCCCCATGTCACATTAGAGTTAAGAAGCGCGGGGGGCTGCCAAAAATTACATCTCACATTAAAGTTGAGAAGCGGGGGGGGGGGGGGGCTTGCGCTGCCGACAGTGACATGTCACATTATAGATTAAAATTGAGAAGTGGGGGGAGGGGGTGTTCTGCTGTCGGAAATGACATTAAAGTGAGGCGGGGGGGGTGCTGACTTCTTACCTCTTCTCCCATGCAGCCAGCGAGTTGAGAAGCGGGGTGAGGGGTCGGAAATTAGTTGTCACCAGACAGGTCCTCTAGTAATTTGGGGGGCACTCCGCAGCTTTGCGGGGCCCTAAGCGGCTTGCATAGTGAGCCTATAGGGCGGGTCGGCCCTGGTTTGGGGGTTCTGAGTAATTTTCTAGCAAAAAATGATGATTTTTACATGAAGGAGAGAAGTGCCACACTAGGCCCGGTATGGAGGTGCTTAAAAATTGCTGGGAAACATTACATGAGCCGCTCAGGAGTCTGGATAGGATGCCGGCTCGGAATACACGGAGAGACAATGGCCTAGGAGAATATGACAGACAGGTAGGCTTGGCGTCGGGTCTCTGGCAGCGGATGATACGGACAATTTCCCAGAGACTCCAGACCTGGCAGGAGGCCAGCCCAAACAACATTAAAGATGCCCCTCTCCTCCAATCATGGGAGTGACGGGTGGAATGAAAAGCAGGTGTTGGAACTGCAGGTTTGGTGGTGAACAAAAAAAAAAAGAAGAAGAAAAAGCTGCATATTTGCAGTGAAGAACCTAGTCAGCGAATTTCCTAAAAAGCTGAGCATGGCTAATGACATCTCCGGAGCGCCTGTGAGTGGCGGTATTACTCGGGGAGAGACAGATACGCAGACGGCGAACACAAAAGGTTGCGAGAACTCCATTTTCTGATTATACGGCGTGTTATTCCGCTTTCTGAAGCCTTGTAGGCCATTGTATGGCAGGAGTGCTTGCATGCATATTACACATGAAAGGTTCTACACATTATGTACTTCTATGCAGAGCGCAGAGCCAACTACTTACACATACATTACTCTGATCAGAATAGACTGCCTGGTGTACCATAGACCTCCTTCATAGGCTTGGATTGTGAGACCCGCATTTTTTTTTTTTTTACAAAACATAATTTAACTTCATCCAGTCCTCATTCATTACCGCAGGAGCACTTGAGGGCTCTTAATTCCACATTAAGCTGTACTCCAGGCACATATAAAAGACACAAATTAACCACTTCCATACCGGGCACTTATACACCTTCCCGCCCAGACCAATTTTTAGCTTTCAGCGCTGTTGCACTTTGAATGACAATTGCGCGGTCACACTACACTGTACCAAAACTACATTTGTATCATTTTTTCCCACAAATAAAGCTTTCTTTTGGCGGTATTTGATCACCTCTGGTATTTTTATTTTTTTGCAAAAAATAAATAAAAAATGACCGAAATTTGTTTTTGTTTCTGTTATAAAACATTGTAAATAAGTACGTTTTCTCCTTCACTGATGGGCACTCATGGTACTGCACTGACGGGCACTGATAAGGCGGCACTGATGGCCACTGATGAGGTGGCATTGATGGCCACTGATGATGGGCACTAATATGCGGCACTGATGGGCGGCACGGATGGGCACTGATAGGTGGCACGGATAGATGTCATGGATGGGCGCAGATAGGTGGCACGGATGGGCGTGGATAGGTGGCACGGATGGGCGTGGATAGGTGGTACGGATGGGCACGGATAGGCGGCACGGATGGGCACTGATAGGCAGCATGGATGGGCACTGATAGGTGGCATGGATGGGCATAGATGGGCACTGATAGGCAATACCTGCCAATCAGTGATCAGTGATGGGCACTGATTGGCATCCATTGCGGGCACTGATTGGCATCCATTATTTGTGTCATTGTCATCCCTGGTGGTCTAGGGTGGCATACCTGTGTTTTGGTTTTTGCATCCCTGGTGGTCTAGTGGCATCCCTGGTGGTCCAGTGGGCATCCCTGGTGGTCCAGTGGGCAACCTTGGGGGGGTGGGGGGGTTGTGCTGATAATCGATCAGCACAACCCCCCCTGTCAGAGGAGCAGACGATCAGCTCTCCTCTACTCGCATCTGGCACCCTGCAACAACGATCGCCGCGATGCGCGTCCACTCAGGATATTGAAACCACTTTGCCAACGTCAATCTGTCATTGGCGGGCGGCAAGTGGTTAATGCAGCTCTTGTCTTCAATAATGCATCCATAAATGTAATTTCTAAATACAAGACATGTAAATAAGTGAATATGACTTGGTGTTGGCTACTTGTAGTTCCTGTACAGCAGAGCTCAGACTGAGAGAGGAAGAAGCAGCACAAGCAGCCATTTAGCTATGCTCATAGGTGTGTGCAGCTTATTGCATTAGGGTGTGCACCCCAAAGCTCAAACACACACTACCGATCACTCACCATGTTCATTCAGAAAGGGAAGGGGCAGATAAATACATATTTACCAGCCCCTTCCCTCACTCATCCTAAAACATCCCGCAGCAACATCTGGCAGCAGAGGAGAGGAGAGGAGGGAAGCCAGTAGTGCTGCAGAGGGAAGGAGGGGCAGCCAGGGCAGTAGGGGGAATCTGTGCTGCACAGGATGATTAGAGTGTGCCTGGGCACATCCGGCACACCCTGTGTGCACGCCTATGGCTGTGCTGCAGTGCTCGTGTGCCAACAAGCATAGCTCCCAACTGTCCCTGATTTTAAAAAACTGTCCCTGATTTGGAACAATGTCCCTCTGTCCCTCAGTGCACCTCATTCATCCTCATTTTGGTCTGATCTCTATAGTTGTAAATAAAATTTACTTTTTATTTTTCAAAAAGTGTTTCCCAGTGCTAAACTTTTCATCTGGTTTCTAAATTGCTGCATTTGTAAATTCAAAAAGCCAATATAAAGGAATAGTAGTGGTAAAAAAGCATTTGTGGGTTTAACCAATCTTGTTTTTTTTGTACAATTCTCCTTTTTAAGGGGGTGTGGCAAGAGGTGTGTCCTATGCCTACATACTTTTGCTGATAGGTGTCCCTCATTCCCATCTCAAAAAGTTGGGAGGTATGTAACAAGGATCATGATGATAGGAGGAGAGAGAAAAATAAAAACCTCTCCATGTCCTAACATAATGGAATCTTCATAGTGACCCTGTAATAGATTTTTCCCTGGTGCAATTCCAGGATACATGTTCTATTCTGCCACTGAGCCAAATTCATGATGATGTAAGTATACATGCATGGATAATAAATAAAACTGCTTCAGTCTCCATCATCAACTCCAACAGGAAACCCTTTATTAATGTTACAGCTTTTATAGCCAAAGTGACATAAGCAAACGTCATCACATATGGGTGCATCTGATTGGTTCATCCACATATAATGTTCTCTTGTGACGTCTATTCCACAGCTCAGCGCCACCTTCCTTTTGCTCAATGGGAGGGGTAGTAGTTGGTTAGGAGTAGTAGTTAAAAGACATCTGTTTTTCATCTTGACTCTGGGAGGATTAACTCTGTCATGACTTTCATTCAAGGAAAATAATACTAATGTTTCTCACGTGAATACTGAAATACACATATACATATATATACATATATATATATATATATATATATATATATATATATATATATATATATATATATATATATATATATATACACATCACAACAAGAAAGAAAAGAAAGGAAAGCAATATTTGAGTGGTTAAAAGAGAAAGATAACATAGACATTTTATTTCACTCCATCACAACCCTGTAAAGTAACTTATGCAGTGTACACACAATCGGTATTTCCGACAACAAATGTTCGATGGGAGTTTTCTGTCGGAAATTCCCACCGTGTGTAGGCTCCATCGGACATTTTCTGTCGGAATTTCCGACAACAAAAATTTGAGAGCTGGTTCTCAAATTTTCCGACAACAAAGTTCTGATCGTATGTGGACAATTCCGGCGCAAAAAAATCAACGCATGCTCTGAATCAAGTACGAGACGGAAGCGCTACGACTCTAATCAGGCACTTCCAAAACACACCCACTGCTGTAATTCAGATGGCCGGCGCTCAACAGGGGGCCGGACACCTGAATAGTGGGTCGCAGCGTCGAAAATAGATATATTCATGCAATGCATGACTCTATCTATTGTTGAGTGACGGGTGAGTGCAGGAGAGAAGGGGCGGCGCTACTGTGCCCACTTTGGACTTACCGCCACTGGGCAAGAGTTAAAATTGCTGCTCACAGACGCTCTCCATCCAATCTGACAGAGCTTGAGATATTTTGCAAAGAAGAATGGGCAGAAATGTCCCCCTCTAGATGTACACAGCCGGTTAGAGACATCCCCAAAAAGACTTGCACCTGTAATTGCAGAGAAAGGCGGTTCTACAAAGAATTGACCCGGGGGGCGCCATACAAATGCCCCCCACACTTTTCACATATTTATTTGTAAAAAAAAAAATGAAAACCATTTATACTTTTCCTTCCACTTCACAATTATGTTCCACTTTGTGTTGGTCCATCACATAAAATCCCAATAAAATATGTTTATGTTTTTGGTTGTAACATGATTTTTTTTTGTAAATTCCAAGAATTTCTAATTAAAAGAATACTTTTTCAAGGCACTGTTACTCGGGCTGAGTGGAGTGTGGACTCTTCCTGGGATTAAATGGAGAACGTACAGTGCTTGCTCATTCCCAGATCAGATGTTTGACAAGTGGACCTAAAGTCCTTTGGGGGTGGGGGAATGCACGCTGGCAAGAGGACAGGCATTTCTTCTCAGGCTGTGACTGCTTTCTAAAAAAAAATAAAAGAACTTTAAGGGTACGTTTTCACATGGGGCAGAACTTACAATCACTCTGAAAGGCAATCTGCAGTAGATCGCTTTTCAAGGTCATTTGAGAAGAGGCAAGGAGATTATAAGTCATCTCCTCAGTGCCTGTTTTAACCCTGTAGAGCCCACAGTGCTGAGCCACAGGGCAGTTGTGGTGTGGCCCCGGTAACTTGAATAGGTCACGCTAGGTGGCGGCACTGCTCTCTGTACGCAACGCGGGGCTTTATTTTTGGCACAGAACATTTGGCACCGCTGCCCAGCCGGACCACAGGAGCTAAAGACTACACTAATGCTTGTCTTTTTCCACTCAAATGTTAGTTGAACCAACGCTTATCAAACGTGGATTTAACCTACCGTATAAACTCGAGTATAAGCCGAGTTTTTCAGCACATTTTCTTGGTGCTTAAAATGCCCCCCTCGGCTTATACGCGAGTCACCTTTTTGTGCCTGGGTCCCCTGACTTTGAGGACCCAGTACTGGCTGGCCGGCACACCTATAGCCCCACTCTTCTTCTACAAATGTGCAAAGTTTGTTGTGTGGGGGACCTATGGCCGGGGAGCACCGATTTTTCAAAGCCGGGCACCCCTTCCATAGACTCCTATGTCAATTGGTAATTTTTCCGGTGAATTTGGGGACCCAGTACCGGCCAATTCTAGGTCCCCTGGACACATATACCCTTATTTCTCTTCTACAAATGTGCAAAGTTTGTTGTCCGGGGGACCTATGGCTGCGGAGCACCGATTTTTCAAAGCCGGGGACCCCTTCCATAGACTCCAATGTTAAACGTCAGTCTAGTCATGGACATAGTAAGGCATGGGCACAGTAAGGCATGGGCACATTAAGGCATGGGCACAGTGAGGCATGGACACAGCGAGGCACAGTGAGGCATGGACACAGTGAGGCATGGACACAGTGAGGCACATTGAGGCATGGACACAATGAGGCATGGACACAGTGAGGCATGGGCACAGTAAGGCATTGAAACAGTGAGGCATGGAAACAGTGAGGCACGGTGGGGCATGGACACAGTAAGGCATGGACACAGTGATGCATGGACACAGTGAGGCATGGACACAGTAAGGCATGGGCACAATGAGGTATGGACACAGTAAGGCATGGGCACAGTGAGGTATGGACGAAGTGAGGCACAGTGAGGCATGGACACAGTGAGGCATGGACACAGTGAAGCATGCACATGGACACAGTGAGGCATGGACACAGTGAGGCATGGAAACAGTGAGGCAAGGTGGGGCATGGACACAGTAAGGCATGGACACAGTGATGCATGGACACAGTAAGGCATGGACACAGTGATGCATGGACACAGTAAGGCATGGGCACAGTGAGGTATGGACGCAGTGAGGCACAGTGAGGCATGGACACAGTGAGGCATGGACACAGTGAAGCATGCACATGGACACAGTGAGGCATGCAGATGGACACCCTAGGCTTATACTCAAGTCAATCAATTTCCCCATTTTTTTGTGGTAAAATTAGGTGCCTCGGCTTATATTCGGGTCGGCTTATACTCAAGAATATACGGTAACTTACTGCACTCAGAGTGGCGCCACTCTCTTTCTCTTTCTCTTTCTCCTACCATGTGTACATCTCTGTCTGGCTGTCTTGGCAGCTCTGCCACCTATTTTTACTCCCCTCCTCCCACTGCAAATGTTAACTCTAAAAGCTCTAAGACTTTGAACCAAATAAGCATAATAGCAGGCGCACAAAACACGTCGATCCCCAACGCCAACATAAATATCTAATGGATACTTCATGCTCATGTTATACACTAGACGTGATTGAATTTTAAATGTTTTTTTTTTTTTTTTTTTAATATATACAGTACATATAACGATTGTGGATATTTTACTTATGTCATATGTGTATGACCTCACTGTGGCACACTTAAATTCCTATTTTCTTTTTCCTCCTTAAATGACTATTAGCGGACTGAAAGGGGGGGGGGGGGGCATTTGATGAAAGCAGCCTTGCTATCATGCTTATTAGACTACTTTTTGAGCCACTGACGAGGTCGGGGTAAAGAGATATGAAAATTCCGACTTGTTTCTGGCACTCGTGTTGCTTCTTCAGGGTCAGTGGCCTAAAGCCAGACACAGTCAGGGAACTAGTATTTTCAGTAGGAGGAACTGAAAGGCTTTTTATTGCTGTCCAGACAGGTGTACCGTTGCAGAAGGGTAAAAGGGAGTTAAACTTTTCCCAGCCGCTTGTTCCAGAGAAATATTCAAACATTAATTTGGAGATTATTAGTAATTATACAAAGTTTTGTCTTCTCTGCTTCCAATATAAACAAGGGAGAGAGGGGAATGTTTCAGATTTTGCTAATTAATTCCAGGCAGGCTGTTTACAAAAAGAGAACACTGCGAGGAAGGGTGGAATTAATGATGCCGGTATTGATGTAGGGTGATGATTTCATGCAGAGAGAGACAATGTGGCTCAGTGGAAGGTGTTTTCCTCATCAGAATCATTAAATATGACAGAAAACTGAGTCCTGATTTCAGGGTCCCCAAAGGGGCATCTATGCAGGATAGCACTGACTGTCACCAATGCTGGCTGTACATGCTGTAATTTTGGAAGTTTTCTGGCAGCCTTTAATTAATAAAGAATGCATGTGATTTAAAACCCATTTGAAGCCTTTCACCTTTTTATCTGTTTATTCCTCCGTATATCAGGGGAGTAGATAATGGGGGGTGGGGGGGATAGGGAGTCTAAAACCCCACAGAATGTCTTCAGCGTGTTAGGATTAGTGTTGAGCAGAATATGCCATATTCGATTTCGCGATATATCTCGAATATATAGTCGAATATTCGAGATATATTCGCTAAATACGAATATTCGTGATATTTTTTGGAAATGAAATTATTGCGAATTTTCGCTATTGCGAATGCGAATGCGAATGCGAATTGCGAATGCGAAATTTCGAGAAATGCGGAATGGAGCACTCTGATTGGCTCAGAATATTCGTGATATATTACAATACACAATAATTGCGAATATTCGGCAAATGCGGAAGGAGCACTCTGATTGGCTCAGAATATTCGTGATATATTACAATACACAATAATTGCGAATATTCGAGAAATGCGTAAGAAGCACTCTGATTGGCTCAGAATATTCGTGATATATTACAATATAAAATAATTGCGAATATTCGAGAAATGCGGAATGGAGCACTCTGATTGGCTCAGAATATTCGTGATATATTACAATATAAAATAATCGCGCGATATCGCTATTGCCGAATAATCGCATTGCGATTTTTCGGCAATATAAAATGATTGCTGCAGTTACTCGGCCCAAGGTCTCTAATCATACCAGCAATGCTTTTAGACGTCGATGGGGATCTCTAGGATGTGATCTGTTCTAAAAAAAAAATTGAAAAAATTCGAATATTCGAAATAGCGAATATTCGCCGCGATATTCGTGTTATTCGCGAATACTCGAATATGCAATATTCGTAGCGAATATTCGCAATGCGAATATTCGTGAGCAACACTAGTTAGGATCAGACTCCACTTTTGCTGCAGCTAAATCAGCACAACTTGGTCAAGGACTTAACCTGCCTCTGCTATAGATAGATAACCTCTGGGTGTTGATTACCATTCTGCTAATTAAGCTGTTTTTGCATTTTTTGCACACATTTAAAAAAAAATGTTTACGCCTGAAGATTATGTAAACCCCCAAAAAACATTATGGGCCAGATTCTCAAAGGAATTACGCTGGTGTATGTACACATACACCGGCGTAATTCGAATTTCCCTCCGGCATATCATTGTTTTCTATTCTATTCTATTCTCCGTAATTTTCGGCGGCCTATCGTAAATGCGGCGTCGTAAGGCCGCGTAATTCAAATAGTGAGGGAGGGGGCGTGCTGTATTTTAATTAAGCGTGCCCCCGTGTCAAACGAACTGCGCATGTGCCGGCTGGAAAAAAAGCCCAGTGCGCATGCTCCAGCTCACGTCGGAAAGCGTTGTTGAAACCGGCGTCAAAACGACGTGATCGTCACTTACGCAATTCCCTATTCGCGAACGACTTAGTAAAACGACGTATCCGACGGAAAAAGACGACGTTGACCCGACGCCATACTTAACATGGCAACGACGGAACTTCGGAAACCTACCCCTCATATAGCAGGGGTAACCTTACGCGTACGCAACCTACGTAAACTACGTCGCCGCGTCGCAAAAACGTTCGAGAACCGGCGTATCGGCTCATTTGCATATTCGGCGGTGAAATTGACGTAAACGCCACCTAGCGGCCGTCGTAGTATTGCATTTAGGATCCGACGGTGTAAATGACTTACACAAGTCGGATCCAAGCTTAAAACCGGCGTATCATGTTTTCAGACTAGAAAACAATGATACGCCGGAGTGAAATTCGAATTACGCCGGTGTATGTGTACGTACACTGGCGTAATTCCTTTGAGAATCTGGCCCATTGCATTTTTTTATAAAAATTTACGCTCTATTTTTGTTTATAGCGCAAAAAAATAAATACCGCAGAGGTGATCAAATACCACCAAGAGAAGGCCTATTTGTGGGGGGAAAATTTGGTTTGGGAGCCACGTCGCGGGACCGCATAATTGTCAGTTAAAGCAACGCAGTGCTGAATCGCAAAAAGGGGCCAGGTCCTTAACCTGCATAATGGTCCGGGTCTTAAGTAGTTAATTGCAAAACACACGCAAGTACATGAGCGGCCGTACATTATAATCAGACTGTATTCACGACCACGGTATGGTTATGGCTCGGCTCCTAAACGATATCAGTCATAACAAGCTGAATAATTGATCGGCAATGGTCCTGTCTGCCTTCATGAGGCGGAAAATATTGATCATCGGACTTAATCTCTCTCGTTACATGAAACATGAATTGACAGCCGCTGATTTTATTTTTTTGCACTATTGATGGATCCCCTCCATCACTTGTTATTACTACTTCCCATTGAACCGTCAATTGCGAAGAAAACTAAAACCATTGCTTTGGCAGCCCCACTGATATGTAGGAAGAATGTTAACCACTTGCTGACTGCCCTATAGTAATTTTACTGCTACAGGGTGGCCGTGCTTTGCGGGATCGCGTATAGATAAATACATGTGATCGTGCACTATCCGGTATCGGGAACGTGCGCCCACCCTGCTCTAATTTTACACAGCAGGAGCTGATTAGTAGGTCCCATGGACTCTATGTCCACCAGTACCCACCGATCGTTCAGTACACAGGCAGAACGTCATTTTGCCTATGTAATCAAGGCAGATTGCCGTTCTGTCAGTAAAGAAGGCATGGATTCTGTGTTCCTGCAAAGCTGAGACATGAATTCATGCTTTCCACTAGTAAAAGCGCCTCCCCCAGTACAGTAAAACACAGGCTAGGCACACAGTTAACGCTTTGATCGCCCCTGATGTCAACCCCTTCCCAGCCAGTGTTATTAGTACACTGATCACTGTAAAAATAGCAGTGGTCCCCAAAAATGTGTCAAAGCATACCTCCCAACATTTTGAGTAGTGTTGCTCACGAATATTCGTATTGCGAATATTCGGCTCGAATATGGCATATTCGAGTATTCGCGATATATTCCGAATTTCGCGGTGAATATTCGCTATTTCGAATATTCGTATTTTTTCTATTTTTTTTTAGAACAGATCACATCCTAGAGATCCCCATCGACGTCTAAAAGCATTGCTGGTATGATTAGAGACCTTGGGCCGAGTAGCTGCAGTGATCATTTTATATTGCCGAAAAATCGCAATGCGATTATTCGGCAATAGCGATATCGCGCGATTATTTTCGAGAAATTCGCAATATTGTTTTTAGCTAAAATAACACATATATTCGATTTCAGAGTGTTACTGTCGAAATTCCGCAATCAATTTCTCATTCGCATTCTTGCGAAATTACGATAAAATATCAAGAATATTCTGAGCCAATCAGAGTGCTCCTTCCGCATTTGCCGAATATTCGCGATTATTTTGTATTGTAATATATCAAGAATATTCTGAGCCAATCAGAGTGCTCCTTCCGCATTTGCCGAATATTCGCAATTATTTTGTATTGTAATATATCACGAATATTCTGAGCCAATCAGAGTGCTCCATTCCGCATTTCTCGAAATTTCGCAATTATTTGGTATTATAAAATATCACGAATATTCTGAGCCAATCAGAGTGCTCCATTCCGCATTTCTCGAAATTTCGCATTCGCATTCGCAATAGCGAAAATTCGCAATCATTTCATTTCCAAAAAATATCACGAATATTCGTATTTAGCGAATATATCTCGAATATTCGACTATATATTCGAGATATATCGCGAAATCGAATATGGCATATTCTGCTCAACACTAATTTTGAGATGGAAATGAGTTACACCTACTAGCAAACGTATGTGGGCATAGGCAAACCCCATGTCACGCCCCCCTGCCACAACCCCACAAAGAAACATTTACCAAAAAAAAAAGGTTTATTAAATCCGAAAGGGCTTTTTTTAAACACCACTATTCCTTTATATTGGCTTTTAAACTATACAAATGCAGCAATTTAAAATTTGCTCGAAAGGTTTAGCACTGGGAGACACTTTTTGAAAGGTAAAAAGTGCATTTTATATACAAATATATAGATCAGACCAAAATGAGGGACAATTGAGGGGCAAAGAGGGGCAGAGGGACATTGCTCCAAATCAGGGAAATTGCTCCAAATCAGGGAAATTGCTCCAAATCAGGGAAATTGCTCCAAATCAGGGACATTGCTCCAAATCAGGGAAATTGCTCCAAATCAGAGACATTGCTCCAAATCAGGGAAATTGCTCCAAATCAGGGAAATTGCTCCAAATCGGGGACATTGCTCCAAATCAGGGACATTGCTCCAAATCAGGGAAATTGCTCCAAATCAGGGAAATTGCTCCAAATCAGGGAAATTGCTCCAAATCAGGGACATTGCTCCAAATCAGGGACATTGTTCCAAATCAGGGACATTGCTCCAAATCAGGAAAATTGCTCCAAATCAGGGAAATTGCTCCAAATCAGGGACATTGTTCCAAATCAGGGACATTGTTCCAAATCAGGGACATTGTTCCAAATCAGGGACATTGCTCCAAATCAGGGACATTTCTCCAAATCAGGAACATTGTTCCAAATCAGGGAAATTGCTCCAAATCAGGGACATTGTTCCAAATCAGGGACATTGTTCCAAATCAGGGACATTGCTCCAAATCAGGGACATTTCTCCAAATCAGGGACATTTCTCCAAATCAGGGACATTGTTCCAAATCAGGGACATTGCTCCAAATCAGGGACATTGGGTGTCCAATATGGGTGACACAATGTCACAGTCCCGCTCTAAGTCGCTGATCGCCACCATTACGAGTAAAATATAAATAAATAAATAAACAACAATTCTATAATTACAGAATCTCACAAAAGTAAGTACACCCCTCACATTTTTGTAAATATTTTATTCTATCTTTTCATGCAACAACACTGAAGAAATTACACTTTGCTACAATTATTATTATTATTATTATACAGGATTTATATAGCGCCAACAGCTTGCGCAGCGCTTTACATCAGGGTAGACAGTACAGTCACAATACAAATCAATACAGGAGGGATCAGAGGGCCCTGCTCGTTAGAGCTTACAATCTAGAAGGGAGGGTTAAGTGGAACAAAGGGTAGTAGCTGTGGGGGGGGGGGGGGGGGGTGAGCTGATGGAGAAAATGAAAATACAGTTGTTAGGTGTGGGTAGGATGGGCTTCTCTGAAGAGGAGGGTTTTCAGGGATCCTCTAAAAGCTAATAGAGAGGGAGATAGACGGATAGATTGGGGTACAGAGTTCCATAGGCTTTGAGAGGCTCTGGAAAAGTCCTGGAGACAAGCATGGGAGCAGGTGATGAGAGAGCTAGAGAGTAGGAGGTCTTAAAAGGACGTAGAGAACGATTAGGTTGGTATTTAGAGACTAAATCATTGATGTAACTGGGGGCAGAGTAAAGGATGGCTTTGTAGGTAGTTGTTAGTAGTTTGAATTTAATTTGTTGGGCGAGCGGAAGCCAGTGGAGGGATTGATAGAGAGGAGTAGCAGCGACAGAGCGGTTGTAAAATAGTGAGTGCACAGCCTGTGTAAATTTGCCGTCCCCTCAAAATAACTCAACACACAGCCAATAATGTCTAAACCGCTGGCAACAAAAGTGAGTACACCCCTAAGTGAAAATGTCCAGGTCAAACCCATACAGGTGGCAAACCCTATACTGAATCCTCCTGGAGAATATAAAGAAAGCCAGTTCCAGTATTCAAAGCAAATAATATTATTCCATTTAGCACATTTGTCTGCAGCGCTGGCAGGGAAAGATGTGAACGTTGTATTTGCTTTTTAATTGCACAGGTGCTCGTTAATCTTTTAATTTACTCTCCGCGTTTCTTGTGATACATTTTTCTTTCTATTTCATAAACGATTTAAAGGCTGTATATAAAAACGACGTGCAGCTGCTAAATAAAATATCCTTTGGCAGGACCTGTAACATGCTGTTTCAAGTGCGAGAGAAGGGCCTTTACACAAATAATCCCGCCAAAGTGCGACTGCTTTTTTTTTAAATATGTAAAAAAAGGGGACTAATTAAATATAGCCTATTGTTACATCTGGTTTAGTCTGTGGCAGAAAGAAAAAATTAGATTTTGTCCAGAAGTCCCCTTCTAAAAAACACATCTGTGCTTTTCTTAAAGGGGTTGTAAAGGAAACATTTTTTTTTTTTCATAATAAGCATCCTTTACCTGCAGACATTCCTCTTTTCACTTCCTCATTGTTTGTTTCAGAAGTTGCTCTATTTCTTCTCTGTTCTGTTCACTTCCTGCTTGTCTGATTGTTACTCACCACCGTGAAGGGAGGCTTTACTGCGGTGGTCAGTGAGGTGCTCGCCCCCTCCTGGGAACTACATCTCTGCGGCAGGATGCTCTCTACGTGTTAGCGACTTCAAGGAGGTGTGAATTACTGGGTGTGCCGCAATGCATACTGGGAAATGTAGTTCTTACATGAACGAGCGCCGCAAACCAGGAAGTTAATGAGAGAACAGAAACTAGAACGCCGGAGGTGATATAGATGAAGGAATTTAATAGGTATTTACTCGTTTTTTAACAGAATCATTACACTATTCTGTCTGTCTACCTTGCAGACATTCATTTTAGGCAAAAAAATGTTTTCCTTTACAACTCCTTTAAAGGGTCAGACAACCCAAAAATGATTTTTAGTGGATGCGGGAATCTTAACCACTTAAGGACCGGCTCACGTACATATACATCATCACTTTAAAGATGAATATCTCCGTGACGGCAGAAGCTGCTGCCACAACCGGGATATTCATCTTTACCTTAGCCGGACCTGTAAACGATAACGGTGGTCTCTGTGGCGGACTCGCCGCAAGATCACCGTTATCGGCGGTGGGAGAGGGGCCTTTACACAGCTTGCCATGGATACGAATGAGGGCAAGATGGCCCCCACCTGTCTCCATAGCATAGCAGGGCGGAAGCGACGTCAAAGCGTCACTTCTGCACATGCTTCCTAAAGGCACATTTTTTTGTTGTCATTTTTTCAGATGATTCTTTTTTTTTTATTATTATTATTATTGCATTTTAGTGTACATATGAGATCTGAAGTCTTTTTGACCCCAGATCTCATATTTAAGAGGACCTGTTTTTTTTTCCAAAATTGTTACTTAATTTTTGTTTATAGCGCAAAAAATAAAAACTGCAGAGGTGATCAAATAGCACTAAAATAATTCTCTATTTGTGAGGGAAAATGGACGCCAATTTTGTTTTGGAGCCACGTCGCAGGACCGCACAATTGTCAGTTAAAGAGACGCAGTGCCGAATCACAAAAAGGGGCCTGGTCCTTTACCTGCATATTGGTCCGGGTCTTAAGTGGTTAAGGTCGAATCTGTCATTGAAGGCTTATGGCGTCTGTTGAATGTTCTAAGAAGATTTGACAGAACAGCTAAACTGTACGACGCCGTAATCGTACATTTCCGGTCGAATGTTCCGCCCACAAGCTATAGAAGAATTCTAATGTTGTATGACTAGTAATAATTATATTTATGTTGATTCTTCATATCTCTATAATGTTGAATCTTTTCTCTCTATGTCGAATAATCTTGGACTAATAGAGTTAGGTTAGGCACATTCAACCGCAGGTTCGATAGAGACGGATCACTATTGTCACCGCCATGTCGAATCTTCTATCTGTATTGAACTGTTGTCACAACTAAATGAAAATAGGGCATTTTTTTATGTCAGAGATTTCGGATTTCAGGTTCTGCACGTTCGTTATCGTTTGTTAAAAGGAACGTAAAAAATTCAGACGAAAATGCATTTGGACAAAAACTAATGCACATGTCTACTACAGTAGTTTCTGCTGGTGAGAGAAAAGGCCCGGGATTGGGCAATGAAGTAATGAAAATTTGGGGTACTTGCAGAAGAGTACGTGAAATAGGGAGGACAGTAGGCCAAAGACCCTTGACCAGAATCCTACAAGACGGGGGCAAGACCATCATGTATGCAGTTCATCTCCTCGCTGACCAAAACCCTCGGAAGCATCCGTCATTGCATGATGGGTTTGACTTGGCGATAGGGGCTGGGACCCAGTACCAACGTAGGAGATACTTATAGGATGCCTCCAACCTGAATGTGTTAAAAGATCACTTTGCTATGCTGGACCAGGCCTTGCTCCAATCTGCAGGATCTATGAGGGGGACAGGTCACGTTCCCATTTAAGTACATAGAAAAGGGTAGAGAAGAGATGGTGCCGCAAGCTTCACCACCTGTTTTTAACCCTGTAAATGCTGTACCACTTGAGTTGTCAGCTTTTCTTTAAACACTAGCGGCCTGGGACACCCACAGCTCCCAGACAGCAACAGATTTGTGTGTGACTATCTTGGTTACTTGGGGAGCCACAGTCCGGTCTGAATCAGGGCCGATCCTAGGCAGGGTGCATAAGGTGCTTTGCACCCAGGTGCCTGAGGAGGTGGGGGCGCCGAAGTGGCAGAGTTCCCCCCTCCCTCCTTCTCTCCTTGTTTGTGTGTGTCCATCCATAACTGATGTGTCTGACCATCTCCTGTACTATGTCTGCAGTCTCTGGCCATCTCCTGTACCATGTATGCAGTCTCTGACCGTCTTCTGTACCATGTATGCAGTCTCTGGCCATCTCCTGTACCATGTATGCAGTCTCTGGCCATCTCCTGTACCATGTATGCAGTCTCTGACCGTCTTCTGTACCATGTATGCAGTCTCTGGCCATCTCCTGTACCATGTATGCAGTCTCTGGCCATCTCCTGTACCATGTATGCAGTCTCTGACCGTCTTCTGTACCATGTATGCAGTCTCTGGCCATCTCCTGTACCATGTATGCAGTCTCTGGCCATCTCCTGTACCATGTATGCAGTCTCTGACCGTCTCCTGTACCATGTATGCAGTCTCTGGCCGTCTCCTGTACCATGTATGCAGTCTCTGACCGTCTTCTGTACTATGACTGCAGTCTCTGGCCGTCTCCTGTACCATGTCTGCAGTCTCTGACCGTCTCATGTACTATGTCTGCAGTCTCTGACCATCTCCTGTATCATGTCTATAGTATGTCTGGGGGCTCTTTCTAACAGACACTCTAACAGAAGCCCTCTCTGTGTCCATCAGAGAGGCCCCCCTCCAGGTCCCAATAAAGTACTCTGCTTCTCTTCCTTTATTTTGTTTGATGTTAAGAGATCATGTAAGGATCCCAGGGTAATGAAGACTTTGTGGGGGAGCATCTCTGTGGTTGAGTTGTTGCAATAGAAACATTTGTAAAGGGGAGAAGTTAGTAATATGACCATGCCCATGTGGGGGCGCCAGAAATATTTCTGCACCCAGGAGCCTGTGACCCTAGGATCGGCCCTGGTCTGAATAATGTGTCCGGGTTTCAGTCCACCTGTAGCTTACGCATTTCTTTGAAAAATGTGTGCAGACTAAACTTCCAAGCAAAATTAGCTGACTCAGTGATAGAAAGAAAGAAGGTTCTGATAAATAATTTTTCTAAATTACTGTACGAACATTTAAACTAAATAATGTAACCGTTTATAGCCAGCTTAAGCCATGAAAGACGGGAACAGGGAGGATTACTCTAGACTGGTTCACTAGAGTAATCTGTGAATATAAAAAAAGTCCAACTGCACAGGTACAGTACACTAGCTAGGCTCCCCGTATTCATTTTTATTATTATTCTGACTGGCCTGTTCCTCTGAGATTCATATAAAAAAAGAAATAATTGTAATCCGTATTTAGAAGTCCACACTTGTTCTATTTCCACTCACTGGTCAAGGGAAAAAGATTCTGCGGTATAGATTGAGCCCGGCCAGGCAGACCTGTCACCACTTGTCATTCTCAGCGGGAACCTTGTATGAACAGCCTCGGGCGGTCGTTATCTCATGCAGAGATTATCCAATGTGTTTTCAAACATCTGGCCAACCTATAGGTGACCATACATGGGCAAAGTCTTGCTGAGCACAAGGGGAGACGAGACATCTGCCTGTCATGCACCAATTTCCTTCCCGATTTGGCCAATGGGTATTAGTGGAGCGTGGGTGGTGAAAGCTTTTATTTCCTATTGAAAAGTGGACAAACGTTTGTTGGTTGCAAAGAGATTTCTTAGCATAGAAACAGTCCTTATTCCTTGATGCATGATTACTTGTGATGATCACAGTGGCTAAGTGGTTAGCACTTCTGCCTGGCTGCACTAGGGTCATCAGTCTGAATCTTCTAGAAATTCTGTATATAGCACTACAGAACAGACAGCCAGTGCCCAGTCCACATGGGCTTTCCTGCTTAACTGCAGACAGGAAATAGGAAACGTGTTATACAGAGAAATTACATAGAGTTTAACCATAGATGCAGCTAAAAAAAACACTACCATTTACTGGCTGATGTAGCTGTTGCACAAAATACATGAACAATGTATTCCAACAGAATCACAACCTTTGCACTAACTGCCTGGAGTTTTCATGTTCTCCCTGTGCCTGTGTTCTGTCAGAATTGGCGACCCCTTAGATAAGGTAATGGAACAAAATAATGACGTTCCATTATTTGCGCATGCGTAACAGGTTGCATAATCTGACAGAACACCTGCAGTCAGAAGAAGACAGCGTACATCCTACTACACCCAGCTACGTCTTTAATTTAACAGTCATTAAAGAGTGAGCGTATATACATAAATATAGTATGTTGACATCTGTGATGTTGTTTGCATGCTTAATTTTGAAGGCCTAAAGGTTTAGTGCTGAGCAGTGCAGGGTGTACCAACAGAGGTTTTTGGAGAAGTTTGAATGCTATCCTCTTGCCTACCGACCATGGGCCCTGGCATTTGAAGGAACTACAAGCATTTAGGAAGATGTTCTGTTTTGTAATGCAAAAGGACATTATTAAAAAGGCCATGATGGTCTCTGCCAGTGTGGGACTCATAGCAGATGCTGATGTCATCAGCAAGCCACCTGCCTGGGGCCCTTTGCCATAATGTGCTTATTGTAATAGGTCTGCTATTGTCTAAAGGAGTTTTGTGTTTATACTTATGATAATGTGTATTTTAGTTTGTGAGCTAGGAGACGACAAGTCTGACCTAAAAGGTCAAACCTCTGAGTCACCTAGGCTGGTTAAATGACTAGTTAATTAGCTCATGTTAATTTATGTTTCTGGTTACAGTTTGTATTGTTAGGGTAATATGATTTTTTTTTATTTTTTTTTTACATACTGTCACCAGAGTAGCGCAGTGTCACCATAGTGATTTTTTTTTACACTGTGATTGTTTGTTACAGTGATGATCACTGTAAAAACAATTGTTTTAACTGTCTTGAATTGCTTTCATTCATGACTCATTGTTTACTATTGTGATTGCTGTGATTATCTACAGCTATCACATGGTACAGGGCTGCTGTGATTGACTTTGTACCATGTGAGCACTGTGCCCAATCACAGAGATCACAACAGTAAGCAATGCTGTCATGAATGAAATTTATTCATGACAGTTGTTTACTTGTTAACATGTGATCGTAATTGGTTATGGTCGCAGCGATCATATGATATCTGGGCCAATCACAGTGGGCCAGTACCATGATTGGTCATCTGCTGGGTCCGGTGAGGTTCTCATGAAACTGGAGAGCATCCTGCCAGGCCATATATATAATATATATATATATATATATATATATATATATATATATATACACTTTGGACTGATGGGAATTGTTTAGACCTGCCCTCACCCCCCCCCCCTTTTAAATCCTATTCTAATTAACCTGTAAAAGTAAGGCATCTATACTTACTTATTCTGAGGACACTCTGGTCTGGTCACATGATCTCCACATTGGCAGGCTTCGGTGTAGAGAAAAGGTTGCCAACAAAGGCTGCAGAATCTGTGCGGTGATGTCACCCATAAACCTTACCATGGGCCATCCATTGTCAGCTGTCCCTCCACTACACTGAAACTGCTGCTGGGAGCCGATCATGTGACTAAACCGGTGCACCCCGAGAATAGGATAATCTAAGCATCTTCCTTTTGCTGGCTAGTTAGAATAGGATTTAGAAGGGGTGCGAGCAGGTTTAAACATAGTTCGGAATTCCCTGGACTTCTACTTTGAGATCAGATTGTAACATATGTGTTCAGATTTAGCCAAACGATCCACTAGAATTCACCAACTCCCCAGGGATACATGCAGTCACACACTAGTCTCTTCTATGACCTCCTTACTGTAATTAAGGCTGGCTGATCCTTCCTTCTGTTACGTATCATGGTAATGTATTGCTATGCCCTCAGGGCAATCATTGGGGTTAATCTCGATTTGACACAGCAGTGGGGAAGCATAAATAATTCCATAAGAGGATGCCGGAGTCCAGGCGCAGAGCAGAGCCCACCATAATGGAACGACCTCCTCCTCCGTCTACACCTTATAGAAAAATTACCATGCAAATATTGGATTTACAGTGTAACTATGCAAATTGGACCTTGTCTCCGGGGTCCCGCCTTGTTGAAATAATTTTACATAAATACATGGAATTGAAAGCATCATTCATTGTAAAAGGCAGCAAGGCGGAAAAACTAGGGATGGTTGGCAGTACAAAACCAGTGACAGGTAGGTGTGCCAATGGTGCAAAACTGGGTGAAGGTATGACACAAACTGCTATGTGCAAAACGGTCACTAATAATATTAATGTATATGTAAAACCGTACAATGAACTTGTGTTTTTTGCTCCCATTTTCTTACCTGTCTCTCCTAAAATAGATCCAATTGTCCCTTTGGCTAACTGCACCAAAGGGGCCATATGTGACTGGCGACCACAGGGGGAATAGTAGGACCAGCTATAAAGTATATATTAAAATGTATCAGAAAGTATCAGAGGGGAAGATGTTTTTCAAAACTGAAAAAGGCAATATATTATAGAAAGATCAACTTACAAAATGTGTGCCTATAACAAAAGTGCCTATAACATCCTGTGTTGTACATGTTATGCAGTGCCTGCAGTTACTTGTACTTATACTAATATCATGCATGTCAGTGTACAGTCTCTGATTATCATACCCACTCCAGGTTAACTGGACTTGGGTGTAGCCCGTCTTTTAAGGGTGCATGGGCGGCGCCCCCCTTATTCATGCCCACCCCCCATCCATGCGTCGGGCCCAATGCAGGACCCCAGATGCCTGGATTCCAATGGGGTTGGGGTGATTAGAGCCAGCTCAAAATAGAGTACTATTTACTATTGAATTCTTGAAACAATGATCCTCCTCCCGACCCATTAGGAATTGGGTCTGAGCCCCGTTTCCCAATTGGCCAAAAGAAGAAGTGTTCCGATTGGCCGCCGAGGAGGAGGGAAGAGGCAGAAGCCGCTGTGATGCCCACAAGGCAAGAGGAAGCCAACCATAAGGCCTGCTGCCTGTGATGACCACAGCTTGGATGAAGTGCTGCTCGCCATAGATACCACCAGTCACCACTGACTGGATAGCTGCCATAATGACTAATCTAATGGGTATCATTCGTTTCACACATATTAGGGTTGAATTATTTGTACTCGCGTCCATATAGACACGGACCTTTGACACATACATGGTTACTATTCAAAATACCAGGTACGGTATATCTTTAAATATCCTATTTTTAGCTTCTTTTTTTTTTTTTTTGCACATTCTATGTTTTTTTTTATTTTTATTCAGTATTCTTTATTGAAAAAATTTAGTTTACATACAAACCATAAAATAACATTTACCCTTTCAACCCTCCCCGCCCCTTTCTCTAAGGGAATATATTACTAATAGGGATGAGCTTCGAGTTTGAGTCGAACTCATGTTCGACTCGAACATTGCCTGTTCGCCAAACAGCAAACTATTTGGGGTGTTCGCGGCAAATTCGAAAAGCAGCAAAACACCCTGGAAAAGTCTATAGGAGAAATCTAAAGTGCTAATTTTAAAGGCTTATATGCAAGTTAAAGTGTTTGGGGACCTGGATCCTGCCCCAGGGGACCATGTATCAATGCAACAAAAAGTTAAAAAAAAAAGCTGTTTTTTCGGGAGCAGTGATTTTAATAATGCTTAAAGTGGAACAATAAAAGTGAAATATTCCTTTAAATTTCGTACCTAGGGGGTGTATAAAGTATGCCTGTAAAGCAGCACTTGTTTCCCGTGCTTAGAACTGTCCCTCCACAAAGTGACATTTCTGAAGGATAAAAAGTCATTTAAAATCACTGCTCCCGAAAAAACTCAATTTTTTAAAACTTTTTTTTGCATTGATACATGTCCCCAGGGGTAGGACCCAGGCCCACCAAACACTTTTTAGGACAATAACTTGCATATTAGCCTTTAAAATTAGCACTTTAGATTTCAAATGTTCAAGTCCCATAGACTTTAATAGGGTTCTAAAGTTCACACAAACTTTTGGTCTGTTCGCAGGTTCTGGTGCGAACCGAACGGGGGGTGTTTGGCTCATCCCTAATTACTGACATAGCTTTCACTTTATAATACAAGCTTATTATAATTGCTGAATTGGAATAATATAATAATATAGGAATTAAAAAGAAGACACTGCTAACTATATCTGGTACTCATAGAATACCTTTGGCTTCCCAATGTATAATACTGTAGATATGTTGAGATACTGAACATGAGAAATAAATCCTATTTAATGCTGCACTTAGTTGGCGCTTCCCCCTTTCTTCTTTCTTGGGGGGGGGGGGGGGGGGTATGCCTGTCACCAAACTAGGGTTGCCACATTCTAGAAAAAATACCAGCCAATTTATCGCATTCAAATGAATAATATTGATCGCAAAGCCCCATTTTTTCTGGCGAGGTCAGTAAAATATAAAGCCAGGTGTCTACCATACACTTAACTTTTTGTGTTTGTTGGAAAGGGTTTTCCCTTTTAAGGCATAGGCCCTGATGACCCCTTATCCCACCATCATCTCAACAACTTCCAATTTGGCCTTTAACTGTCGGGCAACTGGGGATGCTTTCCATCACACTTTAACGTAAGGGCCTACAGCCTCCAGCCACCAAATATTGTTGACTGTAAACAATCAAGTTGTCACATACCCCTTTGCAAAGCCACTGTTGGAAGGAGGGCCATTGACTCTGTGTAGTAGTTAGAAGCCTTCAGAGGCACCCTGAACCTTGTGGCTTCTCTTCTTGTCTTTTCTTCTGCCCAAACATTAATGGAACAATATTTTTCTCCTGAAGTCTTAAAATAAAATTTAGATATATCTTGTGTGACACGATTGCATGATGTGTTTTCCCTGGAGTCCCACATCCAACCTAAAGTGTTTTCTGAGCTCCAGCACAAAATGTGTTAAGAGACGCAAAGAAAATAAAATTATTATGATGGTCGTTCATTTTTCTCATCAGACACCACCTCAGTTCACTTTCGGTTCAGACCGCATTGATCCATTTTTAAAATACCATTAACTCCCCCGGTGATGATGAGTGAGAGGTTTAGGACACCAAGAGAGCTGACATTATAATAACCTAGAAAAATCTTTCTGGTTTATATGGAATAAAATAACCCTTCACATTTGTATTGCATGATAGTGAGAGCTGGACAGAAAGAAGAGTTTAAGGTAAAGAACCATGATAAAGAGTGTGAGGTTTGGGGCACAAAGAGAATAGCCTCATTAAAAGGACTCAGTATTGTACTAATGTAGCACCTTTCTGGGTAGGTTCTAGGAGAGTTAGAGCCGGTTCACACAGGGGCAACACGACTTCTAGCATGACTTTGGGAGGCAACTTGGACACGACTTGAGTATTAATCATCAGGCAACTTACAAGGCAACTTCAAGTCGCCTCCAGGACAGGAGGCTTTCCAGTGGCCAATCAAACAACAATCAGCTCTGTGGAAGGGAGGGGGAGGGAGGGGTTTGCCTGAGAAATGTATGTTATCTTCCTGTATTGTTGGTTCAACAGTGATCCGACTTCTGAGGCAACTTTCATCGAAATCAATGGGTACAAGTTGCCTACAAGTTGCCTACAAGTCGGATTGCAGTAATAAGGAACCTTTTCTGAAGTGGGAGCGACTTCAGTAGTGTGTATTAAGACAACTCCATTCACTTCCATTGATTTTCTCAACCACACGACTTGGGGCGACTTGGGGCAACTTCAAGTCGGATCCCAGGTCGCCCCAGTGTAAACCGACTCTTAGATGTGTTTTTGATGTTTGTCAGTGTGGCTGTAATTATTCAGACAAAAGCATATTCTGCTCACTGTGCCCAGCGAAGCTGTAATCTGCTATTTAGGTCTGCTCAGTGTGTTCAGCTGCTGCCAGTCTGGTCTATAGCTTCCTCTGTATCCAAGAGACTTGAGAAGTTTCTGGAAAGTAGGTGTGAAGCTAGGCAGATGGCAGCATGAATATTGCTACAGCCCCGGCCTATCCCAGAGAGGCAGGCTCTGAAGGCGGGCTGAGAGACTTTATTAATTTAGTGAGCACACTGAGCTTTGAGTCTTGTCCCAGAAAGGAGGAGTCCAGCCTGCGGGGGCACGCTGCTCTCTCTGGCACAGGCTGTCATGTGGAGGCCTTAGGTGGGCAACCTGAGGGAGAAAAGCAGAGACCTGGGTGCTTACTAGAAGCTGACTAAGGGGGGCTGTATGCCACAGATCTGTCTGATATCACCGGTGGACACCTCTTTAAGGGGGCTGCCCCCCCCTCCCTGATTAGGTGCTTCCGCCAAACAGTGCCTCCTGCTCCCCAAACCGTTCCAGCAGACTGAGAGCTAATACCAGCCCTGTTACCCCAAGCATCATACACAGACAGGATGTTGGGATAAGAACCAAAGGAATGACTGTTTATTGAATATAAATACAGGTTTTTATACATTTCAAAAATAGGTCAGTCACCACATGAACAAAACCAAATTATTACTCAAAACATCACACAATAGTTTAGATAATGAGGTAGAGCTGGCACAAGGCTAATCTAATCATAGCTACCTCCAAGAGTTAGCCAAGATAGCAAATAGACAGAAACAATAGGTGACTCAATTTACTTAATTAAAGGGGTGTTCCAGCCAAATGTTATGTTTATTAAAAGTCATCAGCTACAAAAAGTGTAGCTGCTGGCTTTTAATAAACATACACTTACCTGCTCCAGCGTTCCAGCGACGCGATGGTTGGGGCTCCGCTCCTTTCTCCCCCTCCCCGGCCGGCATCCTCATTGCTACTGTAGGCACTTGGCCGTGACAGCTTTCGGCTTCACGGCCAGGCACCCACTGCGCATGCGCGAGCGGCACTGCACCGTCCTATTCGACAGGTGATCGCCTAGGACCTGTCAGTGTCCTAGGCCATCGCCTACAGGGAGGGGCTGCAATAAGGCGATTAAGCTTAATCGCCTTACCAGCCCCTCAGCGGAAGGAGGAAGTGGGACAGGAAGTCCCACTCCTCCTGAAGCCCCCACTCCCCCCCCCCCAAAAAAAATGTGGCATGTAAGGGGGTGAGGAGTGGGATAAGCGGAAGTTCAATTTTTGGGTGGAACTCCGCTTTAACAATGGGAATACACACAATAGGAGAGACCAACTTAACAATAAACACATAACAACAAACCCCACCACACCACAGACTGGCAAAAGTCTACAACAGTCTAGGAGACAAACTCCTACAATATTCTAGCAGTCTGAAAAGGTGGAATTCATTTACTGTATCTTCATATATTTCTTAAAGGATATTGTTGATAAATATTTAGTTCCCAAATGAAGGGGCCTCTCCAACTTAGTCTGCAGGAGGGCCTCCATATTCCCTCTGACCATTAACCTGTACAAGATTAATATTACCTTTTTCCAGAAGAATGGAATTTAGTGACGTTACAGGTGCACTTTACTGAAATAGCAAAAAAAAAAGTATAAAAAAAAAGAAAGTATTTGTAATAGTCTCTTATGCTCATGAGTTACATAGGACATTTATTTGAAGTATTTTAAAGATGTATAGGTAAAATGGGAAATCAATAAAGAGGAAGTTCTGAACTAACATCACTCCATTCTCTGCACAGAACCCCCTGACAGAATCGGATATGGAGGTTTGCGTCCGTTATTGTCCTGCTAAGTGCAGCCTTCCAGCCACAGGCCCGTATATTCTTCCATTACGTCTATAACCAAACCCCAGTCTAAGTGGTCATTTGTCATCGTACTCCAGCTACAGGCCTTATCTAGTTGATGGGGGCTCACACAAGTGTCTTATCGCCAAGCCCTGCCGTAGTGTTCCAGGAAAACAGAAGAGTTACAAGCAGTCAGGATGTATCTTGTGGACATGAGATCAAGAAAAGGTCAGGAAGATTCCTGAATTATAAATGAGATTAGGACATATAGACCGGGACAGGCGGCATGTGTGTGCCCATCGAACCCAAGACTTTCACCTGATACTTAGTGACTAAACCAGTAGTTTGTGGACCAAAGAGGAGTTCAACTTTTACTTGAAACATTTAAAAACGAGAGGTGAATCTATACATTTGAGAAAAATATAACGGCTGTAGCTTAAAGGGGTTGTAAAGGTTCATGTTTTTCCACCTTAATGCATCCTATGCATTAAGGTGAAAAACATCTGACAGTTGCTGGCCCCCAGCCCCCCCGTTTTTACGTCTCTTACGCCGTCGTATCTTAGTTGCATATTTCCGCTGGCTGCTAGGTGGCGTTTCCGTCGAATATGCAAATGAGCTAGATACGCCGATTCACGAACGTACTTGCGGCCAGGCGTATTTTTTTACGTCGTTTGCGTAAGCGTAAGTCTAGCGTAAAGTTACCCCTGCTATATGAGGCGTACGTAATGTTAAGTATGGACGTCTGGCCGGCGTAGAATTTTCCAACGTTTACGTTGTTTGCGTAAAACGTTTGCGAATAGGGCTTTGCGTAAGTTATAAAACCAATGAGTAGTTGCGGCGTAATTTTGAGCATGCGCACAGGGATACGTCCACGGACGGTGCATGCGCCGTTCGGAAAAGGCGTCAATTACGTGGGGTCACGATTCATTTACATGGATCACGCCCCCTACCTGCCTATTTTGAATTAGGCGCGGTTACACCGGCCCATTTACGCTAAGCCGTCATAACTTTGGACGCAAGTGCTTTGTCAATACAGCACTTGCCTGTAAAAGTTGCGGAGGCGTAGCGTAAATAGGATACTCTACGCCCGCACAAAGTTACGCTCTTCTACCTGAATGTAGCCCCTTATGTTTGCTTTACAAAACTCAAATAGAGTTCCAAATATGAACTGCTGCTTCTGCAGTGTTATGCAAATTATTCCATTGGAACTCAGGAGTGTGGAATTGTATTTATTTTTTTTACAAAAATTGCTGGATGTGTCATTTAGCTTCCAGCAACAAAATCGTTGAAATGAATATTATCATTAGTGTTTTTACACCTATGATGTTTGCAAAGGGACGATAAAGGTTTAAAGACTGGCTATGGAATTCATTAAAATAAGTTGGATCGCAGACAGTTAGCTAATTAGGTGGATCTGTGTTTTGCGAGTATTGTGAAACGGTGATAACGGTGACAGTAACTCAGCTCACGCACCAAGTATGAGCCGATGCTGCAGCGGCAAAGCGGTAATAATCTTCAATAAGTGCAGGAACAACGTCTGGCTTTTAATCATATCTCTTATAGAAAATGTGGCTATACTATGAATTCCAAACTTTGACCCCCTCCGCCTCCCCCCCGTACACACGACCGAGTTTCTCGGCAGAATCCAGCGAGAACTTCGATGGGAGACGTATTCTGCCGAGAAAACCGGTCGTGTGTACACTTTTTCGCCGAGCAACCCGTCGGGAAGCTCGTCGAGCCAAAAAGAGAGCATGTTCTCTATTTCCTCGTTGGGCAATGGGAAAATTTGTCTGGACAAGCTTTTTGATTGCCGAACTAGGAACTCGACGGGCGGAACGATGAGTTTCGCCCGACGAGTTTCTCGGCCGTGTGTACGCCGCCAAAGTCTTTTGTGACTAATGGTTATCCATGTCTAGATGCCATGGAAAAATGAAGCAGCAACCCTATGCCTCAGTTTACCTAGCTGCAACTTTCTGAATAATGTCCATACCTCAAAAAATGTATGCTGTTTTTTGCTTTTTTATGGTACATATTGCTTTTTTTCATTTGTATTTGGTACATTGTTTTAACCACTTGCCGACGGCTGGACATCTAAAGACGTCCTCAGCTTTGTGGGGCTTTATCTGAATGATGGGTGCAGCTACATGCATCATTCAGATATTGCCGTTTTTAGCCGGCGATTTTCTACTCCATAAGGGCTGGTCAGCCGATTGATCGTTCTTACGGGCGGCGAGAGGGGACGTCCCCCCCCCACTTCCCACCGCCCTCCGGTTCTTCTACAGACTCACCACTGCGATCGGTGAGTCGGAGACAGGATCCGCCGACCCCAGATGTCCACCATAGAGATTTTCGGCAGACCAGAGTCTCTATGATCGGTGGAGAACGGGCGCGATGTTTTGACGTTACGCCCGGCCTCTGCATTAAAAAAACGTCTGAGAAGCCGTGATCATTTTTTTATTTTATTTTAGGCTTCCCACCCTAGCGGTGAGATGTGGGGTCTTAATTGACCCCATATTAATTGTAAAGATGTCCTGTCATGCCCTATTCTTATTACAAGGAATAAAAGTGATGATTTTTTTTAAAGTGTCAAATTAAAAAAAATTAACAATAATTTTTTTTCTTAATTTGCCCCTGTCCCCGTGTGCTCGCAAGCAGAAGCGAACGCATACATAAGTCCGGCCTAATATGAAAACCGCGTTGAAACCACACATGTGAGGTGTTGCCGCGAACGTTAGATCGAGAGCAATAATTCTAGCCCTAGACCTCCTCTGTAACTCAAAACATGTAACCAGTAAAAAAAATTAAAGTGTCACCTATAGGGACTTTTAAGTACCGAAGTTTGGCGCCATTCCACGCGCGCGTGCAATTTTTGAAGCGTGACAAGTTAGGTATCTATTTACTTGGCACAACTTCATCTTTCACATTATGCAAAAAAAATTGGGCTAACGTTGTTGTTTTTTTTTACCCAAAAAAAACGCGTTTTTAAAAATTGCTGCGCAAATACCGTGCAAGATAAAAAGTTTCAATGACCTCCATTGTATTCTCTAGGGTCTCTTCTAAAAAATAAATATATAATATTTGGGGGTTCTGTGTAATTTTCTGGCAATAAAATTATGATTTTTACAGGTAGGAGAGAAATGTCAGAATTGGCCTGGCTGGCAAGGGGTTAATAAACTCTGTGCTCATTTTAGTTATTATAAGCTGACAAATGAACAAAAATTTTGAAAAATGCAATTTTAATCAAATCAGCTTATTGCAATCTTTTTTTTTTTTTTATTGATTTAATTTTTTTTTTTTATTAATTTATTTATTTTAGCAGGTGTGAAAATGAATTAATATTTGGAAGCAGCTGATTGCTTCTCTCTGATTCTCTCAGTGATGCAGAGTAATGTTAATATAGGGATTGCTGGCGGGATAGGGTTAAACACCTCATCCAATTAAGCTTAATAAAAGTATAACTAAAGGCAAAACTTTTTTTCTTAGTTTTGTATAGGGTGCAAAAGGATTAGAGCCCCTGTCAGTTTTTATTTCTGTCTGTGCCCCCAATAACCACTTCAGCCTCAGAAGGATTTATCCCCTTCCTGACCAGGCCATTTTTTGTGATACGTCACTGCGTCGCTTTAACTGACAATTGCGCTGTCGTGCGACGTTATACCCAAATAAAATCAATGTCCTTTTCCACCCACAAATAGAGCTTTCTTTTAGTGGTGTTTGAACACCTCTGCGGTTTTATTTTTTTTGCGTTATAAACAAAAAAAGAAAGACAATTTTTAAAAAAAGGCAATATTTTTAACTTTTTGCTATAATAAATATCCCCCAATTCTTCATCAGTTTAGGCCGATAGTTTTGGTAAAAAAAAATTGCAATAAGTGTATATTGATTGGTTTGCGCAAAAGTTCAAAATAGGGAATAGATTTATATATTTGTTATTTTTATTTTTACTAGTAATTTTTATCAAAACTGGGACATTGTGGCGGACAGATCGGACACTTTTTTGGAACCATTGACATTTCTACAGCGATCAGTGCTATAAAAAAAAAATCACAGTTTATACAGGATTTGGCAGATATCGGCATTGCTCTCCTCATGCTGACAGCGTATGAGGAGAGGAAGGCCGGTAAGCTGCAATCCACACAGGGGACATCTACACTGATAATCAGGGCACATCCCAGCACAGTCTTTGCAGAGATTTGCGATCACGAGTCACTGAGACTCGGGTGATCACAGATTCGAGTAAGGGGCCGGTCCCTTACCACGTGATCAGCTGTCAGCCAATGACAGCTGATCACGTGATGTAAACAAAGCTCGGTAATCGATCAGTGGCTTATGTGCAAGGGACATTGGTCCCGAAGAGGAAGGAGGCAAAACCTGCCTCATCTGTGCCCACAATTACCGCCTGCCAGTGCCACCTGCCAGTGCCCACCAGTGTCACCTATCAATGCCCACGAGTACCACCTATCAATGCCCACAAGTGCCACCTATCAATGCCCACGAGTGCCACCTATCAATGTCCACCAGTACCACCTATCTGTGCCCACAATTACCACCTGTCAGTGCCACCTGCCAGTGCCCACAGTGCCCACCAGTGTCACCTATCAATGCCCACGATTACCACCTATCAATGCCCACAAGTGCCACCTATCAATGCCCACGAGTGCAACGTATTAATGCCCACCAGTGCCACCTATCAATTCCCACCAGTGGTGCCAGCAATCAGTGCCTCATCAGTGCCACCTAGCAGTGCTGCCTATCAGTGTCACCTATCAGTGCCCATCATTGCCACCCATCAGTGCCCATCACTTCCACCCATCGGTGCCCATTACTGCCACCTATCAGTGCCCACCCTTGCTGCCTTATTGGTGTCCATCAATGCAGTCGATCAGTGCCTATCTGTGCAGCCCATCAGTGCCCATCAGTGCAGGCTATTGGTGCCCATCATTGCAGCCTCATCAGTGTACATCAATGAAGGAGAAAAATTACCTGTTTGCAAAATGTTATAACAAAATAAAAATAAATATATATTTTTATGTAAAACAATTTGGTCTTTTTAAATTTTTTCAACAAGAAATAAAAACCACATTCCTTTTATTTCTGCTCCGAACATGTTATAAATTAGTATCTAGTTCATGTTTACTCAATATGCTGTATTTCTGTTTTCCTAGAGCTATTTATGCAATATTGGTTACAATTATTTGTCCTGAAGAAGCCAACTTTTGGCGAAACATGTAAGGACCACTGACCTGTAACCTCAGTAGGCCGTCAACACCGTGGCCAGTATTAAATATTGCATTACTACCTTATTGCTTTCATGCACCGATGACTATACCATATGTTGTAATATTTGTGTAATAAAAAAATATAAATCTTTAAGTACCATTGTAATCTCTATTGTTCAGGCACCTCTATAATCCAAATTTCCCCTTTCTCCTCTTTGTCTCAAAATTTTTGGGATGAGGTGCCATATCTATTGAGGACACTCGAAGCACCTTCCATTTTTTGTCATATGTTATTAATTATCATATACAATTTACATTTAAGTATTTCATATTTAATTTAATTATTTAAAATGAATAATTGTTATTGTTTTTAGCACTGATGAAGGGGATGCAGATCTCCGAAACGTATTGACTCTACTAGAATTTTTAAATAAACCTTGGATTTATATAAAGATTACTCCTTTTATTTCATTTACCCAAGAGGGTTAAAGTAGGAACCCTAAGCACTGAAATGGTTAGAGACATAAGTAGATGTGACAGGGCCCCATGGATAAACCATCATAGGGCCCCTGGCTCTCTCATTTTAAATAAATGAGACCCCGTATGATTATAAGTGGAGAAGTCTCTGTATTTGATCCCGAAATAAACTGCAGCTCTTGTACCAAGACAATGAATATAAATCTAATCTTCCACCCTTCCCTACACTCTAATCTGCCTTTTAACCTCTGACCTCCCCTTGGCTGAGGTTACCCATATAGTGCCTTGATCATTTTATTTTCTGAAATTGCTCCATAATTTGAAATTCATGAAGCCGAGGCTGATGGAAGCAGAATAGAAGACCTGGACCTGCCAGGATACAAATGCACGCTTTTAAATAGTGATCAATAAAAAAAAGAGGAGATGTTTAGAAAAACGCAGTGTGGTTGGCAGGGAAAGGCGTAGTGACCTGTTTCCATGTTCTGAGACTAATTCGTCTTCCTCCCGGCACAGAGCAGACGGCAGATATAGATCACTGTGTGTGGCTCAATAAAGTCCCCTAATCCTTCTGGACAAAAATACTATTTATTTAGATTTCTTATTTACAGCTGTGTGTAAAACTTTGGGCGCTATTGGTACTTTCTCTGACTTAGAAATCCCCCCCAAAGCATACCAACCAAGATTTCTAAGACAGTTAAAGAGAAAGTATAGCTAGTTCAAAGTAAATGAATTCATTTTTGGCCTCTTCAATAAACTAAATAGTATTACATTTAAAACAGTACCATCATTAGACATGTGCAAAAGAAAAAAAAATGTTTTTTTTTCGTTTTAACTCATTATTCAATTAATTTCGTTAAGTTAAATTCGTTAAATTTGTTAAATTCGTTTTCGGAATTCGATCGCTTGATAGAAATTCGAAAAAACACGGTCGAATTTGATAGTTTTCGACCGAATTCGGAAAAAAACTGTCGAATTCGAAAACATTTCTACCGGATTCTAATTCGATCATATTTTGATCGGATTCAAAAATATTTCAACAGAATTCAATAATATTTCATCCGCTATCGTTAATATTTCAACCAAATTCGATGATATTTCAACCGGATTTGAAATTATTTCTACCGGATTGGAAATTATTTCCACCGGATTTGAAATTATTTCTACCGGATTGGAAATTATTTCAACCGGATTGGAAGTTATTTCAACCGGATTGGAAATTATTTCCACCGGATTTGAAATTATTTCTACCGGATTGGAAATTATTTCAACCTGATTGGAAGTTATTTCAACCGGATTGGAAATTATTTCTACTGGATTTGAAATTATTTCAACCGGATAGGAAATTATTTCAACCGGATTGGAAGTTATTTCAACCGGATTGGAAATTATTTCTACTGGATTTGAAATTATTTCAACCGGATTGGAAATCATTTCAACTGAATTTGAAATTATTTCAACCGGATTTGATTGTATGTATTTGTATTTGTATTATTGTATTTGATTACATTCTATTAAATTCTATTCTGTTCTTTACTATTCTTTGATTTTCATTCTATTGTTTTATTATTTTATATTCTATTTTATTGTATTCTTTTTTAGAAATCGATTTATATTTTTTAGATTTTGATTTAAACTTGCTTTCAATTTTCATTCTAATTTGTTTTCGATTCAGATTGTTTTGTATGTATTTGTATTTGTATTATTGTATTTGATTACATTCTATTAAATTCTATTCTGTTCTTTACTATTATTTGATTTTCATTCTATTGTTTTATTATTTTATATTCTATTTTATTGTATTCTTTTTTAGAAATCGATTTATATTTTTTAGATTTTGATTTAAACTTGCTTTCAATTTTCATTCTAATTTTTTTCCGATTCGAATTGTTTTCGAATTCGATTCGAATAGAATTTTTTTTCCCGAATTCGATTCAAATTTTTTACCGAATTCGATTCGAATTAGATTCGAATTCGAATTTCGTTCGTGTTTTTTCTAATTTGTTTAAATTCGTTAATTTTGTAATTCGGAAATTCGAATGCATCCGAATTTCCGAATAATAAAAAATTGGTCCGAATTCGAATTTGTAACGAAACGAAATGCACATGTCTAACCATCATCCAAAATCTAATTAGATAGCAAAAGGACTCAAGGAAACCCAGGGAAGGAAACGGGCAGAGAGGACTATTCCGGTATAGAATGAATAGGTAAACTCAGAAAAGAGCAGTGTAGCGCTCCCTTACTTTCTGTAGGGGCGTTACGCTAAAGTTAGTGGGGAATGGGAGAGTTACGTGACTCTCATTCGCAATTTGTCAAATTTGGGGATGCTGCCACTTCCGGAACCGTCCTGTGGGCCGGTCTGCGCTCCAGGGGTGTGTTTCCACCCCTGGGCGAAAGCTGGCACTAGAGGGGTTCCGGCAGACTCTTTTTCTTCAGCAGCCAATCAGATGGGTTGCTGAGGGAGGCTATATCTGGGGCAGCCGCCTTGGCCTAAAGGCCGTTCTTGCTTTCTGCGGGGTCCGAGTCCCAGGGGAGGCATCCACCTTCATGGTGAGCGCATCCATGGACCCCGCAGCCGTGGCCTACCTGTCCGAAGTCACGCAACATGCGGAGCTTCACCTTAACACGCAGAGGGATTCCAGAAGCTGCTGGGTCCCAAAGCTTTCCTAAAAGGGTTCCCAAGCTGGGGGCTGAATGGTGAGGGATCGGATTGAGGAGAACCGGAGGCAGGTGATCCAATAGGGCTTGAACGAACCATCCGGTTACTCTAACTAGATCTATTTCATTTCAATTTCATGCTCACTCAACCTTCGAACCGGGTCACGGGAGCGCGCCGCGACCCACGACTGGATACTAGCACAGGACGTACCTGTACGTCAGTGTTTCTCAACTCCAGTCCTAAAGGCCCCCCAACAGGTCATGTTTTCAGGCTTACCATTATTTTGCACAGGTGATTTGATCAATTTCACTGCCGTAGTAATGACCACAGCCATTTCATCTGAGAGAAATCCTGAAAACATGACCTGTTGGGGGGGCTTGAGGACTGGAGTTGAGAAACACTGCTGTACGTGGATGTGCCCAGCTGTGCCATTCTGCCGATGTATATGTGCAGGAGGCGGTCCTTAAGTGGTTAAAAAATTACAATGGCCACCATATTATTCTCCATTTTTGAGGGATTCTAAGTAATTTTCTTGCAAAATATGCTGATTTAAGCTGGACAGCAAATAGTTAAAGTACGTTTTATTTTGTTTTATAGCGCAAAAAATAAAAACCGCAGAGGTGATCAAATACCACCAAAAGAAAGATCAATCTGTGGCTCAATTTTGTTTGGGTACAACGTCGCGCAATTGTCAGTTGAAGTGACTCAGTGCCGTATCTCAAAAAAATGGTCATTAAGGGGGGTAAATCCTTCCGGGGCAGAAGTAGTTAATAGAACTTGGTGGAGTTCTCCTTTAAATCTTCGGCAGTTCTTCTACTTGGATAGGTGTCACCAGGCAGTAGGAGAACGGCACTGTGTCATTCAGAAAGTTCAGCTGTCTAATCAACAGTCTGTAAGCCTCACCGGCGGTTCCATCTAGACAATTAAAGAACCCATTATAATATTCAGGAACGTCTTTCCACATTGTGCCGCCGCTGTTTACGTATGAATAAAACCCCAACAGAAGAAAGGACAGATGGATCATAATATTTTCTCCATGAATGGGCTGAGTGCCTGATAGCGCCATTTACACTGGAGGACATTAGATTGGAAATGATCGGGGTTTATGTCTACTCGTCATCAGATATCTTGTCTCATGTAAAGTATATGCAAGAAAAGTAAGTCTAACATTTGCAAAGATCTCCCCCCTGGCAATGTCTTCTACATCGGAAGGAGGAGCCATCTTTGTTCAGGCATCATCCCGCCATAGCTCCCAACTGTCCCTTATTTTGAGGGACTGTCCCTGATTTGGAGAAATGTTCCTCTGTCCCTCATTCCTTCTCATCTGTCCCTCATTTTGGTCTGATCTATATAGTTGTATATAAAATGCACTTTTTATCTTTAAAAAAAAAAAAAAAAAAGTGTTCCCCAGTGCTAAACCTTTCATCCAGTTTCTTAAATTGCTGTATTTGTACATTTTAAAAGCCAATATAAAGAAATAGTAGTGATAAAAAAAAAACCCTTGTGGATTTAATTAACCTTTTCTTTGGTTAATTCTCCTTTAACCACTTAAAGGGGTTGTAAAGGATTTTTTTTCTCCCCTAAAAATCTTCCTTTACCTCAGTGCAGTCCTCCTTCACTGACCTCATCCTTCCATTTTGCTTTTAAATGTCCTTATTTCTTCTGAGAAATCCTCACTTCCTGTTCTTCTGTCTGTAACTCCACACAGTAATGCAAGGCTTTCTCCCTGGTGTGGAGTGTCGTGCTCGCCCCCTCCCTTGGACGACAGGAGAGTCAGGATGCTCTCTACGTTGCAGAGAGAAAAACGGTGTGTTATAATGGGTGTCCTGACTCTCCCGTAGTCTAAGGGAGGGGGCGAGCATGACACTCCACACCAGGGAGAGGGCCTTGCATTACTGTGTGGAGTTACAGACAGATAAACAGGAAGTGAGGATTTCTCAGAAGAATCCTCTTGAGAAAGCCTCTTGAGGGGGGAGGGGGCGAGCAGGAGTGTCAAGACGCCCACTAACACACAGCACCTTTCTCTATATGCAAAGTAGAGAGCGTCCTGACCCTCCTGCTTACCCCCTCCCCCCTCAAGAGGCTTTCTCCACACCAGGGAGAAAGCCTTGCATTACTGTGGTGAGCTATAGACAGAAGAACAGGAAGTGAGGATTTCTCAGAAGAAATAAGGACATTTAAAAGCAAAATTGAAGGATGAGGTAAGTGAAGGAGGACTGCACTAAGGTAAAGATTGAGCAACAATTTAGGAAAAAAAAACAATATTTTTTTACTTTTTGCTGTATTAAATATCCTCAAAAAATATATAAAATGTTTTTTTTTCTCAGTTTAGGCCGATACGTATTCTTCTAACTATTTTTGGTAAAAAAATCGCAATATCGATTGGTTTGCGCAAAATTTATAGGGCCAGATTCAGGTAGATGGGAGCATCTTTGCTCTGGAGTAACGCTTCTCATTTGCGTTACTCTGCCGAAATTTTAGGAGCAAGTGCTGTTATTCAGGAAGCACTTGCTCCTAAAGTTGCGGCAGCGCATCGCAAATCAGCCAGCGGAATTCAAATTGGGCGGGTACGGGGCGTGTAGTATTCTAACGTACGGCGAACGTACTGCGCATGCGTCGAGTGTCAATGCATCCCAGTGCGCATGCTCCAAGTTCTGTCAGTGAACGTCAATGACGTCACATTCCCATTCATGAATGTTTTACGCAAGCGACGCGATTTGTTTTTTTTCCGACGCGATGACGACGCCTATACTTAACATAGGATACTCCACTAGGGGGCTGCTTTATCTATACGCCGCGTATCGCTTCCGGAAACGTCGTAAAGTCACTGCGTCGCGCCCGAAAAAGATCGTGAATTGCCGATTCCCGCTCATTAACATATTTTTTGAGCGTAAATCGGCGGGAACGCCCCCGGCGCCATTTTTAAGTTGAAGTAACGATGCGATGGCGAAATTCAATTACGCCGATCGCATCGGAACTCCAACCCGGCGTTTCTTGTTTTCTGGTTATAGAAAACAGAAACGCCGGCTTAAAGTGACAGTTAGGCTGGCGGATCACTGGATCCGCCAGCCTAACTCTTCATGAATCTGGCCCATAGTGTTTACAAAATAGGGGATAGTTTTATGGCATTTTTATTAACATTTTTATTTTTTTTACTAGTAATGGCGGCGATCAGCGATTTCTTTTCATGACTGTGACATTGTGGTGGACACATCGGACACTTTTGACACATTTTCGGGACCATTGTAATTTTCACAGCGAATAGTGCTGAAAATGACAATGGCAGTGAAGGGGTTAATCACTAGGGGGCGCTAAAGGGTTAAGTGTGCCCTAAGGCAGTGATTGTTACTGTAGGCGAGCGTGGCTGCAGGCGTGACGTCACTGAACGTCGTTCCCTATACCTGTGACATTGCCACACAGAAGAACGGGGAAGGTGTGTTTACACTCACTTCTCCTTGTTCTTCAGCTCCTGTGACCGATTGCGGGACACCGGCGGCGATCGGGTCCCGCGGGCGCGGTCACGGAGCTTAGGACCGGGTTGCGAGCGTGACGGCGGCTGCGTGCTCGCGACCTCGCGGCTTGGCTCTTAAGGAACTCAGGAAGGAGAAGGTAGCAAAAGTTCTCTTGAATTAAAATAACATCCATAGTTATATAGCAGGTGAGGCTGATAAAAAACACAGGCCCATCAAGGTCAACCTCTACGTTTGAAAAACAATCCTTACAAGCATAGATCCATGGATGAGTTTAGAGTTCCCATAGTCTCTTATATTATGCCAACTGATAAAGATATGTGATGTTTTTGGATTGTATCCATTCGCTCTCAGCTCGCAATCATCGAAAAAAGGACAATGTTCCTGCCGTTATGAAAGTCTGAATTTCATGATTGCATCAGACACATAAATGGGATATTGATCCGAAATTGCATTCACAGAAAGTTCTATCCAGACCAGACCAGGTACATTAAATGCATTCCTTGTCTAGGCCACCTTAAAGGGGTTGTAAAGGAATTTTTTTTCCTTCATAATAAGCATCCTTTACCTGCAGACATTCCTCTTTTCACTTCCTCATTGTTCGTTTTTGCTCAGAAGTTGTTCTATTTCTTCTCTGTTCTGTTCACTTCCTGCTTGTCTGATTGTTACTCACCACCATGAAGGGAGGCTTTACTGCGGTGGTCAGTGCCGTTTTTGCCCCCTCCTGGGAACTACATCTGTGCGGCAGGACGCTCTTTAAGTTTTAGAGACTTCAAGGAGGTGTGAATTACTGGGCGTGCCCCAATGCATACTGGGAAATGTAGTTCTTACATGAACGAGCGTCGCAAACCAGGAAGTGAATGAGAGAACAGAAACAGAATGCCGGAGGTGATATAGATGAAGGAATTTAATAGGTATTTACTTGTTTGTTAACAGAATCATTACACTATTCTGTCTGAATGAATGAATGAATGAATGAATGACTTGTATAGCGCAACGCATGCGAACTGAATCGCCTCTGGGCGCTTTTTCCAGCCAGTGTCAGCTTGGCTGGTGCGGTCCTTTTTACCCCGTAGGATCTTGACACTCTATGGACACACAGTCATACACACATATATACATATATACTAGGTACATTTTTGGACGATCCAATTTACCTACCAGCATGTCTTTGGAGTGTGGAAGGAAACCGGAGTACCCGGAGGAAACCCACACAGACACAGGGAGAACATGCAAACTCCAGGCAGATGGTGTCGTGGTCGGGATTCGAACCAGCGACCCTTTTGCTGCTAGGCGAAAGTGCTACTCACTGGACCACTGTGCTGCCCCGCAGACATTAATTTTAGGCAAACATTTTTTTTTTCTTTACAACTCCTTTAACTTCTTAAGGACCGCCTCCTGCACATATACGTCGGCAGAATGGCACGGCTGGGCACATCCACGTATATTTACGTCGGTTCTAGTACCCAGCCGTGGGTCACGGGCGCGCGCCTGTGACCCGGTCCGAAGCTTCGGGACCGCGGGGCTCGCGGACCCGTTCGCCGCTGGAGTGCGGCGATCGGTCCCGGAGCTGAAGAACGGGGAGAGCCGTGTGTAAACACGGCTTCCCCTCTTTTTATACTGTAAAAAAAACACGGCTTCCCCGTGCTTTACTGTGGCGTCCCACAAGGGGGACGCGATCGATGACGTCACACCTACAGCCACACCCCCCTACAGATGTAAACACACACAGGGAACACATAACCCCTACATCGCCCCCTTGTGGTTAACTCCCAAACTGCAACTGTCATTTTCACAGTAAACAATGCAATTTAAATGCATTTTTTGCTGTGAAAATGACAAATTGTCCCAAAAATGTGTCAAAATTGTCGGAAGTGTCCGCCATAATGTCGCAGTCACGAAAAAAATCGCTGATCGCCGCCATTAGTAGTAAAAAAAAATGTTTTTATAAAAATGCAATAAAACTATCCCTTATTTTGTAAACGCTATAAATTTTGCGAAAACCAACCGATAAACGCTTATTGCGATTTTTTTTACCAAAAATAGGTAGAAGAATACGTATCGGCCTAAACTGAGGAAAAAAAATATGTTATATATATTTTTGGGGGTCATTTATTATAGCAAAAAGTAAAAAATATTGCATTTCTTTCAAAATTGTCGCTCTATTTTTGTTTATAGCGCAAAAAATAAAAACCAATTTTGTTTGGGAGCCACGTCGCACGACCGCGCAATTGTTAGTTAAAACGACGCAGTGCCGAATCGCAAAAAGGGGCAAGGTCCTTTAGCTGCATTTTGGTCCGGGTCTTAAGTGGTTAAAGTAGAACTATAAGAAAAACATTTTTTTTTTTTTTTTCATTTTGGATAGCAAGGGAGGGTTATAACCGTTGTCAGATTATTA
Source organism: Rana kukunoris (assembly GCA_029574335.1). Lineage (NCBI taxonomy): Eukaryota > Metazoa > Chordata > Amphibia > Anura > Ranidae > Rana > Rana kukunoris. Next base: position 23,562,553 of record CM056054.1, read on the forward strand.
TTCTCCATCTGTGTTCCATTGCGGATATTTCTGTTCACTTCCTGTCCCATAGCCAAAACAGGAAGTGAAGCGAAATCCCAGCAAACTAAGGGAATTCCTTGGGGACCCCCAGGTCACCAGAATTAGTGTCCCCATTGGATGATTTCCCCTTATTACTTTTCTGGGGACAACCCAACCCTTTTACTTTCACTTTCAAAGATAATGGTCAACAGAACAAATAGAGAGTCTCCTCAACTAGCATTGAGCATCTGTTGGTAATCCTCAAATGGAAGGTGGATGAGCGCAAGATCTCTAACATCCACCAGCTCTATGATGTCATGGAGGAGTAGAAGTAGGGTAACAACGTGTCCCGGATTGCCCGGGACAGTCCCGCATTTTGCAGGCCTGTCCCAGGCACCTTCATTCCAGGACAATACAGTGTCCCGGAATAAAAACTGACACAGCCACCCCCCCAGGCCAATCTGATGCCCCCAAAAAAGGCCGCCACATCACCGCTTTACTCACTGACAGTACTTGTCCTGGCCGGGAATGCCTGGAGGAGAACAATTACCGCCCCCTGCTTGTGATTGGAGAAATCATACATCCCGCCTCTTGTGTCCAATCACTGTGCTGTGATTTGTTACATTTTTGGGAAGGGGGGTATCCCTGAATGGTAGTTTGGAAATGTGGTCATCCTAAGTGGAAGAGGACTCCAGTGGTAACCTGTGAAGCTCTGGTGAACTCCATGCCCAAGAGGGTTAAGGCAGTGCTGGAAAAGAATGGCGGCCACACAACATATTGACACTTTGGGCCTAATTTGGACATTTTCACTTAGGGGTGTACTCACTTTTGTTGCCAGCGGTTTAGACATTAATGGCTGTGTGTTGAGTTATTTTGAGGGGACAGCAAATGTACCCTGTTATACAAGCTGTACACTCACTACACAACATTGTAGTAAAGTGTAATTTTAAATGTCCGGCTTGTCAGTGTCCGTGATTAATTTATGGTGAAATCCGACCCGCGGACATTTTCGCCACTCTCCTCATCATTAGACAGCGGCAAGCGGCTGGTTGCAAAGGGCTGGATGGGGGCGGGAACCGCTGGACTTAACATTTAACATCAAACAGCAGGTGATTGATCACCAGCCTGTTAATGTGAAAGGTTAAATTCAGCAGTTCCCTCCCCCATCCAGCCCTTTGATGCTGATCTCTGCTCTGCTGTACACCTGTGGAAAGGGACCCCTTCTCACCTGGGGACAAGGACCCCATCACCCCTGGGGACAGGGACCCCTTCTCACTTGGAAGAAAGGGACCCCTTCTCACTTGGGGACAAGGACCCCATCACCCCTGGGGACGGGGACCCCTTCTCACTTTGGGAAAGTGACCCTTTCTCACCTGGTGACAAGGACCCCATCACCCCTGGGGACAATGACCCCTTTTCACTTGGGGAAAGGGACCCCTTCTCACCTGGGGACAAGGACCTCATCACCCCTGCGGACAGGGACCCCTTCTCCCCTGGGGACAGTGACCCCTTCTTACTTGGGGAAAGGGACCCCTTCTCACCTGGGGACAGTGACCCCCTTCTCCCCTGGGGACAGTGACCCCTTTCTCATTTGAGGAAAGGGACCCCTTCTCACCTGGGGACAAGGACCCCATCACCCATGGGGACAGGGACCCCTTCTCCCCTGGGGACAGTGACCCCTTCTCACTTGGGGAAAGAGACCCCTTCTCACCTGGAGACAAAGACCCCATCACCCCTGGGGACAGGGACCCCTTCTCCCCTGGGGACAGTGACCCCTTCTCACTTGGGGAAAGGGACCCCTTCTCACCTGGGGACAAGGACCCCATCACCCCTGGGGACAGGGACCCCTTCTCCTCTGGGGACAGTGACTCCTTCTCACTTGGGGAAAGAGACCCCTTCTCACCTGGGGACAAAGACCCCATCACCCCTGGGGACAGGGACCCCTTCTCCCCTGGGGACAGTGACCCCTTCTTACTTGGGGAAAGGGACCCCTTCTCACCTGGGGACAAGGACCCCATCACCCCTGGGGACAGGGACCCCTTCTCCCCTGGGGACAGTGACCCCTTCTCACTTGGGGAAAGGGACCCCTTCTCACCTGGGGACAAGGACCCCATCACCCCTGGGGACAGTGACCCCTTCTCACTTGGGAAAAAGGACCCCTTCTCACTGAGAACAAGGACCCCATCACCCCTGGGGACAGATTCTCCTCCAAGATTTTACAATACATGGCCCCATTCATTGGCCACTCAGTGCGGCAAAGTTTGCCTGTACATTTAGCAGAGAAACAACCCCAAAGCATAATGTTTCCACCTCCATGTTTGGCTGTAGGGATGGTGTTCTTATGCCGCGTACACACGAGAAAACCGTGGATTTTTTTTCAACTGAATTTTGGCTCAAACTTGTGTTGCATACACACGGTCACACAAAACACTCAGAAAACTCAGTTCCAGAGTGTTTCCGAGCCATTCCCTGGGTTTCCAAATGCAGCTAAATGGTCTCCAAGTATTTCCAAGACTCTCCGTCGCCCCCCACCTTTGGCCACATGCGGTATTACATGCCATAGAAGTCAACGTGGAACAAATTATTTTCGTTTCCATTGACTTCAATGGGGAAACTCGCTTTGATATGCGAGTGCTTTGGATTACAAGCATTCTCCTGGAAACGGTTTATGACCGTAATCCGTGGATCCTCTGTACCTATCATAAAAACTATAGACCCTTGATTTCTTTGTAAGTTGGCAAACTTACAAAATCTGCAGGGGATCCAAAAAAATTTTTTCCCCATTGTAAATTACATTGAAGAATTTTTCCATTTGTGTATCTTTTTTATACACAGACTGCTTTCCCCCTGTAATAAAGACTGGCCACTACTACTACTCCCCTGGGGCAGACTGACAACTCATGGAGCCCCCAGGCAATAGGAGATTATGGGGCCCCCGGGCAATAGGAGATTATGGGGCCCCCAGACAATAGGAGAATATGCCCCCCCCCCCCTGGGAATATAGCTTATGGGGCCACACAGTATACACACACATACAGTATGCATACACAGTATACACACACAGACACACAATATACACTAGGGTGCCCACGTGTCCCAGATTGCCTGCGACTGTCCCTCAATTTACATGTCTGTCCCAGGTCCCGGGAACCTTTTCTGGGACAATACAATGTCCTGGAATGAAAAAAAGGACACAACCACCCCCTACTAACCAATAACTCAATTTCCGGAACTGGTTGCTAGGGCCGGCGCTGCCTGGCATCTTGTAACCAGTGACAATTTACTCTCAGACAGTGAGGCCGGGAGCGAGGCCTGCGCTTAGTGCAGCACGGCTGTCCCCACCCATCTTGGCACCTCCTCCTTCTCCGGCACCAAGCGACAAGCAGCAGGGACTGGTGTGATCTTCACTCGCCAGATAGTGACTCCATTTCTTTCCTTCAATGCACGTGGCTCATGCAGAGGCAGCACTGCATCTGGTGGCAGGCTATGGGTGGCAAGCGGCACTGCATCTGGTGGCAAGTGGCACATTCACCTGACAAATGGCCCGCCACCAAATTCCCCATCAACCTCAAAACTACATTTCCCCCCGCCTCCCTCATCTTTTTTTGGGGAAGGTGAGAGAGGGGGTGTGTCCCTGAATGGCAGTTTGGAAATGTGGTCACCCTAATATACACACACAGAATACACAACTAATATACACACACAGTATACACACACACACACACTGAAAAGGTACTGGAAGGGCGACGCAGCTATAATCTTGGGATTTTTATAAAAACACAGATTTTTACTGTCCCTGTTTTTTTTTAGGCTGACAACCCTGATGGGGCCCCCTAGTGGCATGGGGCCCTCGGGCAGTGCCCGAATGGTCAGTCCACCCATGCTACTCGCTCTCCAGGTAGAGGGGGACTGGTCTTGGCGTGCTGCACACAAAGTGGATTTATTTTCTGTCTATTGAGTAATGTATTTAAGTTTATTTTATTGTTTTGCACCCGGAGTACCGATCATATTTGGAGCTTATTATAAATATGTATTTCACACCGACTTTGATTGAAGTTTTCAATCTTCCTTTTCTATGATGCAGTAAAAATGTTAGTGTGCTTATTATTCCATGGGCAGATGAATAGAAAGAGATTTTTGATTGGCTGTCGCGGCTTACCGCGCATGCCAATTTTTTGTAAGCGATTGGTGTTCTTTATTTATTTATTATGTTTTTCACCAACATTGATATCCAAAGGTTCTGCTGCCACAAACGCCGGTCTTTCGGCTGTCGCTGCCATCGCTCGGTGGCTCGTAGCGAGGATGTTAATGTCATTTTTTTTTTCTCTATACAGAAGTCACACAGCTGGTGATTCAATGTAATCACAGAAAATGCCAAAGTGTATTTACAAAGTATACATGTAAAAATAAGAATAAAAGGTCACTGATAGTGTTGGATGGAAGGGACAGTAATATAATATATTAGTCTCTATGGAGGAATTAGATTACAGACTATCCTTAAAGGCCAATGGCACTCAAAATAGATATTTCAGGCATCAGATGGTTGAATCCAGCGCAGGTTTCTGATAACGGGCAGTTGTACTTTGATCATGCAGGGAACATTCATTTCAGGCAGATATAAAAGAGACACAATTAATGCAGCTCTGAGTTCATTAATGCCACTATTACGCACTATTACGCTTATTTGTTAAAGCAACAGTGTCAGCCTGTTGTACAGCATAGCACAGACTGGGAGAAGTAGCACAAGGAGCCATCCAGTTGCCCTGCAGTGTGTCAGGTGTGTCAGAAAAGCGAATATATATTTGCTTTCCTAACACTGAACCGCCTCTCCGCCAATCAGGTGCTCGGGCACAGTGGTGGCATTTGATGGGCACACTGGCTGCGTTTGATGGCACAGTGGCAGCATTTGATGGCACAGTGGCTGCGTTTAATGGCACAGTGACAGCATTTGATGGGCACAGTGGCAGTATTTGATGGGCACAGTGGCAGTATTTGATGGCACATTGACAGCATTTGATGGGCACAGTGGCAGCGTTTGATGGGCACACTGGCTGCGTTTGATGGCACAGTGGCAGCATTTGATGGCACAGTGGCTGCGTTTAATGGCACAGTGACAGCATTTGATGGGCACAGTGGCAGCATTTGATGGGCACAGTGGCAGCATTTGATGGCACTGTGACATCATTTGATGGGCACAGTGGCTGTGTTTGATGGACACAGTGGCAGCATTTGATGGCACAGTGACAGCATTTGATGGGTACAGTGGCAGCGTTTGATAGGGCACATTGGCAGTGTTTGATGGTGCACAGTGGCTGCATTTGATGGCACAGTGGCAGCATTTGATGGCACTGTGACAGCGTTTGATGGGGCACAGTGGCTGCATTTGATTGGCACAGTAGCTGCATTTGATTGCACAGTGGCAGCGTTTGGCACAGTGACTGAGTTTAATGGCACAGTGGCTGTAATTGATGGGCACAGTAGCTGCGTTTGATGGGCACAGTGGCTGCATTTGATGGAACAGTGGCTGCGTTTAATGGCACAGTGGCTGCAATTGGTAGGCACAGTGGCTCTGTTTGATGGCACAGTGGCAGCATTTGATGGCACAGTGACAGCATTTGATAGGCACAGTGGCAGCATTTGGCACAGTGGCAGCATTTGGCACAGTGGCTGCGTTTAATGGCACAGTGGCTGTAATTGATGGGCACAGTGGCTGCGTTTGATGGGCACAGTGGCTGCATTTGATGGCACAGTGGCTGCATTTGATGGCACAGTGGCTGCGTTTAATAGCACAGTGGCTGCAATTGGTGGGCACAGTGGCTCTGTTTGACGGCACAGTGGCAGCATTTGATGGCACAGTGACAGCATTTGATTGGCACAGTGGCAGCTTTGGCACAGTGGCTGTGTTTAATGGCACAGTGGCTGCAATTGATGGGCACAGTGGCTGCAATTAATGTTTTGTTTGTGCCCCCCCCTCACAGTGACAGCATTTGATGGGCATAGTGGCAGCTTTGGCCCAGTGGCTGTGTTTAATGGCACAGTGGCTGCAATTGATGGGCACAGTGGCTTCAATTAATGTTTTGTTTGTGCCCCCCCCCCCCAAAAAATAAAAAAAAAATTGAGCACCAGCTGCCACTTGTGTAGTATCTGTTCTTATCAGTGATCCAGTAGGGGTGCTGTGCTGTCATTCTAACCTGACCAAGGTTGGATTGTCTGGCTGTGTACCGCTGCTGGAGTGATGGGGGCTTGAAAGGTTCGTACCGTTTGGAAAAGAATCCGGGGTGCCCAGAAGCAGTTGGGGCATGGAAGTATTCCCCCTCCCCCGGAACGCTGGAAGAGCCCAGTATCTCCTGACTTGAGTGGATCTACCTAGTCTGGGCTGTAGTGGCAGTGATCAGCGATTTTTAGCAGGACTGAGACAAATCTGACGTTAAGTGACACTTTTTGGGGACCATTGACACCAATACAGTCATCAGTTCTAAAAAAAATGCACTGTCACTTTACTGTACTATGACATTGACAAGGACAGGGTTAACATCAGGGGCGATCAAAGGGTTAAGGGTGCTCCTAGGGAGTGCCTTCTAACTGTGGGGGGGAATTTCTGTGACTGGAGGAAAACAGAGATCCGTGTTCCTGCTTAACAGAAACACAAATCTCCACTTTCCTCCATCCCAGAACGGCTGGCAGACAACTTTTGTGCTTCTCCTGTGAATGATCGACCATCATGGCCGCCTGACCTGCTAATTGGCTCCCACTGTGTCCAATCATGACCCCTCTGAATCACGTACAGGTACATGATTTTGCGCTTAAGGGCCGCGGTATATGTACGTGGGGCGGTCCTTAAATGGTTAATAATTAAAAAAATAATGTAAAGGTTGGGTTAACCACTTCCCGCCCAAGGACGTCATATGACGTCCTGGACTTTCAGTGGGGATATCAGAAAGTTGCCTGAAGCTACAGGCATCATTCAGATATCCATCTCTTCAGCCGGCGATTCTGTGCACCATAAGAACGATCATAGCGGCGGGTTCCACCGCTTGATCGTTCTTATAGGCGACGGGAGGGGACATCCCCCCTCCCGCCGCCATCTGGTGCTTCTCCGGGCTTTCCCATGCCATTGGAGACCCGTAGAAACGATCGGAGGCCCGGGCGCGATGTTATGACGTCACACCCGGGTACCGGAATGTAAACAAAGCCGCAATCGCGGCTGAAAGCATTAGATCTGTGATTTTTTTTCACAATCTCATGCTTTTCACCCTGGAGGAGAGATGTGGGGTCTTTTTGACCCTGCATCTCTCCATAAAGAGTACCTGTCACGAATCATTCCTATTACTAGGGATGTTTACATTCCTTGTAATAGGAATAAAAGTGATAAAAAAAATAAAAATAAAAAAAAGTGTAAAAAATAAATAAATGAAGTAAAATAAAAAATAAGATGCAAAAAAATGTTTTTAAACGCCCCTATCCCTAGTTGCTCGCGCTCAGAAGCGAACACACACGTAAGTCCTGTCCACATATGTAAACACCATTCAAACCACACATGTGAGGTATCGCTACATGCGGTAGAGCGCCAGCAACAATTCTAGCACTAGATCTCCTCTGTAACTATAAACGGGTATCCTGTAAAAAAAAATAAGCGCCGCCTATGGAGATTTTTAAGTACTGAATTTTGGCGCCATTCCACGAGTGTGCGCAATTTTAAAGAGTGACATGTTAGGTATCTATTTACTCGGCGTAACTTCATTTCACATTATATAATAAAATTGGGCTAACTTTACTGTTTTTTTATTTTTTAATTCACGAAACCGTTTTTTTCCCCCCAAAAAAGTGTTTGAAAAATTATTGCGCAAATACCGTGCGAGATAAAAAGTTGCAATGACCACCATTTTATTCCCTAGGGTGTCTGCTAAAAAAAAACATATATAGTGTTTGGGGGTTCTGAGTAATTTTCTATCAAAAAAAAATATGATTTTTGCATGTTGGAGAGAAGTGCCAAAATAGGCCCGGTATGGAAGTGGTTAAAGAGGGTGTGTCTGCTATGTAAACTGATAGGCAGGAGTGGATGACACTTGGGCTTCCTCAGTATGCCAATATTTATCAGCAATCCAAAGAGCAGGCAGGAGGTGGAACAATGGTGCCGGCACAAACCCAGGCTTTCAAAAAGTGTTTATTCTATTCCGCCGTATAGCACAGCAGGGGTGGACGAACGGCAAGGCTGTGTGCATTACTTTACAAATCTTTTCTCAGGTCAAAGACTTCCTATATATGCTTTTCAATGATACATTTTACTGTTTGGCTGATAAGGCCTTTGAAAGATTTTATACCTCAGCATGGACGCCCTACAGGTGTTCAGCGTACGACAGATATGGAAAATTGTGTTTAATATTCAGCGACTTTCCGCAGCCTTCCAAAGATTTCCTTTGATTGTGTTCCCCTCAACCTTGCCAGGCGAGTGGTGGCATTTTATCTGCGGCTCATAGCGGATCCATGGAATAGATTCCTCCAGGGTTACAACAGGTTAAACATGGGAGCCCGGGAAGAAGAGCACACGCCATTACTGCCACTGGCGGGAAAGGAAAGAGAATGAGATGTGCGAGGAGGAGATGAGGAACAAAGAAAGGAGAAAAATGATAGCAGTAAAAGAAAGAGGTAAAGAGGGAGTGAGGAGCAGAGCATGGAGAAGAGAAAAAAGGATGAGATGAGAGACTTCAAAAGAAAGAGAGAGAGAGAAGGAGACAGAGGTGGAGAGAAAGAGAGAGATGAAAAGACAAAGGAGAGAATGGAGGGAAAAACAGAGAGAAGAAGAGACAGAGGATGAGGGAATGGAAGAGAAAGAAAGAGAGGAGAGACAGATGAGAACAGGGAGAAGGAGAGAGAGAGAGAGAGAGAGAAGGAGAAATTGGGAGAGAAGAGCAAGAGAAGGAGAGACAGAGGAGAATAGGAGAAAAAAAGAGAGAGAAGAAGAGACAGAGGATGACAGAATGGGAGAGAACGAGAGGAGAAGAGAATGGAGGCAAAAGAGATAGAGAGAGAGAGAGAGAGAGAGAGAGAGAGAGAGAGGAGACATAGGTGGAGAGAAAGGGAGAGATGAAAAGACAAAGGAGAGAATGGAGGGAAAAACAGAGAGAAGAAGAGACAGAGGAGGAGGGAATGGAAGAGGGACAGATGAGAAGTTGAGAATAGGGAGAAGGAGAGAGAGAAAGAAGGAGAAATTGGGAGAGAAAGAGCAAGAGAAGGAGAGACAGAGGAGAACAGGAGAGAAAGAGAGAGAGAAGAAGAGACAGAGGATGACAGAACGAGAGAAGGAGAGAATGGAGGCAAAAGAGAGAGAGAGAGAGAGAAAAGGAAAGACAGAGGAGGAGAAATTGGGAGAGAAAGAGCAAGAGGAGAGACAGAGGAGAGAATGGGAGAGAGAGAGAGGGAAGGAAAGACAGAGGAGGAGAGAATGAGAGAGAGAGAAAGAAAGAGGAGGAGAAAATTAGGGAGAAAAAGAACGAAAAAGAGAGATAGAGGATTAGGCGGCGTACACACGACCGAGCTTCTCGGCAGAATCCAGCGAGAAGCTCGCTGGGATCCATATTCTGCCGAGGTTCTCGGTCGTGTGTACACTTCCGACGAGCGTCCCGTCGGGAAGCTCGTCGAGTCAAAAAAGAGAGCACGCTCTCTTTTTCCTCGTTGTTCAATGAGGACTTTGGCTCCACAAGCTTTTCCGACCGCTCATCAGGAACCTCGTCGGGTGGAACGATGGGTTTAGCCCGACGAGGTTCTCGTACGTGTATACGCGGCCTGAGAGAATGGAAGAGAACGAGCGAGAGAAGGAGAGGCAGAAGAGGAGAGAATGGGGAAGAAAGAGAGAGAAGGAGAGATAGAGGAGAAGAGAATGGGCGAGAAAGACAGAGGTGAATGGGAGAGAAAGAGAGAGAGAAGAGATAAAGGAGGAGAGAAAAGAGGACAAAGAAAGAGAAAAGGAAAGACAGAGAAGGAGAATGTGGGAGAAAAAGAGAGAGAGAGAGAGAGAGAGAGATTAAGGAAGATAGAAGAGAGAAAGAATGGGAAAAGGAAAGACAAAGGAGGAGAAATTGGGAGTGAAATAGCAAGAGGAGCGACAATGGAGAGAATGGGAGAGAAAAAAAAAGCCCTTGTAGATTTAATTAACCTTTTTCTTGGTAAATTCTCCATTAAGGTGGTGTGGTAGGAGGCGTGTCCTATGTAAACACACAACCCCCTCCCCCACTTCCCTATGTAGAATTCCATAGCTTGTATATACCTATCACTGGATGTGTGCACACCTGACAGCAGCCAGATTGGAAGTAGAAGCAGCATGTCCCATGTTGGGCCAGACAAGGAAGAAGCATTATACTATAAATTCGCAGAATCTTAGATTACAGTGGTGTTGAAAAGTGCAGAACAGCCTAATATATAACTACCGTATATACCCGAGTACAAGCCCACCCGAAAATAAGCCGAGGCACCTAATTTTACATAAAAAAACATTGGAAAGCTTATTAACTTGAGTATAAGCCTAGGGTGGGTAATGCAGCAGCTACTGTAAGTGGAAAAGAGGGTCAGCAATGCACATCTTTAGCCTCACTGTGCCCATTTGTAGCCTCACTGTGCCCATTTGCAGCCTCACTGTGCCCATCTGCAGCCTTACTGTGCCCATCTGCAGCCTCACTGTGCCCATTTGCAGCCTTACTGTGCCAATCTGCAGCCTCCCTGTGCCCATCTGCAGCCTCACTGTGCCCATTTGCAGCCTCTGATCACATCTGCAGCCTTACTGTGTCCATCTTCAGCCTCACTGTGTCCATCTTCAGCCTCACTGTGTCCACCTGTCTCATCAGTGCCCATCTGCAGCCTCATGTACCTTGTTGCATGCTGTACTCATGTACCTTGTTGCAGGTGTTCTGTTAAAAGTTCCAACTTCTCCAACTGGGTGTACTGCGCATGCGTGAGCGCATCCTTCATTTAACGCGCGATAATCCCCCATCACACACCAAGAAAGACTTTCTCATAGACTTGCGCGTTCACAGTACACCCGGCAATGGCCGCCTACTACAGTTAACACCGAGGGAGACTCGGGTATAAGCTGAGGGGGGCTTTTTCAGCATAAAAAATGTGCTGAAAAAGTCAGCTTATACTCGAGTATATACGGTATATATACTGAAAGAAATAGAAGGCTGCTGTTACTGATGTCCTTCTGAAAATGCTAGTTGGCTGGCTGCCTCTGGCTTCAATGCTTTCTAAGACACTGACCTGGGACAAGCATGCAGCCAGTGAGGTCAGAGCAAAATCAGAACACCTGGTCTACATTCTTGCTGTAGGCTATTCTCTTACAGGTACTGAACCCATATATGATAGCCAGGCAAATTACATTTCCAGAAGAGGCGGCTCAGAGCGCTAGTCCCAATATTTTTCTATGTACACATTTTCTTAAAAGTGGAGTTTTTCCCCTTCAAGGCAAACATCGCTGTCCGTCAGCCGTAAATACCATTCACTAAAAATAACAATCAAATGGTTTTCTTCATTGCAGATTCAATTAATACCCCGGATGGCAGAGGCCATTTGTAATGAGACTTTTGGCTGAGTTCCCAAGAGGCTGCGGGATTTGACATTCTGCACTCCATGCAATTATTTCAAATGTCACTTTGTACATTAATTAATTTCAGAAAAGGCCTGCCTATAGGTTTTTACATGTACCGCGGCCCAGCCAGCGCGCCATTGGCTACGAGCAAACGTATCATTCATCACCATCAGAATTACCTGACTGCGGGCCAGCAGCTCCTTCTGGCACCTGAGAGGTTAATGATTTCATTCTTTTATAGAGTAATAATGTATTGCGCCGTCTGTCAGGCCGTTCTGCCCCATTCGCCTGCCCTGTGCAACCTAAAGGGGAACTCTGCTTCATGATAACTGTGTATAAAAAGAGCAAAGCCGTCACATTCATCTCATGAATAGGATGGAATCCTAACAATGGACTTCTCTGATTTGCTGCCCTTTGGTCTGTAATTATATTATTGAAAGGGTTTGGTTATATCTGTTTGACAAGTGTAAAAAATAAATAAAAAATACCTGTTGGTCCTGCCAGAAATCTTGTGAGCTCATAAATTCCTGTACTGACTCTTATTAACTATTATTCCCAGCTTTTTCTGTGGACTACAGACCCTCTCCCTATATTATGGAGAAAAGGAGAGGTGGGTTGTTCTGTAGTCCTATCCAAGGTGACAATGCTGCTCCTCAAAAACATACAATACGGTTGGTATCACCCTAGGACAGGAATCGTTTAAATGGCAGAATTACCAGATGAAAATAATGGGAAAAGGCTAAAAAAATAAAAAGGAAGCAAATGGATCCACCTCATGTAAGGAGTGGTGTTCATCGGGCATAATAATAATAATGATTATGGAAGGAGAATTATAATTATAATAATAATAATAATAATAATAATAATAATAATAATATTATTATTATTAATATTATTAATAATGGGAAAAAGCCTGAAAAAAAGAAAACCAATGCAGCCACCACATGTAAAGGGCGGCTGGTATTCTTGTTCTTGGGCTTATTGTGTTTACTATCATTTAATGGTTCATACAAGTGTTCATTAGGCATAATAATAATAATAATAATAATAATAATAATAATAATAATAATAAGAAGAAGAAGAAGAAGAAGAAGAAGAAGAAGAAGAAGAAGAAGAAGAAGAAGAAGAAGAATTATAATTATTATTATTTTTATTATTATTATTATTATGATTAATGGGAAAAAGCCTGAAAAAAAGAAAACCAATGCAGCCACCACATGTAAAGGCTGGTATTCTGGTTCTTGTACTTAATGGGTATAATATCATTTAATGGTTCAATCAAGTGCTCATCAGGCATAATAATAATAATAAGAAGAATAAAAACAATAATAAGAATAAGAATTATAATTAAAATAATAATAATAATAATAACAATAATTATTATTATGAATAATGGGAAAAAGCCTGAAAAAAAAAAAAAACAATGCAGCCACCACATGTAAAGCCTGGTATCCTTGTTCTTGGGCTTAATGGGTTTAATATCATTTAATGTTTCATACAAGTGTTCGTCAGGCATAACAATTTATAACAATGAGAATAATAATAATTATAATAATAAATAAAATAATAATTATTATTATTACTATTAATGGGAAAAAGCCTGGAAAAAAAAAAAAACAATGCAGCCACCACATGTAAAGGCTGGTATTCTTGTTCTTGTACTTAATAGGTTTAATATCATTTAATGGTTTAATCAAGTGTTCATCAGGCATAATAATAATAAGGATTGTACTTGTACTCCCACAAATGCCCCCGATGCCAGATCCGATACTACATCCCCCCCCCCCCCGCCGCCGTGGTCGCAACTACGCCGCATACCGCATAACCACAACGCCACCGCCGCCTAGTTAATCAGTGCGGGGAACACATTTGAATAGTTGTGTGTTCCCCGCTTTGCGGCGTATAGACACTCCCCCTTGCTCGGGCACCTCGATAGACAGATCACCCGTCCCCAGGATTGGACGGGTGATCTGTCTATCAAAGTGCCCGAGCAAGGGGGAGTGTCTATACGTGGCGCGGCGGGGAACACACAACTATTCAAATGAAAGCTGTAATGTTCCCCTCGCTGATTAACTAGTCGGCGGCAGCATCATCTGCATCTGCATATACGGTATGGGGAGACATGGCTGCATTTGTGGGGGTACATGGCTGCATGAGTGGGGGGACATGGCTGCATATGTGGGGGGACATGGCTGCATATGTGGGGGGACATGGCTGCATACGTGGGGGGACATGGCTGCATACGTGCGGGGACATGGCTGCATATGTGGGGGGACATGGCTGCATATGTGGGGGGACATGGCTGCATACGTGGGGGGACATGGCTGCATACGTGGGGGGACATGGCTGCATATGTGGGGGGACATGGCTGCATACGTGGGGGGACATGGCTGCATACGTGGGGGGACATGGCTGCATACGTGCGGGGACATGGCTGCATATGTGGGGGGACATGGCTGCATACGTGGGGGGACATGGCTGCATACGTGGGGGGACATGGCTGCATACGTGGGGGGACATGGCTGCATATGTGGGGGGACATGGCTGCATATGTGGGGGGACATGGCTGCATATGTGGGGGGATATGGCTGCATCTGTGGGGGACATGGCTGCATCTGTGGCGGACATCTCCTGCCACTTCTAAAAGTAATCCTGCGGCGAATTCACCACTTTTATCCAACGCCGAATCGCTCACAGTAGAAAAAAAACTATACCGTTGCGCGTTTAGCTTTTTTTTCTTATCTTACCTAAACCACACTGACCACTAACTGACACTGATACTAATTTAAAAAATGCTTCTTTTTTTGAAGTGCCATTTAATATATATTGACCATGACCTGTGACTCCGACCTTTGACCCTGACTCTAACCCTGATATTGACCTAGTCACTAGATCAATCTTGATCTAGCTATTTTTTCTTTCTTTCTTTTTTTTTTTTACACACACATTTGTTTGTTCACATTTCTTTCAAAGCATATTTTTAAAAATTGTGCTTTGCTGCAATTGCCACCCAATCGTGGCACACAATGATTGCGGCAGAATCGCATTGCGATTTGGGACGCAATTAAAGAAGAATCGCATTGATCTGAACATGATCCCAAATTGCAAAATGTAAACAGGGCTTAAAGTGATTGTAAAGTCTTGTTTTCTTTAAAAAAACAAAATAAATGTTATACTTACCTGCTCTGTTGCAGTGGATTTTATCAGAGCAGCCCAGATCCTTCTCTTCTTGGGTCCCTCTTCGCTGTTCGCTTGCTGTGGGGGACATCTGAGCCGAGTCACAGCTCTGTGTGTCCATTCAGACACAGAGCCCTGACCCGGTGTAATAAAAACAAATCTGAAACCATAAAATTTACGTCACTTCCGGTGCGGCTATGTCACGAAGTAGCTGTCCGCGAGGCTTTACCGCGCATGCACGACTTCACCCCTGATTTATCGCGCAAACTCGGATGCAATTTTCAGGTCCAGAAAAATTATAGACCCGAGCGGGTGGGCGAAGCGGCGATTTGTTTTAACTTGTCATTGGCAGCACCGTGTCTAGTCCCACCCCTGACCCTAGGCTGTTCTTTCTACTAACCCGTACCAAAGGAAAGTAGGAGGGGGAGATAGAGCGGTGCTTGGAGAGCGAGGCGGGCCCCATGCATAGCACTGTGTGCGGCCTCCCCCCCTCTCCAACCACCGCTCTATATCCCACTTTACAGGTTCGTAGAAAGAACAGGCTAGGGGCGGGGCTAGACGCGGTGCAGCCAATGACAAGTTTAAACAAATCCTCGCTCCGCCCACCCACTCGGGTCTATCATTTTTCTAGATCCAAAAATTGCAAGCACGATAAAACAGCGGTGAAGTCGCGAATGCGTGGCGCAGCCCCGCAAACAGCTATTTCATGATGTAGCCGCACCGGAGTGACACGGTTTGAGGAATTTCATGGGTCGAGATTTTTTTTATTATTACACCGTCCCGCCCCCTCTGTTTTCTGGTTGGCTAACTGACTTTGATTGACAGCGGTGGGAGCCAATGGCGCTGCTGCTGTGTCTCAGCCAATCAGGAGAAGAGTCCTGGATAGCTAAGACAGTCGTGGACATCGCTAGAGAGAGATGGGGTTCAGGTAAGTAACTGGGGGGTATTTGGGAGGCTGCTAAATACAAAGCAATAAAATATCTTCTACTTTTACAACTCCTTTAAGTCAGTGGTCATCAACTCCTGTCCTCAGGGCCCACTAACAGGCCAGGTTTTATGTATTACCTTGGGGGGATGCAGACTAGAATCCTAAATATATTGTCTGATGGCGCAAGGGGAGGTGGATAATAGAACTACCTTGGCAAGTGGTCTAGATATCAGAATGAGTATTCATGAAAAACAAAATATATGATAAGTTCATAAGTCCACAGGAAATCCAAGTTGGCACTTTAGCGGCAGCAATCCCTGAAGAGCAGAAGCATACTCTGTACATAGGTAGACAAAAAGAAACAAGGATGCGCCCAATCTAAGTGCAGTAACGTATTTAATCGATAAAATAAGGTATCTACAGCACCTCACCACCATGTGCGGACACCCCTCATACACCGGACGATGACTACATCCACGGTCTTATATATGCCTATTATCCACTTTTAATGCGTGAGTAGCCATTTGGCCGTTCTCCTTTTGTACCTTATTTTATCGATTAAATACGTTACTGCACTTAGATTGGGCGCATCCTTGTTTCTTTTTGTCAGACTAGAATCCTACAATCACTGAGCAGCAAATGAAATCACATGTGATGTATTTCAGTTATCTTGCAAACCTGGCCTGTTAGTGGGCCCCGAGGACAGGAATTGAGAACTACTGCTTTAAGTGCTTCTAATTTGAACTTTGAGGATGAATTGCTCCATAGTGCCTGCAGCTACAGAGGTCAGTGAGGGCTGGTTTTAAACCTCATTTAGAGTTTGTTAAGTGTATATAATTATTTAAATGTCCAGAGCCTAGCCACAGGTTGACTTCAAGAAAAATGACGAGAGGCAGAAGTTACTGGAGCTGCATATCTCAGGGGGCAAAGATTTTGAAAGGTCTTTATAACTTCTCTCCCCGAGAGTGGTAATCCATCAGGTATCTGCACAGCCCCATAGACAAGTAATTCTTTTTCAATTTGACCGTCTTCACTTGAATCTGGTGGCAGTCCTACAGTATCCCCTCTGAGGTGTAAAAAAGTGAAGGTTTCCTTTAAGAACATTATGTACAAAGGTCTTTTGGGGTTTCCTGTGATCCTTTTCATGAGATCCAGTGGAACAGCGGGTTAACAGGCCATAGAAGATGCTTGTTAACAGGAGGTCTCTCTTTATTCCTGCGGATGTAATAGAGAAGGAATACAACCTAAAGAGACAGTTGCGTAGCAACCAAAACTGAGTTCCCATTGATAATACCTGACCTGATTTCCCAGAAGGCCGAGGGAAGGCACCGTGGTCTGCGAGGCCTGTTCTATCAAGCTCTGTTATGACAAAAGAGAATAGTAAAGTATGAGAAATGGTTATGCTAAACTCTATTCATTCTGCAAATAAAGCAACTTTGGCGACTTGGGAACTGCACTTTGCATTTGTCAATCAACGTGCCTTGTCTGCCTTGAGCATAAGAATTTGGGACAAAGTAAATGCAAACCATAACTGAATATAATTTAGTTCGCTGAATCAACGTGTATCATAAAAAAAATGCCGAATTCAAATAAAATATTTATTTTCACCTTTTTTTACCAATAGTTGCATATCTGCACTGCCGACCTTTTGCAGCTTCTACATGGCCTCCAGTGATGGCTGCATGGCCTTTTCTCAGAGAGGGTTTCCCGACTGTGATAAAAATGAACCATACCTGTGTAATGTATAGACATGTGCACTTCCAAAAAATGTGTTTGTTTTCATTTTTGTTTCATTAGTTTTTTTTTTTATGTTTTTTTGGGGGTCATTTGTTATGATCGCAATTCGTAAATTTGTAAATTCAGAAATTCGTAAATTTGTAAATTCAGAAATTCAGAAATTCAGAAATTCATAAATTTGTAAATTCATAAATTTGTAAATTCGTAAATTCATAAATTTGCAAATTCGGAAATTTGTAAATTCGGAAATCCGAAAATAAGAAAGAAAATCCACAAATTTGAAAGAATAACTAACTAATTAATAATAACATTTTTTTTTTTAAATCAGATCTTTTTTTTTATTTTATTTTTATATGCAAACAACATTAAGACAATACAGACAGATTATGCAAACAAAATCACATTAAACAAAACACAGCCAAAAAAATAATTAAATAATAATAAAAAACATGGCATAGTCCTTGTCCTTGCAATGAGTGCATGGAAGGCAAGCAATCTGTGAGACCCCTTTCACACTGAGGAGTTTTTCAGGCGGTTTAGCGCAAAAAATAGCGGCTAAATACTGCCTGGAAAACTCCTGCCCTGTAGTCTCAATGTGAAAGCCCGAGGGATTTCACACTGAGGCGATGCGCTGGCGGGACAGTTCTAAAAGTCCTGCCAGCAGCATCTTTGGAGCGGTGAGAGGAGCGGTGTGTTTACCGCTCCTCCACCGCTCCTTCTCATTGAAAACAATGGGACATCGCGGTAATACCGCCGGCAATTTGTCTCTGCAGAGGTGCATTGCGGGTGGATTTAACCCTTTTTCGGCCCCTAGCGGGAGTTAAAACTGCACTGCTAGCAGCCAAATACCGCCGCAATTCCGACAGTATAGCGCCACTAAAAAAATCCCTGGGTGTGAGGGCCACATGAAATCACCTGGAGGGCTGGATTCATTTGACACATGTGCTCTAAAGTGTCTGCTTTCAAAAAATATATACTGTTTGGGGGTTTAATGTAATCTTCAGGCCTAAAATGATTTTAGAAATACTGTATATACTCGAGTTTTTCAGCACATTGTTTTGTGCTGAAAATGCCCCTCTCGGCTTATACTCGAGTCACCTTTTTTGTGCCTGATCTCCCGGACTTTGGGGACCCGGTGCTGGCCAGCCGTAGGTCCTCTGGACCCTAAACTTGGCACGCATATAGCCTCTTCCTCTACAAGTGTGCAAAGTTTGTTGGCCGGGGAGCACTGTTTTTTTTCAAAGCCGGCACCCCTTCCATAGACTCCCATGTTTTTTTGTGGTAAAATTAGGTGCCTCGGCTTATATTCGGGTTGGCGTATACCCGAGTATATACGGTACTTAAAGCGGAGGTTCAGCAAACATGCACTTACAGTAAATGCGCTTATGTGCGATTACACAGCAAACTTGCACTTACAGTAAACGCGCTTACGTGCGATTACACAGCAAATTTGCACTTACAGTAAATGCGATTATGTTCTACTAAAGAGCAAACTTGCACTTTCAGTAAATGCGTTTACGTGCGATTAAACGGCAAACTTGCACTTACAGTAAAATGCGCTTACGTGCTACTAAGGAGGAAACTTGCACTTACAGTAAATGCGCTTACGTGCGATTACACAGCAAATGTGCACTTAATGTAAATGTATATACAATCCTATTCTTTATACTTCCAGCATGTACAGTATGCCCTTTTTTTTTTTACTGTACATACCTTATTATGACTATTTTCCACCCGGCTTCCGGGTACTTACTCGCGTGGGGATTCTATGCAGAGCCACAATGTGTTCTGGGACTTCGCCCAGATGATTGACGTCCTTGAGAAAAAGTCCCCCCCCCACGCCCCCCTATTGCGTAGGTGCGTCACGAGAGTCACGGAGTATCCGAAAGTAGCCGAACTGCGAGTCAGCTCTACACGGCGCCGTATAGAGCAGACTCTTAGTTCGGCTACTTTTGTAAACTTTGTGATGCGCCTACGCAATAGGGGGCGCGGGGGGGGGGGGACTTTTTCTTAGGACGTCAATCACCTGGGCGAAGTCCCAGAACACATTGTGCCTCTGCATAGAAACGCCTACTCCCGTGGGAGTGAGTGCCCGGAAGCCGGGTGGAAAATAGTCATAATAAGGTATGTACAGCCAAAAAAAAAGAGAATACTGTACAAGTTGGAAGTATAAAGAATATGATATATATATATGTTATTAGGATGAACCTCCACTTTAAACTAAAAAAAAATGGCTTCAGGTCTAAAGCGGTTAACGCTAAAAATAAATTTTACTGATTGGGTTTACACCAACTTTAGCTATGCTCTTCCCGACAGTTCCTTTCTCTCTAGGAGTTCCGTAACTCCCTGAATATGACCAGCAGTTCCCAAAACTGCCCCTGATGACTTGCAGGTCTCGAAACGCGTTGTGAATCTTGCCAGCCATAACACTTTTTATTTTCTCATCATGCTATCACATGTAATGCTAGGTTTTTGGAGTCTCCCCGGTTCTTGGATTCAGGTGACTTCCTGGCCATCTTTTGTACACACTCCTTATCGTTTTCTTTTCTTTCTCCCGCCTAAGCTGCTTCAGTACAAAACAAGATACTTGTGGGAGGTCAGATCAAGGGCTGACTCGCAGCTTATTAAATCTATAAATAAAACAAGATCCAGGTCACCTAAAATGGCCAGTTACTCTTCTGTACCTACGCGACAGAAAAAAAAAAAAAAATCCTGGAAGGTGAAAATGAGAGAAGCGCGGTGCCGATCTTATTGCATTATTTCCTTGACACCGCGTTTCCCCGCAGATGCCGGGCTGCTTTTGAAGGATTCTTCTGCCACAGCAAAAAAAAAACGAAACAAACGTTTTTGTTCATTCCTTATGGTCGTCTGAGGTCACTGCTGCTGACAATTGGCTGCTGGGTAGTCAGTTTTGATAAGTGATTGTTTTTCAGTCAAAAGAAGTCTGGGAATAAAAATGTAAGTTCTGAAGTAGAGCATTTAGTGTTTAGCATTATCGAAACATCAAAGTCATTTCCATCGCAATGGAAGGAAGGAAGGCATGACGTAGGAGCTCTTTATTACAACTTTAACCCC
Organism: Rana kukunoris; assembly: GCA_029574335.1. Taxonomy (NCBI): domain Eukaryota; kingdom Metazoa; phylum Chordata; class Amphibia; order Anura; family Ranidae; genus Rana; species Rana kukunoris. The sequence goes on from CM056054.1 coordinate 23,583,048, forward strand.
TTCCATATCGGGCACTTACACACCTTCCTGCCCAAGCCAATTTTCAGCTTTCAGCGCTGTCGCACTTTGAATGACAATTGCGCGGTCATGCTACCCCAATGAAATTTGTATCATGTTGTTCCCACAAATAGAGCTTTCTTTTGGTGGTATTTGATCACCTCTGCGATTTTTATTTTTTGCGCAAAAACTAATAACAACTAACTAATAACTAATACGTTTCGGCCTAAACTGAGGAAAAAAAATTGTTTATATATATTTTTGGGGGATATTTATTATGGTAAAAAGTAAAAAATTTTTTTTTTTCAGAATTATCGCTCTATTGTTGTTTATAGCGCAAAAAAATAAAAAACGCAGAGGTATTCAAATACCACCAAAAGAAAGCTCTATTTGTGGAAAAAAAGGACGCCAATTTTGTTTGGGAGCCACGTCGCACGACCGCGCAATTGTCAGTTAAATCGACGAATCGCAAAAAGTGCTCTGGTCATTGGGCAGCAGTATGGTCCGGAGGTTAAGTGGTTAAGCTACAAAACTGATGAATAAAAGGATCTCGCTAGGAGAAATTTTCAAAGCTAGAGGCAAATGCATATATAAAAAAAAATAACAGTCCTAAAACTAACACAAAAGATGCAAAGCATTGTTGTATATGCCAAGAAATGAACAGAGCAGTACGATAAGACGCCAAAATAAAATGTGACGGCGTTCTCTCATTCCCCGTGTCCGGAGGGAGTGTTTAAAATGTTAATGCCTCTGAGGAGGGGGGGGGGGGTTGTTTCTATAGTTTAGCTGTTGGTATTTAAAAACGGTTGTTCTCCTTTTTCAATGTTGAAATGTTTTTTTTTTTTCTGTCTCTGTCTTTTTCTGGAAAAAATCCTCCCAGCTTTGGATTGCTCACAGGAGGCGGTGACATTTCCCTGTTAGCGGGCATATACATCAAGCGATCCACCGACAAAAGCTGGGATGGCAGCCACCGCAAATGTCAGAAAATAAAATGTATCAAAAAGTAAATAAGATCCTCAAGTTCAAAAATAAGCACCTCGTTAGCTGGTTTGAATTTGATTTGTGAATGGGCACATTGGTCTTTTTTATTGGCACATTGCTTGCAGGCAGTGCCGATCCTGACCTCCCTGGGGCCCTAAGCAAAATGACATGGCACATTAAAAATGAGAAGCGGGGGGCGCTGACGACAGTGACATGTCACATTAAAGAAACTTGAAAAGCGGGGGGAGGGGGTGTTCTGCTGTCGGAAATGACATCTTACATTAAATTGAGAAGCGGGGGGTGCTGACTTCTTACCTCTTCTCCCATGCAGCCAGCAAGTTGAGAAGCGGGGTGAGGGGGCGAAAATGACTTCTCACCAGACGGGGCCTCTAATAATTTGGGGGGCCCTTCGCAGCTTTGCGGGGCCCTAAGCGGCTTGCATAGTGAGCCTATAGGGCGGATCTGCCCTGCTTGCAGGTGTCCACTATTGTTGCCCAGGTTTAGCATCCTGGTGCCCAACCAGCAGCCCAGGGGCCACATGCAGCCCTCTGGTTTTTGAAGTGCGGCCCTTGGATCCCAGCAGTCAGTAGAGGGATCATTGATTTGAGAAGGGTCCCTTAAAGCGGAGCTCCACCCTTAAGTGAAACTTCCGCTCATCAGAACCCTCCCCCCCTTCGGTGTCACATTTGACACCTTTCAGGGGGGAGGGGGGTGCAGATACCTGTCTAAAGACAGGCAATTGGACCCAGTTCCGGCCACACAGTCTGCGGGTAGACTGCAGGCTGGACATTAGACCCCCCCCCCCTTCCTGGTTCCCTCACCGAGGATGGTGGTGGGGGCAGCAGAGTGACGAGCGATCGCTCGTCCTCTGCTGCGGACGGCGCTGGACTCCAGGACAGGTAAGTGTCCTAATATTAAAAATCAGCAGCTGCAGTATTTGTAGGTGCTGGCTTTAATATATATATATTTTTTCCGGTGGAGATCCGCTTCAATAACAGTAAAGTCTAGCAGGTTCATGCAACATGGTCCAAGTCTCTGATGGTCTCCTTTAGCATGGCTTCAGTCTCCAGTAGAACAATCTCTCACCATTTCCACTAGTCAAGCCCTGTACACACGGGTAAGAATCCGGTCAAAAAAAAAACGGGGAAAACCGGGGGAATCTATACTGCGGGAGGGTGGTCTGTACTGAGGGATGGGGAATCTATACTGCAGGAGGGGGGTCTGTACTGAGGGATGGGGAATCTATACTGCGGGAGGGTGGTCTGTACTGAGGGATGGGGAATCTATACTGCGGGAGGGTGGTCTGTACTGAGGGATGGGGAATCTATACTGCAGGAGGGGGGTCTGTACTGAGGGATGGGGAATCTATACTGCAGGAGGGGGGTCTGTACTGAGGGATGGGGAATCTATACTGCAGGAGGGGGGTCTGTACTGAGGGATGGGGAATCTATACTGCAGGAGGGGGGTCTGTACTGAGGGATGGGGAATCTATACTGCAGGAGGGGGGTCTGTACTGAGGGATGGGGAATCTATACTGCGGGAGGGTGGTCTGTACTGAGGGATGGGGAATCTATACTGCGGGAGGGGGGTCTGTACTGAGGGATGGGGAATCTATACTGCAGGAGGGGGGTCTGTACTGAGGGATGGGGAATCTATACTGCGGGAGGGTGGTCTGTACTGAGGGATGGGGAATCTATACTGCAGGAGGGGGGTCTGTACTAAGGGGTGGGGAATCTATACTGCGGGAGGGGGGTCTGTAGTTAGTGGAGGGGGGTCTGTACTGAGGGGGGACTATAGTTGGTGGAGGGCGACACCATTTTTTTCCGCACCGGGTGACACCAACCCTAGTGATGCCACTGGGGCCAGTAAGTCCTCCAGTCCTTAACTTGCTGCAGCTTTAGGAGTTCAGCTTTAAGTAAAATGGCCTGACTGGATCTAAGCACCTCTAAGGCCGCGTACACACGATCAGTTCAAACCGATGAAAGCGGACTGAAGTTCATTTTCATCGGTTCACAGACTGATGGTCTGATGGTCTGATGTGCGTACACACCATCAGTTCAAAAACCGATCGTGTCAGAACGCGGTGACGTAAAACACAACGTTGTGCTGAAAAAAACGACTTGATTCTGAGCATGCGCAAGTTTTTGAACCGATGCTTTTGCGTACTAACCATCGGTTTGGACCGATGGTCAGGCATCCATCAGTCCGATTTTAAAGCAAGTTTTAAAACTTTGGACTGAAGGACAAAAGACTGATGGGCCGTACACATACGGTCGGTTTGGACCGATGAAACTGGACTTCAGTCCGTTTGGACTGATCGTGTGTACGCGGCCTACGGCCCTCTGGCAAAAGGCGTTCATCTTCACCACTAAAATGCTCCAATGTCCTTCCCCTGTAGAGAAAGCTATAAGAAAGCATTTTGTAAATGAATAGCAATATAAGTGCAGGTAGCCTGGGATATCGATCCCTCTGCACAAGTCTGAGAGGATTTTTTTCCTCCCCTCCGATGTGCATTACCTAATGCCTATCAGCTGCATTCCACCTAAATCTTATTTTATGACTTATATTACTTGGAGATATATTTAAATTAAGTAAGAGGCTAACAGCTTTATTGTGGCAGCAAAGCCAGTCTCTATTATCGCTGCTATCGGAATCTCATCCAAAGCTGCCGCAAGTGCTTCGATCAATACTCTACATTATTGGTTTCTTAGGATCGCTTTGAACAAGGAACAATCTTTGTCCTGTTTTTTTTTTTTTTCTCCTTCCTGGTGGTCCTCTAGAGATTCATTTAACATCATCTATACCCAGATGTTTCCAATCTATTTACTGTCATATTTAGGTCTGGTCTCAGTCAGCTTCCTGTCATCTATCATGTGCGCATTATCATATACCCATAATTCGTCTCCATGACGAGCCTGCTAATAAGTCGCCATCTCCGCTGATGGCTTTGTAAATGTCTAATCTATAATAGTGGTCTAGTAATATCTTCCTGTTTGTTTAAGCCGTGGCTCAATAAAAGTCGTATTCTGGATCCGAGCGTGGATTGTCCAATGTTGCCAATGCCTGAGGCTGGAAATCCATTGTTGGTGGAAAGGTACAGATTGTGATGTTCCAACCAGCCTGGTAACAATGGAGCATACATCTAAAGAGGCTTTAGCTGGCCATACATGCATGGAAGTTTGGGCTGTTCAGCAGGGACCAGCTGAATTTTGATCCATTTATAGGCACTTTAGTTGTACAGAAGTTGATCTACCAATCAACTTGGATTTTTGGTCAGGTTCCTCTCTTCTCTATTGTGGTCTCCATTTGGGAGAGACCAGTACATGGGTGGATCTTCTCTTCTCTATTGTGGTCTCCATTTGGGAGAGACCAGTACATGGGTGGATCTTCTCTTCTCTATTGTGGTCTCCATTTGGGAGAGACCAGTACATGGGTGGATCTTCTCTTCTCTATTGTGGTCTCCATTTGGGAGAGACCAGTACATGGGTGGATCTTCTCTTCTCTATTGTGGTCTCCATTTGGGAGAGACCAGTACATGGGTGGATCTTCTCTTCTCTATTGTGGTCTCCATTTGGGAAAGACCCACCTAGTATATGGGTGGATCCTGCCAAAGAATGGGGCCCACCTGGTTTTGGCTGGGTGGACCACGAGTACCCTAGTCCCCGGCAGGAGTCTTATCAATGATAAGGACCTCTTCAGTGCAGGACCATTTGTACACCCTGGGCCAGATTCTCAAAGGAGATACGACGGCGTATCTCCAGATACGCCGTTGTATCTCTGTTTGTGCGGCGGTGTATCTATGCACCTGATTCTTAGAATCAGTTACGCATAGATTTTGCTTAGATCCGACTGGCGTAAGTCACTTACACCGTTGTATCTAAGTTACATATTTACGCTGGCCGCTAGGTGGCGTTTACGGCGATTTCCGCGTTGAATATGCAAATGAGCTAGATACGCGTATTCCCGAACGTATTTGCGCCCGCTCGTCGTAGTTTACGTCGTTTGCGTAAGCGTAAAGTTACCCCTGCTATATGAGGGGTAACTTTGTGTAGGTGAGGCGTACGCTATGTTAAGTATGGACGTCAGGTCAGCGTCGCATTTTCCATCGTTTACGTAAAACGTTCGCGAATAGGGCTTTGCGTAAGTGACGTTCACGTGGGTTTCATTGACTTTTTGTGACGTGATTTGGAGCATGCGCACTGGGCTACATTTACGGCCGGCATTTTTCTTGGTCCTCATTACGGCCAGCGCATGCGTAGATCGTTCGGCGCAGGGGCGCGCTTAATTTAAATACAAGACACCCCCTACATTGCCAATTTGAATTACGCGGGGATACGCCGGGCCATTTACACTATGCCACCGCAAATTACGGAGCAAGTGCTTTGAGAATACGGCACTTGCGTCTGTAAGTTCCGGCAGCATAGTGTAAATAGGATACGCTACGCCGCAATCTACGAGAATCTGGCCCCCTGTGCTTTTTTTGTACAACCACCTAAATATATTGGTCCGGATTCAGAAAGAATATACGCCAACTTATCTCCTGATTCACCAGTGTAAATTCAAATGTGCGCCGTCGTATCTTTGTGCCGATTCACAAAGCTTGTTACGTTTGAGTAACAGAGGAGGTCTAGGGCTAGAATTATTGCTCTCGCTCTACCAATCGCGGCAATACCCCACATGTGTGGTTTGAATACCGTTTACATATGCGGGCGCTGCTCATGTATGCGTTCGCTTCTGCGCGCAAGCTTGGCTGGACGGGGTGCGTTTTTTGGCTCCTAACTTTTTTAGCTGGCTCCTAGTTTCCAAGCTTGTTGTTTTTTTTCTAAATAAATAAACTTTAAGTTAAAAAAAAAAAAATCCACTTCTGGTCCGATCTCTTCCTATTTGGAGAGATCGGGCCAGATTCAGAAAGAAGATACGTCGGCGTATATCAAGATACGCCACGTAACTTCTAAGATGCGGCGGCGTATCTTTTTTCTTTATTCAGAAAACAAGATACGCCGGAATTTAGCTAAGATACGAGAGGCGTAAGTCTCTTACGCCGTCGTATCTTAGTTGCATATTTACGCTGGCCGCTAGGTGGCGTTTCTGTCAATTTATGCGTTGAATATGTAATTTATGCGTATCTATTTGCATCGTTTACGTAAGGCTTTTTCTGGCGTAAAGTTACCCCTGCTATATAATGTTAAGTATGGACCCTTGGACAGCGTTGAATTTTCCGTTGTTTACGTTGTTTGCATAAATCGTTTGGGAATGGGGCTGGGCATAAGTTACGTTCACATCGTTATCAATGAGTATTTCCGACGTGATTTTCGCACATTCGCGCACTGGGACACGTCCACGGGCGGCGCATGCGCCGTTCCAAAAAAAACGTCATTTACGCGGGGGTCACGATGATTTTACATAAATCACGCCCCCATCTTCCACATTTGAATTGTGCGGGCTTACGCCGACACATTTACACTATGCTGCCTGTAACTTATGGCGCAAGTTGTTTCTGAATAAGGAACCTGGCTCTGTAAGTTACGGCGGCGTAGTGTATCTGAGATACGCTATGCCCGCCTAAAGATAGGCATTTGTATCTGAATCTGGCACGTCGATTAGAAAATAAATCGATCATTTTTTGTAGTATGTACGGCCTCCATAAGTGACCATCAGCACTAATATGACCTGAGCAGATCTTACATGAATTGATCGGCTATGAGTATGGATTTCCCTAATTAAATGGGTTGTCTATTGGTTATTTGCTTTCCAAAAAAATTAATAATGTTGCATATAATAAATTTTGTTGAAATGCTGTAGTCCGGAGATGGCTCATCTACAATATGGCTGTTTTAGTATAATCTGTGTTGATTTCTCCTGGCCAAATCCCTGATGGGAGTCATGAATTTAATACTGAAAACTAATCTACAGCATTGTGTGTTCTACTCTGCTGGTTCTCTGGTGCCCCCTAAGGAGAATTTGTTGTATTACACCTCAGACTAGAATTAAGAAAATATTTTGTAATTGAAATGAAGAAAATTCAAATTCTTTTACTTTTAGATACTGGAGACTGATAACTGCAGAATCCTGTACATCATGTAGAATAATGACAGAACAGGATATTACGAAGCATAAAGTGTTTAACCACTTAAGGACCTTGAGTGTTTTTCAGATTTGGCGTTTACAAGACTAAAACTGTTTTTTTTTTTTTTTATAGAAAATTACTTAAAACCCCTAAACATTATATATATTTTTTTCTAACACCCTCGAGAATAAAATGACGGTCATTGCAATACTTTTTGTCACACCGTATTTGCGCAGCGGTCTTACAAGCGCACTTTTTTTGGAAGAAAATCACTTATTTTAATTAAAAAATAAGACAACAGTAAAGTTAGCCCAATTTTTTTATATATTGTGAAAGATAATGTAACGCCGAGTGAAATGATACCCAAGATGTCAGACTTAAAAATTGCGCCCGCTTATTGAATGGCGTCAAACTTTTACCCTTAACCACTTAAGGACCGCCTAACGCCGATTTATGTCGGCAGAATGGCACAGCTGGGCAAACCAATGTATAGCATCTACACACAATGTATAGGTACGTTGCCCTTTAAACCCAGCCATGGGTCGCGGGCGGGCACTTAACCCCTACAGCGCCCCCTGTGGTTAACTCCCAAATTGCAACTGTAATTTCCACAGTAAACAATGCAATTTAAATGCATTTTTTGCTGTGAAAATTACAATGGTCCCAAAAATGTGTCAAAATTGTCCGAAGTGTCAGCCATAATGTCGCAGTCACGAAAAAAATCGCTGATCGCCGCTATTAGTAGTAAAAAATAAAATAAAAAAATAAAAATGCAATATAACTATCCCCTATTTTGTAAATGCTATAAATTTTGCGTAAACCAACCGATAAACGCTTATTGCGATTTTTTTTACCAAAAATAGGTAGCAGAATACGTATCAGCCTAAACTGAGGAAACATATTTATTATAGCAAAAAGTAAAAAATATTGAAAATAAAAACCGCAGAGGTGATTAAATACCACCAAAAGAAAGCTCTATTTGTGGGAGAAAAAGGACGCCAATTTTGTTTGGGAACGGCGTCACACGACCGTGCAATTGTGAGTTAAAGCGACGCAGTGCTGAATCGCAAAAAGGGGCCCGGTCATTTAGCTGCATTTTGGTCCGGGGCTTATGTGGTTAAAAAATCTTGATAGGCGACGTTTAAAAAATTCTGTAGGTTGTATCTTTTGAGCTACAGGCGAGGTCTAGGGCCAGAATTATTGCTCTCGCTCTAACGATCGAGGTGCTACCTCACTTGTGTGGTTTGAACACCGTTTTCATATGCGGGCGCTACTCGCGTATGCGTTCGCTTCTGCGCGCGAGCTCGTCTGGACGGGGCGCTTTAAACATTTTTTTTTTGTTTTTCTTATTTATTTTTATTTATTTTATTACTTTTTACACTGAAAAAAAAATGGGTTACTTTTATTCCTATTACAAGGAATGTAAACATCCCTTGTAATAGAAAAAATCATGACAGGTCCTCTTAAATATGAGATCTGGGGACAAAAAGACCTCACATCTTATATTTAGACTTAAATGCAAAAAGAAAATGTTGTCATTTGAAAAAATGACATTTAGAAAATATTGTTTTAGGAAGCATGGGCGGAAGTGACCTTTTGACGCCACTTCCGCCCCGCTATGCTATGGGGACGGGTGGGGGCCGAGGAGGTGAACGGGCTTGGGGGGGGGGGGGGCCCGTGATTGCCCGGTGTTTTTTCACCTTAATGCATAGGACGCATTAAGGTGAAATAACACGAACCTTTACAACCCCTTTAAGCCAACGCATGCGCCGTTCTCCGCATGGATCTTGCAGTTCCCGAACTTTCCCGGCGAGGTACATCGGAAAAACAAGTTGTGGTAAACAGGGTGTGAAAGAACATTGATATCAAAGAGAAGTCGTACCAGAATCGTCTCATTAAAATGTCATTTATTTACTGTCTACTTATAATTACTGTGCAGGGAACTGATACCTAAATCTGCATAAATCTTCCCTGCGCTGTGTAATTTGTATGTAAATAAAGCCCCAATCCCATTCTGACACGCCGAGTTTAAATTGTTTTTTAAGTTTCCGAAAGTGTTTTCATTTATTATTTCTACATCTCACATTCTGTCAGGCTCTTGGTAGGTCCAGAGCTTTATAGGAAAACTTGAGCTCCTGAAAACCTTTCCTTAGACTTTATTAACCGCTTACCGACCGCCGCACGCATATGTACGTCGACAGAATGGCACAGGCAGGCATATTGGCGTACAGGTATGTCCCTTTACATCTGCGGCCCAGCGGGCATGCACGCACCCGCCGCGTGCCTCGTGAGCGCGTCCCGGGAACTCGATGTTCCTGGGCGGCCCGTGATTGTGGTCGGCAAAGGCAGAACGGGGGATACCTTTGTAAACAAGGCATTCCCCTATTCTGCCTAGTGACACTGTCACTGATGGTTGTTCCCTGTGATCGGGAACAGTCATCAGTGACGTGTCACATGTAGCCACGCCCCCTAACAGTAAAAATCACTCCCTAGGGAACACTTAACCCCTACAGCGCAACCTAGTGGTTAACCCCTTTCACTGCCAGTGTCATTTTCACAGTAGTCCGTGCCTTTTTACAGCACTGATCGCACTGGTCCCAAAAATTTGTCAAACGTGTCCGATGTGTCCGCCATAATTTCGCAGCCACAATAAAAATCGCTGATCACCGCCATTACTAGTAAAAAAATATTTATTAATAAAAAATGCCATAAAACTATCCCCTATTTTGTAAACGCTATAACTTATGCGCAAACCGATCAATAAACGCTTATTGCTTCTTTTTTTTTTTTTTTTTACCAAAAATATGTAGAAGAATACGTATCAGCCTAAACTGAGGAAAAAAAATATTATTTATATATTTTTGGGGGATGTTTATTATAGCAAAAATTAAAACATATTGCATTTTTTTTCCAAATTGTGGCTCTATTTTTGTTTATAGCGCAACAAATAAAAACCGCAGAGGTGATCAAATACCACCAAAAGAAATCTCTATTTGTGGGGAAAAAAGGATGCCAATTTTGTTTGGGAGCCACGTCGCACGACCGCGCAATTGTCTGTTAAAGCGACGCAGTGCCGAATTGTAAAAACGCCTTTGGGCATTTAGGAGCATATTGGTCCGGGGCTTAAGTGGTTAAGCGGTTTGCATAAGTTTTACGTTGGGCATAAAGTTATTCCCCATAGATGAGGCGCAACCTATGCAAAGGTATGGACCAGGGAACACAAGCCTACGTATAGTACGTTGGACGTCTGTGAATATGGCCCGACGTGGGTCTGAGTGGGTGTAGGTTACGTTCACGGCGTGCACAGTGATCCGGCGTATCTTGGGCAATTGTTCCGACATGGTTGTGCGCATGCGCCCATGTCCCGACACATGCGCAGTTCATTTTAAGTACTTGTCTGGCACCCGGCCCATCATTTGCATGGGGTCACGCTTCATTAACATGGATCACGCCCACTTCCAGCCCACTTCCACCTACTTCCACTTACTCCGGCTTACGCCTATGGAATATAAGCTACGCCGGCCCAGCGCATTTGCTTTGTGAATTCCATGCTTGCCTCTCTGCTCTGCTCTGCGCCAGCGTAAAAGAGATACGCTACGGCGGCATAAATATGCGCCGATGTCTGTGAATCCGGGCCTTATTGCGTTTTTTTTTTCCAAAAATATGTAGAAGAATACGTATCGGCCTAAAGTGAAGATAAACATATTTATTATTGCGGTGCTCGCTCTCCCCCCCCCCCATCTCTTTTCCTGACCTGGCGGATTGCATGCTCCAATAAATGGCTGGTATGAATTTTGGGGCTGGACCCCATGCCATTTTTTTGGTGTGGGGTTCCCCCTCAAGAGTCATACCAGACTGAAAGGGTCTGATATGGTCGGATCAAAGTGAGATCCCGTTCATTGAAGTAATATGGAAGCCTGACATGAAGTCGCAGGACAAAGTCGTATAAGAAGTCATATAACTTTCGCATCGGATTAGTGTGAACATAGACTCAACCATTAAAATGGACCTTTCAGAACTTTTGCAGAATAGTAACATATTTTAAATCTCCACCTAAAAAATAAAGAAAACCCAATTCATTATAATTTATTTTCAATGAGCAGGCCCTCTTTGCCATCCTGATTTCAACTCAAGCTGGCACTTGGCAGCTCATTAAGTGCACACAGTTCATTAATTACTCATTAATAGAAAACATTTTCAAGACACATACGGTAAATCCTTCGAAGTCCAATATCCCCAACTACAGTAAACCATTTAAATGAACCCTTCCGTAACTTTGCAGGTCTGCATGAAAAGATTCCTGACATGTCCTATATATATATATAGCTATACAGTAGTATCATTTTTTTAAAGCGCTATCTTTTACATGAAAAACAATAAAAATATGCATAACGTTTAAAATCATAAAAGTTCAAAAAGCCAAAAATAAATAAATAAACCATTAATTATAATTTACCTTAATAGAGTGGCCACTCTTTGTCAGCATACTTTCAACTCAAGCTGGCACTTGGCAGCTCATTAATTAAATTCAGTTCAAATAATTACTCATTAATTGGAAAAAAAATGGAAAAAAATTCAAGACACATACGGTAAATCCTTAGAACTTCAATACCCACAACTCCAGTAAAGCATTAAAATGGATCTTTCAGTAACTTTGCAGGTTTGCATGAATACATTTCTGAAATGTCATATACAGTATGGCTATAGTATCATGTTTTTAATGTTCCACCTTTTAAACATGAAAAACTAAAATTATATATAACATAATCTAAAATCCTAAAATAAAAAATGAATAAGAATGAATAAAGAAAAAAAGTTAATTCTTTATAATTTACCTTTAAAGGACAGGTGATCTTTGCCAGCCTGATTTCAACTCAGGCTGGCACTTGGCACCTCAGTTCATTAATTTCTTATTGATTGGAAAAAAAAAAAAAACTTTAGGACCTATATAGTATTGGTAAATTCTTAGAAGTCCCCACATTTTAAGTAAACCATACAAAAATTAACCTTTCAGTAACTTTTGAAAAAAAATAAAAAATCCTGACATGTCATATACAGCTACAGTAAAAAAAAATTAAGTTCCACATCCTAACATGAAAAATTATTCTTAAAGCATTAGTAAACCCAAAGCGAAATATATATATATATATATATATATATATATATATATATATATATATATATTGTATATACGTGAGTATAAGCTGACCCTAATATAAGCCGAGGCACCTAATTTTACCACAAAAAGATGGGAAAACATATTGACTCGAGTATAAGCCTAGGGTCGTGTGTGGGCCCCATCAGTTATTTATCCGTCAGTTAAAAAAAAGCCAACTTGTTTTAAATTTAATCCATGGATTCCTGAACGATAGGTCAAAACCGATCGTCTGTAGGCACGACCATCGGTTAAAAATCCAGGCATGCTCAGAATCAAGTCGACGCATGCTTGGAAGCATTGAACTTCATTTTTTTTCAGCACGTCCTTGTGTTTTACGTCACCGCGTTCTGACACAATCGTTTTTTTAACTGATGGTGTGTAGGCACAACGGACCATCAGTCAGCTTCATCGGTTAACAGATGGAAACAGTCCATCAGACCGTTGTCATCGGATGGACTGATCGTGTGTACACGGCTTTATACTTGGAATTGGTATGCTTACACATTACGTAGAAAATATTTAATGTGATTTACCATGAAAAGATCCTGTATCTGAGGCTGGGTCCACTGCAATTACAACTCTTCATATTTCATACAGGTTACTAGGAAAAATGGGAACTTTTGGTTTTGCGGCATCTGTTATTCATGTCAACACAATAACCCCGGACATCACTCAGTCCAATGTTCCTTCTCACCACCCAAAAAGGTAATTCCTCAAATTCCAACTTCTTTCCGCAAACAACCAGTCTCCGTATTCTACTCCTGAACACATCTGAGCACATCACTTGCAAGAACATATTTCATCTCACTTTTCAAGCAATTTCCACCACTTTGAAACCTACGGTATGTTTGACTTCAAAGATGATTGAATGGGTCAGCCATGTTTTTTCATGATCAAAAGCTGGTTACAAATTGCTGGTGAAATATCGTGTGTGTGTGTGTGTGTGTGTGTGTGTGTTTATGGGTGGTCTCCTACTTGACATTTTGTTTCTGACTGCTTGACAAGGTGGAAATGTTCAAGCATTCCGTAAACTGTCAACCATGGAAGAAAACCATTGAGCCTTCCGAAAAAAAACGTAAGACTCATCTCTTTTGAGGCCATGTACACACGATCGGTCCAAACCGATGAAAATGTACTGAAGTCCAGTTTCAACGGTCCAAACTGACCGTGTGTATACGGCCCATCGGTCTGTCGTCCTTTGGACCAAAGTTTAAAAATTTGCTTTAAATTGGACTGATGGACGCCTGACCATCGGTCCAAACCGATGGTTAGTACGCAAAAGCGTTGACGCATGCTTGGAAGCATTGAACTTCGATTTTTCAGCACGTCGTTGTGTTTTACGTCACCGCGTTCTGACACGATCAGTTTTTAAACTGATGGTGTGTACACACATCAGACCATCAGGCCACTTCAGCAGTGACCCGATGAAAACGGTCCGTCGGACCATTCTCATCGGGTTGGACCGATCGTGTGTACGCGGCCTGAAGGATAAGGACGACACTGGATGGAAAAAAGCGCATTGAGGCAATTCAGTTCGCATTTGTAGCGCTATACAGTGCTGTCTTAATGAGAGGGCACACCTGGGCATAGCCCAGGGGCCCCAGCTGCATGGGGGGCCTCTGCACTCTCCCCAAAGCAGTTGGTCCTTGAGCCCACGCTGGCCCGAAATTGGGGGCCCCATGATGGCACTGAGAGTGATAGATACACAGGGGAGGCAGTCTGCCTCCTACCTACTTGATGTCTGTTTACCTGCACTGTCATCAGTGTAGGGGCCCCAGAGCATAACTTTGCCCAGGGGCCCAAGATGCTATTAAGACGGTCCTGGCGCTATACAAGTTATTCACTCACTTAACCACAGCATTGTGCCACCCGCTATCTCAATCAATTCTCAGTTTAAGGTGGTAAAACAATTGAAGGTGCCATGGAATCAATTAAAAGTTCATTTTTAACTGGAACTTACGTGAATTTGGATGATCTCCATTGATCGCTGTGGTTCAGCAGTGATGGTAAGCTCCAAAGTTGGTAAAAGGTAATGACTAGCATACCAGTTGCTAAGGAAGAAATCAAAGTTCCCACCAATGCTGATCACATGACCCATTTTCAGAGCTTTGACCATAAAGATCATACTACCCTCCTGTTGCTCAGTCAGGGCCTTTCTGAAATTTCTGGTGAGCCTATGACCCTATCTCATGATTGTTTCCTGAAATGGAGGACGCCATTGACCTTGTATATGCTCGCACACCATCTGCCATAGAGCTTTCACAGGGCTTGGACTCCCATTTCTCAAGGCCTTTCTAAAATACAAATAAAGGGAAAATTCTGGACAGCCGCAGTTAAAAAGATGTCGCTTTTATTGTAAAAACAGGATCACAAAACACATGCCACAGCAAACGGAATACAAGCTGACGCGTTTCACACTATAACTTAGTGCTATGATTAAGCATTAAGTTATAGTGTGTTGGAATTGCATACAGTTGACCCGAATTTCCGACAAGAACTTTTCTCGTCGGAAAAATTTGAGAACCAGCTCTTAATTTTTTGCTGTTGGAAATTCCGATAGAAAAAGTCAGATGGGGCCTACACACGGTCGAAAATTCTGACCGTGTGTACGCGGCATAAGAGGCTAGTCCTCGGGCCAGATCATTTTCACCTGAAGTGGAGGACATCATCAACCCTGTGTAATCTCTGCCACGTTTCAACATGAAACTTACACAAGGAACGGAGCTGCAGGAAGAGTAGAGAAGGTGATTATGGCACAGTGACAAAGTTTCTTTAAATCAGAGTTCCGCTTTGACCAGTATGTAACCTCGCAAGACCAGCCACCAGCGAGAGTCTGCAGTTCAGTTCCATTCAGCGTAGGTATTTCTGCTCTACAGTACTTTCACCATTTATACTTTTTTCACATTGTATTTTTCCGAACCAAGATAAAATAGAGAAATTATATTAAAATGTGTTACATGCCCATTAAGGTCAAGCAGGTTGGACACACCAGAGTTAAATCATTCAAAGGTAGCTTAGAAAATGCACATCTTAAGCCGTGTACCATTATTCCCATTAACAGCAGCATTGAGGGAGAAGAGAGATCAAACGCTTGGCCCGCTCTGCCAGCTCTCCTCTGAAGTCATCTATTAAAATTCATAGCTGAGGTGGCATTATCATGTTCATTTTGTGTCATCCTGGGGAAAAAGAGTCACGCTAGGGCTATTCCAGCTGTTAATTCATGAACGCTGAGGAAAAGGAACCCTTCTGCCTCGCCCGTAGAGGCCAATTGCCTTCTTACTGTCACTGTTCAAATGCCAATGGAAAATTAAAGCTGGCACATGATTTGTTGGTGTGCAGGCAAGGTGTTTGTTATGGTCATGTACATAAATGTGTTCAGAGGAACTATGCACTGCAAAGTGCATAGAATTTTACGATCGACAAAGTCATGGACATCAACATCTTGGACACCTCCATATGATACAGGTCAGGTGCTGTATTTGTTTATTAACGTGCATTACGTTAAGATTCAGAAAGGGCCACCAACACATGGCAACATTTTTGGAACTTTTTTTTTAATGCTGTACACCACAACTCATAATGTGCGTTGTGGAGTTTTTTTTCCTTTAACTGACAATTGTGCGGTCCTGCAAAGCTGTACCCCAACAAAATTGCTGTCTGAAATATACAGAGTTAAATTTGCAGTAACACACTGACCTATACTGCGTTAAATGTGCACTAACGCACTGAAATATACAACATTAAACTTGCAGTAACGCACTGAAATATACTGCGTTAAACATGCACTATTGCACAGAAATATACTGCATTAAATGGCAAGTAATGCACTGAAATATACAGCTTTTAAACTTGCAGTAACACACTGAAATAAATTGCGTTAAACGGCACGTAACGCACTGAAATTTACGGCAATAAACTTGCAGTAACGCACTGAACTAGACTTTATTAAACAGAAGGTAATGCACTGAAATGTACTGCATTACACGAGCACTAACACACTGAAATATACTGCGTTAAATGGAAGATGACGCAGTGAAATATACCGTGTTAAACTTGCAGTAACACACTGAAATATACTACGTTAAACGTTCACTAACGCACTGAAATATACAACATTAAACTTGCAGTAACGCACTGAAATATACTGCAATAAATGGAACATAACGCTCTGAAATATACAGCTTTAAACTTGCAGTAATGCACTGAAATAAACTGTGTTAAATGGCACGTAACACACTGAAATTTACGGCAATAAACTTGCAGTAACGCACTGAACTAGACTTTATTAAACAGAAGGTAATGCACTGAAATGTACTGCATTACACGAGCACTAACACACTGAAATATACTGCGTTAAATGGAAGATGACCCACTGAAATATACGGTGTTAGGCTGCGTACACACACGAGGAGACACGTCCGATGAAAACGGTCCGCGGACCGTTTTCATCGGACATGTCTCCTGGGATAATTTGGTCTGATGTGTGTACACACCATCAGACCAAAATCCCTGCGGACAGAGGACGCGGTGACGTGGCGGTGATGTTGACGCCGCGACGTGCGAAAACAAGGAAGTAAAATGCTTCCACGCATGCGTTGAATCCATTCGACGCATGCGGGGGATTTCGGTCCGCTGGTTAGGCGTACTAACCAGCGGACATGTCCGATGGACAGGTTTCCAGCGGACAAGTTTCTAAGCATGCTAAGAAACTTTTGTCCGCTGGAAACCTGTCCACTAGGCCGTACACACACGATCGGACATGTCCGCGGAAACTGGTCTGCAGATATACAGCTTTAAACTTGCAGTAACGCACTGAAATAAACTGCGTTAAATGGCACGTAACACACTGAAATATACAGCAATAAACTTGCAGTAACGCAATAAAATATACTGTGTTAAATGGTCACTACACTCACACTGACTGAACTATCGCTAGATTCACACTAATGTAAAGATGAATGGTGGTCACACTACACTCACACTGACTGAACTATCGCTAGATTCACACTAATGTAAAGATGAATGGTGGTCACACTATACTCACACTGACTGAACTATCCCTAGATTTACACGAAACTGATATTCTACAGTCAAAATAGCACACTTTAGCCCTGTACACACGATCGGTTTGTCTGATGAAAACAGACCGATGGACTGTTTTCATTGGTCAAACCAATCGTGTGGGGGCCCCATCGGTTAAAAAAAAATAGAACATGTTTTACATTTTTCCTATGGATAAAAAAATGATGTTAGGCTAGCTGGCCTGAAGTTTCCAGGTGTGGAGTGGTATGGTATGGTATTGGAATTAAGTTTTTTGCCAATCGGCTGGTACCTTTCTGGTCAGTAAGCTTTCCTTAAAGATTAGAAATAATGGTCTAGCAATGACCTTGCTAAGTTGTTTGAGGACTCTTGGGTGTAAGCCATCTGGTCCCGGTGATTAGTTTGCACTAAAGCGGTGTTCCGCCAAAAAAAAAAAAAAAAACATTAAATGCCAGCAGCTACACATACTGCTGCTGCTGGCTTTTATTAATAGGACACTTACCTGTTCTGGAGTCCAGCGATGTCGGCACCCGCTCCGCTGCCATTGTGGGTACGGGAACCCAGCAGTGTAGCCTTCCAGCTTCACGCTGGGAACCCTACTGCGCATGAGTGAGGCCCCGCTCCTCTCTCCTATTGGCCCAGCGTCCGGGGAAGGAAAAGGTAGCCCTGCGGTGATGTCACGGCTTCGCGGTAGGGACTCCCGGAAGTGGGTAGGTTATCCTGGGCCCCCCCGAAAGGTGCCAATTATGGCCCCGGATGGGGGAGTAATAAGATGAGCGGAAGTTCCACTTTTGGGTGGAATTCTGCTTTAAGGTTTTCAAGTCTTTTTAGAACACTGGCTCCTGTTAGCCACAAGGGTACATTCTGTGTTGTTTCACTAACAATACTGTCTTATCTAGACTATTATACCCCTCTTTTATCTTAGTGAAAACTGGGGAGAAGAATGTATTTAATACAGTTGCCCTTTCCTTGTCACTAATAACCATCTTCCCATGATTATCCTTGATTGGGCCAATATGCTCTGACTTATTTGGAATTATTTTTATTCTCTCTCATGGTCTCTTTTCACAGCCCTGATTGCGCTCTTACAATTCCAATAATATTATTAACAATATTACTAATAATTATCATAATACATTTAGTTTAATAAATATCTAATCATTTTTTTTTTTTTTAATAAATAATGATTAAATAACCACTTAAGGACCCCCGCACGCACATATACGGCCACAGAATGGCTCGTACAGGCACAAGGGCGTAAATTTACGTCCCCGCCTAAGTGCCGTTCGGGGGTCCCATCGGGACCCCCTCCGCGGCGTGCGGGGGTCCCCCTGGCTCCGGGAGCGATCCGGGACGAGCGGGCGGATGTCGGCGTTTACCCGCCCCCCCGCGATCGCTCCCAGCCAATGCGCGCGCTCCAGGTTCTGTCACTTCCTCCTCCTGTGTAAACACAGGAAGGGGGAAGTGATGTAATCTCCCATCGCAGCGGTATTTCCAACCACTGCGATGGGAGAAACACCTCACAGTAAGTGTGCACCAACATTACACTGACATACACACACATAGGCATACTTAACCCCTTGCGATCTAAACCCCCCCCCCCCCCCTGTCACAGTGTCACTGAATGCAGTGATCTAATCACTGCATTTAGTGTCAGTGTGACAGGCAGTGTAAAATCAGTTAGTCTTAGGTTCAGGATAGCCCCCGTACCCCCCCTAATAAAGTTTTAACCCCCTGATCACCGCCCTAGTTAACCCTTTCACTCCCTATTGCCAGCGTCACTAAGCGATCATTTTTCTGATCGCTGTATTAGTGTCGCTGTTCCCGCTAGGTAGCTATTTTTTTTTATTGCGATTTTTTTTTTTTACTAAAGACATGTGGCTAAATAAATTTTGGCCTAAATGTTTGACTAAAATTTAGTTTATTTGATTTTTTTTTAACAAAAAGTAAAAAATAGTGTTTTTTTTAAAAAAATGTCGCTCTATTTTTGTATATAGCGCAAAAAATAAAAATCGCAGAGGTGATCAAATACCACCAAAAGAAAGCTCTATTTGTGGGAAGAAAAGGACGCAAATTTTGTTTGGGAGCCACGTCGCACGACCGCGCAATTGTCTGTTAAAGCGACACAGTGCCGAATCGCAAAAACACCTTGGGTCATTTACCAGCGTATTGGTCCGGGTCTTAAGTGGATAATAAATTGAGTAACCATTTGCTGACCCACGACAGTGCATATACTGCAGCAGGGCGACTCGTACAGGCACCTGGATGTTGGGGCCTTCTTCTGGTTCCATGCACACGGAGATATGGAGAAGGCTAATGCCGCGTACACACGACTGTTTTTCGAGTTCTAAAAAATTACTTATTTTTTTAATGTCATTAAAAACGTGTGTGGGCTCCAGAGCATTTTTCACGATCTAAAAAAATGGGCATTAAAAATTTCGAACGTGCTCTATTTTTTCACAACGTTTTTAACGTTGTCGTTTTTAAGGTTGTAAAAAATGGTCGTGTGTGGGCTTCAACCACTTCCATACCGGGCACTTATACACCTTCCCGCCCAGACCAATTTTTAGCTTTCAGGCGCTGTTGCACTTTGAATGACAATTGCACGGTCATACTACACTGTACCCAAACTAAATTTTTATCATTTTGTTCCCACAAATAGAGATTTCTTTTGGTGGTATTTGATCACCTCTGGGATTTTTTTTTTTTGCAAAAAAAATTACCGAAAATGTAGATTTTTTTTATTTATTTTTTGTTTAAAGCGGATCTCCACCCTAAAGTGAAGATCCGCTGATCGGAACCCTCCCCCCCTCCGGTGTCACAATTGACACCTTTCAGGGGGGAGGGGGGTGCAGATACCTGTCTAAAGACAGGTATCTGCAACCACTTCCGGCCCGCAGTCTCGGGCAAAAGACGGTTTTTTTGGCGACATCCCGTCGCCCCCCCGTTGTGTGCTGGGAACTCTCAGCTCCCAGCACACAGCGGGAGCCAATCGCCGAGCGCAGCGCGACTCGCGCATGCGCCGTAGGGAACCGGGCAGTGAAGCCGCAGCGCTTCACTTCCTGGTTCCCTCACCGTGGATGGAGGGGGGAGCAGCAGGGTGACGAGCGATCGCTCATCCTCTGCTGCGGACGCCGCTGGACTCCAGGACAGGTAAGTGTCCTAATATTAAAAGTCAGCAGCTGCAGTATTTGTTGCTGCTGGCTTTTAATATTTTTTTTATAGTGGGCCATCCGCTTTAAGTTATAAAACATTGTAAATAAGTACGTTTTCTCCTTCACTGATGGGCACTGATGGTACTGCACTGACAGGCACTGATAAGGTGGCACTGATGGGCACCGATGAGGTGGCACTGATGTGGTGGCATTGATGGGCACTGATGATGGGCACTAATATGCGGCACTGATAGGTGGCACGGATGGGCACTGATAGGCGGCACGAATGGGCACGGATAGGCGGCACGGATGGGCACGGATAGGTGGCATGGATGGGCAAGGATAGACAGCATGAATGGGTATGAATAGGCAGCATGGATGGGCACTGATAGGCGGCATTGATGGGCACTGATAGGTGGCATGGATGGGCACTGATAGGTGGCACGGATGGGCATAGATGGGCACTAATAGGTGGCACTAACGTACTAATGTATGTGTTGTACCAATGGATGCCAATCAGTGCCAAACAATAATGCCTGCCAATCAGTGATGCCCATTGTGGGCACTGATTGGCATCCATTGTAGGTACTGATTGGCATCCATTATTTGTGATTGTCATCCCTGGTGGTCTAGGGTGGCATTCCTGTGGTGGGAATCCCTGGTGGTCTAGTGGCATCCCTTTTTTTTTCACGATCGTGTGTAGGCAAGGCCGTTTTAATGATCGCGTTGAAAAAAAATGTAGGGCCAGATTCTCATATATATTCGGCGGCGTAGCGTAAGCCATTTACACTACGCCACCGCTGCGTACTAGAGCAAGTGCTTTATTCTCAAAGCACTTGCTCCGTAGTTTTCGCCGGCGTCTCGTAAATCGCCAAGCGTAAACCCGCGCAATTCAAATGGGGCGGCTTGTATTTAAATGAAGCGCGCCCCCGCGTCGAACGAACTGCGCATGCGCCGGCCGGGGGGAAAAAGCCCAGTGCGCATGCTCCAAAGGACGTCACATTTTCTCAATGTAAACGACGTAATCGCAGCGTACGCCAGCCCCATTGAGAATCGGCGTACGCAAACGACGTAAATGACGCACAACACGACGCGGTCCCGAGGCCATACTTAACATGGCATCCGATGGGACACGACGGCATCCGACGGGACCTCGTAAGGTTACTCCACATAGAAGCTGGGGTAACCTTACGCGAACGAAAACGACGTACGCGACGACAGGGCGGCGTAAAAGCGATCGAGAATCGGCGTACTACTTCATTTGCATATGCAAATGAAAAAACAACGTAAAGGCCACCTAGTGGCCGGAGTTGTCATTACACCTACGATCCGAAAGTGTAATGCTTTTACACTTGTCGGATGTAGAAGCGTATCTATGCAAAAGTGATGCTTAGCATCACGCGCATAGATACGAGACAAAAAAAAAGGCGATACGACGGGGTATCTGAGATACTCCGTCGTAACGCCTCTGAAAATCTGGCCCGTAGTGTTTTCTAGACCCTTAAAAACATATTTTTTTAGAACCAGAAAAACGGTCATCAGAGCCATAGAAGGGACTTTTCTGATTTAAGAATTTATGATTGAATCGAATTTTTGTCTTTTTATACCAGAGTTTGGTGTCACTTTAAACCCTTAAGGTCCCCCGGCACTGCGCACGGCTTGGGCACAGCGAATGGAAAATCATCTTGATGACAGGCACACACATCGGGACTTTGAAAAGCTTTTGTTTGTTGTCTTTTTATCTGGCGTGCAACCGCAGCGATGACGGATCTGTCTCCGAGAACAGGAAAAATGCAAAGATAAGTGAAGCACAATAGTACGGCAAGGATAATCTCCGAGCCCCGGGACTGGAATTCCGATTTTGGCTTTGTACTGATTATAAGACATTTTATAAAAATGCGCTGCTCAAGAAGGAATAATGGAACATCATAAAAAAATAAAAATAAATCGGCAGGCTCTCTGCGATGATTAAAAGGCGCTATTGTTTGCTGCTGGATCATTCAACAGCCGTATCGGCTGTGACGGCCAGTGAGCCAAATTCTCTGTGATTAAACTATCATTTTGGATAAAAAAAAATAGAACTATTCGGAAGAATGTCTTGCTTCTAATCTTCGAAATAGCGCTCATGTGTTGCTGCGCAATTAAAGTAGAGCGGTCATAGAACTGTCATACGAATGCTATGACAGTGGCAGTCTAAATTCAAGAGTCATGTGTATTTTTACTGGAATCTACTGAGCTTTGTGTATTTCTTCCAGATCTGTGCAGTAATCCAGTGTGAAGCCTCAAACACACGACCGGTTTTCCCGGCAGGAAAACTGCCAGGAGATATTTGGCAGGGAATCCTGAGCGTGTGTATGCTTTAGGGCCGCCATCAGGGGGGTACAGGCAGTACACCTGTAAGGGGCCTGGATGGCAACCCCCCTTTTTTTTCAATTTTATTTTTTGTAAGGGGTCCAGAGGTCCCCAGAGCCCCAGATGGCAACCCCCCCCCTTTTTATACATATAAAAAAAATTATACATATTTTAAAAAAAATGTTGTCTTTATTAAAGGGCCCAGAGATCTCCAGAGATCCACTGGGCCCCAGATGGAAACCCTCCCTTTTTTTTCCTTTTATAAAAATAAATTTTTCATTTTTTTATATCATTTTTTTTATTTTTATTTTTATTTTATTAAAGGGCCCAAAGGTCTCCAGAGCCCTGGGTGGTAATCCCTCCACTTTTTTTTTATATAAAAAAATGTTTTTCAATTTTTTTATAGATATTTTTTTTTAATTTTTTTTTTTAATTTTTATTAAAGGGCCCAGAGGTCCCCAGGGCTCCGAGTGGCAACCCCCCCTTTTTTTTATAAAAAAAATGTTTTTATATATTTTTTTTATTTCTTTTTATTAAAGGGCCCAGAGGTCACCAGGGCCCCTGGATGGCAACCCCCCCCCTTTTTTTTTATTTTTAATAAAAAAAAACATTTTTTTTTATTAAAGGGCCCAGAGGTCCCCAGGGCTCCGAGTGGCAACCCCCCCTTTTTTTTATAAAACATTTTTTTATATATTTTTTTTTATTTCTTTTTTCTTTTTATTAAAGGGCCCAGAGGTCCCCAGGGCTCCGGATGGCAACCCCCCCTTTTTTTTAATAAAAAAATGTATATATTTTTTTTATTTCTTTTTTCTTCTTTTTTCTTTTTATTAAAGGGCCCAGAGGTCACCAGGGCCCCTGGATGGCAACCCCACCCCCCCCTTTTTTTTATTTTTTATTAAAAAAAAACATTTTTTTTTAATTAAAGGGCCCAGAGGTCCACAGGTGGCAGCCGGTTCTCTCCGGGGGGGGGGGGCATGCCTGGAGCTTTGTAAGGGGCCCCATAATTCCTGATTGTGGCCCTGGTATGCTCCCTAGCAGTTTTCTGTCAAGAAAACAGCCGAGAATCCCTCAGGGTGCAATTCTCTGCGCCCCGGGCCCACCCTTTTTTAAAGCCAATTAAGGCCTCAAGCTCTAATCATGTGCTTCATAAAAAATAAAAAATAAACCCTATTGAAATCCATGCGTCCGCCGCCCTACATGTAGATTAGGGACCGGGTGCATGGATTAGGGGAGCTGCGCCCCTAATGGACGTGCCGCCACTGATCTTAACCATCGTTTGAAATCCTCTTTGCCATGTCTGCCATATCAATCAAATGGGTTGTCAACTAATGATCATTTCTTCCTATTGAAATTTGGTCGACTGGAAAGGAAAATTGATTATTTATTGAAGCATGTAAGGCCACTATAATACAGAACACATGGTGATGATGTGCCAGGATTGTGTTATGAGACTTACAACATTGTTGAGCACGCCGCTATTTATACTCCGGATATTGTACAACGTGTGCCCACTTTATTCACTACGGCGCTCAGTCACTGGCACTCAAGAGCTCTCCAGCATTTATCAATGGTAGTAAGCATCAAGGAGTATCAGTCACTCAGGGGGACAAGTGCTGCCAACAGATTGCAGTCTCTGTGGCTGGGCTATGTCTTCAGACACTTCGCCATTCGCAAACCAGTACTGAGAAAAATAGGAAAATTAACCATGAATGGACCATAAAGCAATGACTGCTGAGACGCAATGGGCCCAGGTACAATTAAATGTAACATAGATGCAGGGCCGATCCGCCCTATAGGCTCACTATGCAAGCCGCTTAGGGCCCCGCAAAGCTGCGGAGGACCCCCTAGATTACTAGAGGCCCCATCTGGTGAGAAGTAATTTTTGGCCCCTCACCCCGCTTCTCAACCCGCTGGCTGCATGGGAGAAGAGGTAAGAAGTCAGCACCCCCCGCATCCCACTTTAATGTAAGATGTAATTTCCGACAGCAGAACATGTTATTTTGCTTAGGACCGTAGGGAGGTCAAGATCGGCACTGCATAGATGTATAGACAAACCTTCCCCCTTGCCCCCTCACCCCATTAAATAAACACACTGAGGCCCCGTACACACGACCGAACTTCTCGGCAGAATCCAGCGAGAAGCTCGCTGGGAGACATATTCTGCCGAGGTTCTCGATCGTGTGTACACTTCCGACGAGCGTCCCGTCGGGAAGCTCGTCGAGTCAAAAAAGAGAGCACGCTCTCTTTTTCCTCGTTGTTCAATGAGGACTTTGGCTTGACGAGCTTTTTCGACCGCTCATCGGGAACCTCGTCGGGCGGAACGATGGGTTTAGCCCGACGAGGTTCTCGGACGTGTGTACGCGGCCTCACAACCATTGGGTTGGAAAGGGCAAGGCCACAGCTTTATTAAAATCCAACACATAACACGTGAACACTTTTCAACCGGTGCCAGTCACGGTTGTACTGAGTGGTAGCTGGTGCTCCAAATTTTTGGAGGGCGCAAACAAACTGAAAAATTCTGGAAAAAAAAACTCATCAAATACAGCCACTGTACCAGACGTCCATCAAACGCTGCCACTTTGCCCATCAAACGCTGCCACTTTGCCCAAAGTGCTGCCACTGTGCCCCAAGTACTGCCACTGTGCATGGGACCTCATAATACACAGCGCACTGGGCAGGGGACTGCATAATACACAGAGCACTGGCCAAGGGACTGCATAATACACAGAACGATGGGCACGGGACCACATAATACACAGAGCGATGGGCACGGGACCGCATAATACACAGAGCACTGGCCAAGGGACTGCATAATACACAGAACGATGGGCACGGGACCACATAATACACAGAGCGATGGGCGCAGGACCGCATAATACACAGAGCGATGGGCACGGGACCGCATAATACACAGAACGATGGGCACGGGACCGCATAATACACAGAGCGATGGGCACGGGACCGCATAATACACAGAACGATGGGCACGGGACCACATAATACACAGAGCGATGGGCACGGGACCGCATAATACACAGAGCGATGGGCACGGGACCGCATAATACACAGAGCACTGGCCAAGGGACTGCATAATACACAGAACGATGGGCACGGGACCACATAATACACAGAGCGATGGGCACGGGACCGCATAATACACAGAGCACTGGCCAAGGGACTGCATAATACACAGAACGATGGGCACGGGACCACATAATACACAGAGCGATGGGCACGGGACCGCATAATACACAGAGCACTGGGCAGGGGACCGCATAATACACAGAGCACTGGCCAAGGGACTGCATAATACACAGAACGATGGGCACGGGACCACATAATACACAGAGCGATGGGCACGGGACTGCATAATACACAGAGCACTGGACACAAGACCTCATAATACACAGAGCACTGGACACAAGACCTCATAATACACAGAGCGATGGGCACGGGACCGCATAATACACAGAGCACTGGCCAAGGGACTGCATAATACACAGAACGATGGGCACGGGACCACATAATACACAGAGCGATGGGCACGGGACCGCATAATACACAGAGCACTGGGCAGGGGACCGCATAATACACAGAGCACTGGCCAAGGGACTGCATAATACACAGAACGATGGGCACGGGACCACATAATACACAGAGCGATGGGCACGGGACTGCATAATACACAGAGCACTGGACACAAGACCTCATAATACACAGAGCACTGGACACAAGACCTCATAATACACTGGGCACTGGGCAGGGGACCGCATAATACACAGAGCACTGGGCCAGGGACCGCATAATACACAGAGCACTGGGCAGGAGACTGCATAGTACACAGAACGATGGGCACGGGACCGCATAATACACAGAGCACTGGACACAAGACCTCATAATGCACAGAGCACTGGGCAGGGGACCGCATAATACACAGAGCACTGGGCAAGGGACCGCATAATACACAGAACACTGGGCAGGGGACTGCATAGTACACAGAACGATGGGCACGGGACCGCATAATACACAGAGCGATGGGCACGGGACCGCATAATACACAGAGCACTGGACACAAGACCTCATAATACACAGAGCACTGGACACAAGACCTCATAATACACAGAGCACTGGGCAGGGGACCGCATAATACACAGAGCACTGGGCCAGGGACCGCATAATACACAGAGCACTGGGCAGGAGACTGCATAGTACACAGAACGATGGGCACGGGACCGCATAATACACAGAGCACTGGACACAAGACCTCATAATGCACAGAGCACTGGGCAGGGGACCGCATAATACACAGAGCACTGGGCAAGGGACCGCATAATACACAGAACACTGGGCAGGGGACTGCATAGTACACAGAACGATGGGCACGGGACCGCATAATACACAGAGCGATGGGCACGGGACCGCATAATACACAGAGCACTGGACACAAGACCTCATAATACACAGAGCACTGGACACAAGACCTCATAATACACATAACACTGGGCACACCACCTCTTAGCCCTTCCACCACAACAGCTAAACTCTACATTGCTCCATGCAGCTACATCAGCTCTGACCACTGCCCTTATCTGTGTATTAACAGACCCCCCCCCCCCCCCCATATGCTCACCTCCCGGTCTCAGCCCTTTACAGACAATTTTTGGCTCTGCATTTTCTCCACTAAAGAGCAACAGTGAGATTGTCCAGCAGGGGGTGTCGGCATTCGAGCCACAAGACTGTTTCTCAGGCAGCATGGGATGCCCTGTCTATGTTTAATCCGGCCCTGAATCCGGGGACAAAACCGGGGACAGACTTGGTCCGGTGGACAGTGTCCTCAGTCTGGGGACTGTCCCCTAAAAACCAGGGACATCTGGTCACCCTATTTAACGTTCAAGGATCGTTTGTGAATAGTAGCTAGGGGTTAACCCATTTACCAGAAAACTATTGTCCTTGGATTGCGTAAACCAGAGTGGTAGAGTTTTCCCAACACTGATGTAATGTAACATTAAGTGCTAATGTGTGGATTTGTCTGCATGTTAATAATGAAAAACACATAATTACAGCTGCTGTGATTATACATTTTTACTGTTTCCAAGTCGTGAACGGAGGCTGCGTAAGGTCGTCTCAAACAGCATTCTTTTGTTTCCAAAGTTTAAAGGGATTGTAAAGTAAAATTATTATTTTTTTAAATAACAAACATGTTATACTTACCTCCACTGTGGAGCTCGTTTTGCACAGAGTGTCCCCTAACCTGGTCTTCTGTGGTCCCTCGGTGGTTAACCCCCCCCCCCCCACTGCAAAGACTCAATACCTTCAATGCGAGCTGGCATGGTGTTGAGGTCCACATGAATGGACTTGATGAAATGTATCTGACGCAAGGTGCACTTTAACCGGCTCACGCAGATATACTGCGGCAGAATGGCTCTCCTGGGCAAAATCCCATGAGGAATTCTCTTTTTCAGCCACCGAAGGGCGCATCCGCTGCCAGGCAGGGAACCCAGTGTGGGTTACCGGTGGACGCGATCGCTGCCGGCCACGCGCAATTGTGTGCACGAGCGCCAGCACAGGGATTTGTGTGTGTAAACACACAAATCCCTGTGTTGTCAGCAGGGCAGCCATCACACATTTTGGGACCCTTTACACAGCTTTAGGCCGGGCCCCCCTGGAGCAGAGAACAAAAGTACAAGTGTAATATCTTCTCTCCTAATGCAAGATAATAAGTGGGGGACCATCGGGTCTCTTACCGATGTAATGCAAAAAAAATAAAAATTAGACGGGTCTGTAAGGGGCCCTGGGGACCATCGGGCCCCTTACAGGTGTAATGCAAAAAATAAATAAATAATAAAAAAAATAAACGGGAGGGGGGCCAGCCGGGCCTGTAAGGGGCCCTGGGGACCATCAAGATCCTTTACAGGTGTAATGCAAAAAAAAAACAGGAGGGGGGGCCAGCCAGGCCCCTTACAGGTGTAATGCCTGTACCCCCCTGATGTCGGCCCTGGTTGTCAGGGAAGAGGAAACATATCGTTTGTTCCTACTTAGTAGGAAAAAACGATATGTCTCTTCTCCTAGTCACTCCCATCCCCTCACAGTTACATCACACTGAGAACACACATTAACTTCCTTGATCGCCCCCTAGTGTTAACCCCTTTTCTGCCAGTGACATTTACACAGTAATCAGTGTATTTTTATAGCACTGATCGCTGTATAATTGTGAATGGTCCCAGAAAACTGTCAAAAGTGTCTGATCTGTCTGTCGCAATGTACCGCTAAAAATCGTAGATCGCCGTCATTACTAGTAAAAAACAAAAATGGCATAGAAATGCCATAAATCTTTCCCATAGTTTGCGCAAACCAATCAAAAAATGCTTATTGCGATTTTTTTTACCAAAAATATGTAGAAAAATACGTATCGGCCAAAAATGAGGAACAATTTTTTTTTTTTAAATGGGGATATTTATTTTATCAAAAAGTTAAAAAATATAGTTTCTTTTTCAAAATTGTCGCTATTTTTGTTTACAGTGCAAAAAATAAAAACCGCAGAGGTGATCAAATACCACCAAAAGAAAGCTCTATTTGTGGGGAAAAAAGGACGAAAATGTAGTTTGGGTATAGCATCGCATGCCCGCGCAATTGTCAGTTAAAGCAACGCAGTGCCAAATTGTAAAACGTGCCCTGGTCAGGAAGGGGGTAAAATCTTCCGGGGGTGAAGTGGTTAAAGGAATGCCCTCTTTATGGAACTGAACAGAGAGCTTCCTGGTGAATCCCGGCGGCTGCTCATGTGATCTGCCTATAGGAGTGCCTATACAGTGCCTATAGGAGCTTCTCATTACAAATTCAAATTTATGCTGAAAATAAAAGATTGTCATTATCGACCTGGCACATTTCAGCAGCTACTGAGTCACCTGCAGACAGGACGCTGTGGCGAGCGCGCTTCACACGATGGTTGCGGGGTGACGTCAGTGCACAGAGGTGACAGGATGTCTGTATATGCCACCCCCAACTTCATCTGGAGTCTTCAGAATTATTTTAGAACATGGCTTAAAGAAGAACCCCCACTTCCACCCCAGAAAAAGAAAAAGAAAAGAAGTCTTTAGATGTTTACTTACGTATATAGATTATGCTTCAAGCATTGGCACAGCTGTCATAAGCAATCCCTGTATTTAACCCAGTATGTTTATCTCCTGTGATTGGCAGCTCCATCTAGTGTCCATACTGTGGTATTTACCTGCAATTCCTCAATCAAGAAAATACTTCATTATGACCACTGGATGGCGCTGATGATCATAGGAAATAAACAGCCAAAATACATGGATTTTTTTTATAATGGCTGTGAAAAAAGCTGGGGGGGGGGGGGGGGGGGGTTTGTATTAAACCCAAAGTGTGAAATATTGCAGCTTCATTAGATGTGATGGCTGTATTGATTTTATTTTTTTAGTTTTTTTCCCCCCTGTTCCCACCTAGTGAGATAGCCAGTAACACGCCTCCTGTGTTAGAGTCCCGCCTCTCTGGCTGAAGGTGCAACAGAGACACCTTTGTACAGTAACATTATCAGTCTGGGGGGCAGGGGAGTGCTAGATGTACTTGCAGATTTAGATACACTAACATATTGCAGCCAACCTACAGATCACACTTTATTAGCAGTTATGGAGACAGTTTTATTCCTTTGGGGATAAATGTTATACATAAGTAGATAAAAACTGATCATTGTAAGCACCCCTGTCACTGGTAAATAATTTGTCTCAACCAGTCATCTAGTGCCCAGGGCGAACATGCCAAACTGCGACCCCCCCCCCCCCCCTACGATGTATGAGCAGTATATATTAGTAAAAATACACCTTCCAAAAAAATAAAGCATTAATCTGCATGCATACCCCCTAAGCATAAATCCCCCCTCCTCCAAAGACAAATCTGCACCCTTCTGAAATCCCCCTCCCAGCACAAATCTTTGCTCCCCCCAGTTCCCAATACCCCCCAAATTACTCCATCCAACACGAATCCCATCCCCCAATCTCCTTGTGGCATCCCGGCACCTCACATGATACCACAGTGCCAAGGGCAGCCGTCCCTCCTGCCCACCCCGTGTCCCGGCCCGGGTCTCTACACTCTAACTGCTACATCAACAGGACAGCTTGTTCTTTTGAAACAGAACAGACCTACTGGTCAGATGAAAATATAAGAAAGCCTAAAAAGAAAATGAACGCAGCCATCACATCTAAAGACTTGGTAAGCTGCAATATAATAAATGTTTGCTTTTGGGTTTAATACTTTTTTAACCACTCCCCGCATGGGCTAAAGCAGAATGACGGCCGGGCGGTGGATCTGCTGTCCTGACTGGGCATAATATTATCCGTTTAGCAGGATAAGATGCTGGCGCATGCCCACGGGGGCGTGCAGCGCGGTGATCGGAGGTGTTGTGTGTCAGTCTGACACACTGCATCTCCGATCGTGGTATGAAGCCTCTGACAGACTCTCCTCCTTACCATGTGATCAGCTGTGACCAATCACAGCTGATCCTTGCGTGAACCAGATAAATGACATTCCTTGGTTTCGGCTGACGGCAGGGGCGGACTGACTATTCGGGCCCTCAGGCACTGCCCGAGGGCCCCATGCCACTAGGGGGCCCCATCAGGGTTGCCAGCCTCAGTAAAACCAGGGACAGTATGTAAAAATCTGTGTTTCCCTGAAATATCCCTTACCGGCATTCTTTTGGTCAAAAAATCCCAAGATTATAGTTGCTCCGCCTCTTCAGTACCTTCTTAGTGTGTGTATGTATACTGTGTGTGTGTATACAGTGCTGTGTGGCCCCATAATCTATTGCCTGGGTTCCCCATAATCTCCTATTGCCTGGGGGCCCCATAATCTCCTGTTGCCTGGGTTCCCCATAATCTCCTATTGCCTGGGGGCCCCATAATCTCCTATTGCCTGGGGGCCCCATAATCTCCTATTGCCCGGGGGGCCCATAATCTCCTATTGCCTGGGGGCCCCATAATCTCCTATTGTCTGGGGGCCCCATAATCTCCTATTGCCTGGGGGCCCCCTAATCTCCTATTGCCTGGGGGCCCCATAATCTCCTGTTGCCCGGGGGCCCCATAATCTCCTGTTGCCCGGGGGCCCCATAATCTCCTGTTGCCCGGGGGCCCCATAATCTTCTATTGCCCGGGGGCCCCATAATCTTCTATTGCCCGGGGGCCCCATAATCTGCTATTGCCTGGGGGCCCCATAATCTATTGCCCGGGGGCCCCATAATCTGCTATTGCCTGGGGGCCCCATAATCTCCTATTGCCTGGGGGCCTCATAATCTCCTATTGCCCGGGGGCCCCATGAGTTGTCAGACCGCCCCTGGCTGACAGGGAGAGACGATCGGCAGCTCTCCCTGTCAGAAGGGGGTCTGTGCTGATAATTAGCACATTGATTATCAGCACAGCCCCCATCAGATGTGCCACCACAGCTGCAAATAAGTGCCCATCAGCTGCCAGTCAGTGCAGCACTAAAAAAAATAATGTCAGTGCCAATCAGTGCCCAGCAGTAACACCTGTCAGTAACTCATCAGTACCTCATCATCAGTGCTGCCATTAGTGCCATCTGTCAGTGCAAATCAGTACTGCCTATCAGTGCCACCTGTCAGTGCCCATCACAGCCGCTTGTCAGTGCCAATCACAGCCGCCTGTCAGTGCCAATCACAGCCACCTATCAGTGCCGCCTATCAATGACCATTTTTTCTGCATATCAGTGCCACCTGTTGGTGTCCTTCAGTGCTGCCTATCAGTGCTCATAAATTCTACATATTAGTGCCACCTTATCAGTGCCAACTCATCAGTGCCCCTCAGTGCTGCCTCATCAGTAAAGGAGAAAACCAAATTTTATAACCGAAATGAAGAAAAAAAATAAAACATTTTCCAAAATTTTGGTCTTTATTCATTTGTTTATAGTGCAAAAAAATAAAAACACCAGAGGTGATCAAATACCACCAAAATAAAGCTCTATTTGTGGGAAGAAAATGATAAAAAATGTAGCTTGGGTACAGCGTTGCATGACCGCG
This sequence comes from Rana kukunoris, assembly GCA_029574335.1. Taxonomy (NCBI): domain Eukaryota; kingdom Metazoa; phylum Chordata; class Amphibia; order Anura; family Ranidae; genus Rana; species Rana kukunoris. The sequence goes on from CM056054.1 coordinate 23,615,837, forward strand.
CAATTAACATTTAAAGTGCGACAGCGCTGAAAGCTGGGCCGGAAGGGGCGAAAGTGCCCAGTATTAAAGTGGTTAAACCTGGAAAACTGAGGACATCTTGTGGTGAAAAAGAAGTACTGCTATTAAAAACTTTGGATAGAAGGTAAGTATTGCAGGGTGGGCTACTTATTATTAAAAAAAAGACGGGAATTGAGTTTTAATGGTGTCTTTATATTTCCAGGCCGGAGTTCTCCTTTTTCTCCGAGCCAGAGAATTAGCGCTTGGGGAAAATCTACACATACCTAGAAGCCTGACATAGACTGAGCGCGTCCTGCAGCCATTAGAACCGCAGAAAGCCGCTAATCACTGTAAAAGCTTCTTAGCTTATTTCCCTCAACAATAAGATAGCAATCTTCTGTTCCCCTTTCCCAAACCACATCCCCAGCTCGCCATCGCCTGTGTCGTAAAACTCATCCACGGTATATCGGGTTTCCTGCTTGTGGCGCCATAAAGTACATAGGGGGAAACAAGCAAAGAACCATCAGAGAGCGGAACGCGGCAGTTCAGGGGAGCCGCTTTACCGTAATCTCGCCGTTCTCGTTTCATAAACGTGATTCTGCAAATTCTCATTTCATTTAAAGTTGAACGCGAGTCAGAAAGTGAAATATATTTATATAAATTTAGATATACGCTCACCGGCCACTTTATTAGGTACACCTGTTTAACCACTTCCCTACCCGCCCATAGTCATATGACATCCACAGATGGGATCTCTCATCCTGGGTGGATGTCATAGGACGTCCTGGGCTTCCTGGCTGTCTAGAGGGCGCGCGCTCGCAGCATTGCTCGGGACCCGGTGCGCGTGCCCAGCGGCCACGATGCCCGCCAGGCACCCGTGATTGCCGCAACCACGACAGGAACATAGATCTGTTTGTGTAAACAGCATCAGCCGTGAGGAGACCGATGTGTGTTCCCAGTACAGAGGAACACCGATCAGTCTCCTCCCCTTGTGAGTCCCCTCCCCCTACAGTTAGAATCACACACTAGGGAACATACTTAAAGCGGGATTCCACCCACGTTTTTTTTCCTTAAGTCAGCAGCTACTAACACTGTAGCTGCTGACTTTTTATAAGGACACTTACCTGTCCTAGGCGCCCGCGATATCTGTCCCCGACGGCGTTCGCTCGGTCCTGGCGCCTCCATCCTTACTAAGGGAAGAAGGTAGTGAAGCCTTATGGCTTCCTACTTACGGTTTCCTACTGCGCATACGCGACTTGCACGTCGCTTTGTGATTGGGCGGCTGCCTCCTGGGATACACAGAGTTCCCAGAAGGCAGCGCGGCTCATTCTCAAGAAGACACGGCGACGAAGGACGAACCTGAAGATCCACCGCGGTGGAAGAAGAGGCAGAAGAGCTACTTCCGCATAGCAACTGCCCTTTCAGGTGAGTATACAATATTTTTTCTTTATTTTTTTTAAAGATTTTTAGGAAAAAAAACTAAAACGGGTGGAACTGCACTTTAAGCCCTTCAGCACCTCCTAGTGTTAACCCCTTCCCTGCCAGTCACATTTACACAGTAATCAGTGCAGTTTTATAGCACTAATCGCTGTATAAGTGTGAATGGTCCCAAAAATTTGTCAAAAGTGTCCAATATGTCCGCCGCAATGTCACGGTCACAATAAAAATTGCAGACCATTACTAGTAAAAAAAAAAAAATGCATTCAATCTATCCCCTATTTTGTAGACGTGATAACTTTTGCACAAACCGATCAATATAGGCTTATTGCAATTTTTTTTTTTTTACCAAAAATACGTAGAAGAATACGTATCGGCCTAAACTTTGGACATTTTGTTTTTTATAGATTTTTTGGGGATAATTATTATAGCAAAAAGTAAAAAATATTGAATTGTTTTCCAAATTTTCGCTCTTTTTTTGTTTATAGCACAAAAATAAAAACCGCAGAGGTGATCAAATACCACCAAAAGAAAGCTCTATTTGTGGGAAAAAAGGACGTCAATTTTGTTTGGGAGTCGCGTCGCAGGACCGCGCAATTGTCAGTTAAAGCAACGCAGTGCCGACAGGGGTAATAACCCTCCCTTGCGCTATACAAAATTAAAAAAATGCTTTTGCCTATAGTTCTACTTTAAATCATAACTTCGCTCTCTCAATCAGTGTTGACTATTTTTAACTGAAGGGGGGGGGGGACTGACATGGGGAAATGATAGATCGCTGTTCATACTTTGTATGAACATACGATAAGTAATTTCTCCCCCTGAAAGAACCGGGAGCTGTGTGTTTATACATACAGCTCCCGGTTCTCGCTGTGTCACGAGAGATCACGGGTGGCCGGCGGTCAACTCACTCCGGGGGAGAGCAGCACGCGCCCCTAGTGGCCACAGGGTGAAGTGACGTAAGATAACGTCGCTTCGCCCAGCTGAGCCATGCTGTCGCAGTAAAACTGCAGCGGCTGGTCGGCAAATGGTTAAAGGGGTTGTAAAGATTTGATTTTGATTTTCTAAATAGGTTCCTTTAAGCTCGTACATTGTTGGTTCACTTACCTTTTCCTTCCATTTCCCTTCTAAATATTTTTTTTCTTTAAATTTCTCACTTCCTGTTCCTCCTGAGTAAGCTTGCCCCCATCATCCGAGCCGTTCTGGCTGGGGGTTAGTCAGTGTGCCCCCCCCCTCTCTTGGGACTACATCCCTGCGGGGAGAGGTTGTGAGCGTGCACAGCATCAACCTGCAGGGATGTAGTCCCAAGGGGGGGAGCACGCTGACTAACCCCCAGCCACAATGGCTCAGATAATGGGGGCAAGCTTACAGGAAGTGAGACATTTGGACAAAGAAAAAATACATTTAGAAGAGAAATCTCTCCCCCCTCAATAGGCTTTCTCCACACCAGGGAGAAAGCCTTGCATTACTGTGTGGAGTTACAGACAGAAGAACAGGAAGTGAGGGTTTCTCAGAAAAAGTTAAGACATTTTAAAGCAAAATGGAAGGATGAGGTAAGTGAAGGAGGACTGCACTAAGGTAAAGGAAGCTATTTAGGGGGGGAAACAACCTTTAAGGAACCTATTTAGAAAATAAAAAAACAAACCTTCACAACCCCTTTAAGCAAAATATGGTTAGAATTTGTGTTGACCGGGCGAATGCTTGTGACCCCATAGTGTAATTGCACACGCCCGCTACCATCTCTATTCAATACAATGGATAATCTGTCCTCCTGCACTATAAATGTCTTATAACAGGCCGGCACATTATAACATTTTCTGCTGCTGAACGTTCTGATGGACGACGTAAGGAAATTGGCACTTTTTGGATTGAGGATGAAAGTACAGTGAGTTCTACAGGATACTGATAGTTCTCATAAAATCAATAGCAGGATGTCACGTCTATTCATTATGTCTATTTTAATTTTAAATATTCATTTTTTTTTTGGCCCGAGGGCCCCTTACAGAACATGATTTCATGACGTCTCTTTAATAAGGGACAGTCTTTTGTTCCAGCACAGCTTTATTTTACCATCCCCATTTTTTTGATTTGATGAGAGATGCAAATGAAGCTGTTTTGTGAAATTCCATCTGTTAAGAGCTGCGAATACCACATTCAGCAGCCTTGTCAAACCCCGCTGACGTGTCGTCCGGGGCCGCTCTGAAAGCTTTTAGGAATATTAAATAATATGTTTTATTTATTTTCCTTGCGTGGCTGTTAGCGGGACTTTGGATGGGAGCCGCGGTTTGGTGGCAGAGGCAGAGTCCTTAATTTCTTCCCCAAGAGCAAACCGCTGGCACTGTGTACAGGTCCAAAATCCTCGTCAGAGTCTTGGAGAGATGTGCGCGGTACAGGATGTTCCTGGCAGCAGCCCCGACTGTTGGATTCCTGCAGATGTGTGTACACTCTATGCCAGCTTTTCTCAACTGGGGTGCCGCTGCACCCTGGGGTGCTGTTTGGGTTCACCCGGGGTGCCGCGAACAGCATCATGAAGGCTCCTTGACCCTCCCTGCACTAAGGAAAAGGAGCCTTGACTGCTGGATGCATGGCAATCAAGTGGGGCGTCAACATAAGCAGGGAGTCGGAGTGGCTCTGCTGGGAGTGGCTACAATAGCACAAGGTGAGGGGGCTGGGCCAGAACTCTAGAAAAAGTTACGCAGAGGCATGTCCCACTACTTCCGAAGAATTTGACGTCATGGTTCCATAGTGTAGGCCAGACACCACCACTATAACAACCAATGAAGCTCTAGGGACAGGATGTCCTGGTCGCACCACGTCAAATCAAGATGCTGATTGTAATGGAAGGGCCCGTGGGACCCAGAAGCTCTTAGAAAGTATGAGATACTCCTGTTTCAGCTTCCCCGATGCCTCTTATGTGTAGATCACCCTGTGTCTCTAATAGGGGCACAGGGTGAATGAGAACCCCACTATGGTCTGTGCTAGTCAGATTTAATGTAGTATATATTGTATATTATTGTATATATATTGTGTGTTGGCTGTACTGTACTATAAAGCTTGCTGTGATGAGGTGGGGTGTGATTGAATTCTATTGTCTATTGTGGTAATTAAGTCTGCTACTGTGATAATGTGTATTGTAAGTTAACAGACAGCCTAAAGGTCAGATGTCTGAGTCATCAGCTGTGGTTAATTAGCTCATGTAAATTAGGTCAGGGCCCGGAGTCAGGATGTCTGCTAAACCAGCATCCGGTTGGAGGTGAACCACTTGGCCTTCAGAAGAAAGATCAAAACCCATCTCTTCTGAGGGAAAAAAAGGATACCAAGAGCCCAGAGGAGATTCAGTTTGCATGTGTTGCGCTATATAAGTTTCTCACTCACTCACTCACTCACTCACTCACTCACTCACTCACTCACTCACTCATTCACTCACTAAAGAGATGTATTAAGGAAGATGTGTATTGGGGGGGCTTGTTAGGTAAACATTGTGTGATGCTGTGGGTGGAGTTGGGTCATTGTTCATTTGGTTACTGCAGTTTCCTAAACTGTATATAAGAGCTTGTATTTCTCAATAAAGGGTCGGACCTGCTGGAAACCTAACAACAAGAGCTGTGTCTCGTTATTATTTTGGGTCTTGTTTGCCGGATTGTGGGTGTCCCTAGCTGCTTTGTGTTCGGGAATGGAATATCCTAAACGGCTTTAACCTCTGTCCCATTTGGGGTTCCGTTACACTGATCAAGGGCAGGCAGCATACAGGACCACCCTAAGCATTCAACCTCCTGCATACTACCAGGCTGCTGGAGTAAGAGGAGGCTGTGATGAGAAAAGGGGACTCTGTGTAAAGGGGAGTCTAATGTATAGGGGGGACTCTTATGTATTGTTGTTGTTCAGTCATGTCTGACTCTTCGTGACCTCATGGACCAGGCTTTTCTGTCCTCCACTGCCTCCCGGAGCTTGCTTATTATCATGTTCATTGTTTTGGTGATGCCATGATCTAGCCATCTTGTTTTCTGTCGCCCTCTTCCCATTTTTCCTTCCATGTTTCCCAGAATCAGGGTCTTTTCCAGTGGGTCCTCTTTTCGCATTAGGTGGCCAAAGAGCTTCAGGATCTGTCCTTCCAGTAAATATTCAGGGTTCATTTCTTTCAGGATTGACTGGTTTTATCTTCTTGCCATCCAAGGGACTTTCAAGAGTCTTCTCCAACACCATAGTTCAAAAGCATACATTTTTCGGTGTTCAGTTTTACTTATGATCCAACTTTCACAATTTTTTGTTGCAGGAGATGCCTAAAATCTGACTTGTGTCTTAGGCAGACTTCTGAGAAAATTGATGAGCCAATGACACAAGCAGGAAATGATGTTTCCGGGGAGTGGTCAGTACATATTCTGTATACAGAACAACTCTATATAGCCATATTGCAATGCATTCTCAGAAAATGACAGTGCTGCAGATCGAAAAGGAAAGAAAGGGGGGTGAATGGCAAATGTATGCTTGTGACACATCCAGTATATATGAGAAAAGAAAAAGGGGGTTCCCCTGGGTGGACTTTTAAGGCACTAATAGTATTCCAAAATATACAGGATATTGAGAGTAAAAAAAATATAGTTTTATTCACAATTATAAATATTTAGTTTGGGGGCTCTCTACATCATATCACTTTACATGAGGCGGCGTACACACGACCGAGGTTCTCGCTGGAAACCAGCGAGAACCTCGCTGGAAGCTGCATTCCAGCGAGGACCTCGGCCGTGTGTACGCTCTCGGCGAGCTTCCCGTCGGGAAGCCCGTCGAGCAGAAATAGAGAGCACGCTCTCTATTTCCTCGACGGCCCGCCTGGATGAATGGCTGGTTGCCATTCCCGACGGGCGGGTCGCCGATTTCGACGGCCGGCAGAGAACCTCGACGGGCGGAACGATGTGTTCTGCCCGTCGAGGATCTCTGCCGTGTGTACACGGCCTAAGAGCAATGTATTAGGCCACTAAGGGTCCAGGTATAAAATACCTTCAACCCTTAGCATAGAAAAGTTAAAGCGAACATGTTCAATAACTTAGGGCGTGAGCCCATGGACTTATAACAATGTATGTCAAGCACGTAGTAAATAAGGATAATGTTGGCAAATAAGTTGCATAAGAGAGGCAAATATAGCTCAGCTAAATTGAGTGTATGTCCCTTTAAGATATTCCACAGCGAACAACCAAAGACACAATGGCCTAGATTCACGTAGGGCGGCGTAACTATGAGCGGGCGTAACATATCGTATTTACGCTATGCCGCCGCAACTTGCAGTATTCTCAAAGCACTTGCGTCCTAAGTTACAGTGGCGTAACGTAAATGTGCCGGCGTAAGCGCGCCTAATTCAAATGGGAAAGAGGTGGGCGTGTTTTATGCAAAATAATCGTGACCCTACGTAATTGACGCTTTTAACGAATGGCGCATGCGCCGTCCGTGGACGTATCCCAGTGTGCATGCGTCGGAAAGAATGCCTAAGATACGTCGCACACTGCCTACGACGTGAACGTAACTTACGCACAGCCCTATTCGCATACGACTTACGCAAACGACGTAAAAAGATACGCTTGTTCCGACGTCCATACCTTGCATGGGCTGCGCCACCTAGAGAGTAGCTTTGTCTTCACGCCGGCGTATGTCTTACGTAAACGGCGTTACTAATTGCGACGGGCGCACGTACGTTCGAGAATCGGTGTATCTAGCTCATTTGCATATTCGACGCGGAAATCAACGGAATCGCTAACCAAGCGGCCAGCGTAAATATGCACCCAAGATACGACGGCGTAGGAGACTTACGCCGCTCGTATCTTGGCCGAATTTATGCATAACTGATTCTGAGACGGCGCAGATTCGGACTTGCGACGGTGTACGTGGAGATACGCCGGCGTAAGTCTTTGAGAATCTGGCCCAATAAGTAATCTTAAGCAGTTGGTTAATATTAAGTAAGCCGGTTTAAACACAGTACTTGCTGGAAGCAATATATAAAGCAGGTAATTCTAGAGCAGTAGTAAGTGCTACTTATCCGTTTGCAGAGCTTGAATGTTGTAGTATCTTTAGCAGCAAGGTTTCTGTAGTGCAGGGTTCCCTGGAGGGCAGCAACTTGTAGCAAGGTTAACAGCGTAGATCCAGGTGTGGATGGTTCCCAGTTTAGGGAAAGACAGTAGCTGTAGTTTAGAACAGGGGTCTCCAAACTGCGGCCCGAGGACCAGATGTGGCCCATTGCTAGCCTTTATCCGGCCCTTGGGGCACAACTCCTCCCACTGACATGAGGCACTGTTCCTCCCATTGACACCAACAATGGGGCACTATATCATCCACTAATACCAATGATGGGATACTATTCCTCCTATTAATAGGGGGAATACTCCTCCTCCTATTGACCACCAACCCTGAGGCCATATTTGTTCTCACTGATGCCGGGCCCGTGACACTAGTAGGGGGAATACTCCTCCTCCTATTGACCACCAACCCTGAGGCCATATTTGTTCTCACTGATGCCGGGCCCGTGACAGTTTCTTCCCCCTGCTGGCCCCAATCCGGCCCTCCTAAAGTCTGAAGGGCAATAAAGTGGCCCTTTGTTTGAAAAGTTTGGAAACCCCTGGTTTAGAAGTAGCCAAGCCGGCTAAGGCCGACAATAATAGAACCCCGTTTGAATGGGGCCAGAAGCCTTTATAGGCAGCAGACAGGTGGCTGGAGAAAACAGCAGTGATCCATGGCGCACTTACTCTTTCCAGGCTGGAACGCACGTGGCGCCGGGCGATGACGTCATCGCGCGGTCGCCGTATGCGTTCCAGTGTGGAAAGCGTAAGGTTACCCCTGCTAATATGAGGGGTAACCTTACGCAGTACCGTCGGATGCCATCGGGTGCCGTCGGATGCCATGTTAAGTATGGCGTCGGGTCAGCGTCGGCTTTTTCTGTCGCTTACGTCGTTTTACTAACTCGTTCGCGAATAGGGCATTGCGTAGTGACGATCACGTTGTTTTGACGTCGGTTTCAACGACGCTTTCCGACGTGAGCTGGAGCATGCGCACTGGGCTTTTTCCCTGGCCGGCGCATGCACAGTTCGATCGGCGCGGGGGCGCGCTTAATTTAAATACAAGCCACCCCCTTTGAATTATGCGGCCTTACGCTGGGCCATTTACACTACGCCTCCGCAAACTACGGAGCAAGTGCATGGAGAATACGGCACTTGCTCTGCTACGTTGCGGCGGCGTAGTGTAAATGGCTTACGCTACGCCAGCGAAATTCTATGAGAATCTGGCCCTTAGTGTTAATCTCCCAAAATGAGGGAAATTTACCTCCTAGACAGTTGTCCCCAAAACACGTGCCTGCATTGGAAGATTTCCCTCTTTCTTGTTCTGGGGACAACGTCAATATTTTGTCATCACCAGTAGAGGGGCAAATCTCCTCTATGGTGGGTTTGAAATGAATAAAAACTTGACAGAATGTCTAACCTGTAGATTAGGCTCTTAATGGGTGAGAACACAAAACAAATTTTCCTGTATAAAAAATGACAAGATATGACAACACGGCCGCCTGCTACGTTCATATGATCGGCATGTATGTTGCTGCACAATACCGATTACCAGGCAGCCGGCGTCTTCCACGGTGGCACGCGATTTTCCTTTCAAACAATGTCAAATTTTTTCGCAGTGCATTTCACTCTGACAGAAGCGGTTTCCCCAGTGTTTGGGAACAATGGCGTAGTAATTACCATGATATTAATCATCGGAGGGGCCTGGTGGGAACAAGAGAAAATGGATGTATTTTTATTGTTCGCTCGGTGTTGAATAGACGGCATCTGTAGTTCTGTGCTCCCAGGAGGGCTGAAAGTGTGATGCATCATAAACCACCACTTCTGCACGGAACGCCTTTTCATTGTACGTACGGCGGTTATGAAAGTTGTTTTTCCTTGTGTACATCTGTTATGAAAGTGTTATGAAAGTTGTTTTTCTTTGTATACAGTGAATGGGATCGCAGCTTCTCGACTGTTGAGGAGCATAGACCATAGACATACCCGTCTGAAACACCATGCAGAATAGACATGTGCATTCGTTTTCGTTAGAATGCATTTTCGTCCGAAAATCTGTTTTTTTCATTATCGTTTTAACAAACGATAACGAAAGCGCAAAGAAACGAAAACCGAAAGATCCGACATAAAAAATGCTTTATTTTCGTTTTCGTTGCGGTAAAAATTCGATATAGAAAGACTCGACATTATAGGGAAAAGATTCGACATCATAGAGAAAAGATTCAACATCATAGAGAAAAGATTCGACATTACAGAGAATAGATTTAGATTTATGAGAAAACAGATTCGACATTATAGAGAATAGATTCAACATTATTACTAGTCATACAACATTAGAATTCTTGTAGGCGGAATATTCAAATGGAAATGTACGATTCAACGTAAACTTTCGACGTTGAATATTCTTTTGACCATTCGACAGAAACCAAGTATTATTGGATTTTCGGACGAAAGCTATTCCCTAACGAAAAACAAAATAAATCAAAACGAGTAACTAAATACATTTATTTTCCAAACGAAAACGAAAAAACAAAACAAAATATTCCAGTCTGCACATGTCTAATGCAGAACATGCCTAGACCACGTTTAGACTCTTTCCCAACAAAGATACTAGAACAGCTTTTGTTGATTCATATAAGAAACTTAATCCAACAATGTTGGAACCGACTGATAATTTGCAATTGACAACCCAAATTAAAGGGACGGACCAGTTCAGCGGACGAATCCGATCGTGTGTATGGGCTAGCGGACATGTCTGACCAGTGGACAAATTTTAAAGCATGCATTAAAATTTGTCCGCCGGAGACATGTCCGTCGGATATGTCCGCTGGTTAGTACACTAACCAGCGGACGTAACTGCCCGCACAAGCGTCGAATGGATGCGACTCATGCGTGGATGTTTTTTACTTCCTGGTGCAGTGACGTAGCGGTGTCAACGTCACCGCCACGTCACCGCGATGTCTGCCGGCGGGGATTTTGATCCGATGGTGTGTACACGCTGTCGGATGAAAATCCGGAGGAAACATGTCCGCCGGAAACGGTCCGTCGGACAGTTTCAGCGGACACGTCCCTCCGTGTGTACGCGGCCTCAAACATGAGATCTGGGGTCAAAAAGACCTCACATTTCATATTTAGGCTTAAATGAAAAAGAAAAAAGAAATGTTGTCATTTGAAAAAAGGTAAACAAAAAATGTCTCTTTAAGACGCTGGGCGGGACTGACGTTTTGACGTCACTTCTGCCCAGCAGAGCTATGGGTCTTTTTTAATGACATTAAGAAAAAAACGTGTGTACGCGGCATAACCCTAACTCTAGCCCTAACCCTAAGGCCGCGTACACACGATCAGACATGTCCGATGAAACAGGTCCGACGGACCGTTTTCATCGGACATGTCTGAAGTGGTCTGTTGGTCTGATATGTGTACACACCATTGGACCAAAATCCCCTCAGACCAGAACGCGGTGACGTAGAACACACCGACGTGCTGAAAAAAAATGAAGTTCAATGCTTCAAAGCATGCGTCGAATCAATTCGACGCATGCGCGGGATTTTGGTCCGATGGTTGGGCGTAATAACCATCGAACCTGTCCGACGGACAGGTTTTCAGCGGACAAGTTTCTAAGCATGTTTAGAAACTTTTGTCTGCTGGAAAACTGTCCGATAGGCCGTACACACGATCGAACATGTCTGCTGAAACTGGTCTGCGGACCAGTTTCAGCGGACATGTTCGAACGTGTGTACGCGGCCTAACATTTTTGAACAAACACATATAACAAAACACTTTCGGCAAACCTCCCAACTTTTTGAGATGGGAACGAGGAAAACCTATTAGCAAAAGTATGTAGGCATAAGACACACCACCTGCATGCCCCCTTAAGCCTGGCAGTCACAGCTTAGCCCCACTCTGAAAAGCGATCGGCGGTGAATGGGCAACTGCGAACCGAGCCTTATGTCGCGTACACACGATCATTTTTTGTGATGAAAAAAAAACGACGTTTTCTGTGAAGTAAAAAACAACGTTTTTGAAACGTCACTTTTCAAAGACGATGTTGCATACACACCATCGTTTTTTCACAAAAAGCGAGGTTACGTTCACCACTCTTTTCCATTGAAGCTCGCTTCATAACCAGCTTCTGGGCATGCGCGGGTTGAAAAACGTCGTTTTAAACGACGTTTTTGCTACACACGGTGACTTTTTGTGAAACAAAAAACGACGTTTTGAAAAACGACACAAAAAATTCAAGCATGTTGGAATTTTTTTTTGGTCGTTTTTTTTAACACAAAAAACAACGTTTTGCCCACACACGATCAATTTAAATGACGTTTTAAAAAACGACGTTTTTTTTCATCGCAAAAAACGACCGTGTGTACGCGGCATTACATTGTTCCCAGCTATCTCTGAAGACTAGAGAACCACACCCCCAGGGGCGGACTGACCATTGAGGAACTCGGGCACTGCCCGAGGGCCCCATGCCATTAGGGGGCCCCATCAGGGTTGCCAGGCTCATTAAAACCAGGGACAGTATGTAAAAATCTGTGTTTTTTTTACATCTGTCCCTGATATGTCCAAAACCTACATGCTTTTGATGTGAAAATCCTGAGATTTTAGCTTCCCCGCCTCTGTACTGCCACCTGGCTTGGTGCCCATCTGTAAGCCCGGGGGCCCCATAATCTTCTAATGCCCGGGGGCCCCATGAGTTGTCAGTCCACCCCTGCACACCCCTCTATGTTTTGCAGAATGGGAGAATGGGAGGTGCTAGCAGTCCTATCCAGGGTGACAACGTGGCTCGTTCAGTGATAGAATAGAGTGAACGTTGTCACCCTAGGACAGGAAGTATGTTACTGACAGGATCACCAGGTGAAAATAAACACAAAAAGTCTTAAAAAAATAAAAAATGCACCACAAACTGAAGACCAAATCCCAGCTGACCATCAACTTTTTTTCCATAGGCATCACATGCTCATGAAAAGAGGCAACTGAACAACACCATGAGCTCAATTAACCCGACATTAACCCCTCTCAGTTTCCTGCTGATCATCTTTCTCCCTTCACAGCGAAACCTATCAGACGCGGCGCAGAGGATAAGGACCCCATTTCCTGCTTCGTCATACGATTCTCTTCCAGGCAAATTAGAAATGGAGTCACAATGAAGTATAATTCATCTGTAATCATATTAGCGAATGGCGATACAAGTCGGTTTAATAGCTCGGTATGATATCCTAGCCTTGGGATTTGATAATTTAATTGCGCAGACAGACATGGCAAGACAATTTCACTCCAGCGGCTTGAAAAGAGTGAGCGCCACTGCTATTCATAGTCCTAATCGGATCATTCTGTATGGGAACTCTGCAGCTAAGCATGGATGAGAAGAATGTCATTCTCATCTGCATAAATTAATATTTGATTTGTATAAATTATGCATGAAATAGAGGGGGTGCGGAAAAAAAAAAACTTTTTTTTTTTTTTTTTTTTCGAGAATGAGAAACAATTAAACAAAAAAAATCTCTGCACGCTTCTTATTTTATTGGCTATACATAAATTTATATTTATCCGCTTACTCATTTGACACGGATGTTGCTGGGGAGAAAATAACACGTTCCTACTTCGTGTGAAATGTCTCGCCATCTATTTCTTTAAAAAGTAACTCCACTTTTGTTGAAAAAAAAATGTACATTGCATTGATAACAATGATTGACTCCTCCTGAGGAAGCGGCTTATGCTGCGAAACATGTAGAGGACTGTGCCAAGATCTACACTTCAGTGCCCATTGGAATCCTTGGGGCTCAATGACCTTTTGAAATCTCTTGAATGAAAAATGCATGGTTGTAACTACCGTGTTTCCCCCGAAAATAAGACCTACCCGAATAGTAAGCCCTACTGTAATTTTTGGAGAAGGCTGCAATATAAGCCCTCCCCCGAAAATAAGCCCTAGTTTGGGGTTGTGTGGTCTAGACTGTGTATTTTTCTTTGGTGAATACCTTTGTTGCGGCGCTGCTCAGCTGATGATCCCCGCTGCTCTCCTCCTTCTCTTCTGTCAGTGCGTATCTCGGCCCCCCTCCCTCTGTAGTGCTCAGAGCAGGAAAAGACCATTCAGGTGGTACATGGAAGCGCCAATCGTCGCTCAGCAGATTCTCCGCTGCTCTCCTTCTGCCAGCTGTCAGCAGGGGATCTCGGGGCCCCTCCCTCTGCAGTGCTCAGAGCATGGAAGACCGATCAGGCGGGTCACGGAAGGACCAAGGAAGGCGCTGTAGCGAGGTACGGTGCACACTTTACATTGTATGGGGGCTGTAATACAGTGCATTTTAACTCTGTTCTAGGAGATGGGGAGAGAAGACAAGCCCTACCCCGAAAATAAGCCCTACTGGGTCTTTTGTAAAAAAAAATAATATAAGACCCGAGTTTATTTTCGGGGAAACACAGTATTGTTTGCACACAGCCCCTTTTTGTAAATTGTCTTCTTCCCTGATTTTAAAGTGGTTGTAAACCCCTTCGGTGCTTACCTGTAGGTGCTTGAAATATCTCTGAGACCTACACGGTCTCGGAGATATTTGCAATTTCCCAGAGCGCCGCCGCCTTCTGGGCACGCGCCGTCTTGAAAGGGCACTCTCTGTGCCGTTTTAAGCCTAGGTCATGCTGTGAAAAGTGGCTCCCGTCGGAATGACGTCATCGACGCTCCAGCTAATCACAGCGCCGGAGCAGCGATACCCGGGAGTAACCTCCGGGAGAGATGTCGCCGCTGGAGGGGGGGACAAGGACCGCTTTAAAATCTGTCTGATGGACACCTGTCCGTCGGACCAAAACGATGGTTAATACACAAAAGTATCGGACCAAAAACCCGCACATGCTCAGAATCAAGTCGACGCATGCTTGGAAGCATTGAACTTCGTTTTTTCAGCACGTAGTTGTGTTCTACGTCACCGCGTTCTGGTCTGATCGGATTTTTGGTCCGATGGTGTGTACGCACATCAGACCATCAGACCACTTCAGCGTGGTCCAATGAAAACGGTCCGTCGGACCATTCTCATCGGACCGGTCTGATCGCGTGTACGTGGCCTAATAACACACAACATCTTTGATTTCAGAAATATGTTTACAATGGAATTCGATGTAAAAATTAGATTTAAATTTGAATTAAAATTTTAGAAATTTGGATGTTTATACTGTGAGAATATTAATTCGGAACGAAACAAACTGCACATGTCTAATGATATGTACATACACTGTATGTGTACAGTTAATAGAAAACATTTGCTGAAGATAATGGTCCTTTAAAAGGCAGAACCACGAACTGCATGTCTCCGATATCTGCCACCGATGACAATGCTAATCTTCTCTGATGGTGTCGGAGGAGATCTGGCAGCAATCTGGTTGTTCACAGCTCAACACCACAGCATGACACTTGGCACTACCAGTGCAGACCAGATGCTTGTCGTCCCTTTCATGGCACCTGCACTCTCTGTCATCCCAGCCAACCTACATGGGTAACTAGGAACTCTGACTCCCAAACTTTGGCTAATTGATATACACTATAATACCAAAAGTTTTGGGACACCTGCCTTTACACGCCCATGAACTTTAATGGCATCCCAGTCTTAGTCCGTAGGGTTCAATATTGAATTGGCCCCGCCCTTTGCAGCTATAACAGCTTCAACTCTTCTGGGAAGGCCGTCCACAAGGTCTAGGAGTGTCTATGGGAATGTTTGACCATTCTTCCAGAAGAGCATTTGTGTGGTCAGGCACTCATGTGTAGGACAAAACAAGCTCAGACCATCGAGATGCAGAATCTCTCCAAGTGCTAGCACCGGCTCAGCACCACCACCCCGTGGTCCATCCCGACCCCTTACCACGTAATAAGCTGGCAATGACTGCTGATCATGTGATGTAAACACAGCTGTAATCGGCTATTTCTTCTCCTCACACTGAGAAAAAAAAGGCCTATCACCGGCGGCTGTTAGAGGGACATCGATCCCAATCAAAGAGAGCAGCCGCCTGCTCATTTGTGCCACCTGTGCCACCTGCCAGTGCCGCCTAGCAGTGCACAACAGTGCGCCTTCCAGTGCCCACCAGTGCCACCCATCAGTGCCCACAGTGCCACACATCAGTGCCACCTATCAGTGTCACCAATAAGTGTCACTTACCAGTGCCGCCCATAAATGTCACCTACCAGTGCCCATAAGTGTCACTTACCAGTGCTGCCCATAAATGTCACCTACCAGTGCCCATAAGTGTCACTTACCTGTGCCCATAAGTGGCACCTACCAGTGCCCATCAGTGCCATCAGTGGTACCTATCAGTAACACTCATCAGTGCAACCTTATCTGTGCCCATCAGTACCGCCTCATCTGTTCCCATCAATACCGCCTTATCTGTGCCCATCAGTACCACCTCATCTGTGCTCATCAGTACCACCCTATCTGTGCCCATTAATACCACCTTATCTGTCCCCATTAGTGCCGCCTTATCTGTGCCTATTTGTGCCCACCAGTGCAGCCTATCAGTGCCCACCAGTGCCGCTTCATCAGCACATATCAATAAAGGAGAAAAATTATCTGTTTGCAAAATTTTATAACAAACTCTGATGCCGCGTACACGATCATTTTTTAGCATGAAAAAAAAATAGTTTTTCAGCATGTCCAAAAAACGAAGTTTTTCCAACTTCATCATTAAAAACAACGTTGCCCACACACCATCGTTTTTAAAAAATGATGAACAAAGCGCGGTGACGTACAACGGCATTCTAAGGCTGCATTCACACCTAAGCGACACCCAGCGCGGCGTTTTGTACCGCGATTTGCCACGACAAATTGCGGCGTTTTTTCCCGCGATTTGCCGTGACAAAACGCGTCGTTTTAACTGAATCTTAGCAGATAATGATCTTACAGGTCATTATCTGCTATGCCGAACGCCGAAGCCGCCTGAATACGCGCGACAAAAAAGGGTCCGGGACTTTTTTTAGCTTCACGCGATTGGCGTTTCGGCGTTCGGCGTGGAGATGTGAACCATCTCCATAGAGATTAGTGTTATTTCACCCATCCAGCGTATCTGAGCGTCACACTTCAGGCGTTTTGTCGCTCAGGTGTGAATGGAGCCTTAAGATGAAGTTCTATTCGCCTTTGGGCTGCTTTAGCTGATTCCGTGTTATATTAGCTGATTCCGTGTTAGTAAAAGAAGATTCGCTCTTTTTTGTCTGTTACAACTACCATTATGAACAGTTGTTTTACCAGAACGAGCGCTCCCGAAAAACGACAACGTTAAAAAATGCAGCATGTTCAAATTTTTAATTTTTTTTCGTTTTTCAGAACCTGAAAAATTATGTGAAGCCCACACACGATCATTTTAAATGACATTTTTCAAAAACTACGTTTTTTTCATGCTGAAAAATGATCGTGTGTACGCGGCATGAAACATGATTTTTTTTTCTTCAAAAATTTCCATTTTCTTTTGTTTGTTTAGAAAAACAAAAAAAATCACAGCGGTGATAAAATACCACCAAAAAAAAAGCTCTATTTGTGTGAAAAAAAATGATAACAATTTCATTTGGGTACAGTGTAGTATGTCCGCGCAATTGTCATTCAAAGTGCGACAGCGCTGAAAATTGGTCTGGGCAGGAAGGGGGTTTAACCACTTAAGGACCGCCTACTGCACATATACGTTGGCAGAATGGCACGGCTGGGCCTGCGGCGCACTCCCGTGACCTGGTCCGAAGCTCCAGGACCGGTACCGCGGGATTCGCGGACCCGATCGCCGCTGCAGTGCGGCGATCCGTCCCTGGAGCTGAAGAACGGGGAGAGCCGTGTGTAAACACGGCTTCCCCGTGCTTCTCCGTGTGGTTAACTCCCAAACTGCAACTGTCATTTTCAAAGTAAACAATGCAATTTAAATGCATTTTTTGCTGTGAAAATGACAATTGTCCCAAAAATGTGTCAAAATTGTCCGAAGTGTCCACCATAATGTCGCAGTCACGAAAAAATTCGCTGATCGCCGCTATTAGTAGTAAAAAAAAAAAAAAATGTATAAAAATGCAATAAAACTATCCCTTATTTTGTAAACGCTATAAATGTTGCGAAAACCAACTGATAAACGCTTATTGCGATTTTTTTTTTACCAAAAATACGTAGAAGAATACGTATCGGCCTAAACTGAGGAAAAAAAAATGTTTTTTTTTTTAATATATTTTGGGGGGATATTTATTATAGCAAAAAGTAAAAAATATTGCATTTTTTTTTAAATTGTCGCTCTATTTTTGTTTATAGCGCAAAAAATAAAAACCGCAGAGGTGATCAAATACCACCAAAAAGTGGGAGCTGTGGTGGCTCAACGTGATTGGCACTGCGCTGACAAGCCATTCACCTCTGCAGCCAAGGGTTCGGATCCCGGTCTCGGCTACATGTGAATTGAGTTTGGTGGTCTCAGCCCGGCTCCCGGTGGGTGTGCTATGCAAGGTACGCCTGTGCTTAGTACGCCCACCCCCCCCACAAAAACCACCACACTTGCACACACACGAAATTGGTTTAAAAACACATGCACTTTGGCCATGCGGTCTCTTAAAATAAAGAGAGGCGAAGGACCTACGGGGCTGGCTGGGTGGGCTAGGCCCCCTCACTCCCTCATAGGGGGAGTCCCTCTGCCCCATTGGGGTCCCGTTGGGCCCCAGTTGGGCTCCCAAGAGGAGCAGGTAGGGCGGGGTGAGTGGGAGGCCCCCCTTCACACCCGCCATTGCCACCAGGGGCATGAAGAAGGATGGCGATTGCCTCCGGGGGGAGGGTCTGCCTACTCCCAACTCCTGCAGTCCGGCTCCTCTCTCTCGAGTTCACGCACAAAATACACTTTAAAAAAAAAAAAAAAAAGTATGGCCGTCGTTCCCGCGTCGAATGTCAACGTCTTTTAAAAGAAAAAAATACCACCAAAAGAAAGCTCTATTTGTGGGGAAAAAAGGACGCCAATTTTGTTTGGGAGCCACGTCGCACGACCGCGCAATTGTCAGTTAAAACGACGCAGTGCCGAATCGCAAAAAGGGGCAAGGTCCTTTACCTGCATTTTGGTCCGGGTCTTAAGTGGTTAAGTGCCCTGTATGGAAGTGGTTAAAGGAAGAAAGAACCCAACCGTGAAATAAATACAATTAATAAATAAAATTATTATAATAATTAAAAAAATCTTAAAAATCTAGTAGAAGAAAGTAGCTAAAAAAAAATGATCATTGGATAGTTTAGATTTTGTTTTTCTTATGAAAGATTGTAAACTCTTCTGAATGGTCCATTCATTATAAAAGATCTAATAAATATGCAAATTAATATTTTCAGCTTTCTTAGACCTCTTCCCAACACTCTGTTCTTCTTAGATTACTGTAAAAAATGAGTTTGACATTCCACACTCTCCGAAAACCACAAGTGTTGTGCCAGCAAAAAAAAAAAAAAAAATACCACTTTAACAATGTGAGCCAATTTAAGGTAATAAATATTAGACGATCTGCGATCAGCGACTCTGCGTTGTACAGTCACGACTTGCCATGTTGCAGTTTATCGACTTTCATGGCGGTGATGTAATCTGACAGTCTATTAGAGCTGCTCCGAGATGGAGGAATTGATTGGAAAGACAGGCCGGAGATAAAAGCCGTGTCAATCATTAGGGAAAGTTCTGCTTATTTGCAGACAGAACCTCTAACACAAAGGCAGATTATTCCGCTTCGAGAGAAATCAAGAAACATGATAATGGAACGTGGAGGGAAATGATACATCCGCTTAAGTAATGAGAGCTGCCTCATATTTCACATCACCATCTAGAAAATATATGCAGAGCTGGGAGAGGAGGAGGAGGACGATCGGAACTTTCTTCTGAGTTAAAGGGCAACTCAAACTAACAAGCAACGTCTAATAAGGCTGTTCAGTGGTTGTTAAAACTGTACTGAAGTTGCAAAGTGCCTTTAGTTTAAAGTGATTGTAAACTCTAACCTAGACCCGGTGAAGTGACTGGCTCCAGGTGATACACAGAGATGAAACAAATCCTCCTACATAAGCTGTACCTGTTTATCTGCAGCCCTCACTTCAATACATTCTTTCAGTGCCTAGTTATAAAGCTTGTCTAATGCCGTGACCACACGATCAGAAATTCCGACTAGAAAAGTTCGATGTGAGCTTTTGGTCGGAAATTCCGACTGTGTGTAGGCTCCATCTGACTTTTGCTGTCGGAATTTCTGCCAACAAAAGATTGAGAGCAGGTTCTCTATTTTTCCGCCGGAAAATCCGCTCGTCTGTATGCAATTCGACATGCAAAAAAACACTCATGCTCAGAATCAAGCAGGATAGCCGAACTGCCTATTGTACTTCATTGATCTCGGCTCGTCGTACGTCTTGTACGTCACCGCGTTCTTGACAGTCGGAATTTTCAACAAGATTTGTGTGACCGTGTGTATGCAACACAAGTTTGAGCCAACATTCCGTCAGAAAAAAAACGTCCATGGAAATGAAGCCTAAGCCTAATTTGCAGTGAACTCTTTTACCAACCGATATCTGAACGGAAATGAATCACCAGGCTTTCAGAAAGAAAATCAAGACCCATCGATTCTAAAGACCAAAAATTGGTAGGAAATGGATACCAAGCGCCTTGAGGCGATTCAGTTCGCATATGTAGCAGTAGCGCTATAAGTTTTTCATTCATTCATTCACTATTTACATAGGTTCACTTAACTGCCCATCCCAGATGTTTATATTCACCTCCTAATACTCTATCACAACTCTGCTCTCCCACCAGAATGATGAAGAAAACCTTATGTTGGCTTGATCAGAGCATTTCCAGTAACATCCGATTTTGCCAGAATTCGCACAGAACAAATGTACTTATTGGCCTGGATTCACAAAGCACTTGCGCCAGCGTAAATCAAGTTACGCCGACGTAAGTGCAAATGTGCGCCGGCGTATCTGTGCGCCTGAGTCACAAACCAATATACGCCTAAAAACTGGCCACCCTACGCCAACGTATCTTACTTATCCCGGCGTAACGTGGGCGCATTTTTCTTCTGGACGCATGTTGCTGCTCCCATTGATTAGCCATTCAAATATGCAAATGAGGGAAATACGCCGATTTACAAACGTACGTGCGCCCGGCGCAGGCTCTACGCAACACGCGTACGTTTTCCATCCGGCGTAAAGTTATTCTCCATAAAGGAGGTGTAAGTCAGCACCAGACATGCAAAGGTCTGCACCAGGGAAGTCAAGCCTACTTTTTTTTTTGCGTAGGACGTGGGTCTGGCTGGGTGTAGGTTACGTTAGCGGCATACACAGTGATCCGGCGTATCTTAGGCAGTTGTTCCGACGTGGTTGTGAGCATACGCACGGGGGATACGTCCACGTCTCGACGCAGTCGCAGTTCGTTTCTAAGTACTTGTCTGGCACCCGGCCCATCATTTGCATGGGGTCACGCTTCATTAGCATTGATCACGCCCACTTCCACCTACTTCCACTTACGCCAGCCTGCGCCTTCGAAATGTACGCTACGCCGGGGCAAAGTTGGGAGCAATAGCTTGCTGAATTCAGTGCATGCCTCTCCGCGCTGCGCTGGCGTAGCGTACTATGTGTGCGCTACGCCGGCGTAAATATGCGCCCATCTCTGTGAATCTGTGCCTTAGTCTTGCAGGATGAATTATAAACGCACACCCCAAGCGTCACCCCAATTTGGGGTAACATCATAGGTGTGCGCACAGGGTGTGCCTGGGCACACCCTAATCACTCTGTATGGTGCAGATTGCACCAAAATATACTGTGTTACATGTGCACTAACGCACAGAAAAATACAGCATTAAATGGCACAGAACACACTAAAATATACAACGTTAAACATGCACTAATGCACACAAATATACTGCGTTAAACGTGCAACAAAGCACAGAAATATGCTGCAGTGATGCACTGGAATATACTGCTTTAAACATGCACTAATACACAGAAATATGTTGCATTAAACGTGCAGTAATGCACTGGAATATACAACGTTAAACATGCAGTAGCGCACAGAAATATACTGCATTAAATGTGCAGTAAGCACAGAAATAGATCCCTGATATTTCAAAGCTCCCTAATGGGGCTCCTAAAATAAAAAAATTAATTAAAAATAAAAACTACCGACACTGTCCACTGCCCAACTGACACCGTCCACCGCTCTACTGACACCATCAGTATACTGTATATACACATGCACACACATGCAAATATGTTTGAGCTTTGGGGTGCACACCCTAATGCCAAAGGCTGCGCACACCTATGTTAACTCCAATCAATGGAATACAACATTTAGAACACGAGAGTGGAAAAATAAAGGCCCAAATGGCACAGCTGGAAAGCAAAATATAATTAAATTACAGGTTAGGAAATCAAAGGCTTCTCTGGAAAGAAAAAAGAGGCTTTGAAAGTAGAAGAGAATGGAAGAAGGTGACACAGAATGCGGCTTTGCTCCCATATTGCTATGAAGCCGTGAGTCACACTGCAGAACCTATTAATTATACTGAGAAAAATGGGGACAATATTTACTGTGCTAATAATCTGACTATGGTAGGGGAACGAAAACAAGCGCAAAGCAATAGGGAGCCGCATAAACGGAATACCGCTACTTAATTCAATTTCTTTAAGGTTCGGCTTAATCCTTGACTAACAGACAGACTTAACACTCTGTACGTCCCAGTGAAATTATCGCGTTACCGTGTCATTAGCTTTCATTTACATTTAGCACAAAGAGGAGCTCGGGGCACAGCTGAATGCTGCCGCATCAACTGACGCCTTTAAAGGCAGCTTTGTTCACAAAAATTTTTTAAAAAAATGATCTTCTATATAGAGGGCAAAGGATTTTTTTTAGCAAACTTCAAAAAACTCACCTGTTTCCCTTCCCGGAATAATAAAAAGCAAACTGTCTTCTATGTGCTGAGAGTTTTCAAAAAGAGAGCCAAGTGGCAGTTGTGCATAAAGGAGGAGATCAATAAACTGGCAGTTCTGTATTTACAAAGAAGAACAATGCAACCCATCATTCTTTAGTGTTTTCAGACTGCGAGGGGCGCTCTTGGTGCAAGATGAATGGCAATGCAGCAAGATAATCATCCAATGAATTGTCTATTTCTGAACTGTTTGCGGTAAGGCTAGTGTTCTAATAAATAAAAAAACATGTATACAGCCAGTTCTCAGTCTGTTTTCAGAGGCTGCTGTACACAGCTGGTCTCTCATAATAATGGACTGGGTATATGTCTTTCTCTCACTTATGACCAGGGCCGCCATCAGGAATTATGGGGCCCCTTACCTTGCACAGCTTCAGAGAACTGCTCTGGAGCAGAGCAGAGAACCCGGGGGGGTGCTGCCGCCTAAAGAAAGAAATAAAGAAGGGGGGTAGCCATCCGGGGCCCTGGGGACCTATGAGCTCTTTAATAAAAAGAAGAAAAAATATATATATATTTTTTAAAAAGCGGAGTTGCCATCTGGGGCCCTGAGGACCTTTGGGCCCTTTAATAAAAAATAAATAACATTTTTTTTATAAAAAAAAAAAAAAAAGAGGGGGGTTTCCATCCAGGGCCCTGGGGACCTCTGGGCCCTTTAATAATAATAATAAAAATATATATATATATATATATATATATATATATATATATATATATATATATATATATATATATATAAACAAAAAAAATTAAATAAACATATATAAAAAAGAAAAGGAAAAAAAGGGGTTACCACATGGGGCCCTGGGGACCTCTGAGCCCTTTATTAATATATATATATATATATATATATATATATATATATATATATAGAAAATAAAAGAAATAGAAAAATATAAAAGAATATATATTTTTTTTTTAAAGGGGGGTTGTTATCTGGGGCCCTGGGGGTCTCCGGGCCCCTGGGGACCTCTGGACCCCTAAAAAAAAAATGTCCCTTTAATAAAAAATACAATAAGAATATATATAAAAAAATATATATTTTTTTAAGAAAAAAAAAAGGGGGGGGGGAGTTGCCATCCGGGCCCTTTAAACAAAATATATATATATATATATAATAAATAAATTATTTTTATAAAAAATAAATAAAAAAAGGGGAGTTGCCATCTGGGGCCCTCCGGGCTCCTGGGGACCTCCGGACCCCAAAAAAATTAAAAATAAAAATATTTTTTTTTAAAGGGGGTTGCCATCTGGGCCCCTGGGGACCTCCGGGCCCCTTACAGGTGTACTGCCTGTACCCCACTGATGGCGGCCCTGCTTATGACTCGCCTGGATATCATAGTAAAGGCAAGGAGATGTCTATATGAAGCTTAGCTGGTAGTAAGTGCATTTTATATACAATTGTGGGCCAGATTCAGGTAGATGGGCGAATCTTTAAGTTGGAGTAACGTTTCTCATTTACGTTACTCCGGTGAAACTTTAGGAGCAAGTACTGTTATTCACAAAGCACTTGCTCCTAAAGTTGCGGCGGCGTAGCGAAAATGAGCCGGCTGAATTCAAATTGGGCGGGTAGGGGGCGTGTATTATTATAACTAGGCGCTATCCCGCGGCGAACGTACTGCGCATGAGTCGACTGTCAGTGCGCATGCTCCAAATTCTGTCAGTGAACGTCAATGACGTCAATCCCCATACACGGACGTTTTACGCAAACGACTCGAATTTTTTTTTTTCGACGCGATGACGACGGCCATACTTAACATAGGATACTCCACTAGGGGGCTGCTTTATCTTTACGCCGCGTATCTCTTACGGAAAAGTCGGAAAGTCACTGCGTCGCGCCAGAATACGATTGTGAATTTCCGATTCCCGCTGATTAACATATTCTCGGCGTTAATCAGCGGGAACGCCCCCGGCGCCATTTTTAAATTAAAGTTGCGATACGACGGCGAAATACAATTACGCCGCTCGTATAGGAACTCCAACCCGGCGTTTCTTGTTTTCTGATTACAGAAAACAGAAACGCCGGCTCAAAGTGAGAGTTAGGCTGGAGTATCACTGATAACTCTACCTGAATCTGGCCCTATATGGATCAGACCAAAATGAGGGACAAATGAGGAGTAAAGAGGGACATTGCTCCAAATCAAGGACAGTTGGGAGCTATGAATAAGTAAGCCTTCTAAGTTCAGGGTGACAGATATGTATGTATCTATCTATATACAGTGGAACCTTGGATTACGAGGATAATCCATTCCAGGAGAATGCTTGTAATCCAAAGCACTCGCATATCAAAGCGAGATTCCCCATAGAAATCAATGGAAACGAAAATAATTTGTTCCACATTGACTTCTATTTCATGCACTACCGCATGTGGCCAGAGGTGGGGGGGGGGGGGGGCACTTGGCTGATCTCGGAAGGATTTCTGAGTGATTCTGAGTATTTCCGAACGGCTCCAAACTGTTCCGAGTGTCACCGGCGCCCCTGCCCCTCTGGCCAAATGCCGTACTGCACACCCCATTAGCTTGATATCTGCTCGTTTTGTGAGACAACACTCGCAAACTGAGTCAGGATTTCAAAAAAAAAAAACTTGTCGTTCAAAACGCTCGTTAACTGCGTTACTTGTAAACCAAGGTTCCACTATATATGTATATAGTCAAAAGTATTGGGACACCAGACTTTACTCGCACATGAACAAAAAAAAAAAAATTGCAGAGTTGCTCAAATGCCACCAAAAGAAAGCTCTATTTGTGGGGAAAAAAGGACGTCAATTTTGTTTGGGTAAAAAGTCACACGACTGCGCAATTGTCAGTTAAAGCGACTCAGTGCCGAATCGCAAAAAGTGCTCTGGTCAGGAAGGGGGGGAAATCTTTCGGGGCTGAAGTGGTTAACAACTAGTTATTCCCTGGTTGTTAAGGACACAGTGGGTGTCGGTTCCTTAACAACCAGCTGAAATTTCATACATTCCTCAAATATCGCACGCCTAGACCTCTACTTATTTAATACATTCATTTATTTACTTTGGTGAATTTCCTTTAACCCTGCTTTACCCGGTATTTACTGAGCATTTTTGCTTTTTGAAATAAATTCCGCATAAAGGGATAGCAAAGTGATATTTTCAGCATTGCAGGTGATCTTTATAAAAAAAGGTGTCACGTGACCAAATACCGCATGCGATATGCTTTTGTGATTTGAGCCCAATATTTAGCATTTTCCCAAACGTGCAATGGAGTCATGCTCTGGGGCCGTTCTAGAACCAGTGGAAGTTTGAGGAGTTCTCCTTTAAAAAGTAAAAGTAAAGAAGAACATTTTAGAGCGTGAACCTTTAAATGAACATGCCTATAATTATACTTCGTCTCCTGACTTTGTCTTTCATGCGGGCGTATAACGATCACTCTGCCATGTTTTATAAACTGCAAATTATCATCAGACACAGTTCTGCAAGACGCCTGGTATGGCAGGTATGCAAGATAGCAATCAAGATGTTGACATCATCTGTCTATCTCTCACCTTGATGTTTTTCTCTAACTGCAGGAATCGAGATCAGAATCTCGAAATATAAAGTGGATTGAAGTCGTAAACTTTTTTTTTTGTATGTTTGGCATCACACCTTTCCTGTGAGTCTGTTGCAAAGTTCTATAACTGAAGGTCCTGCCAGTAACAGCACTTCCTGTTTCAAATGTCCCCCACAATGTGTCTCTGATATGTTTATTTACATCTCCATCTAGTGGCCATGATGTGGTATCTTTCTGAAATACCTCAATCCAGAAAATACTGCATTATGGCCACTAGATGGAGCCAACGATTATAACCACTTGAGATCCCACCTATTGTATAAAGACGGCCACAAGGTGTCTCTCAATCGCTGGGAGGACGTCTTTAGACATCCTCGGCTCCTCCGGGCCACTGGAGGGGCGCGTGAGCGGCGCCGCCGGGGCGCACGCCTGACGCATTACTGGGATGCCGATTAGGGTTACCACCTCATCCCTTTAAAACTGAACACCTATTAACCACTTAAGACCCGGACCAATACGCTGGTAAATGACCCAAGGTGTTTTTGCGATTCGGCACTGCGTCGCTTTAACAGACAATTGCGCGGTCGTGCGACGTGGCTCCCAAACAAAATTTGCGTCCTTTTCTTCCCACAAATAGAGCTTTCTTTTGGTGGTATTTGATCACCTCTGCGATTTTTATTTTTTGCGCTATATACAAAAATAGAGCGACATTTTTGAAAAAAAAACACAATTTTTTACTTTTTGTTAAATAAAAATCAAATAAACTAAATTTTAGTCAAACATTTAGGCCAAAATTTATTTAGCCACATGTCTTTAGTAAAAAAAAAAAATCGCAATAAAAAAAAATAGCTACCTAGCGGGAACAGCGACACTAATACAGCGATCAGAAAAATGATCGCTTAGTGACGCTGGCAATAGGGAGTGAAAGGGTTAACTAGGGCGGTGATCAGGGGGTTAAAACTTTATTAGGGGGGGTGGGGGGGCTATCCTGAACCTAACACTAACTGATTTTACACTGCCTGTCACACTGACACTAAATGCAGTGATTAGATCACTGCATTCAGTTACACTGTGACAGGGGGGGTGGGGGGGCAGATCGCAAGGGGTTAAGTATGCCTATGTGTGTGTATGTCAGTGTAGTGTTGGTGCAGGACTTACTGTGAGGTGTTTCTCCCATCGCAGCGGTTGGAAATACCGCTGCGATGGGAGATTACATCACTTCCCCCTTCCTGTGTTTACACAGGAGGAGGAAGTGACAGAACCTGGAGCGCGCGCATTGGCTGGGAGCGATCGCGGGGGGGGCGGGTAAACGCCGACATCCGCCCGCTCGTCCCGGATCGCTACCGGAGCCAGGGGGACCCCCGCACGCCGCGGAGGGGGTCCCGATGGGACCCCCGAACCGCACTTAGGCGGGGACGTAAATTTACGCCCTTGTGCCTGTACGAGCCATTCTGTGGCCGTATATGTGCGTGCGGGGGTCCTTAAGTGGTTAATTACACAGGTTCTGTGGCAGATTAGGGCTGTAATTAAACTAAAGTAGTGCCTTATTTGCATTAAATTAGCCTCAGAACCTGTGTAATTAATAGGTGTTCAGTTTTAAAGGGATGAGGTGGTAACCCTAATGCCGATGCGCGTGCCTGGAGGCCGCAATGCCCGCCAGGCACCCACGTTCGGCGGTTAAACAGACAAGGACGTGGATCTATGTGTGTAGACACACAGATCCACGTCCTGTCAGGGAAAGAGGAGACCGATGCCGTGTCCCTTGTACATAGGGACACAGATCGGTCACCTCCCCCAGTCAGTCCCCTCTCCCCACAGTTAGAAACACCATGCAGGGTACACATTTAACTCCTTCCTCGCCCCCTAGTGTTAACCCCTCCCCTGCCAGTCACATTTATACAGTAATCAGTGAATATTTATAGCACTAATCGCTGTATAAATGTGAATGGTGCCAAAAATGTGTCAAAAGCGTCCGATGTGTCTGCCATAAGGTCCCAGTCCTGACAAAAATCGCAGATCGCCACCATTACTAGTAAAAAATAAATAATAATACAAAAAAAAAATTCTGTCCCCTATATTGTAAGCGCTATAACTTTTGCGCAAAGCAGTCGCTTATTGCGATTTTTTTTATTCTATTACCAAAAATAGGTAGAAGAATACGTATCGGCCTAAACTGAGGAAAAGAAAAATGTTAATATATATTTTTGGGGGATATTTATTATAGCAAAAAGTAAAAAATATTGTTTTTTTTCAAAGTTGTCGCTCTTTTTTTGTTTATAGCGCAAAAAATTAAAAACGCAGAGGTGATCAAATACCACCAAAAGAAAGCTCTATTTGTGGGAAAAAAAGACGTAAATTTTGATTGGGAGCCACGTCGCACGACTGTCAGTTGAAATTGAGAAGTGGGGGGGGGGGGGGGGGGGGTTGCGCCGAAATTGAGAAGCGGGGGGCCCTTTACATAAAAAAAAAAGAAATAAAGAAAAATATATATATATAAAAAAGGGGGCGTAGCCATCCGGGGCCCTGGGGACCCCTGGGCCCTTTAATAAAAAGAAAAAAAGAGGGATTTTTTTTAAAAAAAAGGGGGCGTAGCCATCTGGGGCCCTGGGGACGTCTGGGCCCTTTAATATTTTTTTTTTTAGGAAATTCCAAAAAAGGGGAGGTTTCCATTCAGGACCTCTTGGCCTCTAAAAAAAAAATTAAATAAAAATATATAAAAAAAATAAAAAAAGAGGGGGTTGCCATCTGGGGCCCTGGGGACCTCCGGACATCTGAAAAAAAAAAAAAGAGGGGGTTGCCATCTGGGTCCCTTTTTTTTAGAGGGTTCCCATCCAGGCCCCTGGGGACCCCCGGGCCCCTTACAGGTGTACTGCCTGTACCCCCCTGATGGCGGCCCTGGTCACGGAACCCCAACAGTTAATGTACTCTTGTGACCTATGAGAGAAGTATGGCCAAAAAACCTTTGGCCATACTTCTCTTTTACCAGCAACCTTGTCAGACTGCCTTGCACACTGCTTCAATTTGCCATTTTGCTACCTATCTGATAGACCTGATTGGGAGCCAAATGGCCAACTAAAGAAGCTCACATGACAGGCTGAGGCTAAGGCCCCATACACACGTACGAGAACCTCGTCGGGCTAAACTCATCGTTCCGCCCGACGAGGTTCCCGATGAGCGGTCGGAAAAACTCGTCGAGCCAAAGTCCTCATTGAACAACGAGGAAAAAGAGAGCGTGCTCTCTTTTTTGGCTCGACGAGCTTCCCGACGGGATGCTCGTCGGAAGTGTACACACGACCGAGAACCTCGGCAGAATATGTCTCCCAGCGAGCTGGATTCTGCTGAGAAGCTCGGTCGTGTGTACGGGGCCTCACAATGCAGCTGTTAATTGTGAGGTTGTAGCTTAGGCTGAGTTAGGCTAGGCTGGGTTTTCACTGGGTTTCCCCACATCCAATTTGCATGTTAGGAGACTGTGACCGGCTCTCTATGGAGGCAGCTCACACATCTCCGAAGTGAATTGCGCAGGAGTCCTAAGCATCTTCTGGTCCATTTCAGGTCCAAATTCAGCCAAAAATTCGGACCGAAATCAGACCTGAAACGATGGACAAGGACGCACCAGACCCCTGCTGTGAGCCGCTCCGTATGGCAGTGTGAACCCAGCCTTAAGGTTCTATTTATAAAAAAGTTGCTGTGCAACTGTCTCAGCAATCACACAGCCATCACAAATATTCCACGTAATTTTGTATTATATGATACTTGCCTATGATTGTCAGCTCCATCTGGTGGTCATAATGCAGTATTTTCAAATATTATGATATTTCAGGAAAATACTGTATTATGGCCTCTAGATGGAGCGCATGAGCATAGGAAATAATGTTAGACACATATGGGGGACTATTTGTATTTTTTTTTATATAAATAAACCCCCTTGGAGTTGTCAGCCTGCAAAAGGAAATCCTATTACTGGCAGAAAATCTAGTGAGTCCTTTGCAAAACGAAAAACTATTTTGTTTATGCCAAACATACCGAAAAATAAATTTGGGGTTTAAATGCGCGTTAAAGTGCTGGTCAGGTTTGCACTGTCCCAGCAAATTACTAGAATCTTCTCTTTGCCTCTCATCAGATTTAGAATACAAAAGAATTGGTTCTTTTTGTTATCTAAACTCCAAGCTGCGTAAAATAACACCCAACAAATGTTCCCCCTTTGGGCACAGAAGAGTCGGAGACAATCAATGCAATCTGCTGCCTGAAGATTTGGCAAGGGACAGCAGACAGTGGTGGGGCCTATACTGTACAGTGGTGCGCATACAATGGAGCAGTATGAATTATATCACAGCAGCATGAAGTATTTCACAGTTTAGTATGTGATAATTAAAAATAATCTATAGGCAGAGGTTACCATCAGTGAAATAAAATATGTGAAAATATTTACCGTATATACTTGAGTATAAGCCGACCCAAATATAAACAGAGGCACTTAATTGACTCGAGTATAAGCCTAGGGTGTGTCCATCTGCATGCCTCACTGTGCCTCACTTTGCCTCACTGTGTCCATGCCTCACTGTGTCCATGCCTCACTGTGTCCATGCCTCACTGTGTCCATGCCTCCCTGTGCCCATGCCTCCCTGTGCCCATGCCTCCCTGTGCCCATGCCTCCCTGTGCCCATGCCTCACTGTGTCCATGACTAGACTGACGTTTAACATGGTAGTCTATGGAAGGGGTGCCCGGCTTTGAAAAATCGGTGCTTCCCAGCCGTAGGTCCACCAGACAACCTTTGCACACTTGTAGAGGAATAGTGTGGCTACATGTGTGCCGAATTTGGGGTCCATGGGACCTAAGACTGGCTGGTACCGGGTCCCCAAAGTCACCAGAGAAATTACCGTTTAACATGGGAATCTATGGAAGGGGTGCCCGGATTAAAAAAAATCGGTGCTCCCCAGCCGTGGGTCCCCCAGACAACAAACTTTGCACACTTGTAGAGGAAGAGTGAGTGTGATAAGTTTGTACTGTAGTGGATGTCCGCTCAAAAAAAAAAAAATTAAAAGCCAGCAGCTACAAATACTGCAGCTGCTGACTTTTAATATTAGGACACTTACCTATCCTGGATTCCAGCGCCGTCCGCAGCAGAGAACAAGCGATCGCTCATCACTCCGCTGCTCTCCCCGCCATCCACGGTGAGGGAACCAGGAAGTGAAGAGCTCCGGCTTTACTGCCCGCCGATTGGCTCCCAGTATGTGCTGGGAGCCGAGTGTTCCCAGCACACAAAGGGGGGGGGGGGGCGACGGGAGGTGTCGACATGCCCGCATTCTGCCCGAGAATGCTGGGCCGGAAGTGGGTGCAAATACCTGTCTTTAGACAGGTATCTGCACCTCCCTGAAAGGTGTCAAATGTGACACCGGAGGGGGGAGGGTTCCGATCAGCGTGAATTCCACTTTAGGGTGGAGCTCCGCTTTAAAAAGCAAATCTTGACTTCTTTGTCAACACCCTACAGTTTTTATGACTTCCAATTGGCCACCTCAAACTGCCCATTTCACTAAAGAACCAGTACAAAGCAAAGGCATGGAAGAAGGCCGGGCCAAGTTCAACTTTTAGTGGACAGTATGTTGGCTAAAAAAAAAGAAATTACAATGCAGCCATCACCTACTGGTAATAATGCAGTATTTTTTCTGCCTCTGGTACTTCAGAAAAAATAGTGCATTCTTACCACTAGATGGCACTGACGATCCTAGGAAATGAACATAATAAAGAGGAACTAAAGGCAAAAAAATAAAAGAGCCATGCAATGTTTACATTTACCTGCCTGTTTGCAACCCTCTGCAAGATTGCACACGTCTACAAAATAGAATATATTTTTATGGCATTTTTTTTTATAATTTTTTTTTACTAGTAATGGCCACGATCAGCGATTTTTATCGTGACTGCGATATTATGGCGGACACATCGGACACTTTTGACACCATTTTTGGGCCGTTGTCATTTTTACAACGATCAGTGCAATAAAAATACACTGATTACTGTGCAAAGGAAACTGGCAGTGAAGGGGTTAACCTGTAGGAGGCGCTGAAGGGGTTAAGTGTGTCCTAGGCATTCTAACTGTTAGGGGGCGTGGATATGAGTGACACGTTACTGATCGCTGTTCCCGATGAGAGGGAATAGACGATCAGTGACAGTGTCACTAGGAAAAAAGGGGAGATGTTGTGTTTACACTGACATCTCCCCATTCTTCTGCTCCGTGACACGATCGCGGGACACCGGCGGACATCGAGTCCATGGGCACGATCGTGGAGCTCTCGACAGGGTTGCGCGCGTGTCGGTGGCGGCGGGCGCGTGACCACATGGCGGCAAATTAAAGGGGACGTACCTGTACGCCCATTTGCCTGTCCGTGCCATTCTGTCAACGTATATGTATGTGCGCCGGTCCTTAAGCAGGTAATGGGTTTTCGTCATATCCTTGCTAGCCTTGCTTCATCAATCCATGTGCTACAAAGATCCTACAAAGCCTGCAGTGACGTCAAACATACAATATTAAAGGAAATACCAAGAAACCGGTGTCCCAATGTGATAACAGAGCTGTTAAGTGGTCAATTTAAATACAAATATAATGCAGGAAAATATTTAATAAAGGAGAAATTGTATATTCTCATTATGTCCAGATTACACCCCACCCCCACAGGGAATAAGAAAACAGAAGAGAATTAGAAAGACTTATTTCCCCGATGAGGACACTGAATAAACCTTTTCTCGCATAGAAGAGAGCATTAATGTGTGAATTATGGATGTGCCCAACAATAATTATACCAAAAGGTTATTCCCCCTCCCTCTGACCTTTAATTCTCGCTACTTGCTTTGTATTGGATTTTCCATTAAAATTAATTTTAGCTCTCCTACTGCACTTGTCAAAGAGAGAACATGACTGACCAAGGTTCTTGTTATCATTCTCGTTTCATTCCGTCCAGACATGCAACATCTGACTGTATGATCTAAAACTAAGACTTACCAACAGCTATGCCGTCAGAAAGGCCACAAAGTCGATGGAAAATTATGCTGATCTAACAGATGTTTTCTACCAAAATCTGAGGGTTTCGCCAACTTTATATGAGTCTCGCTTTTGGCGGTTTATTTAAATAGGGGGGGGGGGGGGAACGAAGAAAGAAAAGCATGGGAGGGAGGGAATGAAGGTGAGGTTATATAAATTCTGAGTTGCCATCAATAAAAATTAACTCTCTGACTCACAAAGTGTAAGGCGTGCCCACAATTTGCAAGGGTCCACCACAAGAAAGATTTGATTGGCCACCTAACATTCCCATTTAGTGGCTCTTAGGTTAGATCAGGGGTCTCCAAACTTTTCAAACCATCTGCTCCCTGTCTATTAATTAGCACACCTGTGCTCCTCCTTTGGAGGCTATAAAAATCATAGTTAGGACTGCAGTTACACAGAGTGCCTTGACGCTTGGCCTGCAGCCTCCCAGGTATTTGCAAATCTCTGCAACTAAACCTCTGTTTTAATTACACACAGTTAGACAGTTTAATTTGGTTTGTGCTTCTTGGTTTGGTATTTTTGAGCCTGGTCATTATGGAATTATTATTTTTTTTTTTCCATATATATACTTAATCGCATTTCGCTAATCGCATCTCATTTAAAGTCCCAACCCTCCATTTTTTACACCCTTACAGGGATGGAGGCCTGTGGTGGTGCATACCACATGCCTCATACAAAGTCCCAACCCCTCTTTATTTTTCTAACTTTTCAAACAAAGGGCCACTATATTGTCCTTTAGATTTGAGGAGGGCCGGATTGTGGCCAGCAGGGGCGGAAAATGTAACAGGCCCAGCATCAGTGAGAATAAATATGGCCTCAGGATTGGTGGTCAATAGGAGGAGAGGTATTCCCCCTATAAGTAGGGGGAATAGTATCCCATCATTGGTACCATGGAAGATATAGTGGCCATTGTTGTTGTCAGTGGGAGGCAAAGTGCCTCATATAGTTGGGAGGAATTGTCCCCCGAGGGCCGGATAAAGGCTAGCAAAGGGCCACATCTGGCCCTCGGACCGCAGTTTGGAGACCCCTGGGTTAGATAGACGAAGGAAGAAAGGAAGGAAGGAAGGGAAGTGACAGCAACAAAGTTAAGGAAGGACAGAAAGGTCATATTTCTTCTGTGTTACCAGCAGTAATGGGCTCTCTGGCTCACAAAGTTTAAGGAGTGTCCACTCTTCCCTAGGGTTCACCACAAGAAGGTTTGGCGTAACATTCCCATTTAGTGGCTCTTAGGTCAAAATAAGGAAGGAGGGTAGGAATAAAAGGAAAGAAGGAAGAGAAGAATGAAAAGGAATAAGGAAAGGAAGGAAGGGTCATGTATTCTGTGTTACCTTCAACCGTAATGGGCTTTCTGACTCACAAAGTGTGAGGAATGCCCATTATTCCCATAGGTCCACCACAAGAAGGTTTGGCATGGCCACCTAAAATTCCAATTAAGTGTCTCTTAGGTTAGAATAAGGAAGGAAGGTGGGAATAAAGGAAAGGAAGAAAGAGACCAACGAAAGCGAAAAAGGCAAAGGAAGGAAGGGTGTGTTCTGTGTTACTATCAACAGTAATGGGTTTACCTGACTCACAACGTGTAAAGAGGTGCCCAGTCTTCGCAAGGGTCCACCACAAGAAGGTTTGGTATGGATAGTGTTGAGCGGAACACGCCATATTCGATTTCGCGATATTGCGCGAATATATAGAAGAATATTCGCGAATATTCGCTAATATCGAATATTCGTGATATTTTATCCCAAAAAAATTTTGCTAAATTTCGCTAATGCGAAATTTCGCTAATGCGAAAATGATTGCGAAATTCTCATAAACGGAGATCATTTCCTGTATTACTAAACTAATATGCACTAAACACTAACTCTACACTAACTCTACTTAAAAGAAAGGAGAATAAGGGGGCAAAAAAAGGGCGGAGAAGATAATCGCGCAATATTCCTATTGCGCGATTATCTTCTCCGCCCTTCTTTTGCATCAGAGCCAATCAGAATAACTCGAATATTCGGCAAAAGGAATATCGCGCAATATTCCTTTTGCCGAATATTCGAGTTATTCTGATTGGCTCTGATGCAAAAGAAGGGCAGAGTAGCTGATGCGATTCTTTTATGTTGCCGAAAATTCGCAATGCAAATTTTTGGCAACATAAAAGAATCGCATCAGCTACTCGGCCCAGGGTCTCTCTCTAATCATACCAGCAATGCTTTTAGACGTCGATGGAGATCACTAGGATGTGATCTGTTTTAAAAATAAATTTGAAAAAATACGAATATTCGCCATAGCGAATATTCGCCATAGCGAATATTCGAGTTATTCGCGAATACTCGAATATGCAATATTCGTAGCGAATATTCGCAATGCGAATATTCGTGAGCAACACTACGGTATGGATACCTAATGTTCCAATTTAGTGGCTCGCAATTGCGACCTGGCGCCTGGATTTTGTCGAGGCCTGGATTACAGTACAAAAGACAACGTTTTTCTAGCAAACGGGAAAAACATCACATCCGAAGGTAAAGACCAGGGCTTCCTGAACTGCATTACACCCAGGGCTTTTTTTTAGCAGGAACGCGGGGCAACGCAGATCCGGCACCTCCAACTCTGAATGTATGTAATGACAAGGGGTGCTGGGGTGTACCGGAGGGTCTATTATTGTTGGAAGGGATCTATTTTTACAGGGGTATAGTCTATTGTTTCTGGGGAGGTCAGTTGTCGCTGGTAGAAGATCTAGTGTTGCTGGAGGGCTCTTATACTCCTGGGAGACATCAACTGTTGAGGGAGGGGTCTATTGTTGCTAGCTGTTCAGAGTCTATTGTTGCTGGCTACAGTGGATCTATTTTACTTCCTATCATATACAAATTACTTAGCACCACAAATTGATACATGGTTCTGAATCCATTACTGAGAGGTGGGTAGGGGGTGGAACCAAGGAATGGTGAGCAGGAAGTGGAACCAAGGAATGGTGCTCGGAGGTGGGTAGGGAGAGGAACCAAGGAATGGTGCTCAGAGGTGGGTAGGGAGAGGAACCAAGGAATGGTCCTCGGAGGTGGGTAGGGAGAGGAACCAAGGAATGGCGCTCGGAGGTGGGTAGGGAGAGGAACCAAGGAATGGTGCTCGGAGGTGGGTAGGGGGTGAAACCAATGAATGGTGCTCAGAGATGGGTAGGGGGTGAAACCAAGGAATGGTGTTTGGAGGTTGGTAGGGAGTGGAACCAAGGAATGGTGCTGGGAGGTTGGTAGGGAGTGGAACCAAAGAATGGTGCTCAGAGGTAAGTAGAGGGTTGGAACCAAGGAATTGTGCTCGGAGGTGGGTAGGGGGTGGACACAACAGGTGACACGGAAGAAGGGAGTTCCTGCACCTATTCTCTGAGAAAAAAAGCCCTGATTACACCACAAGGAGGTCACCACAGTATCCTTGGAAAGAAAGTCCTGTATGATCCAGAACTAGAAGGCAGCCTTCTATCAGTGAAAAGTCTGGCAAACAACGGTCTCACAGTTAAGTTTCAAGGTGATGAATGCACAATTCACAATAATAAGCAACTTCTCGCCATGGGTGTTCGCATAACTTTTTTCAGGGGGGGGGGGCATCATTTTTAGGTCACCCATGCAATATAGAAAGATGCACATTCTCTAGGCTATATGTATATGGGCATGGACTGGTGGTATGCCTGGCCTGAGTAATTATCAATACAAAGTGACGCTGAATTATCTCTTATATAACATATATCTTTCCAGTGTAAAGATATATGTGTTATATAAGAGATAATTCAGCGTCACTTTGTATTGGAAGTTACTTAGCCCAGGCATACCACCAGTCCATGCCCATATACATATACATATAGCCTAGAGAATATGCATCGTTTTATATTGCAATAAATCTGTTGTGGCCACATTTTAATCTTGATGAAAACCGCCTATACAAAGTGAAGAAGATGAATTATCTCTCACCATACACAGACATATCTTTCCAGTAATAGCTGTCCAACTTTCCAGCAATATATAAATCAAAATGCTCCTCCTAACTGCTGTCAGGGGCATTTGAAGGAATTTGGGGGCCCCAAGCAAAATGGGGGCCCCCAAGCACCCCCCCCAACGCAAAGCCTACGTTAGAGCTTAACAAATTTTTTACACCCATGTTCTTACTCCTCTCCCCCTCCCTAGCCCCTGTGTTTTTCTATTCTCACCTCTCCGTCTTCCCTGTAGGCTGCCGCTGTAGCATGGCCAAGCTCCTCTTCCTTTTGTCACTCCGGTGTTCTATCATTATGGGTTCCCTAGTACCCTATCAGATAGTGCCCGGGCCGGGTACTGCACCGTACAGGAGATTCCGTTTCCTGTTCCCGGCCAGACTGAAAGGAAGTGAGCACTCAGTGTGCACTTCCTGTCAGTTCGGCCGGGAACAGGAAACTGAATCTCCTGTACCACGCACGGTACCCGACCGGAGTGACAGGACTCCAGGTGAAAGGAAGAGGAGCTCGGCCACACTACAGCCTGTGAAGGGGAAGTTGGGGGCCCCAAGCCAGCTTGGGGTCCCAATCAATTGTTTGTTTTGCCTGTCCTGTAGCGACGGGCCTGACTGCTGTTACCTGTGGTTCTTCTTCTGTTGCTTGCAACTGTATATGCCACTCACTTAAAGCGGAGGTTCTGTGTTTTTTTTTTTTTCTGTGCATTCAACCACAACCATCCCCAGTCCGTTTTCGTTTAAAAGATTAACTTTTAAAAATCTATTTCCCATTTTGCTTGTGGGCATTGTGAAGCCCACAAGCACTGACTTCCTGGAATCGGTGAATGCACGCCTCCGGGCATTCACCGCTCCTTCTCACGCATGAGCAGTGTTGACAGCAAGCGCCGCCAACACGTCCTGGTTGCCGTCACAACGAGCAGCGTCATAGAAAGTATACGCCCCATTCAAAACTCACAGCTCAGAACGGGGACAGAGCATCATGGCGATTACAGCTACGCCCCCGTCACGTGACCGGGTCCCAGTGCGGTTAGCTCCCAGAGAACGCTGCGGCGCTGGGGAGACGCCTACTCCAGCGGGAGTAGGATTCATTCAATTTACAATTACAAAAGGTAGAGAGAAAGGAGTCACCGCTCCAGGTGGGATCACTATATGGTTACAGGTGGTGCAGGATACCGAGGGTGCTGGTGGTGCACTAAGCAAAATGAGGGCAAAGAAAAATGGATAGCCGCACTCCAAAACCTGATGGGTGGTCTTTTATTCAATAGACAGCATGTACAAAAATAGGGTCACAGCAGTGGAAAACAAAGAGCAGCCGACGCGTTTCGCACTGGATCAGTGCTTATTCATGGCTGATGAATAGCCATGAAGTACTTACATATAAAAATTAAAAAAACGTCTGATTTTTATATCATACATGTCCACTGATGAGGTGGAGACAGTGTTGTGTTTTGGGTGAACCTCCGCTTCATGGTCAGGATTTCCTGTGATGTGATGATGAGTAAGCACTAGACATGTGCACAACAAAAATTTTCGTTTATTTCTGTTTCGTTTCTGTTAGTTATCGTATTCGTACTCTTTAGTATTTTCGTAACACTTTTTTTTCTGTTTCCGTTTTTTTATGTTAGTTTATTTTTCGTTGATTCGAGATTAGTATTTTCGTTAAATGTTGTATTTTGCCTCGTTCGTATTTTTACAATGAATTTATTCGTTCATTCGTTTTTACGTTGGTTTATTTTTCGTTGTTTTGATATTCGTATTTACATTATATTTTCCATCATGCCGCGTTTGTATTTTCGTAAGAAATAAATCTTCGTTGCTTTATGATCATTCGTATTTTCGTGTCTAATTTTATTTGATTGTAACAACGTTCTTTTGTAGATTTTTTGCATTCGTAATTCTGTTAAAATACATTTTACGTTTATTCGACACACTACTCGTCGTAATTTTGTAAAACATCGTAATTTACTGCGATTGACTTGACAGATCCACAAAACCGGTGCAACCTACCCAAACACACCCTGGACTCTGAAAGGAATGCACTGCAGTCTAACACAGATAAAGACACAAGGTCAAGGAGCCACTAGGTAATAAGAAAGAAGCTCATTGGGGCAGTACTAATGAAAGTGAATTTACGTTATTTCATTTCCGTTTTCCAAAGATTCGTAATTTATTTTTCGTTAGTTTTGCTTTTCGTTTATTATTCTTTGTTCGGCATTTCGGTTGTTTTCTTTTCGTTCTTCGAATATTAGTAAGTTTGCAATTTCGTTTATTTTTCGTAATTATGATTTTTTTTTTGTGTTCGGTATTTTCGTTATTTCTATGTTTTCGTTTCTTTTTTCTTTCGTTGTGTTGTTCTTTTACATTTAGTAGTTTCGTATCTTCGTAGTTTTCCATATTTTTGGAAATATCGTTATTCGTTATTATTTGCGCTAAACCATTAGTTTATTCGTAGGTTAACGAATCAACGAAAATAACGAATAATGACGGAAAACATATTCGTAACGAAAAAAATTGCACATGTCTAGTAAGCACTGGCAACGTATCACTTGGCGGCTCGGCCACTGAATGCATTGAGTAAGCGGCGCTGACGTTGTCTGGATCTACACAACAGGTAAACAGGCAGGCAGCCAATCACTGAAGAGGAGCGGCGGAATGGCCAAGCTGTGGCGCCATCTCATCGGATGATCGGGCCGGGGGTGAAGGAGGAACATCAGATGTGTCTGGACAGAGAGCAACTCGCAAGTGTGTATAGATTGTAAGACCCGCACAAGCTCAGTTGTGTCTTTTATGCTGGAGAGAAGATTTACTTGTTCTCAGAGATAGCCAGGTCACATGATATCGGCATCACACATGTGGGCGTGTACACAGGCTGCAGTGGAAATCTCCCCCTAATTGAACTGTGCAGTTTATCACTGACAGTGGTATACAAAACAGCCATAAAGGTATATAGTGGCAATATTTTAATGTAAAAAGAAGATTTATAAGCTGTGGGCACTTCGTGTGTGTGTGAGTTTGGGGGATTGGTGAACTATTTTCATATTACCGGGTTTAGTAACACTTTAAGTGTGTCTATCAGGATTTTACTGTCTTGATGACCACTGTTACCTGGACTAAAAAATTTGCCCAACTGGTCACATGACCATCACCAGGACGGTGAAGATTGGCAAGGTTTTTGTTACGTGTGGAGGAGGGGGGACTACAGAAAGAAAGGTTAAGGTAAGGGTACGGGTTGTGTGCACACGGTAATACGCTCCCTCCGGGTCTTGTGTACTTTACTCTTATTTGCTTTCTCTAACAGGTTTATTCTGCAAATACGGGATGAATCTCTGCAGCAAACACTCTGCTGATCTAATGCGGCTTAGGATAATAGAATGTGATGAGTGTTTACAAAGACAATTAGGTTTCTGATCCTTGCTGAAGTGCAGGCAGAAAGGTTTATTGTTTTCTTCCTAGAAATGTCATTTAAAGCTGAACTCCAGTCTTCCCTTTAGCCCTTCCCAAATTGTACCGGTTCCTCTCCTGTACTGACATTGCTTGCTTTGATTTCACTGCATACTGTGAGCTTCTCACAGTATCCATTAGGCCACGTACACACGATCACACTGGTCCGATGAGACTGGTCCGACGGATCGTTTTCATCAGAGCACGCTGAAGTGGTCTGATGTGTGTACACACCATCGGACCAATAATCCGATCAGACCAGAACGCGGTGACGTAGAACACAACAACGTGCTGAGAAAAGGAAGTTCAATGCTTCCAAGCATGCGTCGACTTGATTCTGAGCATGCGCGGGTTTTTGGTCCGATGCTTTTGCGTACCAACCATCGAACCTGTCCGACAGACAGATTTTAAAGCAAGTTTTAAAACTTTGGTCCGACGGACAACGGTCCGATGGGCCGTACACACCATAGAATTGGTCCGATGAAACTGGTCTTAAGACCGGTCTGATTGTGTGTACGCAGCCTTAAAAGCTTCAGCAAGTCATTTCCAGTCTGGAGGACATACAGCATCCTCTAGCTCTTTGCTCTCCAACCTTAGGTGACCAGATTTTTTAAATGAAATTCGGGGACATTTTTTTTTTACTAGTAATGGCGGCAATCATGGACTGCGATATTGTGACGGAAAAATCGAACACTAAGTGACACTTTGTGGGAACCAGTGACACTAATACAGTGATCAGTGCTAAAAATATGCACTGTCACTGTACTAATGACACTGGCTGGCAAGGGGATAACATCTAGGGCAATCAAAGTGTTAAATGTGTGCCTAAAAAGTGTTTTCTTACAGTGGGGGAGATGCTTTTCCTAAGGGAAGGCATAGATCCCTGTACCAGTTTTGCAGGAACACAGGATCAATGTCTTCCATACTGACAGAATGGCGATCTGCCTTGTTTACATTGCCAAACACTGTTCTGCCTATGTACATAACGATCAGCAGGTACCGATGGACATCGAGTCTCCAGGAGCCAATAATTGGCTACCATACCCAGAAATGCAGGATCACTACAGCCAGGGCTGTCTTAATGTCTCACTGCTCAGGGGCCCCAGCTGCATGGGGGGTCCCTGCACTTTCCCCAAAGCAGCTGGTCCTTGAGCCCCGACTGCCCCGAAATTGGGGGCCCCATGAAGGTAATGAGAGTAATAGATACACAGGGGAGGCAGTCTGCCTCCTACCGTCTTGATGTATGTTTACCTGCACTGTCATCATTGTAGGGGCCCCAGAGCATTACTTTGCCCAGGAGCCCATGATGCTATTAAGACGGCTCTGACTACAGTCCCTCTTAATATCAAAACCGGGGACAGATTTGGTCTGGGGACAGTGTCCTCAATCCCTGGAAACTGGGGACATCTGGTCACCCTATTCCAACCTGACTGTCACTGGCCCACCCATTTCATTCATTGGATTCCAGCACTTTCAAACACAGAGGCCCCAACATCTCATGTGGGTGGTACCTATGGCAGTTGTGCTTTGTGCACTGGTGCGCCGGCTTGTTGGAACAGGAAGGAGCCATCCCCAAACTGTTCCCACAAAGTTGGAAGAATGAAATTGTCCAAAATGTCTTGGTATGCAGACGCCTTAAAGAGGAAGTAAACCCTCAACTTTTTTTTTTTTAAACCCTACAAGAGAAAGTCATAATGAGCTAGTATGCATAGCATACTAGCTCATTATGATTGACTTATCTGAGATCGAAGCCCCCGAAGTTCTCCTTGTTCCCCTCCGCGGCCATGTCTCCTACGATCTTCTTCCTTGTATCGCCGCTCCGGCTCTGTGACTGGCCAGAGCGGCGATGATGTCACTCCCGTGCTGGCGCGGGACCGGCAGATCCTGGCGCATGCACGGGATTACGACATTAACCCCCCAGTAACTCATTCACAAAAACGGCACGCTCAGTGCGCCTGTGCCATTGTCTACGGTGCGCATGCGCCGTAGACATCAGTGCAGTCCTTACTGCAAATATCTTCTTAACCGTGTAGCTTAAGGAGATTTTTCTTGCATCCACAGGTAAGCCTTAATCTAGGCTTACCTGTAGGTGCAAATTGTAAGGAGGGGTTTACAACCACTTTAAGAGTTCCCTTCACTGGAACTAAGGGGCCAAGCCCAACCCCTTAAAAACAACCCCACACCATAATCCCCCCTCCACCAAATGATTTGGACCAGTACACAAAGCAGGGTCCATAAAGACATGGATGAGAGCGAGTTTGGGGTGGAGAAACTTGACTGGCCTGCACATAGTCCTGACCTCAACCCGATAGAATACCTTTGGACTGAATTAGAGTGGAGACTGTGAGCCAGGCCTTCAGGTCCAACATCAGTGCCTGACCTCACAAATGCTCTTCTGGAAGAATGGTCAAACATTCCCATAGACGCTCCTAAACCATGTGGACAGTCTTCCCTGAAGAGCTATTATAGCTGCAAAGGGAGGGCCAACTCAGTATTGAACCCTACAGACTAAGACTGAGATTCCATTAAATTTCATGTGTGTGTGTAAAGGCTCGTACACACGATCGGATTTTCCAATGGGAATTGTGAGATGACAGGTTGTCGGTGGAAAATCCAACCGCTTGTACGCTCCATCAGACAATTTTTGTCGGATTTTCCACTGACAAATGGTGGATGGCAGGCTTTAAAATTTTCCGTACACAATTGTCTGATGTCGGATTTTCCGATCGCGTGTACACATGTCCGTTGGACGAAACTCGATAGTACAAACACGCATGCTCGGAACCATTGTCATTTTCACAGCAAAAAGTGCTATAGAAATGCATTGATTACTGTGAAAATGACAATTGCAGTTTAGGAGTTAACCACTAGGGGGTGTTGTAGGGGTTAAGTGTGACCTCATATGTGTTTCTAACTGTAGGGGGGCGGGGCTGGACTTGTGATGTCATTAATCGTCTTTCCCTATATCAGGGAACAGACGATCAGTGACACTGCCACTGTGAAGAACAGGGAAGGTGTGTTTACACTCCCCGCTCTTCAGCTCCAGTGACCGAATCGGGTCCACGGGTCCCGCGGCCACTGAGCTTGGGACCGAGTTGCAGGCGCGTGCCCGTGACCCGCGGCTGGGCACTTAAAGGGGACGTACCTGTACGTGCCTGTGCCGAGCCGTGCCATTCTGCCGACGTATATGTGCAGGAGGCGGTCCTCAAGTGGTTAAAGGCAGGTGTCCCAATACTTTTGGTATTATAGTGTATAGTGTATATATATATATATATATATATATATATATATAAAAAATGGGAAATGAAAAAAAAAAAAGTATACAATACATTCATATGCAATGTATAACATTTACTTGCCTAAAAAATATTTAATAATTTTGTATTTCAGACCGTAAAAACGCATTGAAAGCCGCTGTTCATTCCCTTTAACCACTTCAATACCGCTTCACGTCCAAAGACGTGAACAGCGCGGACCTGAGGCGCCGGGGTCACGTCTTTGGACGTGATTTGCTTGTAATTCCCCGCGCGCGCCACAGGGAAAAACAGTCCCGACGCATCAC
Source organism: Rana kukunoris (assembly GCA_029574335.1). Classification (NCBI taxonomy): domain Eukaryota; kingdom Metazoa; phylum Chordata; class Amphibia; order Anura; family Ranidae; genus Rana; species Rana kukunoris. The sequence continues at coordinate 23,659,714 of CM056054.1, forward strand.
CGAGGATCCGATGCGTGTACCCGGCGGCCGCGATGTCCGTCAGGTACACGCGATCGTCGGTGAGACAGCAGGGACGTGGAGCTCTGAGTGTAAACACAGAGCTTCACGTCCTGTCAGTGAGGTGACAGATGCTGTTTCTCTTGTACGTAGGGAGACAGCATCGGTCACCTCCCCCAGTCACCCCCCTCCCCCCATACAGTTAGAACACACCCAGGCAATACATTTAACCCCTTCCTCACCCCCTAGTGTTAACCCCTTCAATGCCAGTCACATTTATACAGTAATTAGTGCATTTTTATAGCACTGGTCGCTGTATAAATGTGAATGGCGCCAAAAATGTGTCAAAAGTGTCCGATGTGTCCGTCGCAATATCGCAGTCCCAATAAAAATCGCAGATCGCCGCCATTACTAGTAAAAAAAAAATATAAAAAAAAAAATCATAATTATGTCCCCTATTTTGTAGGTTCTATAACTTTTGCGCAAAGCAGTCACTTATTGTGATTTTTTTTTTTTTTTACAAAAATACGTAGAAGAATACATATCGGCCTTAACTGAGAAAAAAAAATATAAAAAAAAAAAATGGGATATTTATTATAGCAAAAAGTAAAAAATATATATATATTTTTAAATTGTCGCTCTTTTTTTCATTATAACGCAAAAAATAAAAACCGCACGGGCGATCAAATACCACCAAAAGAAAGCTCTATTTGTGGGGAAAAAAAAGACGCCAATTTTGTTTGGGTGCCACGTCGCACGACCGCGCAATTGTCAGTTAAAGCGACGCAGTGCCGGAAGCTGAAATTTCGCCTGGGCACGAAGGGGGTTTATGTGCCCAGTAAGCAAGTGGTTAAAGGCTACTTGATGCTGGAACTCTTGCTAAAGCCGAGGCTCTTTAGATCCGTATCTCAAGCTTCCATTAAACTCTTTAGGGCCCATAATGTGTGTTGGAAATTCGGCACGTATCCAAGTGAAATGCATCAGCCTCAGTTTTGGAGGTTCAAAGGTGAATTCCGACTTTCAAGTGTCAAGGAAAGCCAGCCAGGCCAAGCCGGCGACGCAACTTTTAACAAGTTTCATTATCGCCCTTTGATGTGAAAATGTTTCTCTTCTATCAGTATTATGCCTCTCTCTCTCCGCAGCCCGCAGAGAAGTGCGCAGCTAATTGCAATCACGGAAAATGCCTGGAGGAGAGAACCATTAATAATTCATGGGGTGAAATCACAGAGGATTTGCCTTTTTTGAAAGTGACGTCCCCCCCCTTTGGTTTTATCCGGGGAGGTTGGGAGAGGACCGCCGAGATGGCAGACATCACTCATTATCAGCTGAGCTTCAAACGGGGGACGGCGAAGCGCGTTAGGGTGCGAGGGGCTGAATCGCATGTTTACACTGACAGATACATGAGGATTCTGCTCCTAATTAGCTTTGATGGCTTTGGCTGTCGGTGGAAGTGCCGGGGAGAGCGGAGGGGCTGTAAAGAATGGCAGTGTTGATCTGTTTTATAAGCGCGTCGCCAGGATAAACGATCAACCACCGGAGGAGTTTTATTGCCTTTGGATGAGATCCTAGAGAGATGAGAGTTCTGGCTGAACTGAAATAATTCAAATGTATCATGGAAGCTCCGGAGCCGTCATTCTTATCTCCCCCTCAGGGGGGCGCTGACCTGGAACAAGCATCTACATATCAGGTGTCTAGACTATGATTGTCATTCTGGATACACGACTAAGGGGGTCTATGTATCAAAAAAAATGCCTTAATCAAACGCAACAAAGCTTTACTATAATTGTCTTAGATTCTTAGAGCCGAGTTCCACCCAAAAGTGGATCTTTCGGTTTAAGGACACCTGACCATTGGCGGCTGGTGGCTCAAACTTTCAATTGCAGCCACTGTACCCATAAAACTTAGCCACTGTTTCCATCAATTGCCGCCACTGTGCCATCAAACTTTGCCACTGTGCCCATCAAGCGCAGCTACTGTGCCCATCAATTGCCGCCACTGTGCCATCAAGCGCAGCCCCTGTGCCCATCTATTGCCGCCACTGTGTCATCAAACGGAGCTACTGTGCCAATCAAGCGCAGCCACTGTGCCCATCAAACGCAGCCACTGTGCCCATCAAACGCAGCCACTGTGCCCATCAAACGCAGCCACTGTGCCCATCAAACGCAGTCACTGTGCGCATCAAGCGCAGCTACTGTGCCCATCAATTGCCACCAATGTGCCATCAAACGCAGCTACTGTGCCCATCAAGCACAGCCACTGTGCCCATCAAGCACAGTCACTGTGCCATCAAACGCAGAAACTGTGCCCATCAAATGAAGCCACTGTGCCATCAAACGCAGCCACTGTGCCCATCAAATGCAGCCACTGTGCCCATCAAATTCAGCCACTGTGCCCATCAAATGCTGCCACTGAGCCATCAAACGCAGCTACTGTGCCCATCAATTGCTGTCAGTGTGCCCATTAATTGCCGCCACTGTGCCATCAAGCACAGCCACTGTGCCCATCAAATGCAGCCAGTCACTGTGCCCATCAAACACAGCTACTGTGCCTATCAAGAGCAGCCACTGTGCCCTTCAAGAGCAGCCACTATGCCATCAAATGCAGCCACAGTGCCCCTCAAATGCTGCCACTGTGCCATCAAACGCAGCCACTGTGCCATCAAATGCAGCCACTGTGCCCATCAAATGCTGCCACTGTGCCCATCAAACGCAGCCACTGTGCCCATCAATTGCTGCCAGTGTGCCCATCAATTGCCGCTACTGTGCTCCATCAAATGCTGCAGTGTGCATCGCCTGGCTCTTACCTGTCTCGCAGCGGGCAGCGGTGGTGTCCTGCACGCTCCTCGATGTCTTCTGCTGTTCTCTCTATCAGGTGTCCAATCACAGCGCCTACTATTTCAGCCAATTAGGTGACAGGTAACAGACCCGAGCACCTGATTGTCAGTGTTAGCAAAGCAAATTCCTTTGCTCTCCTAACACAATGCTGAGTGATCAGTGAGTGCCCAGCATGGCGCCGCTGTTCACCTTTTTGGGGGGGCGCCTATTAGAGCCTATGGCTCTAATCAGGTACTTCCAAAAAATACCCTGCCCCTGTAATTCAGGTGCCCAGCTCCCGAAAAGGGGCCGGACACCTGAATAGGGGGTGGCAGTTGCGACCATAGATAGATTCATGCAATGCGCGCCTTATGGACACACCGCCATTCCCCCTGACATGACTCATCTGGCATGTCATTTTTTTTGGAGGGGGGAGCGGGTACCTAGTTTCGACAGGTACCCAGCTCCCACTTCCACTCGCACCGCCTAGGCGACTCCTCTCCCCCTCCCTCCCTGCAATCTGGGACATGTCACAGGTCACAGAAAATCGGCCATTCAGGACAAGCAGCGCGACTTGCGCATGCGCAGTATGTACCCGGCTGTGAAGCCGCAGGCTGTCACATCTGGGTGCTCACACTTGTAATGCCGGTGCCGGGGAGAGGTGTGGGGGAGAGAACCAAGGCTTCGGGAGGCTGCATCGCTGGACCGTGGGACAGGTGAGTTTGTGTTTACTAAAAGTCAGCAGGTACACTTTTTGTAGCTGCTGATTTTTAATAAACAGAAAAAAAGAGTGGAACATCACTTTACCACATTTATTTCTTAGAATTGTGATCGCCATCTAGTGGTAATAATGCAGTATTTTCCCAAAAGGTGGTATTTCAGGAAAAATACTGCATTGTTACCACTAGATGGCGCTGACAGTCCAAAGAAATAAACATTAAGGAATAAGGCTGCATTCACACCTGAGCGTTTTGTCGCCTGAAGCGCGACGCTCAAAAACGCTAGAGGGTAAAAAATACATTATTCTCTATGGAGATGGTTCACATCTCCACTCCAAAACGCCAAACGCCGCCTGAAGCTCAAACAATTTGTCACGGCAAATCGCAGTAAAAAACGCAGCAAATCTCCTACGCTTAGGTGTGAATGCAGTCTCAAGGTGAAGATTTGTTGTGCCTGACATTTGTGTAAATACTTGACACCCCTCGTTCACATGGGGCGTATTAATCCCTGCATTGTGCGAGGGGCAGCAGGGTGTCCTGCAGACGCTGTGTCCCAACTGAAATCAATGGGACCCCCTTGCATCAGAGTCCTCAGAGCTCCCCCTACATGAGAGTCCGCAGAGCGCCCCCTACATCAGAGTCTGCAGCATGCCCCTTACATCAGAGTCCGCAGAGCGCCCCTTACATCAGAGTCCTCAGAGCTCCCCCTACATGAGAGTCCGCAGAGCGCCCCTTACATCAGAGTCTACAGCATGCCCCTTACATCAGAGTCCGCAGAGCGCCCCTTACATCAGAGTCCGCAGAGCGCCCCTTACATCAGAGTCCGCAGAGCGCCCCTTACATCAGAGTCCGCAGAGCGCCCCCATACATCAGAGTCCGCAGAGCGCCCCTTACATCAGAGTCCACAGAGCACCCCTTACATCTGAGTACGCAGAGCGCCCCTTACATCAGAGTTCTCAGAGTTTCCCCTACATCAGATTATGCAGCGAGCCCCCTACATCAGAGTCCGCAGAGCACCCCTTAAATCAGAGTCCGCAGAGCGCCCCTTACATCAGAGTCCGCAGAGCGCCCCTTACATCAGAGTCCGCAGAGCGCCCCTTACATCAGAGTCCGCAGAGCGCCCCTTACATCAGAGTCCGCAGAGCGCCCCTTACATCAGAGTCCGCAGAGCGCCCCTTACATCAGAGTCCGCAGAGCGCCCCTTACATCAGAGTCCGCAGAGCGCCCCTTACATCAGAGTCCGCAGAGCGCCCCTTACATCAGAGTCCGCAGAGCGCCCCTTACATCAGAGTCCGCAGAGCGCCCCTTACATCAGAGTCCGCAGAGCGCCCCCATACATCAGAGTCTGCAGAGCGCCCCCATACATCAGAGTCTGCAGAGCGCCCCCATACATCAGAGTCTGCAGAGCGCCCCCATACATCAGAGTCCGCAGAGCGCCCCCATACATCAGAGTCCGCAGAGCGCCCCCATACATCAGAGTCCGCAGAGCGCCCCTTACATCAGAGTCCGCAGAGCGCCCCTTACATCAGAGTCCGCAGAGCGCCCCTTACATCAGAGTCCTCAGAGCTCCCCCTACATGAGAGTCCGCAGAGCGCCCCTTACATCAGAGTCTACAGCATGCCCCTTACATCAGAGTCCGCAGAGCGCCCCTTACATCAGAGTCCGCAGAGCGCCCCTTACATCAGAGTCCGCAGAGCGCCCCTTACATCAGAGTCCGCAGAGCGCCCCTTACATCAGAGTCCGCAGAGCGCCCCTTACATCAGAGTCCGCAGAGCGCCCCATACATCAGAGTCCGCAGAGCGCCCCATACATCAGAGTCCGCAGAGCGCCCCCATACATCAGAGTCCACAGAGCGCCCCCATACATCAGAGTCCACAGAGCACCCCTTACATCTGAGTACGCAGAGCGCCCCTTACATCAGAGTCCTCAGAGTTTCCCCTACATCAGATTATGCAGCGAGCCCCCTACATCAGAGTCCGCAGAGCGCCCCTTACATCAGAGTCCGCAGAGCGCCCCTTACATCAGAGTCCGCAGAGCGCCCCTTACATCAGAGTCCGCAGAGCGCCCCTTACATCAGAGTCCGCAGAGCGCCCCTTACATCAGAGTCCGCAGAGCGCCCCTTACATCAGAGTCCACAGAGCACCCCTTACATCTGAGTATGCAGAGCGCCCCTTACATCTGAGTATGCAGAGCGCCCCTTACATCAGAGTCCTCAGAGTTTCCCCATCATCAGATTATGCAGCGAGCCCCCTACATCAGAGTCCGTAGAGCACCCCTTAAATCAGAGTCCGCAGAGCGCCCCTTACATCAGAGTCCGCAGAGCGCCCCTTACATCAGAGTCCGCAGAGCGCCCCTTACATCAGAGTCCGCAGAGCGCCCCTTACATCAGAGTCCGCAGAGCGCCCCTTACATCAGAGTCCGCAGAGCGCCCCTTACATCAGAGTCCGCAGAGCGCCCCATACATCAGAGTCTGCAGAGCGCCCCATACATCAGAGTCCGCAGAGCGCCCCATACATCAGAGTCCGCAGAGCGCCCCCATACATCAGAGTCCACAGAGCGCCCCCATACATCAGAGTCCACAGAGCACCCCTTACATCTGAGTACGCAGAGCGCCCCTTACATCAGAGTCCTCAGAGTTTCCCCTACATCAGATTATGCAGCGAGCCCCCTACATCAGAGTCCGCAGAGCGCCCCTTACATCAGAGTCCGCAGAGCGCCCCTTACATCAGAGTCCGCAGAGCGCCCCTTACATCAGAGTCCGCAGAGCGCCCCTTACATCAGAGTCCGCAGAGCGCCCCTTACATCAGAGTCCGCAGAGCGCCCCTTACATCAGAGTCCGCAGAGCGCCCCTTACATCAGAGTCCGCAGAGCGCCCCTTACATCAGAGTCCACAGAGCACCCCTTACATCTGAGTATGTTGAGCGCCCCTTACATCTGAGTATGCAGAGCGCCCCTTACATCAGAGTCCTCAGAGTTTCCCCTACATCAGATTATGCAGCGAGCCCCCTACATCAGAGTCCGTAGAGCGCCCCTTAAATCAGAGTCCGCAGAGCGCCCCTTACATCAGAGTCCGCAGAGCGCCCCTTACATCAGAGTCCACAGAGCACCCCTTACATCTGAGTATGTTGAGCGCCCCTTACATCTGAGTATGCAGAGCGCCCCTTACATCAGAGTCCTCAGAGTTTCCCCTACATCAGATTATGCAGCGAGCCCCCTACATCAGAGTCCGTAGAGCGCCCCTTAAATCAGAGTCCGCAGAGCGCCCCTTACATCAGAGTCCGCAGAGCGCCCCTTACATCAGAGTCCGCAGAGCGCCCCTTACATCAGAGTCCGCAGAGCGCCCCTTACATCAGAGTCCGCAGAGCGCCCCTTTACATCAGAGTCCGCAGAGCGCCCCTTTACATCAGAGTCCGCAGAGCGCCCCTTTACATCACAGTCCGCAGAGCGCCCCTTTACATCAGAGTCCGCAGAGCGCCCCTTTACATCAGAGTCCGCAGAGCGCCCCTTTACATCAGAGTCCGCAGAGCGCCCCTTTACATCAGAGTCCGCAGAGCGCCCCTTTACATCAGAGTCCGCAGAGCGCCCCTTTACATCAGAGTCCGCAGAGCGCCCCTTTACATCAGAGTCCGCAGAGCGCCCCTTTACATCAGAGTCCGCAGAGCGCCCCCATACATCAGAGTCCGCAGAGCGCCCCTTACATCAGAGTCCGCAGAGCGCCCCCATACATCAGAGTCTGCATTGGCCCCATACATCAGAGTCTGCATTGGCCCCATACATCAGAGTCTGCATTGGCCCCATACATCAGAGTCTGCATTGGCCCCATACATCAGAGTCTGCATTGGCCCCATACATCAGAGTTCGCAGAGCGCCCCTTACATCAGAGTCCGCAGAGCACCTCTTACATCAGAGTCCGCAGAGTGCTCCTTGTCTCAGCGTGCCCCTTACATCAGAGTCAGGTAGAGCGCCTCTTACGTCAGAGTCATTATTGGAGTCACTGACTGTATGTCTGCTAAATAATTGGAAAAGAACTATCACTACAGCCCCCTGCACTCACGTATACAGTAGTTATGCCAAGAACTGCGCTGACATCACGTCAGTGTGCCGTCTGTGATTGGAACATTAGATTGCAAGCTCTTGTGGGGAGAAGGACAGAAACAAACAAGTAAAATAAATATAATAAAAATGCAGCTTTTTCTCTCCCCCCTCCTCCCCCCCCCCTCACTATATCCAATGCTTGTTTGATCTATCTGGAATGAACAGCACACATCTTACACAACGCAGTTGAAAGACTTCCTGGGGGCCCCCCGTAGCTGATTGCATCCACTTTGGTGGGATTCCGCCCGCCTACGCTTAAGTGAAGCTGCACTCATGAATAATCTGCCATCTTGCTGATTTAGATACAGTAAAAATGTAAAGTGAAAAAGCATTAAAGGGGATTATCCAGCATTGCCAAGCGATACAGTGCATCAAGGGTTTAGGCGGCGTGGCGGCGAGGACTGTGCATGCGGAGTCTATTGTACTGTGATAGAGGACACAGCGATGAAAGGAGAGCTATACAATAAGCTGGGAATCACGCCTGATCGCTGACATTATGGAAAGCGCCCTGTTTGGGCGGAATCCAGTCTAAAGTACAATACAGCAGCGCCACCTGGAGGAAAGTGCAAGTCACTGTCATACAAAGAGAAAATATTATTATATAGGAACCACAGGAAAAAAAGTCAAATATTAAAAGGGTTGTAAAGGAAATTATTTTTTTCCCCTAAATAGCTTCCTTTACCTTAGTGCAGTCCTCCTTCACTGACCTCATCCTTCCATTTTGCTTTTAAATGTCCTTATTTCTTCTGAGAAATCCTCACTTCCTGTTCTTCTGTCTGTAACTCACCACCGTAGTGCGAGGCTTTCTCCCTGGTGTGGAGTGTCATGCCAGCCCCCTCCCTTGGACTACAGGAGAGTCAGGATGCTCTCTACTTTGCAGATAGAGAAAGGAGCTGTGTGTTAGTGGGCGTCCCGACACTCCTGCTCCCCCCTCAAGAGGCTTTCTCCACACCAGGGAGAAAGCCTTGCATTACTGTGTGGAGTTACAGACAGAAGAACAGAAAGGAAGCTATTTAGGGAAAACATTTTTTTCCTTTGCAACCCCTTTAATTCCGCCACAATTTTTTAACCTCTTGACCACTGGACACTTAAACCCCCTTCTTAACCAGACGAATTTTCAGCTTTTGGTGCTCTCACATTTTGAATGACAATTACTCAGTCATGCAACACTGTACCCATATGAAATTTTCGTCCTTTTTTTTCCCCACAAATAGAGCTTTCTTTTGGTGGTATTTGATCACCTCTGGGGTTTTTTTGTGCTATAAATGAAAAAAGACTGAAAATGTTGTAAAAAAATATAATTTATCTTACTTTCTATTATAAAATTTTGCACGGTAGTGGCACTGGTGTGGCACTGATGGAGTACTGACGGACACTAGCGGCACCAATGGGCCCTTAAGTGGCAGAGGTGGCCCTAATGGGCACTGGTGGCACTGATGGATACTATAGTGGCACTGGTGGGGACTGTATTGGCACTGGTGGGTACTGTAGTGGCACTGGTGGCACAGATGGGTACTATAGTTGCATTGGTGGGGACTGTATTGGCACTGGTGGCACAGATGGGTACTATAGTTGCATTGGTGGGTACTGCAGTGGCACTGGTGGCACTGATGGATACTATAGTGGCACTGGTGGGGACTGTATTGACACTGGTGGGTACTGTAGTGGCACTGGTGGCACAGATGGGTACTATAGTGGCATTGGTGGGGACTGTATTGGCACTGGTGGGTACTGTAGTGGCACTGGTGGCACAGATGGGTACAATAGTGGCATTGGTGGGGACTGTATTGGCACTGGTGGGTATAAGGCTGCCACCTTTTCTTCAAGCCAAACCCGAACACTTTTGTGGCACAGGGCAATTAAAATGTTTTATTTTTTTGCAGTAAAGACCCGGGACACATGTGGGTGCCCCAAGGAGAGTAGTAATGTAGTGCACAGAGCGCGCCAGTGGGTGTGACCAAATTGCCCTTGCTGACATCATCACCCCACCCTTCAGTGATGCCAAACCTGCTCCCGCCCACAGTGACTGTCTCGGTTACTTGGGGAGCCACAACCTAGTCTAAATAATGTGTCCGGGTTTCAGGTGAACTGAAACCCTGACACGTGATTCAAAACCCGAACTGTCCGGGTGAATCCTGGACAGGTGGCAACCCTAGGTGGGTACTGTAGTGGCACTGGTGGCACAGATGGGTACTGTAGGGGCAATGATGGGTAGTTTAGTGGCACTGTGTGGCACAGAAAAAAATGTCACTCACTTTTGTTCTCTCTTCTCTCCTCACACGCTGTATCGGTGTGAGGAGAGAAGAGAGTAAGACCTCAGCATGACCTCGTTTTGCTCACATTTTACTTGCTCCTTCATTGGAGGGAGCGATCAGGTGGTGAAGAGCCCCTATCATTGGCTCTTCACCGTGATCCATGTTGCGCCGGGTCCTGTGGATCCGGCGAGCACGCACACTTTCGTGAGCGCGCCCCAGGGAGCGCACAAGACAAGGTTGTGCACGAGGATGTCCCAGGAACGTCCTCCCAGAATAACTTGACCACGCTGTAGCAGTATTTTTGCTATAGCGCGGTCGGCAAGAGGTTAAAGGGGAAGTACAGTGTATTTTCAGCAAGTATATTCTTTAATTTTAGTCCAAAGCTTGAAGGGGTTGTAAAGGTTTTGTTTTTTTAAACAATCATGTCATACTTACCTCCTCTGTGCAGTTGGTTTTGCACAGAGTGGCCCTGATCCTCCTTATCTGGGGTCCCTTCGTGGCGCTCCTGGCTCCTCCCTTTCTGGAGTATCCCACCGGAGAAGCGATCTCCGATGGACACCAGTGCAGGCGCGTTCCTGTGTCCTGCTGCTGCGTCCGTAGACACAGACAGCAGGACTCGGCTCCGCCCCGGGAGCCAGCGGGAGCCAATGGCTGCGGTGCTATCAATCTATTCAATCAGGACACAAGACACTGGCCGGAGATGGTGTGCTCGTTCCCATCATGGGAATTACAGGGTTTAGGTAAGTATAAGGGGGGCTCGGGGGCGCTGATGCAGCATAGGAGGTTTTTCACCTTAAAATGGTTGTAACCTATCAGCAAAAGTATGCAGGCATAGGACACACCCCATGCCACGCCCCTTAAAGGGGAATTGTACAAAAAAACAAGATTGGTTAAACCCACAAGGGCTTTTTTTTACCACTACTATTCCGTTATGAAACCAACCATTGGATGGTTTGACAGTTTGGTTGAGAGCACAAGCAAATGTGACAGCTAGCATTTCCGGCATGTTTTTTTAAACTATCAAATTGATGGGTTTACTTCCGCTTTAACCCATTAGCACCCCCTAGTGGTTAACCCCTTCACTGTCATTGTCATTTTCACAGTAATCAGTGCATTTTTATAGCACTTTTCGCAGCACTTTGGTCCCAAAAATGTGTCACAAGTGTCCGATGCGTCCGCCATAATGTCGCAGTCATGAAAAAAATCCCTGATCGCCGCCATTACTAGTAAAGAAAAAATTATTAATAAAAATGCCATAAAACTAATACCTATTTTGTAAACGCTATAACTTTTGCGCAAACCAATCAATAAACGCTTATTGCGATTCTTTTTAACAAAAATATGTAGAAGAAAACATATCGGCCTAAACTGAGGAAAAAAATGTTTTTATATATATTTTTGGGGGATATTTATTACAGCAAAAAGTAAAAAATATTGAATTTTCTTCCAAAATTGTTGCTCTATTTTTGTTTATAGCGCAAAAAATAAAAACCGCAGAGGTGATCAAATACCACCAAAAGAAAGCTCTATTTGTGGGGAAAAAAGGACGCCAATTTTGTTTGGGAGCCACGTCGCACGGCCGCACAATTGTCAGTTAAAGCGACGCAGTGCCGAATCACAAAAAGTGCTCTGGTCATTTGGCAACCAAATCTTCCGGGGGTGAAGTGGTTAAAGGTTGTATCCACTCCAAAAAGTCTGGATCCATCTATTAGAAAATCAAGTTAAAAAGGCTGAAAAAAACAAAACATTCAAAGCTGAGAACACATACTTAGCGAATTCCCCGGACCGCCCTGCGCTCTGAGATGACAGGATGGGATTGGGTTACACGCAGCGAGCGCAAAAGACGAGATACATTTAGTAATTAGGGAGATTATTGATGTCTGTCATTCTATTGTCAGATTGGACAGATGACAAGAAACAAATGGAAGGGAAGCTCGGAGGAAAATGAAGCAGAACATGGCATTGGTTACGTGATTGCCGTCTCCGGCTTTCTTCATTCCTCTGAGATGGAAGGACGAGCCGCACATAATGCTGTGTTTTTGCATAAATGGAAATAAAACAAAAATAAAATACAGTTCACACAATGCAGCACAACACATATACTGCCTGGGTTGCTTAGCGCATGGATTTTAACCACTTCAGCTCCGAAAGAATTGGCTGCTCAATGACCAGAGCATTTTTTTGAGATTCGGCACTGCGTCGCTTTAACTGACAATTGCGCGGTCGTGCGACGATGTATCCAAACAAAATTGGCGCCCTTTTTTTTCCACAAATAGAACTTTCTTTTGGTGGTATTTGATCACCTCTGCGGTTTTTATTTTTTGCGCTATAAAAAAAAAAACATGAGCGACATTTTAAACAAAACTCAATATATTGTACTTTTTGCTGTAATAAATAGCCCCAAATTTTTTCAAAAAAAGGGAATTTTTTTCCTAAGTGTAGGCCGATATGTATTCTTCTACATATTTTTGGTAAAAAAAATCGTATATTGATTGGTTTGCGCAAAAGTTATAGCGTCTACAAAATAGTGAATAGATTTATGGCATTTTTATTATTATTTTTTTTTTTTACTAGTAATGGTGGGGATCTGTGGTTTTTATTGGGGCTGCGGCATTATGGCGGACACATCGGACACTTTTGACTCATTTTTGGGACCATTGTGATTTATACAGCGATTAGTGCTATAAAGATGCACTGATTACTGTGTAAATGTCACTGGCAGGGGTTAACACTATGGTAGGGTGACCAGACATCCCCAGTTTCAGGGGACAGTCCCCTGAATGAGGACACTGTCCCCGGACCAAGTCTGTCCCTGGTTTTGTCCCCAGATTGGATTTAATAGGGGGCATGGGCAATTTCAAAGACAATCAGTGCAGAATTAAAATAAAAAAAATAGAATTACACACCCCTGCTCCGCCGTGCCTACTAGCATAGGGGAGTTGTATTTTTCCCATTATCTGTGCCCCTTTCTGATGATCATGCGCTGGTCGGAGCGGAAGGAATATTTGTTTCGGGCGCATGCCTATTCAGCTCCGCTCGCATGTTCTTCTGCCTTGGCTCAAATCCTGGCCAGCCACCTGCCCATCTCCTTGCCTTCCCTGGTGGCGTGATCTTCCTCCGCTTCCCACCCAGTAGTAGCCGGGACCCGAAGAGTAAGACTTGAGAGGCTGTGAGGCAGGAAGCGAGGGGCAGAGAGTCGCTGATTATTGCCATTACTAGTTAAGAAAAAATATGTCCCCGGATTTCATTTTAAAAATCTGGTCACCTTACACTAGGGGGCGATCCAGGGGTTAACTGTGTTCCCTAACTGTAGGGGGAGGGGACTCACTATAGGAGATGACAGATCATTGTTCTCAGCTTGTAGGAACTCACGATCTGCATCTCCTCTCTTGTCAGAACAGGGACGTGTGTCTTTCCTCTCGTGCAAGTGATCGCTCGTGGCCTGCAGTCATTGCGAACGCCGATTACGAGCATCGGCACCCCCGCTGTGCAGCAGATGCATGAGGCCGCTATCCCACTTAAGGGGACCGACGTAAAACTACGACGGTCCACGGAAACTAGCCAACCTGCCACAGTACAGGGAGTGCAGAATTATTAGGCAAGTTGTATTTTTGAGGATTAATTTTATTATTGAACAACAACCATGTTCTCAATGAACCCAAAAAACTCATTAATATCAAAGCTGAATATTTTTGGAAGTAGTTTTTAGTTTGTTTTTAGTTTTAGCTATTTTAGGGGGATATCTGTGTGTGCAGGTGACTAGTACTGTGCATAATTATTAGGCAACTTAACAAAAAACAAATATATACCCATTTCAATTATTTATTTTTACCAGTGAAACCAATATAACATCTCAACACTCACAAATTTACATTTCTGACATTCAAAAACAAAACAAAAACAAATCAGTGACCAATATAGCCACCTTTCTTTGCAAGGACACTCATGCAGCCTGCCATCCATGGATTCTGTCAGTGTTTTGATATGTTCACCATCAACATTGCGTGCAGCAGCAACCACAGCCTCCCAGACACTGTTCAGAGAGGTGTACTGTTTTCCCTCCTTGTAAATCTCACATTTGATGATGGACCACAGGTTCTCAATGGGGTTCAGATCAGGTGAATAAGGAGGCCATGTCATTAGTTTTTCTTCTTTTATACCCTTTCTTGCCAGCCACGCTGTGGAGTACTTGGACGCGTGTGATGGAGCATTGTCCTACATGAAAATCATGTTTTTCTTGAAGGATGCAGACTTCTTCCTGTACCACTGCTTGAAGAAGGGGTCTTCCAGAAACTGGCAGTAGGACTGGGAGTTGAGCTTCACTCCATCCTCAACCCGAAAAGGCCCCACAAGCTCATCTTTGATGATACCAGCCCAAACCAGTACTCCACCTCCACCTTGCTGGCGTCTGAGTCGGACTGGAGCTCTCTGCCCTTTACCAATCCAGCCACTGGCCCATTCCTTTTTGTCCATCAAAACTCACTCTCATTTCAGCAGTCCATACAACGGTAGAAAAATCAGTCCTGAGATATTTCTTGGCCCAGTCTTGACGTTTCAGCTTGTGGGTCTTGTTGAGTTGTGGTCGTCTTTCAGCCTTTCTTACCTTGGCCATGTCTCTGAGTATTGCACACCTTGTGCTTTTGGGCACTCCAGTGATGTTGCAGCTCTGAAATATGGCCAAACTGGTGGCAAGTGGCATCTTGGCAGCTGCACGCTTGACTTTTCTCAGTTCATGGGCAGTTATTTTGCGCCTTGGTTTTTCCACACGCTTCTTGCGACCCTGTTGACTATTTTGAATGAAATGCTTGATTGTTCGATGATCATGCTTCAGAAGCTTTGCAATTTTAAGAGTGCTGCATCCCTCTGCAAGATATCTCACTATTTTTGACTTTTCTGAGCCTGTCAAGTCCTTCTTTTGACCCATTTTGCCAAAGGAAAGGAAGTTGCCCAATAATTATGCACACCTGATATAGGGTGTTGATGTCATTAGACCACACCCCTTCTCATTACAGAGATGCACATCACCTAATATGCTTAATTGGTAGTAGGCTATCGAGCCTATACAGCTTGGAGTAAGACAACATGCATACAGAGGATGATCTGGTCAAAATACTAATTTGCCTAATAATTCTGCACTGTATAATGACTGCATCTGGTTGGTAGGCGGTTAAGTGGGATCTCCACGCAAAAAAGGTACCTCCTACAATACATACCCAACCCTAATTCAAGCATAAACCCTGAACCATACCTGGCCAGTGTCCACATGCCTTCAACATTAAGGGGTGCCTTGCCAGGGGGGTGGACCACCCGGAGGGGGGGGGGGGGCTTACCCTTCACCATGATGAGAACAAGGACATCTTCCCCTCAACCCTGGCCAAATGGTTGTGGGGGTCTTATAGGAACCTACAGTACAAAGCCTTTTTAATATGAAGTTGGTTGAATGAATGAATGAATGAAAACTTATATAGCGCGGCACATGCGAACTGAATCGCCTCTGGGCGTGGGGTCTTTTAGGAACCTAGAAGTCCCTTTTAATTGAAGTGGGGGTCCGGGAGTGGGTGGCTTATAGGAACCCAGACAACCCTTTTAATATGAGCAGGGTCCGGTCCCCAGATAAAAATCCCCCCAAAAAGTCCCTTGTAAATCCATCGTCACAATGCCGGTCAGTAATCACCCACTGATCCAGCACACTCAATCGATCCTGACTGTACCCATAGTTGAATGACAGCTCCCTAAGCTAACATCAGCTTTATAAGGAAAGGGGCGTGGATAGTGGTGACATCATTGCCCATGTATTGCCAAGTGGTCATATTTAGGCAGCGATGTAACCTTCTACGATCCCTGTTCATTTGCTTAGATGGTCGGGTATTCAATTTGGACAAGCTCATTACTATTCTTAAACCCTTGTTCACACATACGCAGATAAATTCAGTAAAGGAATTGGCATTAACCAGGGCTTGGCTACGGAGGAGGACTCTGATGAAAGAAGTACTCTGACGGGAATTGGGTCCGGTATGAATTTTAAGGGGAAACCCACACCCAAAATTTTGGGCATGGGGCTTCCTCCAAAATCCATACCGGACCCTGATCCGAGCATGCAGGCCAGGAAATAGAGGGACAAGCAAGCACCCCACTACTAAACCATACTAGGCCACACACCCTCAACATGGGGGGGGGGTGCTTTGAGGGCAAGGGGGCCTCCAGATCCCCCCCCCCATGTGAATGAGTAGACATCCCTTTCACCAAAAATAAAGTAGTAGAGTTTTTGACAATTCCTTTATTAAAAAAAAGTCCCCCAAAGTAGATCCATCACAACTCCCGCCCCACTGCTGTATCCAAACGGAGGCTCTTTGCCACTTGATCAGCCGTGCCCAATCACGGCTGATCACAATGTAAACAGGAAGAGCCATTGATAGCTCTTCTTCACTTGCGTCTGCCGCGAGCCGATTGGCGGCTCTCCTGACAGGGGGGTTCGCTCTGATTGTTTTATCAGCGCAGCCCCCCCTCGGATGCCCACACTAGACCACCAGGGAAGCCCACACTAGACCACCATGGAAGGCCAGTATAAAAAAAGAAAAAAAGGGCAGTAAAAAAAAAAAAAAGAGAATAGATGGCAATCAGTGCCCACAAATGGGCACTGACTGGCAACATGGGCACTGGGATAAACAAGTGATGCCCAGCAATGCCATCAGTGCCACCCCTCAGTGTCCATCAGTACCACCCCTCAGTGCCCACTTATCAGTGCCCATCTGTGCCACCCATAAGTACCCATCAGTGCCACCCATAAGTGCCGCCCATCAGTGCCGTCTATGAGTGCCCATCAGTGCCGCATACCAGCACTACCCATCAGTGCTGCCTATCAGTGCCGCCTCACCAATGCCCATCAGTGCCACCTCACCAGTGCCCATCAGTGTCACCTCATTGGTGCCCATCGGTGCCACCATATCAGTGCCCATAATCGAAGTAGAAAACTTACTTATTTACAAAAAAAATTACAGAAAAAAAATAAAAACTTTATTTTTTTCAAAATTTTCGGTCTTTTTTTAGTTGTTGCTTAAAAAATAAAAATCCCAGAGGTGATCAAATACCACCAAAAGAAAGCTCTATTTGTGGGAATAAAATGATAAAAAAAATAGTTTGGGTACAGTGTAGCATGACCGCGCAATTGTCATTCAAATTGCGACAGCGCTGAAAGCTGAAAATTGGCCTGGGCAGGAAGGTGCGTAAGTGGCCGGTATGGAAGGGGTTAATGACCTGGCCATTCCCAGGAGGGGAACATGGAGTGTCACCAGGATCTACCGAAGTCACAAATTTAACACCCCATAAGATTATATGGAGGGACTTTATTTGCACAGAGCACTTTACATTGGTAATTAATACCACGATATTGATTACATTCATGTAGGCACTTTATCACATATATTGTGTTTTGTTGATTGGAGCAGCGCTGAGTATAATATTCACATTTCATTCACTTGGGGACAAACTTTGCCCAATAGTGATTAGCTAGTGTTGGGTAGAAGGGGCGTGCCGAGCGCGCTGATTGGCTCCCCGTTGCACGGCAACTGAATCCCCGCCTTCTAATCTGCAGCCCGGTCTCTTAGCAACCAGACGCCTCTCTTCCGTATAGTTGATACGGTTTCCATAGTGACGGCTCTCGGTACAGGTGAAGCGCAGCCCGCCATGTCCTCTCAGGTCCTCGTCTCCCGGCCCCCCGCCCCGCAGTCTGTCCCCCCTCACAGCCTGCCGGTGCGCTCGGTGGAGGCGCCCTATAACACCGGGGAGAGCTCCTCGTCCGGCCTGGCCACCGCCGGCTTCCGCACCGCCAAGTACCTCCTGGAGGAATGGCAGCAGGCCGGCTACACGTCCTTCTACCAGGCGTTCAGTGACCGGGACGGCTCGGAGAAGAACCGCCATGAGGCCAAGCAGCTCTCGGCGGAGATGGAGGCCCGGGCACAGCGCAGCCAGGCGGACTCCACCAAGAAGCTGGGAGAGAGGCTATTGGATGTCTACTACTGGAGGGCGGAGCTAGAGAGGGAGATCCGTGACGTCACCGCAGAGACACACCTCCTCCTGCAGTGCAAGAACCGCCTGCAGGCGGCACTAGACGCCACTGACGTCCCCTTCATCATCTCCACCGACAATCTGCACTGCCGGGAGCGCAGAGAGGGCGGGGAGCTGGTGCGCGATGGGGCGGAGATAGAGCTCATCAAGGTAAGAGGGAGGGCTTATCAAACAGGAGCAGCGTGGGGGCGGAGCTTACCAAAGGGCAGCGCTGGGGTGGAGCTTACCAAGGGGCAGTGGTACTAAGGGTTGAGCTTATTAAGGAGCAGTACTGAGGGTGGAGCTTACCAAAGCGCAGTGGATGTGGAAGGAGCTTATCAAGAGGCAGTCCTGAGGGTGGAGCTTACCAAAGCACATTGGATATGGGAGGAGCTTATCAAGGGGCAGTACTGAGGGTGGGGCTTACCAACGCACATTGGATATGGGAGGAGCTTATCAAGGGGCAGTAGTACTAAGGGTTGAGCTTATTAAGGAGCAGTAGTGAGGGTGGAGCTTACCAAGCACAGTGGATGTGGGAGGAGCTTTTTCAGAGGCAGTACTGAGGGTGGAGCTTACCAAAGCGCAGTGGATGTGGAAGGAGCTTATCAAGAGGCAGTCCTGAGGGTGGAGCTTACCAAAGCACTTTGGATATGGGAGGAGCTTATAAAGGGGCAGTACTAAGGGTTTAGCTTACCAAGGTACAGTGGATGAGGGAGGAGCTTATCAAGGGACAGTAGTGACGGTGGAGCTTACCAAAGCACAGTAGATGTGGGAGGAGCTTATCAAAGGGCAGTACTGAGGGTGGAGCTTATCAAAGGGCAGTACTGAGGGTTGAGCTTACCAAGGCACAGTGGATGAGGGAGGAGCTTATCAAGGGGCAGTACTGAGGGTGGAGCTTATCAAGGTACAGTGGATGAGACAGAACTTATCAAA
Organism: Rana kukunoris; assembly: GCA_029574335.1. Lineage (NCBI taxonomy): Eukaryota > Metazoa > Chordata > Amphibia > Anura > Ranidae > Rana > Rana kukunoris. Next base: position 23,678,569 of record CM056054.1, read on the forward strand.
GATCAGGCCTGGGGGTGGAGCTTACCAAGGCACAGTGGATGGGGGCGGAGATTATAAAGGGGTAGGACTGAGGGTGGAGCGTACCAAGGCACAGAGAGGGAGGAGCTTATCAAATGGCAAGAGTGGAGGTGGAGCTTGCCAAGGCACAGGAAATGAGGGTGGGGCTTATCATGGATCAGGGCTTGAGGGTGGAGCCTACCACGACAAAGCAGATGAGGGTGGAGCTTAACAAGAATCGGGACTGGGGTGGGACTTACCAAAGCTAGGCAGATGAGGGAGGAGCTTATAATGAGTCAAGTCTCTGAGCAGTGGAAGACCATACAGCTGAAGACCATGGGGAATCTTTGGCATCTCCCTTGTGGTAAAGTCCCACAATGAGTTTCTAGGAAAATCCATCCAGGCCCATAGACCCGCACCACTGGGGCCTCTAAACAGCTGCGTAGTCCATTGACTGTTTGGGGGCAGTAGCCCATCAGGCTCTGGACTCCTCCTGGGGAGAGAAGACTCTCCAGTGCTTCAGACTATTTATTACCTCCCCAGCCCCCTTCTGGACACTCCTCTCCAGGGATTGGCTGGAACATGATAAATATTCAGGCTGGCTATTTGAATCTCCCTCCCTAAGCTCTGGAAGCTTCTTCAGAGGCAGGGAAAGCAATCAAACTCCCAGCCTGTGAAACCCTGAATAGACCAGGACAATCGCTGCTCACTTGATTACAGAACTACATTTACCTGGCATCCTCTGCTAGGGGGTGCTACAATAGAGAGATGAGAATGCAAACAAGGGAGGGTTAGAGTGACATTATCGGTTACGGGTTTCAGACAGTCTGAAGCACGGACACATGATTTGAAACCTGAACAGTCCGGGTGAATCCCGGACAGGTGGCAACCCTAGGTCCAACCCGGTACTAGCAAGGTGTGCCTAATAATGTGGCCGGTGAGTGAATATGCCAAAAGCTCTGCTGTTTCCATTGAAAAGTGCATACATATGAGAGCGCACCTCCTGCGCACATTGCACACCGTAAACCAATATGGCCGCACACATCAGCATAGGAATCCTGGTGATAATCTACTTTCTTCTCTCCTAGGAAGTGGAGCTGATTAGGAACGTTCAAGAACTTCTGAAGAGGACCCTGGAGCAAACCATCCAGCAGATAAGGTAGAGCGTGTATTGGGGGCCCCTGGTAGGGAGGGGCCCATAGGGCAGATAGCGGGGGGGGGGGTGGATGGGTGGATAGTGGAACAAACCAACTCACAAGGTAGAGATAATAATGATGGACGCCAACCAGCAGATAAGGTAGAGCGTGTATTGGGGGCCCCTGGTAGGGAGGGGCCCATAGGGCAGATAGCGGGGGGGGGGGGGGGTGGATGGGTGGATAGTGGAACAAACCAACTCACAAGGTAGAGATAATAATGATGGACGCCAACCAGCAGATAAGGTAGAGCGTGTAGTGGGGGCCCCTGGTAGGGAGGGGCCCATAGGGCAGATAGCGGGGGGGGGGTGGGGGTGGATGGGTGGATAGTGGAACAAACCAACTCACAAGGTAGAGATAATAATGATGGACGCCAACCAGCAGATAAGGTAGAGCGTGTAGTGGGGGCCCCTGGTAGGGAGGGGCCCATAGGGCAGATAGCGGGGGGGGGGGGGGGGTGGATGGGTGGATAGTGGAACAAACCAACTCACAAGGTAGAGATAATAATGATGGACGCCAACCAGCAGATAAGGTAGAGCGTGTAGTGGGGGCCCCTGGTAGGGAGGGGCCCATAGGGCAGATAGCGGGGGGGGGGTGGATGGGTGGATAGTGGAACAAACCAACTCACAAGGTAGAGATAATAATGATGGACGCCAACCAGCAGATAAGGTAGAGCGTGTAGTGGGGGCCCCTGGTAGGGAGGGGCCCATAGGGCAGATAGCGGGGGGGGGGGGGTGGATGGGTGGATAGTGGAACAAACCAACTCACAAGGTAGAGATAATAATGATGGACGCCAACCAGCAGATAAGGTAGAGCGTGTAGTGGGGGCCCCTGGTAGGGAGGGGCCCATAGGGCAGATAGCGGGGGGGGGGGGGGTGGATGGGTGGATAGTGGAACAAACCAACTCACAAGGTAGAGATAATAATGATGGACGCCAACCAGCAGATAAGGTAGAGCGTGTAGTGGGGGCCCCTGGTAGGGAGGGGCCCATAGGGCAGATAGCGGGGGGGGGGGGGGTGGATGGGTGGATAGTGGAACAAACCAACTCACAAGGTAGAGATAATAATGATGGACGCCAACCAGCAGATAAGGTAGAGCGTGTATTGGGGGCCCCTGGTAGGGAGGGGCCCATAGGGCAGATAGCGGGGGGGGGGGGTGGATGGGTGGATAGTGGAACAAACCAACTCACAAGGTAGAGATAATAATGATGGACGCCAACCAGCAGATAAGGTAGAGCGTGTAGTGGGGGCCCCTGGTAGGGAGGGGCCCATAGGGCAGATAGCGGGGGGGGGGGGGGGGGTGGATGGGTGGATAGTGGAACAAACCAACTCACAAGGTAGAGATAATAATGATGGACGCCAACCAGCAGATAAGGTAGAGCGTGTAGTGGGGGCCCCTGGTAGGGAGGGGCCCATAGGGCAGATAGCGGGGGGGGGGGGTGGATGGGTGGATAGTGGAACAAACCAACTCACAAGGTAGAGATGATAATGATGGACGCCAACCAGCAGATAAGGTGCAGATTATAATGGTAGATTCCAGAATCTGTCACTCTCACGTTCTCATCATTGATCAGATCACCTCAATCCCAACCCAAGATAATCACTTTTTCAGATAAAACCACAAAGTTTATTTTAATATTTTTCTCTGGAAGGAAATATACAGAACACCTAACGAGTTATGGAAAGAACGTGTTTTGACAATTGCAGGATCATATGACTGCAATGATACACACTATATTGCCAAAAGTATTGGGACACCTGCCTTTACACGCACATGAACTTTAATGGCATCCCAGTCTTAGTCCGTAGGGTTCAATATTGCGTTGCCCCCCCTTTGCAGCTATAACACCTTCAACTCTACGGGAAGGCCGCCCACAAGGTTTAGGAGTGTGTCTATGGGAAGGTTTGAACATTCTTTTAGAAGCGCATTTATGAGGTCATGCCCTGATGATAGTCGCCTAGCTCTTCCTCCCAAAATCTTCTGGGACACACAACAGGTCCTAGAAGACTTTGGGGCCAGTCACAGACTGCAGCGCCACTCGCGCATGCGCAGTGGGCACCCAGCTGTGCCCATAGTAGAGATGCCGGTGCTGCCGAAGGAGGACTCAGGGAGAACAGGGCTGCGGTGAGTACACTGTAGATCATGGGACAGGTGGGTGGCTGTTTATTAAAAGTCAGCAGCTACAGCTAGCGGGGCACCTAAATGACAACCAGGGGTAGACAATGTACTATTAACTAGAGCTGCACAATTCTGGTCAAAATGAGAATCGCAATTCTTTTGCTTAGAGTAAAGATCACGATTCTCAAAAACTGAATGCCAGAACCCCCCCCCCCCCCCCAAATAAATAAATAAATAAACCTGTGATTAATCTGAAAATAGACAGAATCAAGTTATATGGTCTTTAACATTATAGACATATCACTGGTCTGTTCTTTATACATCAGAAGCAGTACCGCCAGCAACCACTGGGTGGCGCATGGATACACACTACAGTTGTACAGAACTGTGAGAGAAGCTCAGGCATCCATCCAGTGGCGCAGGCTGCTGACCAGGGCTGTCTTAATAGCATCATGGGCCCCTGGGCAAAGTAATGCTCTGGGGCCCCTACAATGATGACAGTGCAGGTAAACAGACATCAAGTAGCTAAGAGGCAGACGGCCTCCCCTGTGTATGCATCACTCTCAGTGCTACCATGGGGCTCCCAATTTTGGGGCAGCGTGGGCTCAAGGACCAGCTGTTTGGGGAAAAAACAGGGGCCCTCTGTGCACAGGTGTGCCCTCTCATTAAGACAGCCCTGCTGCTGACATCGGTTCCGATATCGGCGCCATTTGTGTTCCACGCTGGTTACGTGTAACGGCGGTGAGACAAGAAAATCGCGGGTCATCCAAACTGGAGATCGCGCGGGGGGGTGAATCGAGATTGCGATCTTATTACGATTAATTGTGCAGCTCTACTATTGACATAAAAGCACATACAGGTTGCATAGCTCCCAACTGTCCCTGATTTGGAGGGACTGTCCCTGATTTGGAGTAATGTCCCTCTGTCCCTCTTTCCCCCTCATTTGTCCCTCATTTTGGTCCGATATATAGTATACCTTTCATCCAATTAAATTCTCCTTTAAGGGGGCATGGCAGGGGCGTGTCTTATGCCTACATACATTTGCTAGTAGGTGTCCCTCATTCCCATCTCAAAATATTGGACTTGATGGACATGCTCAACTGGACAAGTTGACACACCAACATGCTTATCTCTGCGTCATTGCTGGTCATCTGCTGCCACCTAGTGTTGGCTAATGGCTTTTATAGGAAAGAATATTTATTAAAGTGGACCATCAGTCTTTTTTTTTTTTAAATGTTCCTCTCCTATGACCCCCCACCCCCTCCATTCCACACACACACCCTACCTAGGACAAAATTGCAAGAAAAAATACATTTTCTAAGCTAAAATATTTTTTTCCCCTAAAGTCTAGGCCCATCATCCTTGTCCTTGAACGCCCAGATCCTGCACATGCACAGGAATACCGGGGTTGAGAAAATACTGCATCGTGGCCACTAGATGGAGCAAAAGATTATAGAAAACAAATACTTATTTGCTATATTCTACACAGCAACATCTGCAGTGTTTTCCCAAACCAATCCTTTTTTTTTTATTTAATGAATAGTATTTGACCTTCACTGTTTCCACATTTGTTATGTTACAGCCTTATTCCAATATGGATTAAACTCATTATTTTCCTCAATGTTCTACAAACAATATCCCATAATGATAACGTGAAAGAAGTTTGTTTGAAATCTTTGCAAAAAGTAAAAAAAAAACATCACATGTACATGCAGTGGATATAAAAAGTCTACACACCCCTGTTAAAGTGTCAGGTTTCTGTGATGTAAAAAAAATGAGACAAAAAATAATAATTTCAGAACTTTTTCCACCTTTAATCTGACCTATTAACTGTACAAATGTTGAAAATTAGAGTTAAAATAAAAAACTGAAATGTGGTTGCATAAGTGTGCACACCCTCTTATAACTGGGGAAGTAGCTGTGTTCAGAATTAAGCAATCACATTTAAACTCATGTTAAATAGGAGTCAGTACTCACCTTCCATCATTTAAAGTAGGGTTGTCCCGATGCCTCTTTTTTAGGACCGAGTACAAGTACCGATACTTTTTTTCATGTAGTCGCCGATACCGAATACCGATACTTTTTTTACATGTGTCCCCAACTGCAGCCATGTTCCCCACATATGCAGCCATGTCCCCCCAGCCATGTCCCCCACATATTCAGCCATGTCCCTCTAGCCATGTCCCTCACATATGCAGCCATGTCCCTTCAGCCATGTCCCCCCAGCCATGTCCCCCACATATTCAGCCATGTCCCTCTAGCCATGTCCCTCACATATGCAGCCATGTCCCTTCAGCCATGTCCCTCTAGCCATGTCCCTCACATATGCAGCAATGTCCCATGTCCCTCTAGCCATGTCCCTCACATATGCAGCAATGTCCCATGTCGCTCTAGCCATGTCCCTCACATATGCAGCCATGTCCCTTCAGCCATGTCCTTCTAGCCATGTCCCTCACATATGCAGCAATGTCCCATGTCGCTCTAGCCATGTCCCTCACATATGCAGCCATGTCCCTTCAGCCATGTCCCTCTAGCCATGTCCCTCACATATGCAGCAATGTCCCATGTCCCTCACATATGCAGCAATGTCCCATGTCCCTCTAGCCATGTCCCTCACATATGCAGCCATGTCTCATGTCCCTCTAGCCATGTCCCTCACATATGCAGCAATGTCCGTTCAGCCATGTCCCTCTAGCCATGTCCCTCATATATGCAGCCATGTCTCATGTCCCTCTAGCCATGTCCCTCACATATGCAGCAATGTCCGTTCAGCCATGTCCCTCACATATGCAGCCATGTCCCATGTCCCTCTAGCCATGTCCCTCACATATGCAGCAATGTCCCATGTCGCTCTAGCCATGTCCCTCACATATGCAGCCATGTCCCTTCAGCCATGTCCCTCTAGCCATGTCCCTCTCATATGCAGCAATGTCCCATGTCGCTCTAGCCATGTCCCTCACATATGCAGCCATGTCCCTTCAGCCATGTCCCTCTAGCCATGTCCCTCACATATGCAGCAATGTCCCATGTCCCTCACATATGCAGCAATGTCCCATGTCCCTCTAGCCATGTCCCTCACATATGCAGCAATGTCCGTTCAGCCATGTCCCTCTAGCCATGTCCCTCACATATGCAGCCATGTCTCATGTCCCTCTAGCCATGTCCCTCACATATGCAGCAATGTCCGTTCAGCCATGTCCCTCTAGCCATGTCCCTCATATATGCAGCCATGTCTCATGTCCCTCTAGCCATGTCCCTCACATATGCAGCAATGTCCGTTCAGCCATGTCCCTCTAGCCATGTCCCTCACATATGCAGCCATGTCCCATGTCCCTCTAGCCATGTCCCTCACATATGCAGCAATGTCCGTTCAGCCATGTCCCTCTAGCCATGTCCCTCACATATGCAGCCATGTCTCATGTCCCTCTAGCCATGTCCCTCACATATGCAGCAATGTCCGTTCAGCCATGTCCCTCTAGCCATGTCCCTCACATATGCAGCCATGTCTCATGTCCCTATAGCCATGTCCCTCACATATGCAGCAATGTCCGTTCAGCCATGTCCCTCACATATGCAGCCATGTCCCATGTCCCTCTAGCCATGTCCCTCACATATGCAGCAATGTCCGTTCAGCCATTTCCCCCATACGCAGCCATTTCCCTTACCTTTGCCGCCGAAGCCACATGGAGAGAAAACCACAGCATTCATTTGAATAGCCTGCCCGTATAGACACTCCCCCTTGCTCGCGATTGGACAGATCACGATCACCCATCCAATCGCGAGCAAGGGGGAGCGTCTATACGGGCGGGAACACTACAGCTATTCAAATGAATGCTGTGATGTTCCCGCACAGTGTTTAACCCTTTGCAGCGGCGGTGCGATGCGACGGCTTTCGATTCGGCGACGCGATGCAGCGGCAGCGGCGGGGAAGTATTCTATTTAGGCATCGGGAGTATTTGCGCGAGTACAAGTACTAGCGCAAATACTCGGCATCGATCCCGATACTAGTATCGGTATCGGGACAACCCTAATTTAAAGTGCCTCTGATTAACCCAAATAAAGTTCAGCTGTTCTAGTAGGTCTTTCCCGACATTTTCTTAGTCACATTCTACAGCAAAAGTCATGGACCACAGAGAGCTTCCAAAGCATCAGAGGAATCTCATTGTTAAAAGGAATCAGTCAGGAGAAGGGTACAAAAGAATCTCCAAGGCATTAGATATACCATGGAACACAGTGAAGACTGTCACCATCAAGTGGAGAAAATATGGCACAACAGTGACATTACCAAGAACTGGATGTCACCCCAAAATTGATGAAAAGATGAGAAGAAAACTGGTCAGGGAGGCTGCCAAGAGGCCTACAGCAACATTAAAGGAGCTGCAGGAATATCTGGCAATTACTGGCTGTGTGTTACATGTGACAAAAATCTCTGTATTCTTCATATGTCTGGGCTATGGGGTAGAGTGGCAAGACGGAAGCCTTTTCTTATGAAGAAAAACATCCAAGCCTGGCTAAAAAGATTAAAGTTTTGGAATGGCCCAGCCAGAGCCCAGACCTGAATCCCATTGAGAATCTGTGGGGTGATCTGAATAGAGCTGTGCACAGGCGATGCCCTCACAATCTGACAGATTTGGAGCGTTTTTGCAAAGATAAGTGGGCAAATATTGCCAAGTCAAGATGAGCGACTGAGTGCTGTAATAAAATCAAAAGAGTCTTCAACAAAGTATAGTGGAACCTCGGATTGCGAGTAACGCGGTTAATGAGCGTTTCACAATACGAGCACTGTATTTAAAAAAATCCTAACTCGGTTTGCGAGTGTTGTCTCACACATCACAGCCGATCGGTGCCGTTCGGTAATGCTCGGAAAAGACTTGGAAAGACATGGAAATACTCTGTTCCCGAGCCTTTCTGAGGTCAGCCGAGGTGTCCTCAGGGCTTTCCGGCTGTTTCTGAGGCTCTCCGGCGCCCCCCACCTTTGGCCGCATGCAGTATTGCATGCCATTGAAGTCAATACGGAACAAACTATTTCAGTTTCCATTGACTTTAATGGGAAAACTCTCTTTAATATGTGAGTACTTTGGATTACGAGCATTCTCCTGAAACGGATTATGTTTTTAATCCGAGGTTCCACTGTATTTACTTTATGGGTGTGCACACTTATACAACCATATTATTTTTATTTTTTATTTTTACTTCCCTCCACCTAAAAGATTTCAGTTTGTTGTTCAACTGAGTTCAGTTTATAGGTTACATTAAAAGTGGAAAACGTTCTGAAAATTGAGCTCAGGTGCTTCCTGTTTCCACTGATCATCCTTGAGATGTTTCTACAACTTGATTGGAGCCCACCTGTGGTAAATTCAGTTGATTGGACATGATTTGGAAAGGCACACACCTGTCTGTATAAGGTCCCACAGTTAACGGTGAATGTCAGAGCACAAACCAAGCCATGAAGGGCAAGGAATTGTCTGTATACCTCAGAGACAGGATTGTTTGGAGACACAGATCTTGGGAAGAGTACAGAAACATTTCTGCAGCATTGGAGGTCCCAATGAGCACAGTGGCCTCCATTATATGTACATGGAAGAAGTTTGAAACCATCAGGACTTTTCCTAGAGCGGGCCACCTGGCCAAACTGAGTGATCGGGGAGAAGGACCTTAGTCAGGGAGGTGACCAAGAACCCAATGGTAACTCTGACAGAGCCCCAGCATTTCTCTGTGGAGAGAGGAGAACCTTCTAGAAGAACAACTATCTCTGCAGCACACCACCAATCAGGCTAGTAGGCTAGAGTGGCCAGACAGAAGCCACAAAAGGCATCTGAAGGACTCTCAGACCATGAGAAACAAAATTCTCTGGTCTGGTGAAACAAAAATTTAACTATTTGGCCTGAATGGCAAGTGTCATGTCTGGAGGAAACCAGGCACCATTCATCACCTGGCCAATACTAACCCTACAGTGAAGCATGGTGGTGGCAGCATCATGCTGTGGGGATGTTTTTCAGTGGCAGGAACTGGGATACTAGTCAGGATCGAGGGAAAGATGAATACAGCAATGTACAGAGACATCCTTGATGAAAAACTGCTCCAGAGTGCTCTGGACCTCAGACTGGGGTGAAGGTTCATCTTCCAACAGGAAAATGATCCTAAGCACACAGCCAAGATAACAAAGGAGTGGTTTTGGAAACAACTCTGTGAATGCCCTTGAGTGGCCCAGCCAGAGCCCAGACTTGAACATCACTGGAGAGATCTGAAAATGGCTGTTCACCAGCACTCCCCATCCATCCTGATGGAGCTTGAGAGGTCCTACAAAGAAGAATGGGAGAAACGGCCCAAAAATAGATGTGCCAAGCCTGTAGCATTATACCCAAAAACACTTGAGGCCAGGCATGTACTGGCCATTGGGACTACTGGGAGTTTCCCGGTGGGCCGATGGCTGAGTGGGCCAGTTTCAGTGACAGCCTGTCTTAGCTAACGGACAATGAAGCGGGGAGGGGGGGGGGCTTGGGTGGCCATTGGGGCTGGCCAGCTGGGGAGGTTGGGTTTTTCTGGCCGCCTAGTATGGGAGAGACCTATCATCCACACTGCCCATCACCTCACTTTATAGTGCGCAACCCGGCTCAGCCTCAGCAACGCTGCATTGCTGAAAGGCAGCCAATGGCTGTGCAGCATTAGCGCTTTCTGAAATTCCAGCCAATGAGTCTGTAGCAATGTTCCTGCACAACGTTAGCCTTACTTGTTTTTGTGCATGTTTGCAAAATTAAAGTGGGCCGGTCTGGATGAAGTCCAGGACCAAATTTTTGTCCCAGTCCAGCCCTGCTTGAGGTTGTAATTGGTGTCAAATAAAAAGTCTGTTTCTCTCTTCTTGCTTTGAGTGACAGGTTATTTACATATCTAGCTTGGACATGTTTATCATATGTTATGTTATGTTTATCATAATATGAGGTGATCCAAAGTTCATTGTTTATTACCAGGATGTGTTATGTGGGGGAGGGGTGGATTTCTCACTTTTTATACTTTGGATCACCTCATATTATGATAAACATAACATATAATAAACATGTCCAAGCTAGATATGTAAATAACCTGTCACTCAAAGCAAGAAGAGGGAAACTGACTTTTTATTTAGAAAGGTTTTTAACTGGAACTCTGTTAATTTTCACTGAACAATAAAAGAGGATTGCTCAGAGCTGGAATAACTCTGTGTGGCAAGACTGGGCACCGATGATGGGAAATCTTATACTCTACATTGTGACATCAAAACATTTTTTTTGGGGGGGGGGTTTACATCCACTTTAATCTAAGTAAAGGCTGTGAATACTTATGTACATGTTTTTTTTTGTTTGTTTGTTTGTTTGTTTTTGTTTTTTATACATTTGCAAAAGATTTAAAACAAACTTCTTTCATGATGTTATTATGGGGAACTGTTTGTAGGACTTTGAGGAAAATATGGAATTTAATCCATTTTAGAATAATGCCGCGTACACATGGTCGTTTTTTGTCTTGTAAAAAAACGAAGTTTTTTCTCATGGAAAAAAAACGAAGTTTTTCAAACTTCATTTTAAAAAACGACGTTGCCTTCACACCCTCTTATAACTGGGGATTTCTGAAAATGCTCTTGCAAAGCGCGGTTACGTACAACACGTACGACGGCACTCTGTTCCATTCAAGCTCGCATCATAACTTGCTTCTGAGCATGCGCGGGTTTAAAAACGTTGTTTTAAACGTCGTTTTGCCCACACGTTCATTTTTTATGACGCAAAAAACGACATCCTGAAAAACGACATAAAAAATTCAAGCATGTTTGAATTTTTTTTTTGTCATTTTTCAGAAGACATAAAAGGACGTTTTACCCACACACGATCAATTTAAATGACGTTTTTTAAAACGTTGTTTTATTTCATCACAAAAAACGACCGTGTGTACGCGGCATAAGGCTGTAACATAACAAAATGTGGAAAAAGTGAATATTTAAATAAAATTATTAGTTCAACTTTAAAAGCCATTTGTTTTAAGAAGATATTTTAGTAAATCAATACAGCTGTAAAGACTTTACTGCCTGTTATTGGGCCGAGAAACGTAAAGATCATTCACCTTTATAACCCCGGCCCTGACCACACGTTCACACATTGTGGTTTTGTTTACGGGGATGGCGGCCTCAGACAGCTGTCAGCGGGTGTGAAGCTGAGAGGAAGACAGCGGTCTGATGTTGTGTGATGAGAAGCTTCCCATACAGGAGAGGTCAGAGGTGACCAGACGGATGATTGGCGGCTTGGCAATTGAGAGCGTCAGCAAAGGACTGTTAGGATAGACATCTATAAGAGAGCTTTCAACTTCTCTGCAAATGTTTGAATTCTCTTCTAAGTCATCCAGGAAGACAGTAGAGGGAGAAGAGAAGGAAGATTAGTGTGGGGGTCACACTAATGAGGGGAAATAGGCATTTTACAATCGTAGTTCATATTAATAGAGAGGGAGAGCTTGGTAAGTGTATACATATCAGAGAATACTGATCTATATTTATTATATTAGTTAAACTACATCTAAATTAGACATGTGCGGTTATTTCCAAATCCAAATTCGGACTCATTATTCTTATTCGGAAATTTGGATGTATGCGAATATCGGAATTACAATAGTAAGAGGAACTGCAGTCTGCTCACATAATTTGTTTTAAAAACATCTTTGCCATTCTGAAGCTTCCCTCCTACCACTTTGCATATTATTTTATATATACAGTGGAACCTTGGATTACACGCATAATTTGTTCCAGAAGAGTGCTTGTAATCCAAAGCATTTGTATATCAAAGTGAGTTTCCCCATAGAAGTCAATGGAAACTCAGATAATTTGCTCCACAGTGACTTCTATGGTATGCAGTACCACATGTGGCCAGAGGTGGGGGGGGGTGCTGAAGACACTCGGAAACACTTGAGAAACACTCAGGACCGATTGGATGCACTTGGATTAAAAAAAAAACACTGTGACACCCCGAATTCTGGAGAGACCAAATGGCACGTGAAAATAACCACTTGACTCCTGGGCACATATACCCCCTTCGTGCTCAGGGGAAATTTCACGCTTTGAATGACAATTGCGCGGTCGTGCGACGTGGCTCCCAAACAAAATTGGGCCTCTGCTTTCAGAAAAAATATAACTTTTGGAAGTTCTAAGTGATTTTCTAGCAAAAAAAAATGCAAGATTTTAACATTTATGTGAAAAAATTCAAAAATATCTCTTACACAAGTGCCTAATATAGAATCTGTTGTCCAACCAGTACAGTTGTGGAGGTTAGACATGTGCAGAACAAAAATATTAGTTTAATTTTGGATAAATTTGTTATGTTACTAAGTTTGTTTTGTGGATTTGATTCGGAATTCGATTAGTTTAGTCTAGCCACTTGCCATCTGTCTCACCATACCTGTACGCTGCTTTGAATTTGCCATCTAGCGGGCACGCGCGCAACATCGTGGGCGTGCATGCCCGTGGTGTGCTCCGTAACTGTGCTTGCGGGACGTGCTGGGTCCATGTCCGCTGGTGTCCCACGATCGCCTCATGGAGCGGCAGAATGGGGGGATGCCTGTGTAAACAAGGCATTTCCCTGTTCTGCCTAGTGACAGGACACTGATCTACTTCTCCCTCTCATCAGGAGCAGTGATCAGTGTCATGTTACTGGTAGCCCCGCCCCCTCACAGTTAGAATCACTCCTTAGGACACGCTTAACCCCTTGCTAGCCTAGTGTTAACCCCTTCCCTGCCAGTGTCATTTACACAGTAATCAGTGTTTTTTTATAACAATTCAAATTCGAATCAGTCAAAAATGTATCAACTGATCTGAATTCTATGGGAAGAAAAGCTGGTTGTTAAAGCGGAGCTCCACCCAGGAAAACAACATTTTCCCATGTTGTTTAAAAAAATAAATAAAAAAAACCTGAAAAAATACTCACCCGAAATACCTGTTGCTATGCGGAAGTCCGTAATCTGCCTCTTCCACTCCGCGGTGCCTTTTCTTCTTGTCCTTCTCCTTGTGAATGGGGCGCGCTGCTCTGGGAACTGTGTGTGTTCTCAGAGAGCAGCGCGCCCATTCACAAGCCAGCGTGAGACTCACGCAGGCGCAGTAGGAAATGGGCAGTGAAGCCGTACGGCTTCACTGCCTGTTTCCCATAGTGTGAATGGTGGCGCGGGACCCGGAGCAATCGTGGGACCGGCATCGGGGGGCCCATCAGCGCGGGCAAGTAGGACAAGGTAAGTGTCCTTATTTAAAGTCAGCAGCTACACTGTTAGTAGCTGCTGACTTTAAAAAAAAAAAAAATCGCGGCTGGAGCTCCGCTTTAAGGAGCCACGTACCTGACAACCAATGACTCATCAGCTGTCCGCAGGTTTTCCCTATGACAGCTGAATGTAAAAAAGAATGCTGGCAATAAAACAATAAAGGTCCCCCCCAAAATTCATACCAGACCCTTTTGTGGGCATGCAGCCCAGCAGGTCAGGAAAGGGAGGGGGGACAAGCAAGCGCACCCCTCACCCTTGAACACATGCCCTCAACATAGGGGGAGTGCTCCCTCCCCAAAGCACTTTGTCCCCATGTTGATGGGGACAAGGGCCTCTTCCCCACAACCCTGTGTGATGGTTGTGGAGGTCTGCGAGCAGGGGGTTTAACAAGGGGGCCCCCAGATCCTGCCACCGCCATGTGAGTATGACACCAAAAAAGTGTCAAAAATAATTGAGAACACAGACAGTTTTTGACAATTCCTTTATTAAAAAAAACAAAAAACAATGTCCCCCGAAGTAAATCCAGCGTCAATCACGATCAACACCGTCGCCGATCAGGAAAAAGAAAAAGGCACGCACCTGATGAAGGCTCCCGCCGCCTGACAGTTATTAAACAACCAAGGGGAGGGGCCACCCAATGATATTGTTGAGTGATCCCACCCCCGTGTGACGTCATCGACCAGGACATGCTGGGTCCAAAAATTTGGAATTACTGGTAGTTGTAAAATGAATAAACAAATCTGGAATAACCAAAAATGTGTCCGAAATTTAGATTCGGATCGTAACAAATTGCACGTTTCTAGCGGAGGTTGTAAATATCTTTATTCGCAAAAATGAAGAAAGCTGTAGACGGTTAGCTGTCTCTTTTTAGGGGAGGGGCTTCGTACATGATGTTATCTGGCTTGCAGTCAGCTGAGATGGAATCTTTATTTATGTCTGTATTTGTTCCTCCTCAGGATGAACAGAGATGCCAAAGAGAAGTTGGAGATGGATTGGTCCGACAAGGTGGAGGCGTATGACATTGATGACAAGTGTGGAAGACACAACAATCAAACTACTGATATCCAGTTTCATCACAATTCCTCCAAATTTGAAGACAAGTAAGAGGAAATGTTGTGGGCTTTGTATAAGAATGATACACATGTTGTGTATAAGAAGGGTCCACACGTTATGTATGAGAAGGGTCCACATATGGTGTATATGAAGGGTCTACATGTGGTGTATAAGAGGGTCCACACATTGTGGTATACAAGAAGGGTCACCATATGGTGTATAAGAAGGGTCCACACATTGTGTATAATAGGGGTCTACATGTGGTGAATAAGATGGGTCCACACGTGGTGTATAAGAGGGGTCTACATGTGGTGTACAAGAAGGGTCCACACATTGTGGTATACAAGAAGGGTCACCATATGGTGTATAAGAAGGGTCCACACATTGTGTATAATAGGGGTCTACATGTGGTGTACAAGAAGGGTCCACACATTGTGGTATACAAGAAGGGTCACCATATGGTGTATAAGAAGGGTCCACACATTGTGTATAAGAGGGGTCTACATGTGGTGAATAAGATGGGTCCACACGTGGTGTATAAGAAGAGTCTACATGTGGTGTACAAGAAGGGTCCACACATTGTGGTGTATAAGAAAGTTCCACAAGGGGTGTATATGAAGGGTCCACACGTAGTCTATAAGAAGGGTCTACATGTGGTGTATAAGAAGGGTCTACGCGTAGTCTATAAGAAGGGTCTACACGTGGTCTATGAGAATGGTCACAAGTGATGTATAAGAAGGGTCTACACATGTTCTATAAGAAGGATCTACACGTGTTCTATAAGAAGGGTCTACATGTGGTGGTCATACATGGGAGGAGGGATGGCAGCATTTTACCTTACATCTCAGGAGGCCTTGGGGTAGTCTACTGACCATGCATCATCAGAGGGCTGGGTTCAAAAATCCGGAGGAGTCCGCTTCGGAGGACATAAGCAGGATGATGATTGCGGTAGGCCAAGGTGTGCAGCAGTAGATTTATAAAAATCTGGATCTGCTGGGCCGGTCAAAATGAGTATAACCCAACAAATATAGTAAGAGGGAGTGGAGCAAATTCTGTGAACATCGTCAAAGGAAAGTATTGCATTAATGACAACCACGTTTACCTGTGGTGTACAAAAAAAACAAATTCAAATTCAGAATACTTTATTAATCCCAAAAGTTAACAATTGTGACTTTTTATACATGTTTGGGTTCAAAAGATTGGGTTTACTGTCACTGACTTCCTTATTGTGGACTTTTTACACCGATTTTGAAAATGGCCACTAGATGTCAGTATAGCCTCACTGCATGTGCCTGCAACACAAGCTTTGCATTTCCAGGCATTTCCCATGGAGCTGGGGGAGATAACTCATTGCTTCTTCAGGATTCCAGGGGAGGTCCACGAGGTCACGCTAAATGAGATCGTTAGAAACTTAAATTATGTTCTCAGTAAATGTTGGCGTAGAAAAGTATTTTCTTCTATTATAGCTACTGATTTTACACTGGAACCATTTTCCCTATAAAAGGGAATCTTTCTTTTATTTTCTTTTTTTTGAACCATTTTTTTTAAATCATATTAAAAGGTCAGACACTCAAAAGTAGCATTACAGATGAAATTCTTACTTGTCATGAAAAAAAAAGCTAATCCTCTTCAGGTCATTTATATACATTACAAGGATTACTTACCTTGTTCTGTCCTCTAGATAATGAGATAGGTCAGTACCATTACTTCCCTAACATTCCTATAAATCAGGGGTCTCTAAACTTCCCAAGCAAAGGGCCTCTTTACTTCAGACTTAAGAGGCAGCGGAGGTTCACACAAAAAGTGAACCTCAGCTTTTTGGATCCCTCCCCCCTTCCGGTGACACATTTGGGGGGAGGGGGGTGCAGATATCTGTCTGAGACAAGTATTTGCACCACTTCCGGGTCTAAATACCCACGGGGAATCCAGCCTGTGACGTCACCCGTCCCCGCTGTCTTCTGGGAAACACTGGTCCCAGGAGAGAGCGGGGACCAGTGACGGCACGCCACGATCCTCGCGCATGCGGAGTAGGGATTCTGGCAGTGAAGCCGTCAGGCTTCACTTCCTGATTCCCTAACCGAGGATGACGGCGGAATCAGCCGAGGACCGAGCGATTTCTCAGCCTCTGCTGCTGACAGGTAAGTGTCCGTTTTTTCCCTATTTGTAGCTGCTGACTTAAAAAAAAAAAAAACGGAGGAACCTCTGCTTTAGAGGCGCCGGACTGTGACCAGTGAGAGTAGAAAATATCCTGATGTCGGTAGCCATTGCCCCATTGTTGGTGTCAATGGGAAGAATAGTGTTCCATGAATGGGGACAGTGGGAGGAATAGGAATAGTGCCCCATCATTGGTACCAGTGAGAGGAATAATTCCCCATTGCTGGTATTAATGGGAGGAATAGTGCCCCAGCATTGGTGTCAGTGGGAGAAATAGTGCCCCATCATTAGTATCAGTGGGAGAAAGAGTGCTCCATCATTGGTGTCAGTGGGAGAAAGAGTGCTCCATCATTGGTGTCAGTGGGAGGAAGAGTGCTCCATCATTGGTGTCAATAGGAGGAATAATTCCCCATTATTGGTATTAGTGGGAGGAATAGTGCCCCATCACTATTATCAGTGTGAGGAATAGTGCCCCATCATTGGTGTCAGTGGGAGGAATAGTGCCCCATCATTGGTGTCAGTGGGAGGAATAGTGCTCCATCATTGGTGTCAGTGGGGGAAATAGTGCCCCATCATTAGTATCGGTGGGAGAAAGAGTGCTCCATCATTGGTGTCAGTGGGAGAAAGAGTGCTCCATCATTGGTGTCAGTGGGAGGAAGAATTCCCTATTATTGGTATTAGTGGGAGGAATAGTGCCCCATCACTATTATTAGTGGGAGGAATAGTGCCCCATCCTTGGTGTCAGTGGGAGGAATAGTGCCCCATCATTGGTGTCAGTGGGAGGAATAGTGCTCCATCATTGGTGTCAGTGGGAGAAATAGTGCCCCATCATTGGTGTCAGTGGGAGGAATAGTGCTCCATCATTGGTGTCAGTGGTAGGAATAGTGCCTCATCATTGATGTCAGTAGGAGGAATAGTGCCCCATCATTGGTATCAGTGGGAGGAATAGTGCCTTATCATTGGTGTCAGTAGGAGGAATAGTGCCTCATCGTTAGTGTCAGTGGAAGGAATTATGCCCCATTGGAAATATCAGTGGAGGGATAGCCCCAAGGGGCGGATGAAGACAAGCAAAGGGTTGTACCCGGCCCTTAGTCTGCAGTTTGGAGACCCTGCTTTGGTTACATGACTAATATTAGATGTCATCTTACCCTTTTACTGGCTCTCTGAATATCATTTTTGCTCAATAACCAATGTTCAGATTTTTAGCCATATCTCCTGCAAATTTCTTATAACCAAAGTTTCCGGTTACTGGCAAGCCTGCGGGTTCCGGTGTTGGGTAGGTTGCTTGTAACACTCTCTGCCTGGATGTAAAAGGGTAGGTTGTGTTTAGGATGTCATCTCATCTCCTTCCATACATCTGACAATGATGGACTCTCAGTCCCCGGCAATACCAGGCTGATAATGAGCTGCTATAGGCTCACCCTTCCCTCATTCTATATCACTAATGCATTATTAATGGCTGTCTCTTTATCACACTTTAAGACACATTAGTATTTATAAAGCATCCAGATGCATCTTTCTTTAGGGAACGTTTCGTTCTCCTCTATTAAATGATAAGCAGAACAGCGATCGGCATCCACGCTCACATCACAGCCAACTCCTAACTCCGGCCATCAGAACGCCATGAGCCTTAATGTAGATATAGAGACGGATCCCGGCGGCATCCCTCCAGTGATAGGCAGGAGACGGGACGGTTCCTCTCTCTAAACGTGGAATGAAAATTGTATTTACTTCACATCCGTGGCGGAGTTCAATCTGTTAATTGACTGTATTCATCTCACTGAGCGTATACGGCATATTATGAAGCACTTTTTTAATTAACATGAAGAAAGAGCTCACAGGAGAAAAGTTTACGTGTCATTGTAAAAGCCGACCTTAATGAAAGGGTGAGGTGACAGTCACCGGGCGTGTAATTAATGAGAGCGCTCTTACTACGAATAGAGTGTCAGATTCATCCAGAATTCACCATACATTCACTGATGAAGATTTAACTAATTTAGGAAGTAAAGGCGGTGGTGGGGCAGCGAATGAGACACAGCTTGTATGAAACTGGCCTGAAGACCAGTTTCATCGGACCAAATTGATCGTGTGTACGGCCCATCAGACCGTTGTCCGTCGGACCAAATTTTTAAAACTTGGTTTCAAAACGATGGTTAGTACACAAAAGCATCGGACCAAAATCCCGCGCATGCTCAGAATCAAGTCGACGCATGCTTGGAAACATTGAACTTTGTTTTTTCAGCACGTCGTTGTGTTCTACGTCACCGCGTTCTGGACCGATGGGATTTTGGACTGATGGTGTGTACGCACATTAGACCATCAGACCACTTCAGCATGGTCCGATGAAAACGGTCCATCGGACCAGTCTCATCGGTTTGGTCTGATCGTGTGTACGTGGCCTAAATGTCTAAACTGCTGGCAACAAAAGTGAAAGTGAAAATGTCCAATTTGGGCTCAAAGTGTCAATATTTTGTGTGGCCACCATTATTTTCCAGCACTGCCTTAAAGGGTCACTAAAGGAAAAAAATGTTTTTGCTGAAATGACTGTTTACAGGGTATAGAGACATAAAAGTTAACTAATTCCTTTTCAAAATGATTAAAAATAGATAAAAATCAATCATATAATGTACCTGCAGGTTAGTTTCACTTTTGAACTGGCTTCATGTTTCTGTGAAGTAGAAATAGACACACAGAACAAAAACAAACATATCCAGGGCAGTGTTTTGTTTTTAAAATGAATCTGATTGGTTCTGGGAAGTTTTAGACACACAGTAATGACAGCTTAAACCATCGTGAGAAAGCTCCCAGTATGGTGGTTATAAGGAAACAGACAAGCAGGAAGTGTGGAGAACAGAGCAGGATTACAGCAACTTCAAAGCAAAAACGAACAATAAGGACGTGAAACCAGTACTGCAGTAAGGTAAAGGAAGCTATTTAGCTAAAAAAAAAAAAACAATTATTTAGTGATCCTTTAACCCTCTTGGGCATGGAGGTCACCAGAGCTTCACAGGTTGCCACTGGAGTCTCTTCCACTCCTCCATGACGACATCACAGAGCTGGTGGATGTTGGAGACCACTTTCCGTTTGAGGATGCCCCACAGATGCTCGATAGGGTTTAGGTCTTCCCCAGTCCATCACCTGACATGCTTGGCCAGTCCATCACCTTTACCCTCAGCTTCTTTATCAAGGCAGTGGGCGTCTTGCAGGTGTTTGGTGTCGTTATCATGTTGGAATACTACCCTGCAGCCCAGTCTCTGAAGGGAGGGTATCATGCTCTGCTTCAGTATGTCACAGTAGAAGGATAATTGTTGGATAGGAACAAAAAATGGACTTTATAGGCACCAAATATAAAAATTACAGTACGTTTATTGATGCAATTCCCACAGGGGTTATTGAACCAACATTACAGTATATGCATATAAAAAACACATTAAAAACAGAGAAAAATCAACACAGAAATGTATTGAGCAACAAAGGGTCAAAATGAACCAATAATGATCCAAGAAAGACATCAATAAAATCTCAAAAGAGATATGATGACTAGCATATATAGTAGATCACAGCCAAGCTCGACATGTTTCGCAGAAAACTGCTTCTTCGGGAGCTAATAATATTTCATCCAGGGTACTGGATAGAGTCTTTTAAAAATCCGTAAGGATTTATGAATAGAAAAACAATTGTGGTAGTAGATAGGATATTCAGAACTTCTCGGTATGTCCTGTTGGTAATAAAGATGGAGGTGCGTCTAGTTCACAGCCAGGGGAGAGGAGAACAAATTGGCCCGGTAACTTAGTATATAAAGATGGTAAAAGAACCAATTAACATAAGAGGGACCATTATCCCATACGATTTAGATAGTGCTTCTAAAATTAGTGTGGGCCAAAGAGCGTCTTACTGGCTGTATCGTTGGTAGGTATCAACAGGACCACTTGTGAACCGAGAGCCTGGTGATCATCAGAAGATGTCATCTGCTGTATGTCACAGTACATGTTGGCATTCATGGTTCCCTCAATCATCTGTAGCTCCCCAGTGCCGGCAGCACGCATGCAGCCCCAGACCATGACACTCCCACCACCATGCTTCACTGTAGGCAAGACACACTTGTCTTTGTACTGCTCACCTGGTTGCCACCACACACGCTTGACACCATCTGAACCTAATAAGTTTATCTTGGTCTTATCAGACCACAGGACACGGTTCCAGTAATCCATGTCCTTAGTCTGCTTGTCTTTAGCAAACTGTTTGCAGGCTTTCCTGTGCATCACCTTTAGAGGTGGCTTCCTTCTGGGACAACAGCCATGCAGACCAATTTGATGCAGTGTGCGGCGTATGGTCTGAGCACTGACAGGCTGACCCCCCCACTCCTTTAACCTCTGCAGCAATGCTGGCAGCACTCACACGTCTGTTTCCCAAAGACAACCTCTGGATATGACGCTGAGCATGTGCACTCAACTTCTTTAGCCGAACATGGCGAGGCCTGTTCTGAGTGGAACCTGTCCTGTTAAATCTCTGTATGGTCTTGGCCACCATGCTGCAGCTCAGTTTCAGGGTCTTGGAAATCCCCTTATAGTCTATTCCATCTTTATGTAGAGCAACAATTCTTTTTTTTCAGTTCCTCAGAGAGTTCTTTGCCATGAGAGGTCATGTTGAACTTCCAGTGACCAGTATGAGAGAGTGAGAGTGATAACACCAAATTTACCACACCTGCTCCCCATTCACACCTGAGACCTTGTAACACTAACAAGTCACATGTCACCGAGGAGGGAGAATGGCTTTAAGCTGGTGAATCAGGAGTGTGAATTCTGATAGAGATCACCAGTGAAGTGCTGAGATCGCAGATTCATAAACTGTCCGTTTCTGTGTCAAACAATAATGGATTCCCAATGTGTGGAGATGATCGGGGAGAACATGCTCCTCCCCCAGCAGCTACATAAAAGGGGGGAAGTGGTGGAGGCGCCCTTTTCTTACATTGCAAGTGAAAAAAAATGCCAAAGGCTCTTTCTTTCCTCACTGGGGATCGAGGCAGCTGCTGTCAATCACAGCCAGTGAGGAGACAGTGGGGGGGCGGGACTAAACTGTGCTCTGCATGTCAGTGGACACACTCAGCACAGCCCAGGATCGAGCCCGTACAAGTGCCTCCATAGCAAGCAGCTTGCTATGATGGGCATTTAGCAAGAGGGAGGAGCCAGGACTCCTGGTTAAAGAACCTGAGAAGAGGAGGATCAGGGCTGCTCTGTGAAAAAACACTACAGGCATATGCAATTAGCGGACCTCCAGCTGTTGCAGAACTACAAGTCCCATAAGGCATTGCAAGGCTCTGACAGCCACAAGCATGACAACCAGAGACAGAGGCATGATGGGACTTGTAGTTTTGCAACAGCTGGAGGTCCGCTAATTGCACATCCCTGCACTACACAGAGCAGGTAAGTATAACGTGTCTGTTATTTGAATATGTACAATCACTTTAGCTTCAGACACACAGGTAAATACTTATAAGGCACACATTTTTTGGCTGCTGACTCCTAATCCCAGCTGTCACTGACAGCCTGGGTCACCACTGTCTTTTTTAAACACCTGTTGAGGCAAGGGGAAGGGATAAGAGGCGGGATATTCATTCTCCATGGTGAGCTTTATTTGTAACTATAATTGTCCAATATTGAAAAAAATAAATAAAAAATGTCACATTTTTTTAAACAAGCCTAAAGCCCTATACACACCATCAGATTATCTGCAGATTTTTGTCTTCAGATTTACCAAAACCATGTAGTACGAGGGCCTGCCTGATTGCATACAAATTGAAACTCTCAAGATTTGATCTCATATTAGATGGTTTTGGTAAATCTGAAGACAAAAATCTGCAGATAATCTGATGGTGTGTATGGAGCTTTAAAGTGGATGTAAAGCCACTCTCATCCTTTCAAAACTACTGCCATAGTGCTGATCTATAAGGACATAAATGTCTCCCCTCTGTCTGTCATAAGAACTGAAAAACTACAGATTCTATGGGTGGGTCTGTTGTCTGGAGCTCGGTGGGCGGAGTCGTGATGTCAGTAGACTCCCCGTCCTCCTCTACACTCCCCTTGTCAACATGCATTTTTTCCTGTGCATTCATTACACTGAATTCTGCTATGATCACTAACATCCAGTCAAAATACAGAAAAGTAACCACATGACTTCAGAAAAGGAGTGGGGGTGGGAATTAAAAAATAATGCCTGTCTCCAGGCTAGGGCATGAGATATGTAAATAACCTGTCACTCCCAGCAAGGGGGCGGAACGGACTAAGGTTTTTCTCTGTAAGTCCGTTTTATCTCACTGAACAATAAAAGAGGATTGCTCAAAGCTGGATTAACTCTGTTTAGCAAGACTGGGCACAGATGATAGGAAATCTTATACTGTACATTGTGACATAAAAAAAAAAAATCCTTGAAAAAATATAATTTTTGTTTAGATTGAATAATTGTCAAATGAATGGTCACATATTGAACGCTATATTTGGCCTGAGCATCTAGGCATCGACTACCTCTGGCCATAAAAAGGGTTATTCTGTGTTTTCTGTGATGCTTGTTAGTAAGATTCAGCGAACACCTTGTAGGGTCATTGACTGTATCCTTGAAGCTCGGACTGTGTGACTCCCATTCTCTCTACTCCCTGTATCACAAATCACATTTAGACTTCTACAGCAATTTGAAATCTAATGGGCAGTTATATCAAAGGAGCCATCTGCCCGCAGGATGCTTTGAGAGCCAAAGGAAGGCCATTACCGTATATAATTCCGTGTTTTCTACCCAAACAAGGCGTATACTATTTTATGTGGACTGACCCTTTAAGAAATTTATCATAATAATAATAACAAAAAAAAACCTCCATGACCTTCCAAAGATTACCTTCTTTCATACCTGAGTTTTTTAATTGTGTTTTGTATTTCCCATCTGAAAATCATTATTCCCGCAGGTGCTTTCTTTTCTTTATTCTTCCTAATTATTTTTTGATGGTCTATTTGGATACACTTTTGTTACACTTGACTAAATCACAAAACGAGAAGTCTTTTTTTTTTTTCTTTGCTGCATTCGACTGCCTATGTAATCAATTTTTTCATTCAAACCCAATATAATTAATAGAAAGTATGCAGGGATTTGCATAACCAGTCTTCAGAAACAAATTTAAGAGAACGTGTTTTCATTATTATATTTTTGAAAAAAATAATAAAAAAAATAAAACATAGGTCCCATTTAGACTCTTCTGTTTTAACAAGAGTTTTCTTTTGATGTATTTTTTATAGGCATTTTAATAGTACACATCATTAGTGATCAGGAAAAAGGCCCCTTTATATTGGGGGTCAGTGGAGAAGTGCTGCTCTACATTGCCAGTCATTGGAAAAGGGCCCCCTTACCTGGGTGAACAGTGGAGAAGGGCCTCTTTACATTGGTTGTCAATGGGGAATGGCTCCCTTAAATTGGAAGTTAGTGGATAAGGGCCCTTTTTACATTGGTGGTCAATAGAAAAGCGCACCTTACATTGGTGGTCAGATAAGAAGCCACCCCCCTCTTACATTTGTGCCCAAATGAAAGTTGCCCACTTATTTTGTTTATCAATGTAGAAGGCCCCCCTTACATTAGTGGTCAGTGGGGAAGGCCATTGGTGATCAGTCAAAAATGGCCCCCTTATATTGGTGGTCAAATGATAATTGCCTCCCTATATTAGTTATTGGCCCCCTTATATTGGTGGTCAAATGATAATTGCCTCCCTATATTAGTTATTGGCCCCCTTATATTGGTGGTCAAATGATAATTGCCTCCCTATATTAGTTATTGATGGAGAAAAGCCCTCTAGTGCCGCATAGACACGATCATTTTTCAGGTTTTAAAAAAAACAACGTTTTTCAGGCTCTTGAAAAAACAACGTTTTTTTCAACTTGATCATTAGAACGGTCTTGCCTATACACGATCGTAAAAAAAAAATTCTCTAGCACGTACGATGGCACTATAAAGGGGGAGTTCCATTCAGATGACGCCACCCTTGGGGCTGCTTTAGCTGATTTTGTGTTATTAAAAGACGATCACGCTTTTCTGTCTGTTACAGCGTGATGAATGTGCTTACTCCATTACGAACGCTAGTTTTACCAGAACGAGCGCTCCCGTCTCATAACTTGCTTCTGAGCATGCATGGATTTTTCACGTCGTTAAAGCCCACACACGACCATTTTTTACAACCCGAAAAACAACATAGTTTAACCACTTAAGGACCGCCTCCTGCACATATATGTCGGCAGAATGGCAGGGCTGGGCACAAGCACGTACAGGTACGTCCTCTTTAAGTGCCCAACCGTGTGTCGCGGGCGCGGGCCCACGACACAGTGCGAAGCTCCGTGACCACGGGCGCGGGACCCGCAAACTCGATCGCCGCTGGAGTCCCGCAATCGGTCCCCAGAGCTGAAGGACTGGGAGAGCTGTGTGTAAACACGGCTTCCTCGTTCTTCACTGTGGCGCCGTCATTGATCGTGTGTTTCCTGATATAGGGAAACACAATCAATGACGTCACACCTACAGCCACACCCCCCTACAGTTAGAAACACAAATGAGGTCTTTCTTGTGAAAAAAAAAAGAAACACAAATGAGGTCACACTTAACCCCTTCAGCGCCCCCCTTGTGGTTAACTCGCAAACTGTAATTTGTAATTTTCACAGTAAATAATGCGTTTTTGATGCATTTTTTGCTGTGAAAATGACAATGGTCCCAAAAATGTGTCAAAATTGTCCGAAGTGTCCGCCATAATGTCGCAGTCACGGAAAAAAATCGCTGATCGCCGCCATTAGTAGTAGATAAAAAATAAATAAATAAAAATGCAATAAAACTATCCCCTATTTTGTAAACGCTATAAATTTTGTGCAAACCAATCGATAAATGCTTATTGCGATTTTCTTTACCAAAATTTTTTTTTTTTTATATATATTTTTGGGGGATAATTATTATAGCAAAAAATAAAACCACAGAGGTGATCAAATACCACCAAAAGAAAGCTCTATTTGTGGGGGAAAAAGGACGCCAATTTTGTTTGGGAGCCACGTCGCACGACCGCGCAACTGTCAGTTAAAGCGACGCAATGGCGAATCGCAAAAACTGGCCAGGTCCTTTACCTGCCTAAAGGTCCGGGTCTTAAGTGGTTAAAACGACGTTAAAAAAATGCAGCATGTTCGATTTTTTTTTAAATTAAATTTTTTAAAAACAACATTTTTTTCATGCCGAAAAATGATCGTGTGTACGTGGCATCAGACTTATGCCGCGTACACACGGTCGTTTTTTGCGATGAAAAAAAACGACGTTTTTTGTGAAGTAAAAAACGACGTTTTTGAAACGTCACTTTCAAAGACGATGTTGCATACACACCATCGTTTTTTTCACAAAAAACGAGGTTACGTTCACCACACTTTTCCATTGAAGCTCGCTTCATACCTAGCTTCTGGGCATGCGCGGGTTGAAAAACGTCGTTTTAAACGACGTTTTTGCTACACATGGTGACTTTTTGTGAAACAAAAAACGACGTTTTGAAAAACGACACAAAAAATTCAAGCATGTTGGAATTTTTTTTTGGTCGTTTTTTTTAAGACAAAAAACGACGTTTTGCCCACACACGATCAATTTAAATGACGTTTTAAAAAACGTCGTTTTTTTTCATCGCAAAAAACGACCGTGTGTACGCGGCATTAGACAAAGCAAGTCAAAAAAGGGGAAAATATACTGCAAATCTTTTTTAAGTCATCGCACACAGTTATGTTTTTACAAAACGAATGATTCCATATCTTCCATATGCCTGGTAACATCTGCTGTTCAGGCAGATCACGTTCTCATAAATACTTCCAAGGACAGTAAAAAAACTTTTGTTATAAAATAAAATTTAATTTAGTTTTGCCAAAACTTACTTTTGTTTAGAAAATGGGTTCCCAACATAGAAATGATGCAGCCTTGACTTGACAGCTCCGGGCAGACATGACCGCTACCATGGCAACCAAACTTCTCGTGAGATTCCATCATGTAGCCTCCATTCATGAGCCAATCGGTCCTTGAGCCTTGGTAGCACATAATCAGGGTTGTCTCATAGCAACAGACCCGGTTTAATGTAGATTTGAATGTGAAGCGCTAACCCATCAGGGGTCGCTGAGTATAATGGGACCCCTGTTCACTTCTCGAGCCTTGAGTGAGGCACGGCCCCTGCTGACACCACCTTAAAACTGTAACCAAATGTCACCTGGGATAGCACACAAAGGATAAACACACACATGAAGAAAATATTTGGTTTATGTAAGATTAATATCAGCACAAAATCAACAAATGATTGTACACAACGGGAGTCACAAGTAATAAATTATGCAATAAAGCATAAAACAGCATAGCGATTGTCCTGCTGGACTCAGAATTTAAACCTAACCCTCCTACTGAGAGAGAATTTTCCCCAAGCGAGCATAATAGGAGAGTACAAATCCATTCTGGCATGTGGTCTCCTGGATCTGCCTTCACTCTCTCACACGTCCTGTCTTTTTCCCAGTCTTCTCCTCTCCTCCCCCTTTGGTTCCCAGGCTTTTGTTTTTATATTCTCCCACCCCTGTTGCTCACTCACATGGGATTTGTAGTTCCTTTCCAGCTGATCTGAATGGAAGGTTCCTGCCTGCAGCATACAAGTTCCAGCATTCTTAGCATGGCTGTATTAGTATTCACTAAAGTGCAAAGCTCTGCCATCTTGTGGCTATTTTATAATCTGCAATCAGTAACAATGCAACATGTTACACATGTTTTATTAATCATTGTCTGGTATTACAGAATGTCTGGGGCAGGTCTTATTTTAGACAATGTCAAACGGCCTCATTGGTGGCTCTAAACACACCTCTTTAAAGGGTCACTAAAGGAAAAAAATGTTTTTAAATAACAAACATGTTATACTTACCTCCACTGTGCAGTTCGTTTTACACAGAGTGCCCCCGATCCATGACTTCTGGGGTCCCTCAGTGGCTGTCTCTGGTCCTTCCCGCAAGTACTGACCACAGTCATGCGAGAGCTCGCATGCTGGTCACTAATTGCGGGCTCGCTCTTGTGATACAGCTATTGGCCATAGCCGATCCCTGTATCACTCGGCCCCGCCCCTTGGCGTGCCACGTCACTGGATGTGATTGACAGCAGCTCCAGCCAATGGCTGCGCTGCTCTCAATCCATCCGCTCTAGCCAATCAGCGGGCAGGCTGAGCGGCGAAGAGGATATCGGGATCGCGCGGGACTTTCGAGGGGTCAGGTAAGTATAATGGGGGCTCAGGGGGGGGGGGGTGGCTCAGCATCAGATGTTTTTTCACCTTAATGCATAGACTGCATTAAGGTGAATTTTTTTTCCTTTACAACTCCTTTAAGGGGATCCATTGTGGACTAACTGGTTTCCTGTACTGCTTCTCCCGGACCAAAACATGGATCAGGAACAAGGCAACAGGGTTCCGGGTAAAGGTGGAAAGATGGAGTTGAGCTAGTCCAGTATCGGTGAAGGTGATACTCAGTCCCCATTAATCTCATTGGTTGCCATGGTTTAGTGCACATTGTTCTTGTATTTCATATCAGCGGCTATTTGCTTTATCATGATTTATAAATATTTAGTTTTATTTACTCTTGCTGAGACACGTGTAATATATTTTTTCTTATTACAGCACTTCCACTCCTGAATCCTGGGCCCAGTACAGCCACGACAACATATACCGTGCAGAAAGAGAGAGAATGGCTTCAATCAATCTTCGCTCTCTTATTGACAATATTCTCCAAGATGTCTCCGAGGACCTACGATCTCAGTGCGACAATGTCAACAGCGCCTTTGCCAAGCGTTGTGAGGAAGTGGAAGATGCCAAGAGAAAGATGGAGGATCACTTAAAGAAGGTAAGTCCAAATTTTATTAAAAGAAATAGAAGATGTAAAACACAAAGGGAATTATGTTTGGCCCTGTGACGGAACCGTCCAGCACCCAGCTTGGGTGCCTCTGTTGAGATATATAGCTTCCTCCAGTCTGGACCTAGGAACCAAATTTTATAGCTGAACATCCAAAACTTTATGACACTAGCTTAGATGCAAACTGGAACTTTTTATTGTAAATTCACACAGAATTTATATACCACACAATGCAGTAAGATAATTAACATAGCTAGGGAACTGCCAACATAAACATCAGTCTAATTAACATGAAATAATTAACCAACTAGTCACTTATACAAAGGTAGGTGCCCAGACCAATGGACACCCAGTCCACTACCCTGGATATACAAAGTACATTACACATTATCATAAGCATAAACACATAACATCCCAATGGTTCTCTAACAGGGTACCGTAGCCACAATATTAATCACCTCTCCAAGAGATGATCAGACAGACAGAAATAGGTGACTCAATTGACAATGGGAATGCACACCTAGGAGGCATGCAATAGGACAAAGACACATGTGCTTCCATGTCATACACTCGACGTACATAGCCGCTAAGTGTATGACTCGGCCCCGCCCCCGGCGGCCGCATCGTTGGATTTGATTGACAGCAGCGGGAGCCAATGGTTGCGCTGCTATCAATCTATCCAATGAAGAGCCTTTGAAGCCATTGGGAGAATGATGCGGGATCGCGCCCATGGAATTTCGGGGCTCAGGTAAGTAAAACAGGGGCTTGGGGGGCCGGACAGTGCAAGGGTGTTTTTTCACCTTAATACATAGGATGCATTAAGGTGAACAAACATGAGGCTTTACAACACCTTTAACCTCCGAATTTATGTTCTGTCTCTCCCCATCCTTCATTTTTGCCTAGGTGAGAATGATGTTCTCCACTCATGGTGCCTTCTGGGAAATGCACATCAAATATCAAAGTAGGCACTGACTTCCATACAGCAGATGGAGGAGGAGGGCAGGTTTGTTGGCACATCATTGGGACCTGGAAGAGACAGTGGGCTCCCAATGATGTCAGTGATCAAGACAAAACAAAACAGGGCACTGGATTTGAAATTTTTGAGGATCAGTGAAATCATTCCTGGGCACACTGGCTTTGGTTCAACATCACTTCACAAAACAAGGACCACCCTGAGGAAAAAGGGAAAGGACTCAGAGTTGAGAATCCACAACCAACTGATTCTGCTATGAATCTATTTTATCATTAAAGTACCTTGGATGTTTGTTTGCCGCTTGCAATGATCACAATGGAGACCACAGAACGTGTGGCAGTGGAAGGCAGATCACAGTAGGACAACACTGGGTTCACTGAGTGGGTGAGAATGCAAATTCAGGATAAGCCAGCATTAGGCCCCTTTCACACCTGTGGACCGTATGTCTGCTTTTTCATCCATCCGTTTACATTGATCCCTATGAGATAGCGGGTGTCAGCGGATGAACATCCGCTGACACCCGATCTCATCCGGGTCCGCTATGTTCCGATTCTGCAGACGGAGAAAAATCCTATTTTTCCATCTGTCTGTGGATCGAATTGGGTGAACACAGACAGACGGTCTGTGTTCATCCAATTCCCCCATAGGGGAGAGCGAAGACTGCGGGGACCACCCTGTCACCCACCAGCTCAGCTCAGATCAGCGGCACCACCCCCGCTGAGCAAGCGGAGGTTTACGGGGTGGATCATCACGGATCCGACCCGTGTGATAGGGGCCTTAGGTAAAAGGGGATAAGAAAATATTTTGGGTAACTATAAAAGTATGCATAGGTAAATTCCAGATGTATTTCAATATACAAAAACAATATAATTTGTCATGAAAAAGCTGTCCTTGACCTCCAGTTCAGTGACTTAAGCCTCATACACACGATCGGATTTCCATTAGACAAAGCGTAGGACTTTTGCCTGAGGGGCGTTGGCCATGAACTCGTCTTGCGTACAAACGGCAAAGAATTGTCTGCCAACAAACACGAAACAACGTGATTTTTCAGCTCTTTAGCGCCACCCTTTGGGAAACTTCTGCTAATGTTGTGTTATGGTAAGCATTGTTTGTGATCGGAAAATCCGACAACAATTGTCCGATGGAGCATACAAACTTTTTTCGACAAAAGCCTGCCAACACACAATTCCCATCGGAAAATCCGATCATGTGTATGAGGCTTTATTCTTTTCATTCTGCCTAAACTGGATTATTTTTCCAAAAGTATTACACTAAAGAGCTGCAGCAGGGCGAGTTCTTGAAACTGAACTCGTCCCCATCTTCTCTTGCTCAGGAAAGAGCTTACAGTTGACACAAAATTGTTTTTAATTAACATCATCAGTTTACAGTTTAAAGGAAACACCGTCTAGAATTAATCGGTCTGTCACAAGCTTCTGATAAAACGCTGATTGCCTCACTCCACCATCTCTTCCCCCACACATCTATATAAACATTATTCACCAGAGGAATCAATACCGAATGTAAAGTAAGCATGAAGATTAAGTAAGTATCCAGGCAGCAAATAGCCGGAGAGACAAGTAATGTCTGTATAGTCTCAATTGTTCCACAGTGGATCCAGATAAATGGTTGTTGCTATGGATTTTAACAAAATGTTTTTTATATCTTTATACTTTTCTACTGTAATAACTAGGGTTGTCCCGATACCACTTTTTTAGGACCGAGTACAAGTACCGATACGTTTTTTCATGTACTCGCCGATACCGAATACCGATACTTTTTTTAAATGTGTCCCCAAATGCAGCCATGTCCCCCCACATATATCCAGCCATGTCCCCCTACATATTTTCAGCCATGTCCCCCCACATATATCCAGCCATGTCCCCCCACATATATTGCAGCCATGTCCCCCCACATATATTGCAGCCATGTCCCCCCATATATTGCAGCCATGTCCCCCCATATATTGCAGCCATGTCCCCCCCAGATGCAGCTATGCATGTCCCCCACAGATGCAGCCATGCATGTCCCCCCCATAGATGCAGCCATGTCCCCCCCATAGATGCAGCCATGTCCTTTCCCCCATAGATGCAGCCATGTCCTGTCCCCCATAGATGCAGCCATGTCCTGCCCCACATAGATGCAGCCATGTCCTGTCCCCCATAGATGCAGCCATGTCCCCCATACCTAGTAGTGCTGCTGCAGCGTTAATCAGCGTGCATTACAGGCAGCTTTCGTTTGTACTTGTAATTTCCGCCGCGCAGAGTATAGACACTCCCCTTCTCGGGATTGGACGGATACGTGCAATCCCGAGCAAGGGGGAGTGTCTATACACGGCTCCGTGCATAGACACTCCCCCTTGCTCGGGATTGGACAGATCCGTACAATCCCGAGAAGGGCAGTGTCTATACACGGCGCGGCAGGGATTAACGAAAGCTGCCTGTAATGCACAGGGATTAATGCGGCGGCGGCTTTGCGGTATGCGGCGGCTTTGCGGTATGCGGCGGCTTTGCGGTATGCGGCGGCATTGGTGGTGGATGCGGCGGGGGGGGAGCAAGTATTCTATTTAGGCATCAGGGGTATTTGCGGGAGTACAAGTACTCCCGCAAATACTCGGTATTGGTCCCGATACCGATACTGGTATCGGTATCGGGACAACCCTAGTAATAACACTTTAAAGCAGAAGTTTGGCCAACAATGAAAATTACTCTCTGTGTCGTTCAGAACAATTAATAAACAGGAAACATGAATTCCAGGTATGGGTTTTCTATACATAGGTCCAGCTTGGTCCAATGCAGGGCCATTTTAATGCAAGGGCATGTATGCAAGCAAATCTTGAATGGAATTCTGTTGGAAAAACCATCCATGGTTTTTCCGACAGAAAATCTGATTGTGTGTATGGGGCACCAAACTTTCCCTCATTTTCAGCCTGTTGACTTTGGCCCCGGGACAAATAGAGGGTGAATATCTCCAGTGGAAACATAGACAGCTATAAAACCCAGATAGAGGTTGAGACCTTTCCACACTATCCAAAACTACAAAATAAAAAAAGTTAGACTTTTAGGCAGGGGCGTTGCTAGGTCTACAAAAGATTCAAGACTAGAGCCCATAGCAGCGAAGTAAAGAAAGTCATACGGTTGGATGGACATACACATGTGTGTATATATATATATATATATATGTCCTCTGTGCCCTGCACCCCACCATGGTTTCCTCTGTCCCCTTCACCCCACTGTGGTTTCCTCTGTCCCCTGCACCCCACAGTGGTTTCCTCTGTCCCCTGCACCCCACCGTGGTTTTCTCTGTCCCCTGCACCCCACTGTGGTTTCCTCTGTCCCCTGCACCCCACCATGGTTTTCTCTGTCCCCTGTACCCCACCACACAAATAGACACTGTAGGTAGAACTCTCCTACCTTACACAGGTGTACAGCAAGCAGAGCATCTGAGATCGGCATCACAGGGCTGGATGGGGGCGAGAACTACCGAAGTAATTTCTCACATTAACAAGCTGGCGATTGGTTGGTCGGATTGCCCGGCAACTAATCACATGCTGTTTAATGAAAAAAGGTTAACTCCTGCAGTTCCCGCCCTCATCCAGCCCTGTGATACTGGCCGCTCGCCACTGTCCAATGAAGAGGACAGCAGTGAAAATGTCCACAGTCCCGGTGACCACATTCAGCGGTGGTGGGCCGGGTGCCGACCCCTGCCCTAGAGACTCAGGGCTATGGGCCCTAGATCCGGGGCTACAGCCTCAATAGCCACCCTCTAGCGATGCCTCTGCTTTTAGGGCTCATTTACACAAACAGTAGTCCTTGTCACCCCTCACACAAGCAGTAGTCCTTGCGAGCTGCAGTGAGTCACTCTTCAGAGGGAGGTTGACAAGAGTGTTGCCTCCTCACTGGTATGCTTGCACCAGAATACCGCAACCACATGCACTACATGCGGTTGCAGGGTAGTTACACTGTTGCCCCAGTCACTTGTGTTTGGTGGCAGTACTGCTTGCCGAACGTGACAGAGGCATGGCTTGTGTACAGCCCCAAGTCACCAAGTGCCATGTAAGCATTCAATGGGCAGTAAAACCACAGCTCAAGTGCCTGTTTTTACTTCCCCAATGGCCACCCATGTATACAAAGCTTTACTGTCCCAACTTACGGTAAGTGATACTTCATGAACACCTAGGAAGTCTCCTTGTGTGATGCATAATATGGCAGACTCTTTCACTGCATCTATACCTTGTATCTCCTCTGGGTAGCGATAGCAGTATATTAAGACGTGAAATGTAAATGAAGAAACATAAATGGTCATACATTACATTTTTGTATGGCTCTCTAGCTATTATTAGCACAATTAATTTAGTCTCATATTTTCTCTGACCCTTCTGCCCTGGTATTAATTCTCCTGACAGTTTCCATAACAACCTTCCTGGGTACCATTTCCTTGTCATATCATTAGAAAAGGGACTTGGAATGCTATCAGTCCCACTTGTCTGAGCGGCAGTGATATGACTCTAGTCGGGAAGACACTTGTTCATTAGTCAGACCTTTTGGCATCCTATTAAGGGACATGTTTGTGAAGCCTTGAAAAGTTAAATGGTGCTTGCGTTCTTTTTCTGTAATATTTAGTAACATCTCAACATGGATGAACAATCTCAAAGACGAGTCTTAAAGTGGAACCAAATTTTTACCAATTAAAAGTGAACTCATACTTTGCCTATTTAGTATAAAGCAACAGGTTCAGTTTAATGCATCCTTACGGGAAGCCCGGTATAAATTCAGAGCCGCTGTAGCCGGAACCTCTCCCCACCCTAAATGACAGTGCCAATCACCAAGAACCAGTGTTTTCACATAATATGAAGGGGAATGTCATGTAACCTGGTTTTAGAGCCTGACATAAAGAGGAAGGCCTCTCTCACAGCTTTGGCTTATGGACTACTGGAAGTGGAGCAGTGGCTGCATGAGCATGGTGAGATATTAGTGCCTGTAGTAAGTCCTGTGCAGACAGGTTAAGGTGACCAGATTTTTTAAATGAAATCTGGGGAATTTTTTTTTTCCTTTTACTAGTAATGGCGGCAATCAGTGACTCTCTGCCCGTCGCCACCTGCCTCACAGCCTGTCAAGTCTTACTCTCTGAGCCCCAGCTACTACTGGTTAGGGAGCGGAGGAAGAACACTCCCCAGGAAAGGCAAGGAGATAGGCAGACGGCTGGCCAGGACTTGAGCCATGGCAGAAGAACATGCGAGCGGAGCTTAATGGGCATGCACCTGAAACTGAAGAAACATTCCCTCCGCACCAACCAGCATCTGACCATCAGAAAGAGGCACAGATAATGGAAAAAATACACCCCCTAAGCTAGTAGGAGTGGCGGAGCGGGGGTGTGTAATTCA
This sequence comes from Rana kukunoris, assembly GCA_029574335.1. Classification (NCBI taxonomy): domain Eukaryota; kingdom Metazoa; phylum Chordata; class Amphibia; order Anura; family Ranidae; genus Rana; species Rana kukunoris. The sequence goes on from CM056054.1 coordinate 23,713,606, forward strand.
GATTTTTTTTATTCTGCACTGACTGTCTTTGAAATTGCCCCAGCCCCTGTTCAAATCCAATCCGGGGACAAAACCGGGGACAGACTTGGTCCAGGGACAGTGTCCTCAATCTGGGGACTGTCCCCTGAAACGGGATGTCTGGTCACCCTAAGGTAGGTAACCGGTGCTTCATCAGAGATGAGCCAGAAGATAGAGATGGCTGTCAGTGGACCAATGCAGTAGACCCAGGATTGGCAAGCAGCAGACTGGCAGATGCTTGGCAGGCTGATGATTGGTCACCAATGCTGAGCGGGCTGTCTGGAACCAGGCAAGTAGTGAACTGGTCAGGAAGTGCTTGACAGTCAGGAAAAGTAAGATGCAAGGTTAGGCATGAAAGGTCAATAACAGATGGTTTTATCAGACACAAACAGCAGGCAGAAGAATGGTCAGGGCACAGGCTGGTGAGGCAGATCAGGCAGAGCACGAGGCAAAGGCAGATTTCAGAAACAAGCTGAAGTCAGGACAATTAGCATTCAAGCATGGTCAGAGACAAGCTGGGTCAGTAACGGAAGTCAAGCACAGGAACAGGTTGCAGAGTACATGGAACACTGTAAATCAAACATCAGTGAGAAAGTGCAGCAGTCCTGTTTAAAAAGTAAATTTGGCACCAGGGCCATCTTAATAGCATCACGGGCTCCTGAGGAAAAGTAATGCACTAGGGCCTTTACAAGCCTATCCAAATTTACATACCATTACCTATTCTGTAAATTATAAATAGTTAATAGATTTGAACACATGTTCCTTAGTACTTTCAATAAAACTGATCTTAAAATAATAAGAACCATATATTATAAATGTGTTCTCTCCTCTCTTAGGAGAGAAATACAGAAGTCAGGTGGCAATGTACAGGTACATGTTGCAGACATAATGCTTTGCTTTGTGACTGTGTCAAGAATTCTATCCCCAGATGCATTTGGTGAGAACAACACATTCAAATAAAAGGGTCCACACTGCAACTCCCCTACAATCGTATGCAATGCACATAATTGTGGAGGGCATGATGCAGCATTTAGGGGGTTCAAACACCGCCTGTCAAATGCCTTTAAAAAGCATTCCATGTGTATATTGCTTTTCAGAGGAGCAGTATTTTTTTTCAATCAGAGAGCAGAGGGAGGAACATATGCAACTGTCAATGTGGAAAGGGGGGGGGGGGGTGTTTAGACAGTGGACTCACCAATTTTGCAGCCTGACCTCTACGGTGTGTGTCCTCCAATTTTCTGCCTGCTGCACACCTTTCACCATACAGTGGAACCTTGGATTACGAGAATAATCTGTACCAGGCGAATGCTTGTAATCCAAAGCACTTGTATATCAAAGCGAGTTTTCCCATAGAAGTCAATGGAACTTGGAATTTGTTCCGCATTGACTTATATTGCATGCAATACCGCATGTGGCCAGAGGTGGGGGGCCGATTGGTTTAATCAGATCATAACATATTTTCCCACATGCTTTTGGAAGACTTCAGATTGATTTCTTTTCGCAAAATTTAGCTGAGCTTGGATGTTTTTTTTTGTAAGAAAAGGCTTCCATCTTGCCACTCTCCCCCATAGCCCAGACATATGAAGAACACGGGAGATTGTTGTCATATGCCACACACACATAGTACTTCCCAGAAATCCTGCAGCTCATTTAATGTTGCTGTAGGCCTCTTGGCAGACTCCCTGACCAGTATTCTTCCCATCTTTTGATCAATTTTGGGGTGACGTCCAGTTCTTTGTAATGTTGCTATTATGCCAAATTGTCTCCACTTGATGATGACGTTCTTCACTGTGTTCCATGGTATATCTAATGCCTTGGAAATTATTTTGTTCCCTTCTCCTGACTGATACCTTTTAATAATGAGATCCCTCTGATGCAACTAAGAAAAAGTCAGGAAAGACCTACTTGAACAGCTGAACTTTATTTGGGTTTAATCAGAGGCACTTTAAATGATGGAAGATGTGTATTGACTCCTATTTAACATAACATGAGTTTGAATGTAGGGTTGTCCCGATACCACTTTTTCAGGACCGAGTACAAGTACCGATACTTTTTTTCAAGTAGTCGCCGATACTGAATACTGATACTTTCTTAAAACATGTCCCCAAATGCAGCCATGTCCCCCCCACATATTGCTGACATGTCCCCCCACATATTGCTGCCATGTCCCCCCACATATTGCTGCCATGTCCCCCACATATTGCTGCCATGTCCCCCACATATTGCTGCCATGTCCCCCACATATTGCTGCCATGTCCCCCCACATATTGCTGCCATGTCCCCCCACATATTGCTGCCATGTCCCCCCACATATTGCTGACATGTCCCCTCACATATTGCTGCCATGTGTCCCCACACATATTGCTGCCATGTGTCCCCCCACATATTGCTGCCATGTGTCCCCCCACATATTGCTGCCATGTGTCCCCCCACATATTGCTGCCATGTCCCCCCCCACATATTGCTGCCATGTGTCCCCCCACATATTGCTGCCATGTGTCCCACACATATTGCTGCCATGTGTCCCCCACATATTGCTGCCATGTGTCCCCCACATATTGCTGCCATGTGTCCCCCACATATTGCTGCCATGTGTCCCCCACATATTGCTGCCCTGATGTCCCCCTACCTGATGATGATGATGATGATGCCGACCCTGCCGCTCTATATACAAAGCTGCCGCCGTGAACATTACATGCAGCTTTCGTTTTTCAATAGTTGTTTTCCCTATTGCGCGCCCTGTGTAAAGGACACTCCCTCTTGCTCGTGATTGGACAGATCCGTCCAATCGCTAGCAAGGGGGATTGTCCTTTACACAGGGCGGGCGATAGGGAAAACAGATATTGAAAAACGAAAGCGTCATGTAATCTTCGCGGCGGCGGCTTTGTATATACGGCGGCGGGGTCGGCGGCAGGGGCGACGGCGGCCGGGGGGTTGGGCGAAGTATTCTATTTGGGTATCGGGGGTATTTGCGGGAGTACAAGTACTCCCGCAAATACTCGGAATCGGTCCCGATACCGATACTGGTATCGGTATCGGGACAACCCTATTTGAATGTGATTGCTTAATTCTGAACACCCCAGTTATAAGAGGGTGTGCACACTTATGCAACCACATTATTATTATTATTATTTTACCTCACCTCCCTAAAAGACTTTAGTTTGTTTTTCAACTGAGTTGTACAGTTAATAGGTCACGTTAAAGGTGGAAAAAAATCTGAAATTATTGATCTTTGTCTCCATTTTTTTCATCACAGAAACCTGACATTTTAACAGGGGTGTGTAGACTTTTTATATCCACTGTACAAAGCTCAGCACAAAAAGCACCTGAAGTAATTGTCCGGTTAACAGCGCTCTGTTGGTTTGGTATCCACAGGGTAGATGAATCCCAAAACTCAATCCCATAAGGAGACTTAAAAATATAAAACTTCCAAGTTGGATTAAAACCTTTAATAAAACTTGACATGTTTTGGCGCAATTATCACTTCTCTTCAATAGTAATTCAATATATCATGTCAAAACACAGCTATATTCACATAAGGGCAGAACCACCCAACTAATAATTAAATCTAGTGGTGCACATTATGATTAACCCTATGATGGACGGCAGTATAAGTATAGAGATCTACAAATCCCTAACTTGCTAAAGAAGATGAAGATCAGACGCTTCATGATTACATCCTAGGTCACAAATCTATTCACAAATTAATAAAACATACTTAAATAAAAAAATTCAAATAACCTCAATAAAATGAACAAACTAACAAAATATATACAGCATGAGCGCTAAAAGCAAACATTACATACAATTTACGTTAATATTAACCCGATAATAAAATCTAGTGTAGGCCAGAGTAGTTATACTGATAATGAAATCTAGTGTAAAGCGGATTAGAGGGCCGTATATACCTGCAAGTTACTATAATTATATCTATAGTATCGTGATTCTAAGGTGCTATTATGATTAAACACAAATTAAATCAAGGAACACAGGAAATTTTATATATACAGTATATATATTTATAAGATCTGTGTAGGTGTTTGGCTAATAATGATATGCAATAAATTGATCATAATGAGATATAGTGTAGATTGAATAAACTGTAAGTGCAAGGTATTATAATTACATGCAGTGATTGGAGCGTGTGAACTATGCGTATACATGAAGTTACAATATATATGCGTAAAGCATTCTCAATCAGTAAAATAAAAGAAAAAAACGTTTATAATAAGTATGAATGTAAAATATATATCACCATCACACACTCAGACCACCACACATGAATATAGTAACTTCCACTATACACAATATATCCTATTATGAACAATAGTGTATTGATCCCTATTGGGTCTTATATAAACATTTTATATATATATTGTGAGGGTTTAGCTCGGTAGCAGGGATGTGTGACCCCCTGGATGGGTTCACTACACACTGAACTTATAAAGAGAGGCAGCTGAAGACGGTTAAAAAAAAAGGATATGGTTTATTCTTCCATATTGCTGGATACAAGTGTAATCATCAAAACAGCATAAACAAAACAAAACGTAAAATAAACCCTGGCCACTTGGGGCGTCTACCTTCACCACACAGGAACCTACCTATGGAGTCTGGCACAGCCTACTGCTGGGCAGACACTGCTGGTCATACAGCAGAGAAACAATAGTCTTTTTGATTTTTATCACACAGAAAAATCAACAACCACCTCACCTCTTCAGAAGTCTTTCTGACTGCTCTCCTTAACTCAAAAAGCCTCAGGATGCAGCAATCAGTAGTCATCCTTTGGATGTCTTATAGAGGCCGTAATTGCCTCATTCCGAACAGCTGAAGTTTTCCAACGCCCTAAACCTTTCAGGCTATTTCTGCAGCCGACACCTAATAGTTATTGGTGAATTGTCTAAACAAGGCAGAAATGTATCTCCCGTCTGTGACAACACCCACAGATTTACCTGTCTTCCTGTCACAATATATATATATATATATATATATATATATATATATATATATATATATACACACACACATACATACAGTGTATACTGTATATTTATTGTATTCCCTGATTTAAATAGCCCTCACATACATTTAATTGTCGCATAATCATAAAGATCTCTATACAATACATGTAATTATAGTAACTTGCAGCTATATACTGCCATCTAATCCCCTGCATCCTGAATTTTATTATTACTATGTTTACTAATTATTTTTATTTTTTTACTTTCAAAAGGTTTTGAATACTCCAGGCACCCCTTTGTGCCTAGGAAATACCCCCCTAACCCCTTTGTGGGAGAGACTGGCTGGGGGTTCTTGACAACCAAGGCTGCCGGTGTCTTGTCGATCTGGTTCCCCTATCGAGATGGTTCCCTGCCTGACTGCGCAGGCACAGATGAAGCCCACAGAAATCTCCGAAACTTGGGCGGCATCCAGGCTCATTCCTTAACATCCCAGTGGATTGGAAGATGTTAAAAAAAGAGCCAGGAGGCCGAGCAAGCGCAGCGAGCCGTCCGAGCGAAGCGAGGGCATGAGGCCGGCTGGCCACTTACCTCAAATTTCATATCTCCCTGGAGGTTCGGTGATTTCCGTCGGCAAGGATTGCTCCTGCGCAGTCAAGACAGGAACCATATCGATTGACGGAACCATATCTTCAGATCACCGGGAAGGAAACGTCGGCGCAGAGGCCTCATGTACCTTTAGGTGGGGACCTGCTGTATAGTCCTCTCAGAGGCGGTTATACCGCAGGTACCCTATATCTATTTTTTTATCCACCTAATATTTACATTGATTTTAGGTACTTTTTCACTTTTACAGCTAATGTTATATATATTTTATGTTAATCAATATTTTTGATATGAAATTCTGCATTTTTTGTTATTTTTTTATTTTTAGTATATGTTGCCTAGTTTTGACCTTGTGAGCCAAAATAGATTTTTTTTTTTATGCGAATCCATATACCTATACTGCCTTCCATGCTGACGGTAATCATCATGTATAATATGAGTTTTAGTTATTAATTTGAAACATGTTTTGTTTCAAATGCCTTTGTGGGAGAAGACAAGACTCAGAAAAATCCCCAAACGCACAGCTGGAGTTGTATGGCCAGGCATTTTAACATTATAGTACTACCATGGGAAAACATTGTATGGATAGATGCTGTTGGGTCAAATGACCCACTGATTTATTCATTATATACATTGTAGTATTTATTTCCCGTATTTAGCCATTTTGACCCTTTTCTAAGTACATATCATGCAGTCCAGGCAGGGTTACCAATTTAAATAAGACGGGTGTATCAATGATATTTCTACTGCTAGTGTGCCGCCAGCTGACAAGTTCCTATGTAAATAGACCTTGATTTATGCGGCACAGCTTTATGGCTATAAATACTAATATCCTTGCAAATATTTGAGCACCTACAAGAGCTCCAGAGCATGGTTATTGCTTAAATAAAATAGGATGAGCTTCCACAAAAAGAAGAGCTGAGGTTGATTCTATCTAAGCCATTTTTATTTTCTTTGTCTTTACACAGACTCTGAAGGAGATCGGAGATCAAGAGAATAATATAGCTGCTCTCAAACAAGCCATTAAAGATAAAGAGGCACCTATGAAAGTGGCGCAGACTCGTCTGTATCAGCGATCCTACAGGCCTAACGTAGAGCTGTGTCGGGACCCTGTGCAGTTCCGGTGAGTGGATTATTTAGATGTCCTATTATTGATGGAGCCAACGGCAAACTCAAGTCCTTCTGGAGAATCAGGGGTTCAAAGTGCAGAGCTCTGGGATGTTTTAAACAAGAAACTAAGGCACAAAATGTATTTATTCTGTTTTATGTTAACATTAACATTTTACACAGGGATTTTGAAAAACATTGGACTATCCACCTCTGCCACTGACCTAGCTTAGAGTGATGCTAAAGGCAGACCATAGATTATGAAAATTGTCTTTCCTTTATCCATGACTGTGTTGATTAATAAAAATAATTGGAGGAGATATTGTGCCAGATTCTCATAGATTTGCCTTGGCGTAGCGTAAGCCATTTACACTACGCCGCCGCAACTTAACAGAGCAAGTGCCGTATTCTCCAAGCACTTGCTCCGTAGTTTGCGGCGGCGTAGTGTAAATGGCCCAGCGTAAGGCCGCGTAATTCAAAGGGGGCGGCTTGTATTTAAATTAAGCGCGCCCCCGCGTCGATCGAACTGCGCATGCGCCGGCCGGGGAAAAAGTGCGCATGCTCCAGCTCACGTCGGAAAGCATCGTTGAAACCGACGTCAAAACGACGTGATTGGCATTTACGCAATGCCCTATTCGCGAACGACTTAGTAAAACGACGTAACTGGCGGAAAAAGCCAACGCTGACCCGACGCCATAGTTAACATGGCATCCGACGGCACCCGACGGCATCCGACGGTACTGCGTAAGGTTACTCCACAAATTAGCAGGGGTAACCTTACGCGTACGAAAACGACGTAAGCGACGACGGGGCGGCGTAAAAGCGTTCGGGAATCTGCGTAGTAGCCTCATTTGCATAGGCAAATGAGAAAACAACGTAAAGGCCACCTAGTGGCCGGAGTTGTCATTACATCTACGATCCGCAAGTGTAATTGTATTACACTTGTCGGATCTTCACCGGTATCTATGCGTAAGTGATTCTAGGAATCACACGCATAGATACCCGGGGAAAAAAACAGCGATACGACGGGGTATCTGAGATACCCCGTCGTAGCGCCTCTGAGAATCTGGCCCATTATCTGCTTGCATAGGCCAACATCCCAAAATTTTCCGAAAACCCTATTTCCCCCTTGAGGAGATGGGACTTTAAGGCACAGAAACTTGTACAAGAATAGTATAAAAGTATTAAAGTTTTAATTGTATTAAAATTGACATACAGTGGAAAAATATATGTAATAAGAAAAAGGGCTGAAGTAACAAGCTGACTTGTGGAGTGCAAGGTAAAAATTACCTCACCATAGCAAGCATAATGTAGCAGCAATATGTGTAAGTTTACATAAAGAATGCATAAAACAAACCCAACGTGTTTCAAAGTAATTAAGGCTCCTTCATCAGGGAAAGTTCTTTTTGCAATCAATGCAAGTATAATCTACAAAGTAAAACAACAAATTACAAACATGTTCCTCATATTTAACAGCTACTTGCTGTCCAAGTGGCAGAAAGCGGGACATATAGAAATAATAAATACTCACAGTGCCTTTGAACCATCGCTCTACACAGGTCAGCACATAAAAACACACAAGTGATGGACAGAGGCCACCATACAATGCACATGTAAGACGCTGAACTGATGGAGTATAGAAGAGGAAAAAAAAAATCTCTGGAGACCATGCGAGGAGCCAAGGTCATATGCACTGGGACCCAACGGAGCAACTGGAGGGGAAAGAACAAAAAGATAAAAAAAAAAAAAAAAAAACCTGATTTATATTACCACTATGAAATGAGTGGAGGTTTAAAAAGGCTGTTTAAATAGCCTCCTTTACATGCAGTCCTCCTTCACTTACCTCATCCTTTCATTTTGTTTTAAATGTCCTTATTTCTTCTGAGAAATTCTTACTTCCTGTTCTTCTGTCTGTAACTCCACACAGTAATGCAAGGCTTTCTCCCTGGTGTGAAGTGTCGTGCTCGCCCCCTCCCTTGGACAACAGGAGAGTCAGGACGCCCACTAACACACAGCTTCTTTCTCTATCTGCAACTTAGAGAGCATCTTGACCCTCCTGTAGGGAGGGAGAAAGCCTTGCATTACTGTGTGGAGTTACAGACAGAAGAACAGGAAGTGAGGATTTCTCAGAAGAAATAATGACATTTAAAAGCAACATGGAAGGATGAGGTAGGTGAAGGAGGACTGCATGTGAGTGAGTGAGGAACTTGTATAGCGCTGCACATGCGAACTAAATCGCCTCTAGGTGCTTGCATCCATTGTCGTCCTGATCCATCAGAATAGGCGAGTCTTCAGTTTTTTCCTAAAGGCCCGATGGTTTTCTTCGAGGTGGACAGTCATGGGTAGTGCATTCCAGAGCCGGGGTCCTTGAACCGCAAATCTGCGTTCTCCAATAGATTTGTATCGTGTCTTGGGGATTTGGAGAAGGTTTTGATTGGTTGACCGGAGCATGCGATTTGTGACGTAGGGTTTTATTATCTCGCATAAGTATTGAGGAGCGTTTCCTTGTGTGCATTTGTGGGTGAGGCAGAGGGTCTTGAATGTGATCCGATCCTTTAGTGGAGAGACCCCAAGCCCGGGTAGATTGGTTCCCATGGTTTTTTACCTGTTACCAGTCTGGCTGCCGTGTTCTGGACGACTTGTAGATGTGAAATCTGATATTTCGGTAGTCCTAAATAGAGGTAATTTGCGTAGTCGAGTCAGGAGTTGATGATTGTTCCAACCACTACTGCTGTGTCCTTTTCCGGGATGAATGGAATGAGTCTTCGTAGCATGCGGAGAAGATGGTGAGAACCGCTGACTACTGCTCCTATATATATATATATATATATATATATATATATATATATATTATATTATTGTATAAACACAGAACACCTTATTAAACAGACATTAGCAGGAGACCCCAGTAGCAGACTGTTTGTCTCCTACCTACAATAGTCTGAGGCAAGGCTCATACAATGTTCCAGAATTCTGATACAGTGGAATTTATGTCATAGATTTCTTGAGGGATATTGTTGATAAATATTACTTTCCTATCTGCAGTAATCCAAACCACGTTCTCAGTGTCTATTAAGTGGTTGTCCATCATTAGAGAATGATCTGCTCTCTCCCCTGGGCCGTAGTCAGTGGGTAAGAGGCTTGCTCCTGGTCCTCTCCATAAGCCTCTATTTTGGTTAGATCTGTCACAAGCATCATGTGCTTCAGTATCTCACTCCATCAAACTTATGACAGACAACAAGCAGAGGCGGCAAATGAGAGAAGACATAAGAATAATTTAAAATGTTGTCTGACATGTGCTTTTGCTTTTGCTCGACACCGTTGAACACAGAATACACTGGAGGTTATCTGTCCTTTAACTAAATACAGCTGCCTGTCTCTTTATAGAGTGACCAATTTGCCTGTCTTTCGGATACAGAATGTTAATGTTCTGTAAATTATCATGTCGGAAGATTTTGATCCCTGGGTAATGTGCTATCATTTCATTGTTCTTCGCTGAAGTGTTTAAAGATTGATGAGGTGGCTCTTAATAATATGTCTCGATCAATTCAAATCAGTGCCGGCTTCTGAGACTCCGAGGAGCAATGAGTCATGCTCTGGCCATACTGTACAGTCCACGGAGATCAGAACTTCCCTTTGATCACACAGACACAAGAAGGACAGAAATGAAGGCTAATCAGGCCGATAAAAAAACAAACATGTTATACTTACCTCCACTGTGCAGTTGGTTTTGCACAGAGTGGCCCCGAACCTGGTCTTCTGGTGTCCCTCGGCAGCTGTCTCGGCTCCTCCCGCAAGAGCTCAACACCTTCATGCGAGCGAGCTCACATGATGTTGAGTTACTGTAGGCGCGCTCCCGTGATACAGCCGGCGGGTATTTCCGCTCACTGTATCACTCGGCCCCCCCTCCCCCAGCGCCGGGTCATTGGATTTGATTAAGAGCAGCGCGAGCCTATGGCTGCCCTGCTTTCAATCCATCCAGTATAGCCAATCAATGGTCAGGCTGACGGGGGTGAGCGTGGGACTTTCGAGGGCTCATGTAAGTAAAACGGGGGCCCTATTGTCGGATGTTTTTTCACCTTAATGCATAGGATGCATTGGTGGTTCCATCCACTGGTCTCCACATCATCACTGCATCTTCTTAAAATAGGAGCTTGGGAATTAAACTACAGTACATTATAGAGGGCCCAGTATCCAACACACCCAAAAGTATATTGGAAATAAAGAGGCCATAACTTTGCAAGAGAGTGAAGATCAGAGAACGCCGGGCAGCGGGACACTTTAACCACTTCAGCCCCGGAGGATTTGGCTGCCAAATGACCGGGCCACTTTTTGCGATTCGGCACTGCGTTGCTTTAACTGACAATTGCGTGGTCGTGCGACATGGCTCCCAAACAAAATTGACGTCCTTTTTTTTTCCAGAAATAGAGCTTTCTTTTGGTGGTATTTGATCACCTCTGCAGTTTTTATTTTTTGCACTATAAACAAAAAAAGAGCAACAATTTTGGGAAAAAAACTATATTTTTTACTTTTTGCTTTAATAAATATCGCATAAAAATAATTTTTTTCCTCAGTTTAGGCCGATTGTGTATTCTTCTACATATTTTTTGGTAAAAAAAATTGCAATAAGCGTATATTTTGCGCAAAAGTTATAGCGTCTACAAAATAGGGGATAGATTTATAGCATTTTTATTATTATAATTTTTTTTACTAGTATTGGCGGCGATCAGCGATTTTTATCGTGACTGCGACATTATGGCGGACACTTTTGATACATTTTTGGGACCAGTGACAATTATACAGCGAACAGTGCTATAAAAAATGTAAAAATTACACTGGCATGGAAGGGATTAACACTAGGGGGTGATCAAGGGGTTAATTGTGTTCCCTAACGTGTGTTCTAACTGAAGCGGGGATGGGACTGACCTAGAGGAAATTACAGATTGTGGTTCCTAGCTTTTAGGAACTCACGATTTGCATTTCCTCTGCTCACAGAACAGGGATGTGTGTTTACACACGCACGTCCCTGTTCTCCCTCTTGTGCCTGGAGATTGCCGGTTACGAGCATTGGCCTGCTAGCCCGCTTAAAGTGACCGACTGACGTACAGCTATGACAGTTCGCTCAGCGGAGCCAACCTGCCGCAGTATAACTGCTGTGGCTACTGCTCCGCATTATGCATTATGATGGGATGCCTGAAAAAAATTGTTTTTAGAACTCTGCTTTAAGTCAGCTAAAGACATTGAATTTTCTCCAGCTGAATTTTCATTTACTATCTGTAGTTACCCAAAGGCATCAAAAGATTTCTTTACACTATGAAGCTATGTTATGTGCACACTCCGTATCTGGGAGACTTCATCTGATTATCAACACAAGCTCAGGCAACCGAGTAGCCAATTTCAGCCATTCTGTAGTCACTAGAGGTCACTAGAAGATTAGACACATTTCTCCATCCTGCCCAGTTCCTGCAAATTGCAGTTCTGCGATCCTTGATGCGATGTACACCGCGGTCTCTTCTCGAGTGTGTCAGTTATCCAGCTATATGGATGCTATGTCAGGTATAAATAATAAGATAACTGCTGCATTGTGAGTAGCAGATTGTAGGCAGCTAATCCTAATCACATTCGTCTATGGAGGATACGAGGGATGAGCCTCATCCTTCCTCAGCAGACATCCTTGTCAGATAGTTTTATTTGTGTCTTTCCCAACAATAAACCCGCAGTGCATTTTGTCGTATCGAGTAGATAAAGTTTTGCAATTTGTTCTCTTTTTGTTAGGGTTGAATACATTCCCTGACCTGTGTTTGGATAGGAGTGCTTTATTACATTCGCTGTCCTTCCATAGCTATTGAAGGGATCAGAGAATGCAATTGGTACATCTATTGTAAGAGTAAAAACCAGCACAGATAAATGCTTCTAACAAGGCCAAACTGTTACCAGACACGAGTGAGGCCATGTTTTTCTTTCAGATTAAGAGGAACTAAAGACAAAGAGAAAGAAACCATCATAGAAGAAAATATAAAAAAAAAATCTCATGGCTATACCTACAGAAGATAGCACCCATTATTCATCACACTATTAATCTCAATGCTGGTATCAGTTTTCTTTGGAGTTTTTTCAATGATACCTTTCCGCACTTTCCCTCATAAAATTGCTAATTGAGACCAGAGAAAGCAATTTGAAGAGCTATTGTATGAGTAAAACCCCAAAGCACATGATACTTCTAACAAGGCCGAAACACTACTAAACACAAGTGAGGCCGTGATTTTCCTTTTCAGATTGCCTAGAACTAGAGACACACAAAACAAATAAAAACTGCAGTAAAAGAAAATGTTATAAAATCTCATAGCCTCTAGAAGCTATTACCCGTTATTCATCACATTAATCATCTAAATCAGTGGTCATCAACCCTGTGCTCAGGGCCCACCAACAGGCCAGGTTTGCAAAATAACTGAAATACTTCACAGGTGATATAATTTGCTGCTCGGTGATTGCAGTATTCTAGTCTGCATCTCCCCAAGGTAATACATAAAATCTGGCCTGTTAGTGGGCCCTGAGGACAGGGTTGAGAAAGGAGCGCATGCACCGCAAACGCGTCGCCTACTGGCTCCCCCACATTATCCGGAAGTATTGCCATCCATCTGATCCAGCGTCCATCCTGAACTGACGTCCCAGTGTGTCAGAGACAGAGGAAGCGACGGCATCCACCGCCGCCAACCGCTCCACAACACAGCCGCATACAGTGACAGCCGGGGACGTTTCTTTGGTGATACATGCCTAATCTCACCAACGTTTGTGAGTAAGCTTGCTGCTGTTTTTATCCAATAAATGTTACACTACTTATTACACTTAGAGTGGCGCGTTTGTGTTTTCCTCTCCTGAGGACAGGGTTGATGACCAGTGATCTAAATTGTCAGGACCAGGATCTGAACCTACAGCCTCTGCTGCAGTCGGAAGTAGCTCCTCTTGCTGAGCCACCTGATATACTGCACAGCTCCCCGCCTAATCCTTTTGATTTTCTTCCCTCTGTTTTTATCTATTTTCCACAGTGTTTTTAGGACAACCCTAGTCCTAGATGACAACAAGGCTCTAAAAGTATTATCCACTTCTACTACAAAGTTATTTTCCAGTTTGGGCCATCACACTTATGCACAGTGGATTATTGTTCTATTTCTTGCCTTGTCTCTTATATCGGGTATACCTTGAACTCTTTTCTCCTCCCATTTACTTCTTGATTTAAAGAGGAAGTAAACCCTGATGGGTTTTACTTCTTCTGTTGCTCCCTGCAAAGCCTGCTAATTAAAAGCATAATGAACTAGTATGCATCGCATACTAGCCCATTATGTTACACTTACCTGCAAACAAATCTAGCTCTGTCCCCTGTGCAGGTGGTGTCCATCTTCTCGCTCCTCTTACTTCCGGTTGGCCACAGACTCTGACTCTGGGATTCGCCGGAGCCAAGTGATGTCACACCCACGCATTCGCGTGGAAGCCACCAGAAACGACACAGTCCAATTAAATTGCTTCAGTGCACATGTGCTAGTGTCTTCGGCACATGCAGATACAGGGGGACATCTCCTAAACCGTGTAGGTTTAGGAGATATCCAGGATATCTACAGGTAAGCCTTATTATAGGCTTACCTGTAGCAAAACGTGGTATGCAAGGGTTTACAACCACTTTAGGCCATGTCTCTGCATTTTCTGTTTGCCTGATTATTGTGCTCTCTCCAGCCAATATCTTACTCTATTGCATACCTACAGTTCTCCTCATCGCAACTACCACTCTTTACCTTTTGGCTTGTTCCTTGACTACACTTCCAATTGATCCCAACCTGCAACCAGTCTTCCTGACCTTTGACTTGTTTACTGACTGTGCTTTTGCTGGATCCTTACCTGCTACATCTGCTACTGGACCTTGGCTTGCTCACATCCTGGTGGGGCGATCCTAAGGACTGCAACCTGGTATTAACATGCAGAAAAACCCATCTCCATCATCAGGAGTTCTGGTAAATGCCAGTTAGTACTTAGATCCTGTACCTCAGGTGAGCCCACATCATCCACCAGGGATACCTGCTTGTTTACTTATCCTGCTGGTTGGTGTGAGTCTCTTTACTGACCCCTAACCATGACATAAATACTTATATTTTTTTTTTTTTAGTTTTTCATTGATATCTTTCCACACTTTATTCTCTTCTATCCTCATTCTAATTGTCTGGACTTGCAACGCCTTCAACATAAGATTCTAAAGGTCTGAAAACTTCCAAGGAATCTGAGAATCTCCCTGAAATCTGAAGATCTGAGACTTAGGCAGGTCATAAATGGTGCAATAGGTTACAGGAAAGAAAATTGCTTGATTCCCCCATCAACACAGGCAATGTTGATGAGGAATCCCTCCCGTGGAGCTATTGTGTTCTCCCATCGAGAAGGGCAAAGGAAGCCATCCCTGACGGAAGAACACAGTGATTATTGCTATTGACTATAATCACCATTCTGACTGTCACCATTTTCTTCTGTTCTCTACCCCCCCCCCCCCCCGCAGTGGTGTCTTTTTTTTTTAATATCCTTTGCATCTTCTGCCCAATGTTCTCACTCCTGGCAACCCTGCTCTCTTCATCTCTAGCATTACTGTTCGCTTCATGTATGAAGGTCAAGTTCCTTTATTATTCAAGGCAAAAATGCTAAAGTCCACCACCCATGAGCTGTGGACTACTTCAGCATAGGTTGCCGAGTGAGGTAACAAGTCCTAGGTAATACACAGAGATGAAACATATCATCGTACGTAGCTTGTACCTCTCTTCTCTGCAGCCATTCAAAGTGCAGAAATTATACAGTTTTTCTGAAATTTACAGATTTCAGGAAAGAGGGGGCAGGGAGCTGAAGTTACACTCTGCAGAGCTCAGTGAGAGCTGATTGGAGGGAAGGGACACACCCCCTGCATACAGAAACAGAGCTGAGGCTATCAATTACAGGCTGTGATTTGAAGTTCCCTCCCCTGTCACCTTTTCGTCTGTTCTGGAGTCAGGAAAACTTGTCAGAAGTGACTGATGCAGATAGCAAAGAAACTGGTCAGCAGACAAAAATTACACTTAGTGCTCTGGATTGAGACAAGTATACACTATAGAGGGATATGCTTTGTTCATATTTCATGTCAGAGGTTTGCAACCACTTAAAGTGCCCCAGGCAGTCACCTCTTTTGCCTACCACCCAGACTGGCCCTAGTGCTAAGTTTTACAGCATTAATACATAAGGCTACTGCAACTATGACTAGGTTGTTGAGAAATTCACCTGAGACCATACTCTGGATCAAGTTGAGAATTTTTCTTTATTGAGTCGTACGAGGAGACAAGTTACAACAAAAGAACAGATATTTGCCAATTAGTTCTGACTGCCTGCCACCCGTGCAATAGGGCTGCATAGACAAACAGTCAGCCTGATAGACACCTATCTGAACAGATAATTGCCCACTGGTTATGATCTCTATGACCCGTGCAATAGAGCAGCATACATCGAATTCAGCCGTATGAGCTCCTATCCTATCTTTATTGAGTCGTACGAGGAGACAAGTTACAACAAAAGAACAGGTATTTGCCTATTAGTTTTGACTGCCTGCCACCCATGCAATAGGGCTGCATAGACAAATAGTCAGCCTGATAGTCGCCTATCTGAACAGATAATTGGCCACTGGTTCTGACATCTATGACTCGTGCAATAGAGCAGCATACATTGAGTTCAGCCCTATGAGCTCCTATCTGATGTGTCTGTCTGACAATTGTAAAACTTGCATTTATATACCTGTCTGGTTCACTGCCTAATGGTCAAACTGACAAGAAATTGTCAAAGGCTTGATGGAGAGCGGAACGATATGCAGCCCCCGGGAGCAAGGGTGCTGTTTGTACAGATCTGAATCTTTAAAGAAGAACCATCTAATCCAGGTAGATGCATGTGAGGACATGGTTTCTCTGCTTGGATTTACAGTTTCCTCCATCCCTCCCATCTCTTCAATTTGATTAAACCAATCATAAATCTCCAGGACCCCTGGCACGGCTGGGCACATCAACGTACCTGTACGTTGCCCTTTAAGCCCAGCCGTGGGGTCACACGCATGTGCCGTGGGCGCGTGCACACGACCCGGTCCGAAGCTCCATGACCGCGGGACCCGCGGACCCGATCGCCTCTGGAGTCCCGCGATCGGTCCCTGGAGCTGAAGAATGGGGAGAGCTGTGTGTAAACACAGCTTCCCCGTTCTTCACTGTGGCGCCGTGATCAATCGATGACACATCTACAGCCACACCCCCTACAGTTGTAAACACATATTATGTCACACATAACCCATTCAGCGCCCCCTTGTGGTTAACTCCCAAACTGCAATTGTATTTTTCACAGTAAACAATGTATTTTAAATGCATTTTTTGCAGTGAAATGACAATGGTCCCAAAAATGTGTCAAAATTGTCCGAAGTGTCCGCCATAATGTCGCAGTCACAAAAAAAATCGCTAATCGCCGCCATTAGTATTAAAAAAAAAATGAATAAAAATGCAATACAACTATCCCTTATTTTGTAAAGGCTATAAATTTTGCGCAAACCAACCGATAAATGCTTATTGCGATTTTTTTTACCAAAAATAGGTAGAAGAATACGTATCGACCTAAACAGAGGAAAACAAATATTTTTGGGGGATATTTATTATAGCAAAAAGTAAAAAATATTGAATTTTTTTCAAAATTGTCGCTCTATTTTTGTATATAGAGCAAAAAATAAAAACCGCAGAGGTGATCAAATACCACCAAAAGAAAGCTCTATTTGTGGGAAAAAAAGGACGCCAATTTTGTTTGGTTTGGCATCGCAAACAGGGATCTGCAACAGAGGGAAAAATTTGATGTAGATGATCCTTTTCTGATCTTTGAAGAGTTGTCCTCCGCATTTCCCACCTCTTCACTCTCTAATATACCTTTACATTTACAATTGTGTCCAACTTCTATTCACCTTCTCTACTTTCCTTCATCAGATATCCATCAACATTTGATCCTGATGTCATCGCTGTCCCCTTGTTACTCAATCAAATCTTTCTTGCTCAAACCCACTATTGATTCCCTCATTCTATCATCTGATATTCCTCAAACCCACCACCATCAAGTTTTGCTTTCTTTCTCTCACACTACAATAGAGCATTATTGTTTAGAAACCATATGCAATCAAATGTGTTTATATGCTTTTCTGATTGTATCTTTGAAAAATTGTGCTATTTGTGGACATAATTTGATCAATTTTTGAATCAATTTTTCAAAGGTCAGATTATAAAATGAAGCAATTATATGAGCTGAAACACTTTCTATTATTTTCACTATAGCCGTGGCATGTATGATTTGTCAATAACATAACTATGGTTATAACTGGAATGTAATAAAAAAGAAATCATCATTGGTGTTTCTATAGCATAATAGAAAAGTGATTTTATATTTCACGGGAAGAAGGTTATGGAAAACAAATCTAAGGAGTTGCTTAGGGTAGACTTTATGTTATATATTCCCATACATCTCCTATTATGTATATCCATTTTTTTTTCTATGTTTATTCAGGCTGGTGAGTGAAGTAGGAGAGCTGTCGGAGTCTGTGGAGTTCCTCAAGCAGAAACTGGAAGAGGCAGAGCAGAGTCTCCGCAATTTGGAGGACACCAGAATGTCTCTGGAGAAGGATATTGGTAACAAAGCCAACACTTTGTTTATTGACCGGGAGAAGTGCATGACCCACCGCACCCGCTACCCCACTGTGGTGAAACTCTCCGGCTACCAGTAGAGGGAGCTGAAAATCTGATTTTATCATGCGTTCCTGGTGTTTGAGCTGGTGTGCATAAACTCTTTGAAAATATATTTCTTTTCAGTTTGAAAAATAAACTATGCAATAAAGCAGATATACCTTATTGTTGCATTTTTTCCCTTGTTTTGTCATGCCACCTGCTGATGACAATGCAGATAATGTACAAATCCATAGGTTGATCATGCATTGGCCATACTGTCAATGTGTTCCTTATTGTGTACCACTGTCACTGCACTAAGCAATGATGTGCAGCCAGTACTAAATCAAGCGTATAAAGAAAGGAAATAGTTGAAAGTGGCCGAAAGAGATCAGCGAGTTGAAAATAAAGGATGAACAAAATGGCTTTAACAAACTAAATGTCATCTATGTGAAGGGTAGGAATAGTCCCGATGTTTGGGTGTTTGTTTGTTCATAGAACAAAGGCCGCGTACACACGATCAAATCTATCTGCTGGGAACGGTCTGACGGACCGTCCCAGCAGACAGATTCGATCGTGTGTACGGGCGGACAGACAGATTTTTCCAGCAGACAGATTTTAAAGCATGCTTTAAAATCTGTCTGCTGGGAATCCGTCCGTCCGATATGTCTGCTGGTTAGTACGCTAACCAGCAGACATATCTGCCCGCACATGCGTCGAATGGATTCGACGCATGCGCGGAAGTGTTTTACTTCCTGGTGCGGTGACGTGGCGGCTTCAACGTCATCACCACGCCACCGCGCTGTCTGCCGGTGGGGATTTTGGTTTGATCGTGTGTACAGCGATCAAACCAAAACAGCCCAGCAGACAAATCCGATCAAATCGGTCTGTCAGACCGATTTGAACAGATTTATTTGGTCGTGTGTACGCGGCCAAACATATGGGGGGCTTGCGGGAAGTTTGCCTGCCGCGGCTCGCCTCATAATTGCTATGCGAGATCATAGTGCATTGACAGCTGCTGATTGGCCAAAGCATGCACCTGACCTTTACGCTTTGGCCAATCACAGGGCAATGTGCTGTAAGAGCCATGATTGGCCAAAGGCAATCATAGCTCAAGGGCTAAGTCCATGCAAAGATCCTTGTACCAGCACTGTCACTGAAGTGCATATAGGCACTCCAGGGACGTGACTAGAAGGAACTGCTAGCAGGCCTGAAGAAAATCCTTGGCACTAATATGCAACAAAAGATGAAAAAAATTGAAAATTACATTTAAAAAAAAAATTGAAGTTGGTCATGATACACAGTGCAGAAACTAGATGCTATTCGCTCAGGGTTTACATCTACTTGAATATAATATTGAGTTTTTGTGTCAATATAATCTATGCAGTGTCTGCTTCATCCAAAAATAATTTTATCTTACAAATCACGTTCTCTCTTGCCCGAAGCACAAATTTAAATGTTTTTGATGGCTGCATAGGAATCAGGTTCTCGCATAAGTTTGCTTTTACTTCAGCAGCACGGTACTTGGAAACGGTCTATTGTCACGACAAATCCAGAGAACAATGCATCACTGCCACTTGTGTGTAGGACTCAAGGTAAAACCTGTTAAGAGGAGAGTAAAAATCATAAGTTATAAATAAACCCTTTCATGCCCAAGCCTTTTTTCTGGCATTTATTGCTTACAGGTTAAAATCAGTATTTTTTGCTAGAAAATTACCCAAACATTGTATATATAGAGAGACCCTAGAGAATAAAATGGCGATTGTTGCAATATGTTATGTCACATGGTATTTGTGCAGCAGTCTTTCGAACGCAATTTTTTAGGACAAAAAACACTTTCATGAATTAAAATAAAAACAGTAAAGTTAGCCCAATTTTTTTGTAAAATGTGAAAGATGATGTCATGCTGTGTAAATATATACTCAACATGTCATGCTTGAAAATTGCGCACACTCGTGGAATGGCGACAAACGACTGTACTAAAAAATTTCTACAGGTTACCAGTTTAGAGTTACAGAGGAGGTCCTGTGGTAGAATTATTGCTCTCGCTCTAACAATTGCAGGGATGCCTCACATGTAGTTTGAACAGTTTACATTTGCGGGCGCGTTTTATGTATGCGTTAACTTCTACGGGCGAGGGATGGTGAGTTTTAAATGTTTTTATTTTTTTATTATATATATATATTTTTTTACACCATCTCTTTAAAAAACTTAGTGAACCTGAAGTTGAACCTGAATTCATCTAACACTTCCTTGATTCTTTTGTATTCGTTAATAAAAAAAAAGGGTAAGATCTGCTTTGACAAGCAAGCTTGTGACTAATCCAGAGCTTGGGTTTGGTCTAAACCCATACATTAGCTGTCATTGCTAGGCCAATAAGTTGTGATCTGGAGATTCTTCAATCCATAGCTGACATACACAAATGGGCAGAGATGCACTTGATGTCCCAGGCCTAATATGGCCATTTAATCTTATAAGTTCAATGTCACAAGCATGTCTGCCCATTTCTATATGTGCAACGGTGGGCAGGGCAATCTGCCATCTGCTGCTTATTGGCCCAGCAATGACAGCTAACTGCTAACTTCTGGGTTCAGACCAAACTTGTTTCAGACTGAACCCGAGCTCATCCATACTTGTGACTCATAAATCCATTTGCTGTAAGTTCCCATTTTTTTAAAGTAAAACACTGGATCAAACATTCCCATAGACACACTCCTAAACCTTGTGGACAGCCTTCCCAGAAGAGTTGAAGCTGTTATATCTGCAAAGGGTGGGCCAATGAAATATTGAACCCCACAGCAGGGGCGGACTGACCATTGAGTCACTCGGGCACTGCCCGAGGGCCCCATGCCACTAGGGGGCCCCATCAGGGTTGCCAGGCTCAGTAAAACCAGGGACAGTATGTAAATATCTGTGTTTGTTTTACATCTGTCCCTGATATGTCTGAAACTGACATGCTTTTGATGTGAAAATCCAGAGATTTTAGCTGCCCCGCCTCTGCACTGCCTCCTGGCGTGGTGGCCATCTGTAAGCCCGGGGGCCCCATAATCTTCTATTGCCCGGGGGCCCCATGAGTTATCAGTCCACCCCTGCCCCACAGATTGGGATGCCATTAAAGTTCATGTGCGTGTAAAGGGAGGCGTCCCAATACTTTTGGCAATATATTCTATATTACCTCGGCATACGCTAATCCCCCTTCAGTCCATTATGAATGCTGCTGCCTCCACTGGCTTCCGCTCGCCCAACAAATTTAATTCAAAATACTAACAACTACCTACAAAGCCATCCACAACTCTGCCCCCAGCTACATCACTGATCTAGTCTCTAAATACCAACCTAATCGTTCTATTTGTTCTTCTCAATACCTCCTGCTCTCTAGCTCTCTCATCACCTGCTCCCATGCTCGTCTCCAGGACTTTTCCAGAGACTCTCCAAGCCTATGGAACTCCTTGCCCCAATATGTACGTCTATCTCTGTAACGGGATGACCCGTGATGCCCAGAGACTTTTGAGGGATGGGGAAGGACTCTTGGGTCTAAGGTCACCCTGTGCCCCTTTTGGGCATAGGGTGGCTGATAAATAATAATTAATGTATTGCAGGATATGTTGAGATATTACAAGTTGTTGGTTAATGTTGACCCAAACCAGGTCAATAGACTTCTAAGATATTCCATTGTCCATTGTGTAAGGCTGTAGAGGTGTTAATTCAGGTCTGCTCCTAAGACCTTTCCATTGTGTGATAACACGTTTAAAGCCCATTGATGATCAGGTGTGAATACCTTTTTGTCTGAGACAGAAGTCTGTCTAAGATGTGGATTGAGGGGAACTAATTGTGTGATGCTAACACTGTGAAAAATCTATTGATGATAGATATGTGTTGTGAGTTAGCAGTCTAAAGGTCAGATGTCTCCTTTCAGGGTTAGGGAATTAGCATGTCAATTATGTTTAGTAAAGGAATGTGACTTGTCAAGCTGTAGTAATTACCTCCTCTAATTGCGGAGACGGAACGTCTGGGGGGACTAATGATTAGCTCAACTGGATGTCATTATCTAAAAGAATGTGATTAAAGCCCCCATGGTGAGAAGTTGGGGGTGGAGAGTTTGATTGTTCCTGTGATTACTGAAACATGCCTTGTACTGTATATAAGAGAGCTAACCATTAAAGAGGTGTTCATTCATTTTGAAACCAGAGGATAGAGCTGTGAGTCTCATTTTCTGGGGAATTGATATGGATCATGTCTGCTGGTTTGTTGGTGTGTCGGATAAGCTGTCGTGGGTTGATGGAAGGTCGTAAACGGTGGTGACCATTACAATCTCCTTCTCGGTTAGCTTTTAGACGATCCCTGAAAACCCTCCTCTTCAGAGAAGCCTATCCTACCCACACCTAACAACTGTATTTTCATTTTGTCCATCTGATCATCCCCCCACAGCTACTACCCTTTGTTTCACTGAACCCTCCCTTCTAGACTGTAAACTCCAACCAGCAGGGCCCTCTGATCCTTCCTGTATTGAATTGTATTGTAACTGTCAGTGGCAGACTGACAACTCATGGGGCCCCCGGGCAATAAGAGATTATGGGCCCCCCGGGCAATATGAGATTATGGGGCCCCCGACAATAAGAGGTTATGGGGCCCCCAGGCAATAGGAGATTATGGGGCCCCCAGGCAATAGATTATGGGGCCACAAAGTATACACACGCACACACACACACACATACAGTATACATACACAGTATACCCTTACAGACACACAATATACATACACAGTATTTACACACACAGTATACATACACACTGAAAAGGTACTGGAGAGGCGGGGTAGCTATAATCTTGGGATTTTTTTTTAAAACACAGATTTTTACATACTGTCCCTGGTTTTACTGGGGCTGGCAACCCTGATGGGACCCCCTAGGGGCATGGGGCCCGAGTGCCTGTATGGTCAGTCCGCCCCTGGTAACTGTACTGTCTTCCCTGATATTGTAAAGCGCTGCGCAAACTGTTGGCGCTATATAAATCCTGTATAATAATAATAATCTATAGATCTGAAAGAAATAATGTATTTTGATTTGTAAAAAAAAAAAACTTAGCAACTATTGTTTGTTTTTTTCCTTCACAATACCCGAGGATATTTAAGGAAAATAAATGATTGTTTTTCCTTTTTTCTTTGCTTCCTTTAGAGAAAGAGAGCAAAATTTGATTTTTCATTTAAACCAGAATATACATTTCCTTTTAGCTTATTTATCTATTTACTCTTTCCCTATCATAATCTTCCCCTCTAGTATCATGGTGCACTCTATCCACAATGTGCACAAACATACCCTCCGGGGTTCCATAATGTTTCAGAATAAAATGTCGCCCACAACAGCTCTCAGATTACCGACATAATACTATATTGGTGTTCATAGACCTTGCTTCTTAGCGCTCTAATATTTGTTTCTAATATAGAATGGGTTACATTTTTCACAGCCAATATAGTATATTACATGCTCTGTGGAGCAATCTGCTTTGTGATTATTAAAAATTCGTCTTCCATCTGAAAGGTCAATTATTCTTCTTTCTCTGAGGCCCCGTACACACGACCGAGTTTCTCGGCAGAATCCAGCGAGAACCTCGATGGGAGACGTATTCTGCCGAGAAAACCGGTCGTGTGTACACTTTTCGCCGAGCATCCCGTCGGGAAGCTCGTCGAGCCAAAAAGAGAGCATGTTCTCTATTTCCTCGTTGTTCTATGGGGAAATTTGGCTCGATGAGCTTTTCCACAGCTGAACGGGAACCTAGACGGGCGGAACGATGAGTTTAGCCCGACGAGTAACTCGGTCGTGTGTACGGGGCCTAATACATTTAAGCTTCGTACACACGACCAGGTTTCTCGGCAAAAACCAACAAGAAAACTGCTTCTTGATGAGATTCCCATTCGTGTGTACGAGGCATTCAGGTTTCTCGCCTGGAAATCTGGCCAGAATCTCGACGAGAAAAAAAAGAGAACCTGCTCTCTTTTTTCTCGTTGAGATTCTTGTCGGCCTGTTTCCCGACGAGAAACCCGAGAGTGTGTATACTTACCTGTCGCCGTGGGAACCCGCGCATGCTTAAAATGACGTTGACGCATGCGCGGTAGCTTCCACGGCATAGGTAGGGTGAAGAAAGATGGCGGCGAGGGCATCGAATGTAATGAGCACATGCTCGTCATACGCGATGACGTCACCACGTTCTTTCCTTTCAAAAGAACCGCGGTTCTTTTGAAAGGAAAGAACATGGTGACGTCATCGCTTACGACGAGCATGTGCTCATTACATTCGAAAACGAAAGTCTGTACACTCCGGTGGCAAGAGTTTCTTGCCAAGAATCTCGTCAGGGAAAACAAGGTCTTACAGTACTCACAACTATTACATTTATTTGTTCCTCTTTTAATATTAGGATACTTCCTCTTACTATAGTGACTTTTTTACTACTGTGTTCCTTATTGATTTTGTGTTCCTTTATAAATGTCATGATCATTTTTCATGTTTTGTCGGTATTGGCCAGTGTTTATTTAGATACAATCAGTGGTTATCAATCTGATGTTCTCCATTCCTTTTTCTTTACCCCTTCTGCCCTGATTCTATAATAGATCTCATATTTATATCTATTGCTATACTACAGTATGCTCTATGATAAACTCTTTTTAATGTTCTCTTTTCATAGCCTTTTGTCTTCAGCTCACTTTTAAATTCCTTGCTCCTACCTCAAAATCTTGACTACTAGAACAATTCTCTCTTACTTGAAGGTATTGTTGTTCAGCAATTAAAACCTGAGCATATGGTGTACCAAGCATGTCAGACAGATGAATTTCAATGCAAATCCTGACTTATGCCATTGCCTAGTACATACGGCCGTTTTTTCCGTTGGATAATAAACCAACGGTTTCCCCGACAGACAGAATTCCTCTCAGCCTTCCTTGCATACACACGCTCATACACCCGTCCAAGGCGCGGTGACATACAACACGTACAATGGCACTATAAAGGGGAAGTTCTATTTCAACAGTGCCACCCTTGGGGCTGCTTTTGCTGATCCTCGTATTAGTAAAAGTTTAGTGAGAGACAATTCGCACTTTTCAGTCTTTGTGCTTTTCAGTCCGTTACAGCATGATGAATGCGCTATCTCCATTACGAACGCTAGTTTTACCAGAACGAGCGCTCCCGTCTCATACTTGATTTCAAGCATGCACGTTTTTTTGCCCGTCGGAAAACCATACAGACGAACGTTTTTCCCGCCAGGATTTTTTCCTGATGGAAAAAAAGAGATCCTGCTGTCTTTTTTTTGTCCGGCAATTTTCCCGTCGGAAAAACTGCGATGGAGCCTACACACGGCCGAGATGCCTGACGAAAAGCTCCCGTCGGAAAAAACGGTCGTGTGTACGGGGCATTATTCTGTAAAGTCAAGTTTGGCTCTGCACTTTTCTGAATTAGCAGTGTCCCTTTTGGTCATTTTGACTATTGAAGTAACAGGCATTAGTGATAGTGCCTGCACTTAATCCACCCTTCCCTACTTATGCAACAAAGGTGTGTCTCACTGCAGCATCCCTACCTGTCTAAGCTCTGGTGTTGAGCGCTATTGGAGCCTAAACAGGGGCATAACCTCTTGACACCCCCCACTTGAAAGTGTTTGGGCCTCGAAATGTACATAGTTACACTGTTGGTATGGTTGAATAAGAACATCAGTCCATCCAGATTAAAATGCTCATGGCCACATGTGCTCCCCCATACCTGGAAGTTCTGTTCCATTGGTGAGGGCTCTGTTGCTGCACATAGTTGTTCAGGGATGGTGGCTGGGTATTTGTAAAACAAAATCAAAGAATTTCCCAGCTCAACTTACTGACTACTGATTATTGTCCTCTCTAACAGTAGGTGTACTCATTTTCAAATAAATGCGTAAGCCACAGAGCCATGCCAAGTTACCCAAGTAATTTCTGTGGTTCTAACTCTTATGCCCTGTACACACGATCGGTCAAACCATTGAGAACGGTCTTAAATTTTGAGAGCCTCCACAGTGGAAGCACATGTATTATAATGGATAGGCAGAGGAGCCTGGAGGTAGTCCATCCCTCCTTAAAGCGGAGTTCCACCCAAAACTGAAACTTCCGCTTTAAGGGAAGGTGACCTCCTGACCTGCCACATTTGGCATGTCAATTTTTTTTGTGGGGGCGGAAACCCTCTTTTTAGAGGGTTTCAGCTCCCACTTCCTCCCGGGGCACCGCGGCACCTGAGGGAAGTTCACCTCTCCCCTCTCCCTCTCTGAAATCATCTGGGACATGTCACAAGTCCCAGGTGATTGCCCGGCCAGTCACAGTGCGTGGCTTGTGCATGCGCAGTGTGTGCCCTGCTATGAAGCCATAGCCGGGGCGCTCACAGTAGTGATGCCGGTGCCGCAGAGAGGAGGGGGAGACGAGAGGCTTTGATCCCCCGCATTCGCTAGACCCTGGGACAGGTAAGTGTCCGATTATTAAAAGTCAGCAGCTGCAGTATTTGTTTCTCTTTGCTGGTCTGCGGCTGTCTTTTTGCTGGTCTGCAGCTGTCTCTTTGCTGAAATTGGGCTGTCTATTTGCTAGTCTGGGATTGTGTCTTTGCTGGACTGGGCTGTCTGTTTGCTTAATGGGGATGTCTTTTGCTGGATTGGGATGTCTCTCAGGATATTTATCTCGTCACAAACCACCCACACGATCGCCCGCTCCCCCATCTCTGCCCTCCTCCCCCAAGTATCGGGCTGCCCAGTCTAAGATTCCTGTGCCTATTTTTTGTCCTAGTCCGGGCCTGTATGTGGTATGGTCATGATCAATTATATAGTCTCCCTAAGCAGTCTTCTCTGACTGCAATCTCTCCTCCCCGCTATTATCCATTACGCCTGTTTTTCCTACTGACATTGCAAGTTACATAAAGGTGAGTAAAGTATGCTGAAAATCCCCGGGGACTCGTTTATCAAACCCATCCAAGTCTCGCTAAATCCAGGACTTTGCAATTTGTAACAAAGCTTAACTTGTCTTGTCTCACACTCTGCACACCTAATACCATAAATCAGCACACAGCACATTATATTTAATGGTTTCATACCCTCCTCGAACGTTTGGACTGGTTGGCAAAAGCGGTGATATAAATCCTGTAAATCCTGTTTCATAGATAGAGATTCTTGTCCTGGTTTGTGCTGAGGATAGGTATTTCACAAAAATGGATTTACATATTCCCTGCTGTGTCCCTGTGTACGCCACCCTGAGCGAATGGATGCTAAATAGCGTGAACCCGCTGACATTACGTATTTTTTCTTCATGTTTGTTAAAAAAAAATAACCTCTATATCCGCCGAACCATCCAGGGATTTTCAGACCTTTTAGCTCCCTTTCTTCTTTTTTTGCATTTCGATACATTGAGAGACCTCGGATACCTTCAATGAGACCTTTGCTGTAGAATTCAATAGCACTGATCTATCTGCTTTTATCCCATGAATTTTTGAAAAGTTTTCCAAACAGGAGGACTGAGTAGTTTGCCAAATGCTAATGCCGTGTACGATCGGAAATTCCCACAGGAAAACCGTGGATTTATTTTCCGATGGATTTTTGGCTCAAACTTGTGTTGCATACACACGAAATTCCGACCATCAAGAATGCAGTGACGTACAACACTACAACAAGCCGAGAAAAATGAAGTTCAATAATTCGGAGCATGCGTGTTTTTTTGCGTGTCGGAATTGCATAAGGACGATCATAATTTCCGACAAGAACTTTTCTTGTTGGAAAAATTGAGAACCAGCTCTCAAATTTTTGCTGAAAATTCCAAAAGAAATTCCGACAGAAAAAGTCAGATGGGGCCTACACACGGTTGGAATTTCTGACCAGAAGCTAACATCAAACTTTTCTTGTTGGGAAAGTCCTACCGTGTGTACGCGGGATAACACTCCCTAGATAAAGCGTATTTTAAAGGGGTGTTCCAGCCGTTTTTTATGTTTATTAAAGGCTTTTAATAAACATACACTTACCTGCTCCAGGGTTCCAGTGACGCGCCGGCCGGGGCTTCGCTCCTCTCCCCCCTCCCCGGCCGGCGTCTTCATTGCAAGTGTGGGCACCCGGCCGTGACAGCTTTCGGCTTCACGGCCGGGCACCCGCTGCGCATGCGCGAGCGGCACTGCGCATGTGCGAACGGCGCTGCGCCGTTCCATTGGACAGGCGATCGCCTGGGACCTGTGACGTGTCCCAGGCGATCGCCTGCAGGGAGGGGCTGCAGTTAGGCGATTAAGCTAATTGCCTAACCAGCCCCTCAGCGGAAGGATGAAGTGGGACAGTAAGTCCCACTCCTCCTGAAGCCCCCACTCCACCCCCCAAAAAAATTACATGCCTAATGTGGCATGTAAGGGTGTGAGGAGTGGGTTAAGCGGAAGTTCCATTTTTGGGTGGAACTCCGCTTTAAATGTAAAACATTTCATGCTCCATTTTGTATGCTACGTAGTAGACATGTGCAGAAGGAAAAAATGTGTTTTGTTTAGTTTTAGAATGATTCAATAAGTAAGAGTCGGTTCACACTGCAGCGGCACGACTTCGGGGGCGACTCTGCAAGTCGTCCTGAGGATGACTTCAGAGGCGACCAGCAAAACGACTTCTGTATAGAAGTCAATGCAGGTCGCCCCGAGTCGCCCCCGAAGTCGTGCAGGAACCTTTTTCTAAGTCGGAGCGACTTGCATCGCTCCTATTAGAACGGTTCCATTGCATTGAATGGGATGTCACTCGGCTGGGCCGCCTGACGAGTCGCCCCAGTGTGAACCGGCTCTTACTCATTTTGTTTAGTTGTATTTGTAACAAAATCATTTGTTTTGATTCGTTTTCGACCACAATTTTCCAGTGGATTTCCAAATATTCAAAATCGAACCTATCCAAATTCATTGTGAATCAATGCCCATCAGTGCTGCATATCAGTGCTGCCTACCAGTGCCCATCTTCAGTGCCACCTCATCGGTGCCACCTTATAAGTGCCCATCAGTGCCGCCTTATTAGTGCCCATCAGTGAAGGAGAAAACATACTTATTTACAAAATTTAGAACATTTTATAACAGAAACAAAAGAAAAACATATATTTTTTTCAAAATTTTGGGTATTTTTTTATTTGTTTAGCAAAAAATAAAAACCGCAGAGGTGATCAAACATCACCAAAAGAAAGCTCTATTCGTGGGAATAAAATTATAAAAAATTTGTTTGGGTACAGTGTAGCATGACCGCGCAATTGTCATTTAACCACTTAAGACCCGGACCAATACGCTGGCAAATGACCCAAGGGGTTTTTGCGATTCGGCACTGCGTCGCTTTAACAGACAATTGCGCGGTCGTGCGACGTGGCTCCCAAACAAAATTTGCGTCCTTTTTTTCCCACAAATAGAGCTTTCTTTTGGTGGTATTTGATCACCTCTGCGGTTTTTATTTTTTGCGCTATAAACAAAAATAGAGCGACAATTTAAAAAAAAATGCAATATTTTTTACTTTTTGCTATAATAAATATCCCCCAAAAATATATAAAAAAACATTTTTTTTCCTCAGTTTAGGCCGATACGTATTCTTCTACATATTTTTGGTAAAAAAAATCGCAATAAGCGTTTATCGGTTGGTTTTCGCAAAATTTATAGCGTTTACAAAATAAGGGATAGTTTTATTGCATTTTTATTAATTATTTTTTTTTTACTACTTTTTTTAAATTTAATCCTTCTTTTTTTAGAAAATATTGGTTTTACAGCATGAGTTACTTAATAATTACATTGGAATCGACCAAATACAACAAAACATTAACTTCTTATCTCATAGTCCTTTGTACTCGTTTAAGACTCAGGGGTATATTTGAGGATAACAGGGTAGGCGTGAAATACAGGTAGTTATTTACATCCAGGGTTAGCCTAAAAATAGTACCCTGTATTATCTCCTATAGTTCCTGCTCCAGGTTTAAGTTCTCCGTCTATGATGGGATGTTATGTTCCCCTGTTTTCTCCAGCCTTCCCATATTATCCATTTTTAATTGTCTCTTTTCTCTCTTTTTTCCCTTTTTTTTCCCCTTCCCTTCCATCCTCCCTCTCCCCTCCCTTCCCTCTTCCCCCTTAATAATACAGATAAAAAAAAAAAAAACAACCCCCCCCCACCGATTTCTCTCTTCTCTCCCTCCCCTCTCCCAGGTCAGAGCTCCCCATCCGGTTCCTTAGAGCTTCCCTCATTCCCGTTCCGTCACTCCCCTCCCATCAAACTCCTCCCTTCTTCTGAGTGTATAAATACATTCCATGTTCCCCAGGTTAAGTTATATTGTTCCTTTCTATCTTGGGCTGATAAGACCATGTCCTCTATTGCACAAATCTTCCTCACCCTATGGAGCCAGTCGGTTATCCTAGGGGGGTTATTTTTTTTCCAATTTTGAGTTATCCCAGCTTTAGCTTCGTTGACCATATGGCATATGATCGATTTCTTATATATTTTTATTGGAATCTGCGTTAGGTGCAGCAAACAAAAAGCTGGGTCATCCTGCAGTTGGTATGTTTTTTTACTACTAATAGCGGCGATCAGCGATTTTTTTCGTGACTGCGACAATATGGCGGACACTTCGGACAATTTTGACACATTTTTGGGACAATTGTCATTTTCACAGCAAAAAATGCATTTAAATTGCATTGTTTACTGTGGAAATGACAGTTGCAGTTTGGGAGTTAACCACAGGTGGCGCTGTAGGGAATGTGTGCCCTAATGTGTGTGTTTACAACTGTAGGGGGGTGTGGCTGTAGGTGTGACGTCATCGATCGCGTCCCCCTATTACAGGGATGACGCGATCGATGCTCCGGCCACAGAGAAGCACGGGGAAGCCGTGTGTACACACGGCTCTCCCCGTTCTTCCGCTCCAGGGACGGATCGCCGCACTGCAGCGGCGATCGGGTCCGCGAATCCCGCGGTCCCGGTCCTGGAGCTTCCCACGGCTGGGTACTAAAACCAACGTATATATACGTTGATGTGCCCAGCCGTGCCATTCTGCCGACGTAAATGTGCAGTAGGCGGTCCTTAAGTGGTTAAACAGCGACAGTGCTGAAAGCTGAAAATTGGCCTGGACAGGAAGGGGGTGTAAGTGTCTGGTATTGATGTGGTTAAGGTTAAGTAAAAAGAGGGGGAAAATGCACTGAACTGCATCAAAGACACACCAAAAATGCACTGGAACACATCAAAAACTAATCAAAACGCGCATGCAGAAAAGCATCTGGAACGCATACGGACTGCGTTTTTATGGTGTGGACCGGCCCTTAAAGTGGATGTAAACCTACGCTCAACCTTTCTAAACTACTACCATAGTGCTGATCTATAAGGATATATCCTTACCTGTCAAATGCCTCCCCTCTGTCTGAAAAACTGCAGATTCTGTGGGTGGATCTGTTGTCTGGAGCTCTGTGGGTGGAACCGTGATGTCAGTAGACTCCCCGCCCTCCTCTACACTCCCCTTGTCAACATGCATTTTTTCCTGTGTATTCCTTACACTAAATTCTGCTATGATCACTAACATCCAGTCAAAATCCAGAAAAGTAACCACATGACACAAAAAAGGAGTGGAGTTGGGAATTAAAAAATAATACCTGTCTCCAGGCTAGTGCATGAGATATCATTCACAGCAGGGGGGCGGAACGGACTAAGGTTTTTCTCTGTAAGTCCGTTTTATTTCACTAAACAATAAAAGAGGATTGCTCAGAGCTGGATTAACTCTGTGTGGCAAGACTTGGCACAGATGATAGAAAATCTTATACTCTACATTGTGACATCAAAAAAATAAATAAAAATTTTCGGGTTTACTTCCACTTGATTTTTTTTGGAGCCATATATACCTTAATATATAATATGTAAAAATGGTAATTTGGAGTTCAGCTTTCCATCCGGCAATATGAAGGGGCTCCACCTCCCGTCTCATTTGGATGAGTCAGTCCAGGTATGGCTGCCACCTATTTCCTGGTTCCTCTAGAAGCGATCTGCAGCGAACATGTTTTAATGAGAAGCTTCATCTAGCTCGCCATTTCTCTTTCTAAAATACTCTGTATACTGTGAAAATGAAAGCAGCAAGCCCAGCAAATTCTCAGTACCCCATACACCCAAACAAAGGGAGCTGCATAGCAAATGATAGACGCCGTCCATGAAATAATCTCATTTTCTGTAATTCCGGTCCTGATAATATAATATCACTATGCAGCTAAAGGAAGCAAACTCTGGATCCTGCCGTGCTTTGTTGATGCCTCTGGCATATGGGGGGGCAACAGATTGGTTCACTTTTTATCATAGTAGGCAGACAATGAGGCTGCAAAATGACATAAATTGTGTCACTGCCAGTCGCGGTAAGCCTTATTTATACACAGGAGAAAAATGGGACTTGTGTTTAGCTAGGACGTGTTTATGTCTTTCCAGCACAAAAACATTATGGCCATTATTATATATGTAGCGCACCCCCTAAGGAGCCGCAAGTGAAATAGGATCCCTCACCCTGCACAGCCAGGCATAACGCATCTTCACAAGCACACTTGAGTCAGGAAACAGTCCAGTGGTGTGTCCCTTGTACATAGGGACACCGATCGGTCACCTCCCCCAGTCAGTCCCCTCCCCCCACAGTTAGAATCACTCCCTAGGGAAACCATTTAACCCCTTGATTGCCCCTAGTGTTAACTCCTTCCCTGCCAGTCACATTTATACAGTAACAGTGCATATTTAAAGCACTGTTCGCTGTATAAATGTGAATGGTCCCAAAATAGTATCAAAAGTGTCCGATGTGTCCGCCGCAATATTGCAGTCCTGACAAAAATCGCAGATAACCGTCATTACTAGTAAAAAAAAAATCATAAATCTATCCCCTATTTTGCAGGCGCAATAACTTTTGTCCAAACCAATCACTATACGCTTATTGCGATTTTTTTACTAAAAATATGTAGAAGAATACGTATCAGCCTAAACTGAGAATAAAAATATACTGTATTTATCGGCGTATACCACGCACTTTTTTCTCCATAAAATCAGGGGGAAAATTATACTCCGATAGCATAGTTCGGAGGGGAAGGAGGGGGGCGAGCGCCCGCCGGAAATCACAGAGCCGTCAGCTCTTCTCGGCTCTCACTCGGCTGTCACGTCACACACGCACAGTCCCGCCTCCGCCACCAGCATTGGACCAGTGTTCTGTCTATCACAGGAGATGGTCCAATGCCAATGGCAGAGGCGGGACTGTGCATGTGTGACGTGACAGCTGAGTGAGAGCCGAGTGGAGAGGAGATGACGGCTGTGATTTTTTTTGGCGGGCACTCGTGTGAGAGCCGAGTAGACAGGGGATGACGGCGTGATTCCGGTGGGCGCTCGTCCCCCTCCTTCCCCTCCGAGGTATGTGTGTGAAAGCCGAGTAGACAGGCGATGACGGCGTGATTTCGGCGGGCGCTCGTCCCCCTTCTTCCCCTCCGAGGTATGTGTGTGAAAGCCGAGTAGACAGGCGATGATGGCGTGATTGCGGCGGGGGCTCGTCCCCCCCACTTCTTTGCACTCTGAGGTATGTGTGTGAGAGCCGAGTAGACAGGCGATGACGGCGTAATTCCGGCGGGCGCTCGTCCCCCTCCTTCCCCTCCGAGGTATGTGTGTGAGAGCCGTTCAGGCTGATGATGGTGATTTTCCAATTTTAAGGCTTCATTCATGCATTAATCAGGCTGCAGATGGACATTCATGGGCACTGACCCTTAGATTACAAACAAAGAATAAGTGTAGCGCTAAAAATAAAAAAGGCTAATACTTGATATAGTCCTTATAACAAATGAAATGTCCAAAATGTGAAAAAAAGTTCATATTGTCAATCCAAAACTTTTCAATCACCCCAAGTAGTGACTCAATCAATAACGAGGTGAGTGTTAGAGGATCCGCCACCAGTGTAGTGAAAAATAAGAGGCTTACCGGAAGACAAGGATCTGAGTAAGCATATACTCATCAGATCAAATAAGGCTTCAAACGATATCCGGAAATCGGGATATAGTTATAGATGTTATATATTCAAGATGAGACTCCTGGAATATCCTTATAGATGGTACGTTGAATCCACGGAAACCATTGAATTGGTTATAGACGTGTAAACTCAAGTAAAGTGATTACCATGAGTGGTAATGGATTAAGTTGCCAAAAAAAAAAAAGAAAATAAAAAGTGCACATAGCGTGATTCTGTATAACAAAGTTCTCCAATTTTAATAAAAAATAATTGCACTTACATTTATGTAGGATACAACAAGCGCTTAGTAAAATATAGCAGTGGGGTCAGTGGGGGCTCCCGACGCGTTTCGTTCCCTTAGAACGTCAGCCCCAGATGTCTTCCGGTAAGCCTCTTATGTTTCACTACACTGGTGGCGGATCCTCTAACACTCACCTCGTTATTGATTGAGTCACTACTTGGGGTGATTGAAAAGTTTTGGATTGACAATATGAACTTTTTTTCACATTTTGGACATTTCATTTGTTATAAGGACTATATCAAGTATTAGCCTTTTTTATTTTTAGCGCTACACTTATTCTTTGTTTGTATATTTTCAAAATTGATCTATTTTGTAGTGTTGGCTGCTTACATTTGTGACATTTGAACAGCGCGGTGATATATATACCATGATATATACCTTTTTTCCTGACCCTTAGATTGCTTCAAAGTTTAAAAAAAAAAAAAAATTGCAGAAAATTTCCTCTTAAAATTTGGGTGCTCGTTATACGCCGGCGCGCGTTATACGCCGATGAATACGGTATATATTTTTTTAAATTGGGATTTTCAATATAGCAAAAAGTAATAGATATTGTGTTTTTTTCAAAATTGTCGCTCTATTTTTGTTTAAAGCGCGAAAAATAAATACCGCAGAGATGATCAAATACCACCAAAAGAAAGCTCTATTTGTGGGAAAAAAGGACATAAATTTTGCTTGAGAGCTACGTTCCACGACCGCGCAATTGTCATTCATAGTGCTGAAAGCTGAAAATTGCCCTGGGCAGGAAGAGGGTGAAAATGGTCGGTATTAAAGTGGTTAAATATACTTTATACTGGCTATGGTTTTGAAATGGCAAGTATATAAACTGACCACGGTGTCTGGTCTCAGCAGTCATGATACACCGTTGTCACTTTACAGAGGTGTGGGGAGAAACTGACAGGATCAGCCAGGTTTTTTAGGTGTTACATGGGGCCAAATGACACAGGACAAGCACTGTGTCATACAACATGCTTTAAAGGAGCAGAATCATTTTTTTTTTTTTTTTGCGTTCACAAACGCTTTAATGCATTGTCATAATTAAAGGGTCACTAAAGGAAAAAAACATTTTTGCTGAAATGACTGTTTACAGGGTATAGAGGCATTAAAGTTAATGGATTCCTTTTAAAAATGATTAAAAATAGATAAAAATCAATCATATAATGTGCCTGCAGTTTAGTTTCACTTTTAAACTGGTTTCATGTTTCTGTGAAGTAGAGAGACACACAGAACAAAAACAAACAAATACAGGGCAGTGTTTTGTTTTTAAAATGGTTCTGAGGAGTTTTAGACACACAGTAATGACAGCTTGGACCACAGTGAAAAGCTGCCATTAGATTTTTCATAAGGAGCCAGACAAGCAGGAAGTGTGGAGATCAGAGCAGGATTACAGCAACTTCAAAGCAAAAATGAACAATGAGAACATGAAACCAGGACTGCAGTAAGGTAAAGGAAGCTATTTAGCTAAAAAAAAAAATCTTTAGCAATCCTTTAACAGTTCCTTTTCTCTGCCACAAGATGGAGCTTTGCAGGCTCTGA
Source organism: Rana kukunoris (assembly GCA_029574335.1). Taxonomy (NCBI): domain Eukaryota; kingdom Metazoa; phylum Chordata; class Amphibia; order Anura; family Ranidae; genus Rana; species Rana kukunoris. Next base: position 23,749,816 of record CM056054.1, read on the forward strand.
TTTATCTTTAGTTAGAGCACTGCATGATGGTAATTGTAGTCCCACCCGAAAGGAACTTCATTATCTGTATAGACACAGGAAACTGCAAATCCAGTATGCCTGAGTGCGGGAGGTGTCATATAAATGGAAAAGCTTGGAAAAGCAGGGGTCAGTTGTGAGAGGGATGTTGGCGTGTGTAGAGGATGCATGTCCCCCTCGGATCTACAGCGACTGCACTTCCAAGTGCACATTGAACTTGTAGTTTGCACTTGCAGTACAAAGTGGATTTGCCTTTAGTAAATAACCCCCATTTTCTGCCAGTTCCAGAGAACAGGAAAAGCTGCCAAGTCCAGCCTGTATTTGTACCGCTGTCCACTAAAGTCGGAGATCACCCTGAGGCCTACTGCCAGAGCTGAAAGAGATCCAGACCTGCTGATTTCTGTTGTGACGCCACCAAGCTAAAGGTTGTAGCTGCATTGAAGAGCTACTTCTGTTTGATCACTACAGACGTTCCCTTGGAATCATTCTCATCTTAAAGGGGGTCCCGCTTAGGGAGGCCTGCTTCTACAGATACTGTGGAGATAGTGAGTGGGATATTAACCCTTTGTGACATATTGGCTGACCTGAGTAAAATCTATTGGAAAGCAATATTGCGCTATCCCTCCTAAAGGCACCACCTATTGTCCTTTAACTTCGGCAACAGTCCTGCTGCTCTAACTGTTTCCCTGAACATCTAAGGCCTCGTACACACGATCAAATCTGTCTGCTGGAAACGGTCTGCTAGACCATCCCAGCAGACAGATTCGATCGTGTGTACGGGCGAGCAGACGGATTTGGCCACCGACAGATTGGAAAGCATGCTTACCAATCCGTCGGCTGGGAACCCGTCCACCCGACATGTCTGCTGGTTAGTACGCTAACCAGCAGACATGTCTTCTCGCACACGCGCCGAATGGTTTCGACGCATGCGCGGAAGTGTTTTACTTCCTGGTGCGGTGACGTGGCGGCGTCAACGTCACCGCCACGTCGCCGACACGTCAGCGCGCTGTCTGCTGGAGGGGATTTTGGTTTACTCGTGTGTACACGCGAGCAAACCAAAATCCAAGCAGACAGATTTGTTCAAATCGGTAGGTCCGACCGATTTGAACAAATGAATTGCCTTGTGTGTACGAGGCCTAAGAGATACCTAATATTATACCTTGTGATAGCTAACCTCTTACTGGACACTTCTCCACTCAGTGCTCTTAGGAAATTAGTGTTCTACAACCCATTTCCTTATGGCAGAAACTCTTCCCCCTCGCGCGCCAGCGTCTTCAAGAGCTTCAACGTAGCCGGCAGATGACTTATATTAAGGACTGTGTTAGAGAACTTGTTATCCTGCATAGTCAAGAGTTTATTATTATTATTATTATTATTATTATTATTATTACCTTGCAGTCATTGAATTATAGCCTAGACCTCACCGTAAGTGACTCTAGGCAACTTGATCATTATTCTCTTGATACCAAGTTTACTGTCGATTTAAGCTGTTGATTTTCAGAGAGAAAAGCTACAGTTTATGCTGACCTTACCAGAACTTAAAGTAGCACTCCTGCTATATCGTTTGATATTTAAAAACTGTGTTTGTCGAAAATTGTTTGCTTTGTATTATCCTGTCCTTTTTGGGTTCTATATTCTCAATATAGTTTGTCATTCCTTGGCAAGGTCTCCAGTCTCATTTCAGGGTGACCCTAAGGTACTAGCCAAATGTTACCATCCTTTGTCTATTAATGTGTATACCAGTGGCTGTGCGTCCTTAAGAGCGCCGCCCCCCTCTCCTGTCACTCTCTAATTACCATAGATAGATTCATGCATTGTATAAATCTATCTATGTTCGGTGCTGAAACCCCCTATTCAGGTGTCCGGCCCCTTGTCCGTCACTGGGCACCTGAATTACAGCGGTGGGGGTGTTTTTTGGAAGCGCCTTTTGCTCTAATAGGTATCGAAAAAAGTAAAAAGTGAAAAGTGAGAAGGAATTCGCTTTACTAACATTGATCCGCCTCTCAGCCAATCAGGTTGCCTGGCCTGTTACCGGTCGCCTGATTGGCTGAAATGCCAGGCACTGTGATTGTACACCTATCAGGCGTCCAATCATAGGAGAGGAGGACGGGAGAAGACGCATGGAGGGGAGAAGACACCGCTCGCCATCACCGGCTGCCCCACCGAGACAGGGTAAGTGCCGGGCAGATGGTGAGATGGTGAGGCAGATTACAGTGGCAGCATTGGATGGCACAGTGGCAGCATTGGATGGCACAGTGGAAGCATTGGATGGCACAGTGGCAGCATTGGATGGCACAGTGGGAGCATTGGATGGCACAGTGGCAGCATTGAATGGCCCAGTGGCAGCATTGGATGGCACAGTGGCAGCATTGAATGGCACAGTGGCAGCATTGGATGGCACAGTGGCTGTGTTTGATGGCACAGTGGCGGTATTTGATGGCACAGTGGCTGTGTTTGTGGCACAGTAGCGGTATCTGATGGCACAGTGGCTGCGTTTGATGGCACAGTGAGGCTGCAATTGATGTTTTATTTTTTCCAATTTGTTGCTCCCCCCAAAAAAAATTGAGCGCCAGCCGCCACTGGTGTATACCGCATGGCTGTCCCTGGAGATCTAGTAAATATTCATTATGCAGCAGTCCCCTTCTGGATGCGTTTCCAATAATTGGTATGGATTTACACACTGGGTAAGATAATAACACATGCTGGAGCACAGGTGCATGAGAGACCTTGATAAAGTGGTGGCAGAAAACACACAGATCAGGAGACGTAGTAAGAGCTGACAGCGGCATTATCATCGAAGGAACGCCAGGACTACCAACCATCCACAATCCATTTGAAAGATATTCTGCATTAAGCATACAAAGAGCTACATGTTTACTCTGCTCAGGAAAGCTTAACTAGTTTGTGTCTGCTCTGTCCAGGGCCAACATGTGTCCAGAATTTCTATGTCACAGGATTCGTTGGGTTGTTAAGCCAGTTGCTGCATTGGAGTGTACTGCATTATTTCCAGCATTGGAGGGTCTGAACTCCTGGTTCCTTTGTTCAGGCTCTACGCTGCTCGGCCTATGGGCCACATCATGAAACACACCATCACTTACTTATGAAGGGCCCAGGCTCAGTCACTTGAGGTTCCTACCGAACCCAAAAAGTCACCAGGGTTTCACCATGTAGTAAGCTCACCAGGATCGCAGCGCATGGTCTCGCCACCCATCTCCTTCACCCATCTCACCACCATCAGGTTGGCTGACTCACCTTCACCCAGCCACCACACATTTTCTGACTGAGCCAGTCTCAGGTATATGCTACCCAGGTATATGCTTAAACTCCATACTATAGGAATAAAAACACTCGGCCCACAACCTTCTTGAACTCCTTTTTACTTTGTGGGAACTTACATAACAGTCAACAGGTGAAAATGATTCCATCTTCCATATCTTGCCAGATCCAGAACTCTTGCACTCCAACAGGGATTCTCTGAGCTCTATAACTTCTAACTATCCTGATGGTGCCCCCTTTAGGGAAGAACAGAGGGCTTCCCTCAAAGGGAAAAAACACTTGGTGGAGCTCTTACCTATTATCAGCTCAGAACCGTCCTGTATCATGGTCTGGAGTCGGGCTTGGAGTCCAGTAGCTATGGCGGTAGAGAGGCTCCCACCGACCAGCAGGTACACAAGCAGATTGCTGTGCAGAGTAGTGAAATCATGCGCTGGAAGCTTCTTGTTTGCAGCAATTGCTTTGCTTTTATGGAGGATTGGCAATGCATGTCTTACATCATTAGAAACAGGAACTAACCACAAACAAGTGCACTAAACTTAGATAGATGGTACATACTCTCATAGTATAAAATACACACTATAATACTACAGCACCACCTGCTGCATAGATAAGTATAATGCAATAATGCATACAGTTTATAGTACAGTTTATATAGAAGCAGATTGCTGTTGTTCTTCCAACATCCTTTCTCAACAGCATGTGCTTTGCTAAATAAAATTTAGCTTCTGGAAATAACTATGATGTTCTTTCAACACATGCTTGGTGAGTGCATCGGCAGTCATCTCCTTTAAAGGGTAATATTGATTGAATATCAATAACACCTTGCTCTTGATTGTCCCTCAGTAGGTGATACTTGATATTGATGTGTTTGGTTCCAGGATTGACCCTTTCTGATTGTGTAAGGCCGCGTACACACGACCGAGGAACTCGACGGGCGAAACACATCATTTTCCTCGTCGAGTTCCTTGTTAGGCTTGTAGAGGAACTCGACAAGCTTGCTTTGCATACACATGTTAAAGACCAAATCTCCTCGTTCTTAAACGCGGTGACTTCAACACATACAACAACAGGGGAAGTTTGATTCCATTGGCACAACCCTTGGGGCTGCTTTTGCTAATCTCATGTTACTGAAAAGTTTGGTAAGAGACATTTTCACTTTTCAGTCTGTTACAGCGTGACAAATGTGCTATTTCCATTACAAACGCTACTTTTACAGAAGGTGCATGGGTTTCTTAGCATACACACGCTCGAGTTTCTCGTCGGAAACCAGCCCGACGAGAAACTCGACAAGCCAAATTCGACTCCCGTCGAGAAAATAGAGAACCTGCTCTCTTTTTGGCTCGACGGGTTTCTCGGCGAAAAGTGTACTTCTCCCATCGAGTTTCTTGATGGATTCTGCCAAGAAAACCGGTCGTGTGTACGGGGCCTTAGCTTTATACATCCCTAATTGTCTTCAAAAATGGGAATTGGTATTAACATGTCTATCCCAATGTCCACAAAAAGTTGACAAATCCATATTGCCTGACACATGTGTGCTGCTGCAATGTACTCTGCTTCATTTGTGGATAGAGCAACAGTTGCTTGCTTTCGACTAGACCAACTTAGGGTTCTTTCTCCATACTGGAAGATGAATCCACTTGTGTATTTGCAGTCTGTGCATTCACCGGCCCAATCAGCATCCACATATCCGACCGGTTTTGGATATGATGTTGCTGGTAACCACAACTTTATCTGAATTGTTCCTTTGAAGTATTGTATCACTCTCTTCATTGCATTCCAGTCAGGATGATGGGGAGTTGAAACTTTCCTGTATAGTATGCCCACTGCTGCGGCTATGTCTGGTTTAGTCACAGTGGCAACATATAGCAACTTACCGATTGCTCTGCGATACATGTCATTGTTGGGTGGCAAGTTTTCTGCTTCATTGCTCTCTAGATAGCCTGGTTCCACAGGAGTTTTCACTTCCTTTGCATTTTGCATATGGAATTGTTCCAAGATTTCGGAGATTGGTTGAGAAGATAACTTCCATCTTCTTCTCTCTTTATTTGCATTCCCAGATAGTAGCTAATGTTCCCTAGTTCTTTGATTTCCAAATTTTCTTTCAGCTTGAGAACTATCTTATTGTAATCTCCTTATTGTTCAGAACAGGTTATAATGTCATTAACATACATAATGATGCACAGGGCTTTTTTTCTGGGGGAACTTGGTGGAACTCAGTTCCACCACCTTTGGCTCAGACCCTTTGGTGCCCGCTCACCACAATCACTTGTGAACACAGAAGTCTGGTTTCTGTGTTTACAAGTGACTGCTTTGTAACCCCCTGAACTCTGCACATTGTATTTAATGCAATTCTGGTATTTAATGCCCCTTTAAGACCCTTCTACTGTTTGTGAAATCTGAACGGGTCGTGGTTGAGTTCCTGCACCTATTTTCTGAGAAAAAAAGCTCTGATGATGCATATCCACCTGTCTTCTTGATTCTTGGAGTAGAGAGAGCTTTACTTCTTGAGAATCCCTCTCTGGTAAGCACTTTGTTGACTTTCTCATTCCGCATCCTTGCAGATTGTTTAAGACCGTAGATGCTCTTCTGAAGTTTACACACAAGGATGTCTCCTTGCTGAAACCCCGGTAGTTGCTCCATGTAGAGATCTTCCCTAATGTCTCCATATAGGAAAGCCGTTTTAACATCTAGGTGTTTGACTTGCATGCCCTTCCCAGCTGCAATGCTAAGATGCGCTCTGATGGTGGAGTTTTTTACGACGGGAGCGAGTGCTTCATCATAATTTTCACCAAATTTCTGGGAGTAACCCTTGGCAACTAGTCTGCCTTTGTATTTGTAGATATTCTCTTCTGCATCTGATTTTACTTTGAAAGTCCACTTACTTCCTATAGTTTAAGGAGGGAGCTCTGTGAATGTCCAGGTTTTATTTTCTTGAAGTGACTTTAATTCTTCTTCTGCTGCCTTTCTCCATTTATTGGCTTCACGTTTTGGCAGTTTTTCTACGTCTTCCCAGGATGTTGGTTCAAGTATGCTGTGTGTTTTGACAGTGTATAACAGCTTGCAGGGTGATATCCCCTTTGTAGTCCGAGTAAGTCTTCTGACTGCAGGATCTGGTGGGGTGATACCCCCTTTGTAGTCCAAGTAAATCTGGTCACCCTATCTTAAGAGCTTTGTCAACATGGGGTGTTTTTTTTTTCATTCTGTCATATTCATTGATCAATTTCCCTACGACATAGTCAAGTTCCTGCTCAGGTCGGGTTTGGTAACAAGTGGTTGCAGGTTGGGATCAAGCAGAAGCGTAGTTGAGGAACAAGCTAAAGGTTGGTAGTGAGTGGAAGCACAGATACGGATGGCACCAGGAGTGAAAGAAGCAAGATATCATCTAGAGAGAGCACAATAATATGGCAAACAGGAGGTGCAGAAACATGGCTTAAAATGGGAAGTTCACGGGAGGAGCTTAAGGTTCATGAAAAACAAAGTACGAGGCAAGATTGTCTAATGGATCAGAAGGGAGCTGTCCAACCTCTCAGGTGGCTCAGCAAGGTCCGTGGTTCATATCCTTACCCTGACTCCCACACAGGGGCCCAAACCAGACTTTTCACTAAAAATACTACTGTCCTTTTCTACCATGTGACCTCTAGACTCGATTTCTGGGAAAAAATTGTTGGGCGATGCACTTTGGCTTTTTTCACCTTGGTTGTTAAAGTCAATCATGTGACATTGTCCTTGTGGCTCATTCACACAGCTAGCCAGGGGGTATACAAAGCAGGCAGAGGAGATGTGTTTTTTTTTTCTTAACCCCCTGATTGCCCACCTAAACAAGGACATGCAGCTGCTCAGATCTATATACACAGAAATAAAAAACCCTGCTGCATTTTGGTGGGTAGTAGCAGTGCCGAGCACCACCCATGCACATGAATTGGGCCAAGCTGCAACCACCCTGCAACCGTGTGCAATACCAGCGGTTGTTTTGCGGAGTGGTTCAGCCTTTTGAGGGTTAAAACGGAAAGTGAGGATGCAACATATCGACTCCCAGCCACCTGAAACCCCCTTATCAAAATTGATCCACCACTGATTGCTTTTCAGAGGGTGGGAGGGGCTGATTTAAATCTGAACGAGCCCTTCATGGGTCTTAAGGACTGCAGCTTGCATAGAATGCAGACTCAAATATCAAGCTGTGATAAACTTTCTTCACCACTAGGGGGCTCCCCTGGCTTACAACTCAATTACTGTACGTTAAAAAACAAGACTGTCCTCATTCCTTTAAAATGTGATTTTTGTTTTCATGTCAATTAATTCAGAGATGCGTTTTATTACCTACTACTTAAATCAGACTTTTCACTATTAGATCTGTCTTGCCAGTTTCTGGAAGTGTAACCGGTCAAATTGGCGTGCTATTGAGAAAGTAATAAGCGGCTATTAGCCTAGTTGTGAATACAAACACACAAAGGATGCCATCTGCTTAATTATTAATCATTTCATATGCTAATATGTCCTATTATGCTAGAAAGCAGAGTTTTTTTTCCAAGTTTTTACACCATAATGTGAGAGTTGTTAACATTCCGCAGTTCAGAACGTTATGCATAATGTAACAAGGACCCTCCGCAAGGCCGGCAAGATGTGCCAGATGAAGGTTAAAGGCCGACTTAAACCCAAAATGAAGCTTAAATATGAGCATAGATGGGAACATGTTACATAATTAGAAGCGGCGTGTTAAAGAATTTTGGAAAAAAAAAAATATCTTTATACCGTAGTTAAGGCTAAAGTTTAATCTGCTTATATTTTGCCTTCCTTGGTTCCCCTCTCCTGAAAATGTAAAAAAACAAAAACGTTCTATTTGAGTACAATAACCTCCGGCATTGATGTCAGTGGACGCAATAATAACCTTCAACATTGGTGTCAGCAGCAGTAATAATAAGCCCCAGCATTGGTGTCAGAGGATGCAATAACAAGCCTTGATATTGGTGTCAGTGGACACAATAATAGCCCCCAACATTTGTGTCAGTGAACGCAATAATAAGCTTCAACATTGATGTCAGAGGACACAATAATAACCCCAAACATTGGTGTCAGTAGCAGTAATAATAACCCCCCGCATTGGTGTCAGTCGATGCAACATTTAACATTGGTGTCAGTGGCACTAATAATAACCCCATTATTGGTGTAAGTGGATGCAATAATAACTCCAAACATTAGTGTCAGTGGATGAACAAATAACCCTGAACATTGATGTCAGTGGACGCAATAACCACCCCCAACACTGGGTGCGATAAAAAACCTCAACATTGGTGTCATTGGAAGCAACAACCACCGCCAACATTGTTACCAGTGGAAGCAATAACCACCGCCCTACATTGGTGTCAGTGGATGCAATAACCACCGCCAATACTGGTGTCAGTGGAAGCAATAACCACCGCCAATACTGGTGTCAGTGGAAGCAATAACCACCGCCAATACTGGTGTCAGTGGAAGCAATAACCACCGCCAACATTGTTACCAGTGGAAGCAATAACCACCCCTGAACATTGATGTCAGTGGACACAATAACCACCCCCAACACTGGGCGCAATAATAAACCTCAACATTGGTGTCAGTGTAATCAATAACCACCAACAACATTGTTACCAGTGAAAGCAATAACCACCGCCCTACATTGGTGTCAGTAGATGCAATAACCACCCCCAACATTGTTACCGGTGGAAGCAATAACCACCCCCAACATTGGTGTCAGTGGAAGCAACAACCACTGCCAACGTTGGTGTCAGTGGATACAATAACCACACCCGACATTGTTGTCAGTGAATTCAATAACCACCACCCTACATTGGGGTCAGTGGAGGCAATAACCACCACCCTACATTGGTGTCAGTGGAGGCAATAACCACCCCCAACATTGTTGTTAGTGGAAGCAACAACCACTGCCAATGTTGGTGTCAGTGGATGCAATAACCACCCCCAAAATTGATGCTCCCATGTGAGCACCTGATGTAGGGGGAACTCACTCTCTCACTCCCAGGGGTTCCAGTGGCTGGCCTACCTTTAACATGCCTGACAGCCAGGGGACCCCTTTAAAGCAGTGGTCATCAACCCTGTCCTCAGGGCCCACTAACAGGCCAGGTTTGCAAGATAACTGAAATGCATCACATGCGATATCATTTGCTGCTCAGTGATTGCAGTATTCTAGTCTGCATCTCCCCAAGGTAACACATAAAACCTGGCCTGTTAGTGGGCCCTGAGGACAGGGTTGATGACCACTGCTTTAAAGTGTTGCCCCATGTATTGGGCATCTTAGACCCTACAACGTATCAACATACTATTCCCATCGCACACGTTCCTGCACAGTGGCTGTAAGTATTTTTTAATGGGTGGTGCAGGGAACACCGGCTGCAAACGTAGGTAATCGGAGCAAGGGAAAGTCGCTAGCACACCAGGACACTTCAGAATGGGTCCAAAGCTTTATTCAGCAATCGCATCATTACAATAGAAATACTATTTTGGAGCCTTGCAAGACCTCTTCATCATGACATGCCTGGTGAAGGGGTTCTGGGAGGCTTCGAAATATTGCTTCTATTATAATGATGATCACTGAATAAGGCTTTGGACCCATCCTGAAGATCCCTGGTGTGTTGGTGTGTTGGTGTGTTGGTGACATTCTCTCGCTCAGACCCTCCAACAAGACTCATTGCCAAAGGTAAAAATGACGGATCCCCTGAATATCTCTCAATAAACTCTGGCAAAGAGTACCTATGAAATATCTCACCATTTATCTCTTGATATCACCATGATTTGACAAACGTCATATGAAAGTAGTTTTCATTTGCACCTAACATTTTGGAAGCAATGTCATTTTCTGTAGGAAAACCACATTCACTGTTAGAAATTTGCTCAATCAAGAAAAAATGTGTATACCGCTCCAAAACAATCATTAATTTGTCCTCACAATTTTTTTGAAAATTCTCCTTAAAATTAACTTTTTTTGTATGATTCTACTGGTGTATGGCCAGCTTTAACAGAAGGTTAACTCAAGGACGTCATCCCCAGGCTCCAGCGTTCTTGTGTCCTCTGAACATTCACAGCACAAGTTGGCTGTTATCTCGTGGACTTTCCTGGAAGCTTTACCATCACAGACTGGGACTGCTCTGCCACTGGAACATCTCCTCGACGCACTTACCTGCTACATGTTTTTAACCCCTTTAGGGGATATTAAAAGTTTTATACTTCTGCACTTAGAGGCGCCTTGTTTGTTTTTCTGTTTCAACTAGAGAATAAACTGGCTCTTAAGTCTAAAGCATGGGTCTTCAAACTACGGCCCTCCAGGTGTTCAGGAACTACAATTCCCATCATGCCTAGTCATGTCTGTGAATGTCAGAGTTTTACAATGCCTCATGGGAAGTGTAGTTCCGCCACAGCTGGAGGGCCGTAGTTTGAGGATCCCTGGTCTAAAGCAATAAAAAAGTGAACAAAGTACTTACCAGAGAGGGATTCTCAAGAAGTAAAGCAGACCCCTGATATATGGATATACATCCTTAGCTATGTTGATGACATAACTTTTTTTTGAACAAAAAGGGGATTATAATCACATAGTTCACAAGCTGAATATAATTTGACAAAGCACATGCTGTTGAGAAGGGGTGTTGAAAAGAACAACAGCATGATTGTTCCTAAACCGACTATATACTGTATGCATTATACTTATCTATGCAGAAGCTGGTGCTGTAGTATTTTAGTGTGTATCTATGGTCATTTAATCAGAGGAAGCGTTTTGCTTTCCTCACTGTTCTCTTATATTCCTGCTTCCTGTTCCATGATAAAGATATCCTCCATGAAAGTAAAGTATTCTCTGCATCCAAGAAGCTCCCAGCGCATTATTTCAATACTCTGCAAAACAGATCGTGCCCATAGGATTCAGCCAGTAGAGGTGGTCATTGACTGAACTTAAGTATGCAGTGGACTATATCTTTGGAAATGATGGAGACATTTGCCTTCAACTTATATAAGAGTACTATTATCCTTTAATATTCTACTAATTTAAATGGAAAAGTCCAAAGAAGCCTAGTAGAGGAGCATTCTGTATTTTATGGAGCAGGTCATGTCGGAGCACCAACTGTCTGTCTCTTCCTCTACTATATTCATCAATCATTTTACCAACCCCTCTGCATGACTAAGCAGTACCAAATCCTCTCCCTCCAGAGCAGGGATCCTCAAACTACGGCCCTCCAGCTGTGGCGGAACTACACTTCCCATGAGGCATTGTAAAACTCTGACATTCACAGACATGACTAGGCATGATGGGAATTGTAGTTCCTGAACACCTGGAGGGCCGTAGTTTGAAGACCCATGCTCCAGAGTAAGCCTTAACTTTGACGTACCCTAAGTCCAGATAACTTTTTATAGACAGGTTCTCTTCAAGTTTAATGTCTGGTCCCTAACTGAAGAAATTGATTGCTACAGGTTATTAGGTATAAGCAGCAAAGCACTGTGATTCATTCGCTGTCAATTCCTTGTTTAATAATGTAATTAGTGTAAAGAACAAGACAGGGCAGCGGGAGTATTATCCACGAGTGCGGTCGGAAAATCCATCCGAATGATTACAATGCACGCCAGTGATGAATGGACTGTAACACATTGTGGCTGACTAGGATTAAATATGCTAATCCGTACCTGCCTATTGGCCATGCTGCCCTCACTCTGCCCATTTAGTAAATAAGAAAAGCTCCATCAACACAGCAAGAAATACATGTGTCTGTAGAGACAATGATTTAGCCATAAAAAGGGCCTCTTTGTATTGCTGACAGAGAAGACGTTATTTAAGGGTTGGCGCCAGGAGGGCCAGGAAAAGTATTTCTTGTATCACAGAACGTTAAAGAGGGAGACTCTCATTTATATTTTTTATTGGGCTTTAGATATATACAAGGATGTCATCTGCTTATAGGAAAATGGTACAGAAGTAGTATAGAGCCATTCTTGAGAATACTAGGTCCATGGCTGATATGCTGATTGGGGGGCTTTAAAACTTTCTGAATGGGGTAATGGTGGGTTTACTGACTTCAATTCACACCCTAAAATCTGCCTCCAGGCCAAGCCCCCTAACTGTACTGATCTTCCCAATATAGTCAGAGTGCCAAATAAGCATTGTTGTGTGGACTGGTCTCCTGCACATCAGTGCTTGGCCCCAATGGCCCCAATGTAAGGAAGGTGTAACGAAAACAAGGGACCCACACCAAATATTTAGGAGGTCAAGAATATTTATTTAATCAGAGAAGTTCCAAGGCAATGAGCCTACTTGTTTCAGGGGCTATGAGGTCCCACCTTCATCAGGGCTCAAACTGCTGGTGTGAATGGAACTTTGGACTCGTCTGGGTTACAACAAGGTCTGTTCAACTTGGGAATAAACAGGCTTTTTTTTCCCACCAATAGCATGCTTCAGCAGCTGGTCCTATAAGGATATTCATTACTCCCAGTCCCACCATTGTAAAGGACATACATTACTTTCACTGACACCAATGTAAAGAACACACACTACACCCACTGACACTAATGTAGAGGATATACACTACTCTCACTGACACTGACACCACTACTCTCACTGACACCAATGTAAGGGATATATACTACTCCCATTGACACCAATTTAAGAGATTTATACTGCTCCCACTGACACCAATGTAAAGGACATACACTACTACCACTAACACCAATGTAAAGGAGATACACTACTCCTACTGACACCAATGTAAAGGACATACACTACTCCCACTGACACCAATGTAAAGGACATACACTCCTCCCCCTGACACCAATGTAAAGGACATACACTCCTCCCCCTGACACCAATGTAAAGGACATACACTCCTCCCCCTGACACCAATGTAAAGAACATACACTACTCCAACTGACACCAATGTAAGGGATATACACTTCCCCCACTGACACCAATGTAAAGAACATACACTACTCCTACTGACACCAATGTAAAAAACATACACTACTCCCACTGACACCAAAGTAGGGGAAATGCACTACTTCCACTGACACCAATGTAAGGGATATACACTACTTTCAATGACACCAATATAAGGGATCTACACTACTTCCACTGACACCAATGTAAGGAATAGGATATACACTACGCCTACTGACACAAAAATAAAGGACATACGATACCCCCACTGACATCAATGTAAAGGACAATTACTACTCCCACTGACACCATGTAAGAAATATACCCTCTACTATAATTGAGACCAATGTAAGGGACATACACTTTTCCCAATGACTTTGATGTAAAGGGAATGCAATAATCCCACTGCCACCAACGTAGGTGTATACACAACTCTCAACGATACCACTGCAATGGCCATGCACTACTCCCAATGACAACAATGTAAGGGGCATACACTATTTTCATGGACACCAATGTAAGGGGTATCCTGTGTACACTAATTCCAGTATAAGAAAACATTCTCCCAAACGCTGACCACCAATGCTAGAGGCAGTTCATTTTACTGACCACCGATGTAAGGGTTTATTGTTTTCACTGACAATTATCCACAGAACAGGTGTCCTCATTAGAAGATTTTTCTGACAATTCCTTCCCAGCTGTGGACAACAGAAGTATTTTTTGTATCCTCCCTACTTTCTCTCACAATGGTCACAAGGACCAATAGTGAAGTTAGTTCTCTCCAACGGGGACAATAGGGTTAACACCTGATAGGGGTTCTAACCCTTTTTTACTCTAGCCAAGAGTAAGAAAAAGTTTTGTTAAGAGTTGGTCTTTACCTTCAGTCTGCTTGGAGTATAGCCAAGCCATCGATTTTCCACCACCCAGAACAAATCCTAGACCTAACCATCTGCATCCAAGCGCTCACATCTAATAGGAAACTGTTGATTAGTATCGGTGAGGCTTTCGGTGCAGTCTATAGCTGTAAAATTTAATAAGATGGTTTTCAAATTAGCGAGACTTACAGAAAATCAATACCAGGTGACAGTTCCGCCATAGGGGGATAGACCGATGCATTTCCTCCAATAGATCTTAGACTTGCATAGTATTCTGTGTGCATTTGGCATCTTATCAGTAGAAGGAAACTGGGGATTTTTAACTGCAATCAACACAGAGAGGTAAATAATAAAACAATTCAACAGTCAGTGGCTTATTTTTCAAGGCAGGTTAAAGAGCACTGGTAATGTGTAATCTGCAGGATTTCACTTTTCGTTCATGTGCAATATATATATATATATATATATATATATATATATATATATATATACAGCATCTCACAAAAGTGAGAATAACTCAACACACAGCCATTAATGTCTAAACCGCTGGCAACAAAAGTGAATACACCCCTACGTGAAAATGTCCGAATTGGGCCCAATTAGCCATTTCCCTCCCCGGTGTCAAGTGACTTGTTAGTGTTACAAGGTCTCAGGTATGAATGGGGAGCAGGTGTGTTAAATGTGTTGTTATCACTCTCCTTTTCTCATACTGATCACTGGAAGTTCAGAATGGCACCTCGTGGCAAAGAACTCTCTGAGGATCTGAAAAATAGAATTGTTGCTCTACATAAAGATGGCCTAGGCTATAAGACGATTGCCAAGACCCTGAAACTGAGCTGCAGCATGGTGGCCAAGACCATACATTGGTTTAACAGGACAGGTTCCACTCAGAACAGGCCTTTCCATGGTCCACCAAAGAAATTGAGGTCACGTGCTCAGCATCATATCCAGAGGTTGTCTTTGGGAAATAGGCGTATGAGGGCTGCCAGCATTGCTGCAGAAGTTGAAGGGGTGGGGGCCAGCCTGTCAGTGCTCAGACTATACGCCACACACTGCATCAAATTGGTCTGCATGGCTGTTGTCCCAGAAGGAAGCCTCTTCTAAAGATGATGCACGAGAAAGGCGGCAAACAGTTTTCTGAAGACAAGCAGACTAAAGACATGGATTAGTGGAACCATGTCTTGTGGTCTGATGAGACCAAGATAAACGTATTTGGTTCAGATGGTGTTAATAGTGTGTGGCAGTAACCAGGTGAGGAGTACAAAGACAAGTGTATCTTGCCTACAGGCAACTATGGTGGTGGGAGTGTCATGGTCTGGGGCTGCATGAGTGCTGCCGGCACTGGGGAGCTGCAGTTCATTGAGGGGACCATGAATGCCAACATGTACTGTGACATATCGAAGCAGAGCATGATCCCCTCTCTTTGGAGACTGGGCTGCAAGACACCATTCCAACATGATAACGACCCCAAACACACCTCCAAAATGACTACTTGCTAATGAAGCTGAGGGTAAAGGTGATGGACAGACCAAGCATGTCTCCAGACCTAAACCCTATTGAGCATCTGTGGGGCATCCTCAAATAGAAGGTGGAGGAACGCAAGGTCTCTAACATCCACCAGCTCTGTGATGTCATCATGGAGGAGTGGAAGAGGACTACAGTGGCAACCTGTAAAGCTCTGGTGAACTCCATGCCCAAGAGGGTTAAGGCATAGCTCCCAACTGTCCCTGATTTCGAGGGACTGTCCCTGATTTGGAGAAATGTCCCTCTGTCCCTCATTCCTCCTCATGTGTCCCTCATTTTTGTCTGATCTATTTAATTGTATATAAAATGCACTTTTTATCTTTCAAAAAGTATTTCCCAGTCCTAAACCTTGCATCCAAATTCTAAATTGCTGCATTTATATATTTTAAAAGGCAATATAAAAGAATAGTAGTGGTAAAAATAAGCACTTGTATATTTAATTAACTTTTTTCTTTGGTAATGCTCCTTTAAGTGGGTACGGCAGGGGGCGTGTCCTATGCCTGAATGCGTTTGTTAGTAGGTGTCCCTCATTCCCATCTCAAAATGTTGGGAGGTATGGTTAAGGCAGTGCTGGAAAATAATGGTGACCGCACAAAATATTGACACTCTGGGCCCAATTTGGACCTTTTCACGTAGGGGTATACTTAGTTTTGTTGCCAGCGTTTTAAACATTAATGGCGGTGTGTTGAGTTATTTTGATGGGGCAGAAAATTTACACTGTTATACAAGCTGTACACTCACTACTTTACATTGTAGCAAAATGTAATTTCTTTAATGTTGTCACATGAAAAGATAGAAGAAAATATTTATAAAAATGTGAGGGGTGTACTCACTTTTGTGAGATACTGTGGAACCTCCGATTGGGAGTAACGAGGTTAACAAGCGTTTCTCAATACGAGCGCTGTATTTTTTTAAATCCTCACTTGGTTTGCGAGTGTTTGGGCTTGGCCCCTTAGTTCCAGTGAAGGGATCTCTTAAAGCTTTACTAAAGGAACATTTTTTTTTTTTAAATAACAAACATACCATATCATAATTACCTCCACTGTGCAGCGTGTTTTGCACAGAGTGGCCTCGATCCATGTCTTCTGGGGTCCCTCGGCGGCCGTCTCTGGTTCTCCCTGCAATTAGTCACCACAGTCTTGCGAGAGCTCGCATGGTGGTCATTAATTGCAGGAGCGCTCCCCGTGATACAGCGAGTGGTCATAGCCGCTCACTGTATCACTCGGCCCCGCCCCTCGGCACGCCGCGTCACTGGATGTGATTGACAGCAGTGCCAGCCAAAGGCAATCAGCGGCCAGGCTGAGTGGCGAAGAGGATCGTGGGACTTTCGAGGGGTCAGGTAAGTATAAGGGGGCTCGGAGGGGGGCGCGGCAGTATTAGATGTTTTTTCAACTTAATGCATAGATTGCATTAAGGTGAAAAACATTTTTCTTTACAACTCCTTTAAGGCCTCATTTTGGACAATTTCATGCTCCCAACTTTGTAGGAACAGTTTGGGCATGGCCCCTTCCTGTTCCAACATGACTGGCACCAGTGCACAAAGCAAGGTCCATAAAAAACATGGATTAACCCGTAGCGAGCCAGGCCTTCTCTCCAACATCAGTGCCTGACCTCACAAATGCGCTTCTGGAAGAATGGTCAAACATTCCCATAGACACACTCCTAAACCTCGTGGACAGCCTTCCCAGAAAAGTTGAAGCTATTATAGTTGCAAAGGGTGGGCCAACTCAATATTGAACCCTACGGACTAAGACTGGGCAGGCAGGCGTCCCAATACTTTTGGCAATATAGGGCCAGATTCAGGAACAGTTAGGCTGGCGGATCGAGTGATCCGCCAGCCTAACTGTGACTTTGAGCCGGCGTTTCTGTTTTCTGTAACCAGAAAACAAGAAACGCCGGGTTGAAGTTCCGATGCGAGCAGCGTAACTGAGTTTCGCCATCGCATCGTTACTTCAACTTAAAAATGGCGCCGGGGGCGTTCCCGCCGATTTACGCTCAAAAAATATGTTAATGAGCGGAAATCGGCAATTCACGATCGAAATCCGGCGCGACGCAATGACGATACGACGTTTCCGGACGGGATACGCGGCGCATAGATATACCTACATGGGGTTGGAGTATCCTATGTTAGGTATAGGCGTCGTCATCGCGTCGGGAAAAAAAAAAAAAACGTTGCTTGCGTAAAACGGTCATGAATGGGAATGTGACGTCATTGACGTTCATTCACAGATTTTGGAGCATGCGCACGGGGATGTTTTGACACTCGACGCATGCGCAGTACGTTGGCGGCGGGATCGCGCGTAGTTAGCATACTACACGCCCCGTACCCGCTAAATTTGAATTCCGCCGGCTCATTTTTGATGCGCTGCCGCAACTTTAGGAGCAAGTGCTTCGTGAATGACAGCACTTGCTCCTAAAATTTCGGCAGCGCAACGCAAATGAGAAGCGTTACTCCAGAGCAAAGATGCTCTGGACTACCTGAATCTGGCCCATAGTGTATTCTGCTCTGGATGGGCACATTTCCCTACATCCCTCTATTTCTGCGGATCACAAGAGTTGTGCTCCTGGCTTGAGCGGTGCTCTAAGCATATTTAAAAGGCTTTCAATGCAATATTTATTAGCGCAAAAGGTATTAAAATGAAAGAAGTTGATTGTTCGGATTTCCATACACTTTACTATTGGCATCTCAGCATTTTCATTAACATTGCCGACCCTTGCCTTTGTCACCGAAGGGTTAACAGTAAATTCCCACCAACAGACTGGCTCTTCCCACGTCTATAAAAATCCCTAAATTGCAGCCTGTCTAATTAAATTCCAAGATATTAATTTGTCCCCTGAGTTTTGCTGATCTTGTTAAGCCTCCCATGCAAAAGCCAGAATCAGCGGAGGAGACGGAGAGCGAGCTGACAGTGCATCTTCCTCCATATTATTAATTACAGGCTACACATGAACAGCGAGGAATATGTATAGGATTCTTAGGAACCGTAAAGAAAATTACACAGGATTTAAAGAAAAAAAAAAAAGACAAATAGCTAATTATTACCCAGAAGCCCCCACAGCGAGACAAAGGACCGCCATAGAACCCAAGCGTTTATTTGTGCGGCAGAATCAAAGGCTTTATGAATTAATTTCAGTGTTCGGGGAGAATGAATTGGATTATTATTCGTTTCATGTTTTGGAACCAAAACCAGAGGCAGCAACAAAGCATCTCATTGAAGAGGGGTGTTCTTATATGACAAGAAAGGGACGCGCAATGGGATCATTTTCCTTCTTTTCTCCAACACTAATGAAACTATTATCTTCTTTCCTGTAGCAATTGAAGCAGCCTCACTTGTCAATTATTGATGCTTTTAACACTAGAGGCTGTCAATAGACTGCATGAGCCAGCCAATCCTGAATGTGAATATTCGGAATATTTGGGATTCCCTATGAAACACAATATTTTGCTCCCTAGGTACCTTTAACTAAAGTAAAATGTAAGGCAAAACTTCTTCTTTTTTAAATTTTGGATGGAGTAAGGGAGGGTTAGAGCCCCATAGAGCTGCTGTCTTGTTAAATTTAGTTTTTGGCCTTCCTGTAACCAGGGAGAGCAAGATTTGATAAGTCAGGGTTTAGTCAGGCTTTGGGCCCTATAGGTATTGTAAGGTTGCTGGTTCAACTGGACCCAAGTTTTTTAGGACTATCTGGATGTATGGAACTCTCCAATGTATTGGCCAGTGAAAAACATCCACACAGAGATATGGTATGTCAAGACTAGGCTTTATTTCTTCTGGGTACTTGTTCATAATCAAATAATACATGCCCTTGTCTCAGCCAAATAATATTTAGGTAATTAGGTTATACAAGTAATATTTGTCACAATTATACACTGTGTGTAAAATATAGCAATCTGTCTTCTGGGTGCCTGACTAAATCTGGTTTCTACTGCAGCTTATCTAATGTTATTGTTCTATGCCCAGTACATAATAACATTGAGCCAATTTTGTTTATTAGCTTTTGTGTAACTAATCCTGGAAGCTTAAAGGGGTGTTCCAGCCAAAATGTGTGTTTATTAAAAGTCAGCAGCTACAAAAAGTGCTGGCTTTTAACCCCTTCCATACAGTGCATTTTCACCCCCTTCCTGCCCAGACCAATTTTTAGTTTTCAGCGCTGTTGCACTTTGAATGACAATTGCGCGGTCGTGCAACACTGTACCCAAATTAAATCATTATGTTTTTTTCCCCACACAAATAGAGCTTTCGTTTGGTGGTATTTGATCATCTCTGCGGTTTTAATTTTTTGCGCTATAAACAAAAGAAGAGCGACAATTTAAAAAAAAACACAATATTTATTCCTTTTTATTTAATACATCTCACAATATTTAAAAAAAAAAAACAATTTTTCCCCTCAGTTTAGACCGATACGTATTCTACGTATTTTTGGTAAAAAAAAAAAAACGCAATAATCGTATATTGATTGGTTTGCGCAAAAGTTATAGCGTCTACAAAATAGGTGATAGATTTATGGCATTTTTTTGACACGTTTTTGGGACCGTTCACATTTACACAGCGATTAGTGCTATAAAACTGCACTAATTACTGTGTAAATGTGACTGGCAGGGAAGGGGTTAACACTAGGGGGCGCTGAAGGGGTTAAAATGTGTCCTAAAGTATGTTCTAACTGTAGGGGGAGGGGGACTCACAGGGGGAGGAGATCGATGTGTGTTCCTCTGTACTGGGAACACACATCAGTCTCCTCACCGCTGACAGGAGGTGGATCTGTGTGTTTACACACACAGATCCACACTCCTGCCGTGATTTCCGGAAATCGCGGGTGCCCGGCGGCAATCACGGCCGTCGGGCACGCGCGCGGGATCGCAGGTGTTGCCGCGGGCGCGCGCGTGAGCCACCGGCGGCGCGCACGCGCGCCCTAGAACGCCGTGACGTCCTGTCTCATCGGCGAGGGGATCACCATGACGTGATTCCCCTATGGGCTGGTAGGGAAGGGGTTAATAAACAGACACTTACCTGCTCCAGCGTTCCAGCGACGCGCCGACCGGGGCTGCGCTCCTCTCCCCCCCTCCCCGGCCGGCGTCCTCATCACAACTGTGGGCACTCGGCCGTGACAGCCTTTGGCTTCACGGCCGGGCACCCACCGCGCATGCGCGATCGGCGCAGCCGCCGCTGATTGGACAGGCGATCGCATGGGACCTGTCATGTGTCCCATGCGATCGCCTACAGGGAGGGGCTGCTGTAGGCGATTAAGCTTAATCACCTAACCTCCTCGGTGCTCACCCCCCCCCCCCAAAAAAAATTACATGCCAAATGTGGCATGTAAGGGGGTGAGGAGTGGGATTAGCGGAAGTTCCATTTTTGGGTGGAACTCCGCTTCAAAGCGGAGGTTCACCCTGAAAATCAACTATCTGCCATTAGATCCAGCATACTGCTGACATCTGCAGTATGCTGTTTTATTTTTTTTGCTGTACTTACCGTTTTATCGTTGTTCTCATCCGGCTCCGAGCTGATTCGCCGCGGGGAGTAGGCGTTCCTAAGACAAGGCGTAGATGATTGACGTGCTGGTAAAGCGCGTCACGCCTTCCGAAAATAAACAAAGTGTGACTCGGCTGTTTACGGCGCTATACGGCGCCTTCCGCTTTAAAAAACATGCAATTTCAATTGTGACTTTACCCGGCTGCAACTTGATACAACTTTAATGCAATTCTGATGCAACTTTGGATGAGTGCGACTTTGTTATGACTTTGACCAATGTGATCAGAGGCAGAGCCCCCCTGCCCCATAGCACCCCCCTCCATGTTGATGGTATGTGGCCTGGTATGGTTCAGGAGGTGTCAATGACAGCCAGTGAGCCAATGAGGCGAGAGCGGAGCCAAGTCATGGCTCTATGTGTCTTATGGACGCATAGAGCAGCGGCTCGGGAGAGCGAGAACACAGCAGTACCACCAGGGCAAGCAGCTTTCTCTGGGGGCACTTCTCAAGAGGGAGGAGCCAGGATTGCCAGCGGAGGGACCCAAAAAGAAGAGGATCAGAGCTGCTCTTTGCAAAAACACTGCACAGAGCAGGTAAGTATAACATGTTTGTTATTTAAAAAACAAAAACAAAAAAAGCTTTAATACCACTTTAAAAAATGTGGTACTTACACTGTTTGCATTGAAAAATAAACTACATTTAATGATGCATTAATGAATACAGAGTTAAATGAATGTGCGCCTTTTATATCATCGTGAACCTTATCTGATTTTGCTCAGCCGCTGTAAGTGGAATTAGAAATCCCCTTCTCTGATAATTCATTTTCTTGCTGCGCCTGTTCACTCTCCGCCTAACGTCCCGTCCTGCTTTATTTCCCCTTGGATAGTAATTATCGCGGCGTAATTGGTTTGCCAAACAAATCACGATGGAGCACAATAAGTAGCGGATAAGATTTGGAAGCGCGGCAGTCATGCTGGGACGAGTGACACATTTTAGGATTTTTCATTAGTGAGATTCTACTCCAGCTTGACGGAAGAGAGAATTTGCGCCGAGGGGAAGCTCAACGTTTTCATTTGGCGTCCTCATCGGCTGTGGCGAAAGAAAAGCGCATCGCCCCACCGCTGTCTGACAGCTGTGCTACTTAAATAAATAAGTTAAAGGTACGCTCAATTAAATGTGAAAATTTCCATTTCATAGACATCACCATTGTGCTCATTTTTATCTTGACAGCAGCTATCCGGACTGCCAATAAGTAAATTTTTATATATAATGGGTCTTTAAAAAGCATCACCACTTTATAAAACGAGTCATGCTATTTCCCGTCCTGGACCAATCAGTGTTGTTTTTTTATTGTTACATCTCTATACATAAAACAATATAAACATGTAGGAAAAAGGAGCCACAGCTTAAAATCTCCCACCCACGTGCCCTAAAAGAAATGAGCTCTGTCATTTCTAAATCATTGTTTCTAATTTTTAGGGACACTTTAATGGCTGGAATGGTACCAGTGGATTGGCATAGGGCCAATGTGGTGCCCATGTTTAACCACTTCCATACAGGGCACTTATACACCTTCCTGCCCAGACCAATTTTTAGCTTTCAGCGCTGTTGCACTTTGAATGACAATTGCGCGGTCATGCTCAGGCCCGGATTTACTCCCTGTGCCGCCCCAAGCCCGGGTCCTTCAATGCCGCCCCCCCCCCCACACACACAGGGGCCAAGTGATACAGCTATAGCCGCCGTCTGTATCACAGGAGCGCGCCCGCAAGAACTAACCCATATGTGAGAGAGCTTGCATGAAGGGGGTTAGTTCTTGCAAGGAGGAGCCGAGACAGCCGCCGATCCCCCATCACAGATTCCGCCCATCAAAAAGCCCCCATATAAGGTCATCCATCACAAAGCCCCCCATTAAAGTTCCCACATCACAGACTCATCTATAATTACATTGTAATATAAAATGAAATAGTTCAACTCACCATAATGCAGAATGAGTGGGAGCCCTGATATCACTGTCCCCAGCAAGTGGAGTGCTTCCTTACATCTCAGGTCTATCATAGGAGCCAGTCCAGGAGGCGGGACTTCGTATGACAGTGGCCGCCAGGTAAGTGGGAGATCCCCGCTCTGTGAAATCTGGTGGCGCTCCCCCTCCGAGGCAGTCCAATGGGCACAAACCCTGGGCGCCCTTCCACTGCTCCATCTCGCGGTGCACCTGCTCGCAATTGGCCCTGCAAAGCAGGGACAAAACAGGGACAGACTTGGTCCAGGGACAGTGTCCTCTGGTCACCCTAGGCTAGTGGCCAGCAGGACCCATAGATCAGTGGCCAGCAGACAGAGAGGAGGGGGGGTGGGCTGACAGAGGAGGAGTGGGCTGACAGAGAGGAGCTGACAGGGGTGGTGGGCTGAAAGGGGGGGTTGTCTGACAGAGGGGGAGTGGGCTGTGGGCTGACAGAGAAGGGGTGGGCTGACAGAGGGGGGGTGGGCTATGGGCTGACAAAGAAGGGGTGGGCTGACAGAGGTGGGGTGGGCTGAGGGGGGTGGGCTGACAGAGGGGAGTGGGCTGTGGGCTGACAGAGGAGGGGTGGCCTGTGGGCTGACAGAGGAGGGGTGGGCTGAGAGGGGGGTGGGCTGACAGAGGGGGGTGGGTTGAGAGGGGGAGTGGGCTGTGGGCTGACAGAGGAGGGGTGGGCTGAGAGGGGGGGTGGGCTGACAGAGGGGAGAGGGCTGTGGGCTGACAGAGGAGGGGTGGGCTGACAGGGGGGGTGGGCTGACAGAGGAGGGGTGGGCTGACAGAAGGGGGGTGGGCTGACAGAGGGGAGTGGGCTGTGGGCTGACAGAGGGGGGGTGGGCTGACAAAGGAGGGGTGGGCTGAGAGGGGGGGTGGGCTGACAGAGGGGAGCGGGCTGTGGGCTGACAGAGGGGGGTGGGCTGTGGGCTGACAGAGGAGGGGTGGGCTGAGAGGGGGGTGGGCTGACAGAGGGGAGTGAGCTGTGGGCTGACAGAGGGGGGTGGGCTGACAGAGGGGGGGTGGGCTGACAAAGGGGAGTGGGCTGTGGGCTGACAGAGGGGGGGTGGGCTGTGGGCTGACAGAGGAGGGGTGGGCTGAGAGGGGGGGTGGGCTGACAGAGGGGAGTGGGCTGTGGGCTGACAGAGGAGGGGTGGGCTGAGAGGGGGGTGGGCTGTGGGCTGACAGAGGGGGTGGGCTGTGGGCTGACAGAGGAGGGGTGGGCTGAGAGGGGGGTGGGCTGTGGGCTGACAGAGGGGGGGGGTGGGCTGTGGGCTGACAGAGGCGGGGGGGCTGACAGAGGGGGGGTGGGCTGACAGAAGGGAGTGGGCTGTGGTCTGACAGAGGGGGGGTGGGTTGTCAGAGGAGGAGAGGGCTGAGAGGGGGTGGGGGCTGAGCTGACATAGAGGAGGTGGTTTGACAGAGAAGCATGGCTGAAACGGGGAGGGGGGGTAGATGAGACAGAGACCTCAGCAATACACAGCGCCCTTGGCGCATCCACACGTGACCAGCTCCGCCTGTTGATCCATTTGCAGGGCGCTCGCAACACAAATGCCCTGTGATTGGTCGAACAGGGTCATGTGCGGCCGTACGCTGTGGAATTCTGGGACATGTAGTCATGATGCAAGCCTGACACTGTTCGGCCAATCACAGGTGTTCAAGTGCCAGCATCTGCATGACTAGTATACAGTCTGTGGTCTTCTTGAAAATGGCTGCCGGTGGAGATAATGTCTCCGCCGGCTGCGGACCTCGCAGGGGGCTATGTTAGTGTGGGGGGCGGCCTCGAAAGCCGAAAATTTGCCGCAGGAGTGGCGCCGCCCCTTCACCCACTGCCGCCCCGAGGCCTGGCCTCGGTGGCCTTGTGGGAAATCCGGCCCTGGTCATGCTACACTTTACCCAAACAAAATTGTTATCATTTTGTACCCACAAATAGAGCTTTCTTTTGGTGGTATTAGATCTGGGATTTTTATTTTCTGCAAAAAATAAATAAAAAAATGACTGAAAATTATGAAAAAAAACTTTTTTTTGGTTTCTGTTATAAAACACTGTAAATAAGTACGTTTTCTCCTTCACTGGTGGGCACTGATGGTACTGCACTGACAGGCACTGATAAGGCGGCACTGATGTGGTGGCATTGATGGGCACTAATGATGGGCACTAATATGCGGCACTCATAGGTGGCACGGATGGGCACAGATAGGGGGCATGGATGGGCACGGATATGCGGCACGGATGGGCATGGATAGGCGGCACGGATAGGCGGCACGGATGGGCACGGATAGGCGGCACAGATGGGCATGGATAGGCGGCACGGATGGGCACGGATAGGCGGCATGGATGGGCACTGATAGGTGGCACGAATGGGCATAGATGGGCACTGATAGGTGGCACTAATGTATGTGTTGTACTAATGGATGCCAATCAGTGCCAAATGATGCCTGCCAGTCAGCGATGCCCATTGTGGGCACTGATTGGCATGGATGGGCACTGATAGGTGGCACGGATGGGCATAGATGGGCACTGATAGGTGGCACTAATGTATGTGTTGTACTAATGGATGCCAATCAGTGCCAAATGATGCCTGCCAGTCAGCGATGCCCATTGTGGGCACTGATTGGCATCCATGGCGGGCACTGATTGGCATCCATTATTTCTGTCATTGTCATCCCTGGTGGTCTAGGGTGGCATACCTGTGTTTTGCATCTGTGGTGGTCTAGTGACATCCCTGGTGGTCCAGTGTTGGCATCCTCGGGGGGGGGGGGGCTGTGCTGATTATCGATCAGCACAAACCCCCCCTGTCAGAGGAGCACCCGATCGCCTCTCTGACAGACGCGAGTGAGGAAAAGCCGATTACTGGCTTTTCCTGTTTACATCCTGATCAGCCGTGATTGGACACGGCTGATCACGTGGTAAAGAGTCTTCGTCGGAGACACTTTACCTAGATCGGTGTTGCTGGGTGTCAGACTGGGGGCGCGCAGCGGCTCAATGTCATAAGACGTCCACAGGATATTGAAACCACTTTGCCAACGTCTTTTTGCTTAAGGCGGGCGGCAAGTGGTTAAAAAGGGATCAAAGTCTTTACCAAGTAGCTATACAGTAGACCTGTTAGTTTGACTTCTATAGTCGGAAAGATACTGGAGAGTTTAATAAAAGACCACATAGATAAGTTCTTGCTTAAAAATTTTTTATACTTTTTTTATACTTCTAACATGTACAGTAGGCACTTTTTTAGGCTGTACATACCTTATTATCGCTATTTTCAATTCGGCTTCCGGGTACTCACTCCTGCGGGAGTAGGCGTTTCTATGCTGAGGCGCAATGTAATCTGGGAGTTCGCCCAGATGATTGATGTCCTTCAGAAAAAGTTCCTACCGGCGGATAAGGCCCCCCACAATGCGTAGGCGCTTCACGAGAATCACAGAGTTTTCTAAACTAGCCAAACATGTAGAGCTGCTAGTCAGCTCTATTCGGCACCTGCGCAGTCAGCTCTACACGGCTCGTAGTCGGTGCACTAGCGCCGTGTAGAGCTAACTCGTGGCTGTACATGTTCGGCTACTTTCGAAAACCTCATTTATACAGTCACTGGTTGCTCGGTCCCCAGGTCAGCTTCTGTAGCTCTCCTAAATGCTCGGATTCCGGGTATATCCAAGCCCAATCAGAAGCTGATCCGATTTATGCTCCTCGGGGCTAAAATTACCATCGCTAGGGCTTGGAGACAACCCAGGGTTTCCATTGCAGAAATAAACCGCAAGATTTCGTGGATCATGGTGCAGGAAAAGCTGGCCAGCATCCTTTCAAACACGAAACAGAAATTTGAAGCCGTGTGGGGACCATGGGCGTCCCACTGTGGTATATCTTTGGCAACTGAGGTACACCCTGCGCAACCTGCATCCTCCAGCACTAGTTAGGCACATGCTTCCTTTCCTTTCCTTTTTTTCTTTCCCCCACTTTTCTCTCTCTCTTTTCTACCTCCTATTCTTTTAAGATAGTTGTATGACTAGAGGGTAATGTTCTTTGTCATATGGGCAATTTGGCAACACTATAGGCCTATCTTATTTCGTGAGTACGAGCTAGAGGTTCAATGAAGCCAAATTCGAACCCACTAATTTTCTTTCAAATACTTTTATAGGAGGAGGCGGATTGGGGGGCGCCTGGCCGGGACACAGAATGATCCCATTAGGGGTGCCCGGGACAGGCAGGATTCGCCCGAGCGAAAGACCACCATATTCACTTATTTTCCGCCCTTTCCCCTGTTATCAAGCTCGTTGGATTCCTTTAATCAGCCCATGGGCAATATGAAATCAATTGAGTCATTGTTACTGTCATTATGCCCTGTTTGTTGAATGTTATGACGATGTAGACCCAGCCTTTGGTCATACTATACCTGTATCCTTTATTTGAAAAATAAAAATCTATTGAAAGTAAAAAAAAAAAATATTAAAAGCCAGCAGCTACAAATACTGCAGCTGCTAAATTTTAATATTAGGACACTTACCTGTCCTGGAGTCCAGCGGCGTCCGCAGCAGAAGACGTAAGGTGTGTGCTGGGAGCTGAGAGTTCCCAGCACACAACAGGAAAAACCCGTCTTTTGCCCGAGACTGCGGGCCGGAAGTGGGTGCAAATACCTGTCTTTAGACAGGTATCTGCACCCCCCTCCCCCTGAAAGGTGTCAAATGTGACACCGGAGGGGGGAGGGTTCCGATCAGCGGAACTTCACTTTAGGGTGGAGATCCGCTTTAAGGTCAGCACAGAAGGCACTATTTACCTCTGGAAGAAAAGAGATTTATTTTCCAAATAAGAAAACGCTTTTTCACAGTTAGGCCTTGTACACACGATCAGTCCATCCGATGAGAACGGTCTGAAGGACAGTTGTCTTAGGTTAACCGATGAAGCTGACTGATGGTCTGATGTGCCTACACACCATCAGTTAAAAAAACGATCGTATCAGAATGCGGTGACGTAAAACACAACGACTTCCAAGCATGCGTCGACTTGATTTTGAGCATGAGCGGGTTTTTAACCAATGGTCGTGCCTACTAACGATCGGTTTTGACCTATCGGTTACGAGTCCATAGGTTAATTTTAAAGCAAGTTGGCTTTTTTTTTACCTAAGGTTAAATAACTTACACACGATCGGTTTTGACTGATGAAAACGGTCCATCAGACCGCTGTCCTCTGGCTATCCTATCGTGTGTACGAGGCCTAAGAGCTGTGAAAATGTGAAATAGACTCCCCGGAAAGCTGGTTCTGGACAGCTCAGTAAATTGTTTTAAGAAAGGCTTGGGTTCTTTCCTAAATGTACAAAATATAACTGGATACTAATATTTATACGTAGGTAAGGTTGATCCAGGGAATATCCAATTGCCTTTTGAGGGATCAGGAAGGCATTTTTTTACCGTACTGGAGCAAATTGAATCATGCTTTATTGTTTTTTTTTTGTTTGCCTTCCTCTGGATCAACTATGAGTATTGGATAGTGTATATAGGATTCTTTTTATTTGAGGGAGTTGGTTTTTTTTTCAGTGTTGGCTGAACTGCATGTACTTGTGTCTTTTTTCAACCAGATTAACTATACAGAATACCAAGCACCGATGGGCAACTTTTGGCCAGCACCCGATATATGCTTGAAGCGGTGACTAAGGCCGCGTACACACGATCAGACCGGTCCGATGAAACTGGCCTTAAGACCAGTTTCATCGGACAAAATTGATCGTGTGTACGGCCCATCGGACTGTTGTCCATCGGACCAAAGTTTTAAAACTTGCTTTAAAATCTGTCCGATGGACACCAGAAGATTAGTGGAAGGTAAACCACGGGCAACACTGGTGGCTAGTCCTTTGCCCTATGTCTTTTTTTGGGCATCTCTTTCAGAGTTCAGTTCATTATTTGTTATTATTTCTAAAAGCCTGTTCAATGAAAGCTGGCAAAGCAAATTAATAAGATTTTGATTTGTGGGTATGTAGAGTATGTAGAGTATTCGATCCCTTCTGATTACCACCATCGCTTAGCAGACACGCCAGCTGTAAGGAGGCAAGCTCGTTGAATGCTATCTTACAGCTGATAAGCTGCTGCTAACAAGGCACACTGGTAGGGGGTCTCTCTATTGCATAGAAAGACTCGCTAGCTGCAGTAGGCATGCCTGACCCGCGCCTTTATACTGCCAGTTTACAGTCGCTAAAAAACAGCCTGACGCTTTGCAATTTCTCTTTTATCATGTCTCTGTTCATTACTGTGCTGTACCTTAAATCCCATTACATCATCTTCTTTCATGGCAAGGCTGATCAAAATTATAGTGGCGAGTAGCAATCATTTGAAAGACTTTGAATGGTGAAAGAGATGATTATAAATATGGGCTAGAAAATGCTGCTATTCCTTTTCTTTATAGAGTAGCAATTTGTCGTAAAATCAGGCATTACTATTTTTCTTCTACAGTTACCTATATATCTTTACTTCTTTTTATTAGAGGTTTTATTATTTATTTGTAAAGAAAATCTGTCATGAGATAAATACATAGACCCCTCGTGGTTGCCATCATTTTCTGAAAATGCTAGCTGTCGACTGTCATGCTAATCTGCTGGCTGCGGAGAAGGTAAAGCCCAACTTTGGCCAAAAAGTCTTTATTTTATTTTGGTTAGAGTGGGGATTGTTCATCAGCCCCTAAACATTTACCATACGAAAATAACGTAATAAATACTACTATTAAATAATAATTGTCATATTCTTATGCATACTGCAAAAACCTTCCATTGGTATCAGCCGGCCACTGCGTCCTTAACAAAGGATCAGTGGCGTAGCATGGGTTGTCAGTGCCCGGGGCAAGGCAAGTAATTTGCGCCCCCCCAACCTGCAGACTTTTAGCACTCCCTGAGTCGCTTCCTTTCCTACAATAATGCTAACCTAATGCGCCCCCCCAGGACAGATTCCCCCCTTCCGTGCAGATCCCCCCCCCCTTCAGGACAGATCACCCCCCCCCCCCTCAGTACAGATTCCCCCCCCCATTCAGTAGTACCATAATGTACTTCAAATCAGATGATCGGGACATGCATGCACAGACAGACAGCACTAGTGGTCCCCTGTGTAGACATGCAGGAGGAGGGGGAGGCGTCTTGACTCTACTCGGCTGTGCCGAGCCTGTTCAGAGCCATGACCAAGGAAGGAAGGGCGGGATCCGACGGGTGTCTCCGTTCTGCCGGCGCCACCCTCAGCTCAGCGCCCGGGGCAGACACACCGGCGACCCACCCGGTTGTTACGCCACTGCAAAGAATGAGTCATTATTATTGTTATACAGGATTTATATAGTGCCAACAGTTTACACAGCGCTTTACAATTACAGGGAGACAATACAGTTACAATACAATAAAATACAAGAGGATTAAGAGGGCTCTGCTCAGAAGAGCTTACAATTTATAGGGTGGGGCAGGTGGTACACACATGGCTATTGTGTAAGGCAGGTGGTACATAATATTGTAAGTGTGGGGAATGAGCTGATGGAAGTGGTAAAAAGATTAGTTGGAGACGTGATAGGCTTTTCTGAAGAGATGAGTTTTCAGGGATTGCCTGAAGGCAGCTAGAGTAGGAGATAGCTGGACAGGTTGAGGTTGAGAGTTCTAGAGGATGGGAGAGGGTCTAGATAATTCCTGAAGACGAGCATGGGAGAAGGAGACGAGAGAGCTTGAGAGTAGGAGGTCTTGGGAGGAGCGGAGAGGATGGTTTGGGTGATTTTTGCAGACAAGATTGGTGATTTAACTCGGGGCAGAAATGTGAATGGCTTTGTATGTTGTCGTTAGTAATTTGAATTTAATTTGCCGGGGTTTTCGGTAGCCAGTGTAGGGATTGGAGGAGAGGGTTGGCAGACATTGAGGGGTTGGTAAGGTGGATAAGTCTGGCAGCAGCATTCATGATAGACTGAAGAGGGAATAGCCTATGTAAAGGTAGGCCAATTCGAAAATTCTGAATTCTAAAATTCGGAATACATAAATTCGTCAAATTCGAAAATTCGTAAATTCAAAAATACAAATTTTTGAATATTTGAATTTCAGAATTTTGGAATTTTCAAATTTTCAAATTCTGAGTTTTCAAATTTCCGATTTTGGAATCTCCGAATTTTCGAATTTCAGAATTTTAAAATTTACATTATATCTTTATTGATTCCATAGTAACATTGTACTACTCTGGGGAAGTGATCAGGATTTTTTGTATTCACTATCATACAGCAGGCTTTGACTTGATTTGTGGCTCCCGGGACACCTATCACTTTCTACCACTATCTTGCTGCTAATCACCTTTAGGACTAGAGACTGGCGTGGAGAACTACAGTCACCTCATAAAATTAAATGATTTACCGACCACCTATTGACCAGCAGATGTTTGTTGTTTGATGACCCTTTTTTGGCCCCCAGCCATTTTATTGCCCCCTAGGATAGTCTCGTTGACTTTTTAGAGTCAATATGAACTATGCTGGGAAGCCCTGGGTTAGAGCTTCTGTCATGTTTTATTACCATCGGAGTCCCTGTTGAGGCGATCTCCATGCTATCCAAAATTAATAATAATTGAAAGTCAATAAAGTTATCTAACCTTCTGTGTTGGATTTCTTTTACTGATTCTACATTTGCTTATACTTGCAATGATAAATCTTGTTGCTAGAACCCTTGAATATTATAAGAAACCTTGGATTCGACAGAAAAACATCCACTCATAATCCAAAAATATGACTACACTTTACGCAAGGATGCTTCAGTTTTAATAACCCTTACATATCTATATTGGCAGGAAAATCGGAAATCCTTTTTTTATTTATGATCCAACCATGAAGTAAAAGTCCAACCATCTATTTTCTATTACAGAATATTACCTTCTCCTCACATTTGGTACTTCAGCCTAACCTCAAAACAGGTTGCCCTAAGCATTCTTGCAACAAACTTCAGTCTGCAAAATGACAGCTCTGTGGGGGTCCAGCTGCTGCCTCACCCATGCCACTATAATTAAGGACCCCAAACATACAGTGCTTTCCATTTTTTCCTTAGAAACCCCTTTAAGGCATATCTATAGGCAAAACCTTTATTTTATTTAGTTTTTTGTTAGGTTTTAGCTGTATTTGCTTTTCATCTTTTCTGCCAGTCAGACATTTTTACCTAATTTCCATCCCTGAAACCAATTTTCAGATGTATTACTTCTGTTGCAAAAACTATTTTAAGAAAATCAATTTTTATCTGAAGAACAGACAGCTTTGTACTGCATCCATCTTACGCTTTTGTTCCTTCTCTAACAGTCCCATATCTGAATTCCGCCTCCTGAGGTATTTATTGGCCTGCAGTAAATTGAATCTTACAAGTGCAGTGTCATGGCTAGGTCATAACGATTTGTTGATGTTTTGTCAGGCTCAGGTGACAATGTTTCTCTGCGGTCCTGTTAACAATAACTAGCCATCATTCACACATTTTCAATAAAGGATCAAATCGCTAAGACGATAAGTTGTGCTGCATGCAATTCTGTTACAACAATTCCAACTGTGGGGAGATACAACATCCTAATATTGGCAAATGAAGGTGTTAGGTGTGTCCTCTGTTAGATATAACACCTCATCCCTAAAACTGGTACAAAATCTAGGGAATGGAGGGGATTATTACGGTGCCTGACATGAAATTTTTAATACACAAGAAAAAAACTATTTAATACAAAAAGACAATGGGCTAGACTCAGATACAATCGCCTATCTTTAGGCGGGCGAAGCGTATCTCAGATACTTCACAGGAATTCTGTTTGTTGAATTACTTGTTTGACATACAATAAAATATTGGGCTAGATTCAGAAAGGAGTTACACCGGCATATCTCCAGATACGCCGTCGTAACTCTGAGTGTGAGGCGTCGTATCTTGGCGCCTGATTCAAAGAATCAGATACGCCAGAATTTGTCTAAGATACGATAAATCTCTTACGTCGTCATATCTTAGTTGCATATTTACGCTGGCCCCTAGGTGGCGCTTCCGTCGATTTACGCGTCGAATATGCAAATTAGGCAGATACGCCGATTCACGAGCGTAGTTGCGCCCGCCGTATAAATTTGCGTTGTTTGCGTAAAGCTTTTTCCGGCGTAAAGTTACCCCTGCTATATGAGACGCAGGCAATGTTAAGTATGGACGTCGGGACAGCGTCGAATTTTCCGTTGTTTACGTCGTTTGCGTAAATCGTTCGGGAATGGGGCTGGGCGTAAGTTACGTTCACGACATTATGAATGAGTATTTCTGACGTGATTTTCACACTTGCACACTGGGATACGTCCACGTTATGGACACAGAGCTCCACGTCCTTGCTCTGTCACTGACGATCGCGGGTACCTGGCGGACATCGCGGCCACCAGGCACGCGCATCAGCATCTCAGCGATGCGCCGGGCACAGTTTTTCCCCGCTGTGCGTCCCCAGCGCGTGCACAGGGAATGCACATAAAAGGACGTCCAGGGACGTCCACCCGGCAGTTGAGAGCCGCGCTGTGGACGTCTTTCGTCTACAGCGCAGGTCTCAAGTGGTTAAAAATTCTATGTTATGCATTATTTATTTTTAAAAAACCTTTTTGTAAACGTCATTATCTGTATCCTGGCATAAATAACCAATGTATCTACTTATTATTGTGTAATCAATAAATATTTTTGACAAGGAAAATATTCCACCATGTTTGAATCTGCTTATTCATGGAATGTTTTAAAGATTTAAAAAACCTGTTCCATATCTTTATTCATTACATTCCTTTCACCTGAGAAAATATTATCTACCTGTATATCAACCTTTTTCTTAGTGCCAAATTTAAAAATATTATAAACATCCATGGTCACGTGAAGTGTCAATGTGCTAGGTAAGTGAATAAATTTATATACTGTATACTAGTGTGTATATACACCCACGCCACCGATAAATCCAAATGTGTATCTTCAGATAAATGCTGTGTTTAAAAGCAGCTGCTGTTACAAACCTGTGGGTTGAACTGTGATATATTTTACACTGGAGAAAAGCTCCGTGTTTAACAGCGCTTGCTGCTATGTATCCATCAATTAGTGAATTTACATGAAAGTGACATTGTGCGAACAATAAAAATCAAATATTGTGACATAAACCAAAGTTATAAAGTCCACATAACAGATATTGTGATCTCTGTGATCCTATATATGAAAGCCTCTCAGGTGCACAAATAGGATTTCGGAGGAATAGGTGAGATATTAAGAGTCAATTAAGATTATTAGAAAAGTGGGTTTGAAATATGTTCTTCCAAGCATTACCAGCAATTAATTTTTAGGGCCGCTTCTTCTTTTTTGCAATAACTGTCAGAAGTGATATTTTTTATGTACAGGCTTGGAAAACAATATACACTAGACTAGACTATACCATCCATGGCAACTAGATGGTGTAAGATAGTGCTAATATGGCCTTCTGTGTAATTCCTACGAAAAGGAAATTACATAAAGTTTATAGTATAATTATAGTTTCAATTCATGTAAATGGTGTAATTACGCATATTATGGTGTTTAGAATAATCCAAGATTACCATCAGATATGCATATCTGTTTATTGAGTGTAAGGCCCCATACACACGATCGGATATATCCGATGAAAACGGTCCGCGGACCATTTCCATCGGATATGTCCGATCGGGAGTTTGATCCAATGGCGTGTACACACCATCGGATCAAATTCCCTGCCGCCGGACGGCGCGGTGACGTGGCGATGACGCGGCGGTGACGTTGACGCCGCCGCGTCACCGCTACGTCACCGCACCAGGAAGTAAAACACTTCCGCGCATGCGCCAAATCCATTCGGCAGCGGCGCGGCGGCGGTGGGAGCCGACATGTCTGCTGGTAAGTGTACTAACCAGCAGACATGTCGGGCGGACAGATTCCCACCGGATAGATTTCAAAGCTTGCTTTGAAATCTGTCGGGTGGACAAATCTGTCCGCTAGCCCATACACACGAGCGGAGATGTCTGCTGAAACGGTCCATCGGACCGTTTTCAGCGGACATATCCCCTCGTGTGTACGCGGCCTAAGGGGATGTGGGGACGGGCTGCTCTGGAAGATTATGGTGGAAGGTATAAACTACGGAGCTACGCCCTGTGACCTTTAGCTTATGATGACGTCACATCGATGACGAAATGCGACAAGATGAGACGCATGGTGCGCTACGCTGAGCTCTAGGTGGAACGCAAGTAAATATCTAGAAATTTTTACTGCAATACCGCTACATGCAGCTATTTGGCAAAGGATATTCTCATGCTTTTTATGGATGTTACCATGTTGAAGGATTTTGAATAAAACTTTTTTATGCTTTCAGGGGCTTTTTTTTTTTGCTTTTTTTACCCTGTCAATAGAGAGACATACCCCTGGAATCCTCAATTGCTGTACGGAGAGGATGGGAGATTTAATTGGTGTATACCATCTGGTTACCAAGACCGTTTAAGCCAGATTTCACTCCTCTTGTCGTAAGGCAAAGAGGGTTAACGACATCTGGTGTGTAGGGATAATTACTTCATCTTCTTTGTTTATCCATTGGGAAGCAAAATTTGTTTTATCATCAGCCATTGCGGGTCACACGCAGTAAGAGTCGGTTTACACAGGGGCAACACAACTTCCAGCACGACTTTGGGAGGCAACTTGGACACGACTTGAGTATGAATCATCGGGCAACTTACAAGGCAACTTCATGTTGCCTCCAGGACAGTACAAGGCAACTTCAAGTCACCTCCAGGACAGGAGGTTTTCCAGTGGCCAATCAAACAACAATCAGCTCTGTGGGAGGGAGGGGGAGGGAGGGGGTTGCCTGAGAAATGTATGTTATCTTCCTGTATTGTTGCTTCAGTTAAGACAGTGATCAGACTTCTGAGGCAACTTCCATTGAAATCTATGAGTACAAGTCGCCGAGAAGTCGGATTGAAGTAGTACAGGAACCTTTTCTGAAGTCGGAGCGACTTCAGTAGTGTACATTAAGACGGCTCCATTCACTTCCATTGATTTTCTCAACCGCGCGACTTGGGATGACTTGGGGAGACTTCAAGTCGGATCGCAGGTCGCCACTGTGTGAACCGGCTCTAATGGCTATTTGTGTAACTGAGAGACTTACATATATAGGATCACGGAGATCACACAATACCTGTTAAGTGGACTTTATAACTTTGGTTTATTTCACAATATTTAATTTTTATTGTTTGCACAATGTCACACCAATGTCAATTCACTAATTGAATGAATGAATGAATGAATGAATGAAAAACTTATATAGCGCAGCACATGCGAACTGAATCGCCTCTGGGCGCTTGTTGTTTCTTTCTCTCTTGACATCAAAAGAGCAGAGTTTTAATCTGTCTTCTGAAGGTCAGGTGGTTTTCCTCCAACCGAATGCTGGTTGGTAAAGCGTTCCATAGTCTGGGACCTTGGAAAGCAAACCTTCTTTCTCCTTTGGACTTGTATCTGGCTTTGGGTACCTTGACCAAATTTTGGTCTGTGGATCGCAGAACGCGATTGGGATTGTGGGCTTCTATTTTTTCGCAAAGATATTGCGGGGCATTCCCATGGATGCACTTATGCATCAGACAGAGTGCTTTAAAAGCAATTCTGTCTTTTACTGGCAACCAATGAAGGGCTCTCAGTGAAGGTGAGATGGATTCCCAGGGTTTTTTCCCAGTCACCAGTCTGGCGGCCGTATTTTAAACGGTTTGCAGACGAGTTACATAGTTACATAGTTACATAGTTACAGAGTGATTTGGTACTTGGGGAGTCCGAGGTAAAGGGCGTTTGCATAGTCCAGTCTGGAGTTCACAATTGTTCCCACCACGACTGCTACATCTTCTTTGGGAATAAATGGAATAAGTCTGCATAGTAGGCGCAGCAGATGGTGAGATCCGCTGAATACTGACCCTATTTGTGCATCCATTGTCATGTAGGAGTCAAAGATGACCCCCAGACTTTTGACTTTGGAGCTAGGGGTGATGATCTGGCCAAACATGGGCGGCGGTGTCCAGGTTGTTGCCAGTTGACTCTTGCGACTGGCATGAAACAGAAGAAGTTCTGTTTTTGAATTGTTGAGTTTGAGATAACTCTTTGTCATCCAGTTTTCTATCAAAGAGAGACAATTCTCTAAACTGAGATGATGATCCTTTCTATTGCAGATGCGAAAATACAGTTGCGTGTCGTCTGCATATGAGTGATAGAGTAGTTGCTGACTACTGATGATTTAAAATTTTTTAGCGAAGATAGATGTTGAAGAGCACCGGTGACAGGGGTGATCCTTGAGGGACTCCACATGACACCATGCGTTTTCCAGAAGTGAACGGTCCCAATTTCACTGTTTGTGATCGGTTTTCCAAAAAAGAGGAAAACCATGGTAAATCACCTTCTGTGACTCTGG
This sequence comes from Rana kukunoris, assembly GCA_029574335.1. Taxonomy (NCBI): domain Eukaryota; kingdom Metazoa; phylum Chordata; class Amphibia; order Anura; family Ranidae; genus Rana; species Rana kukunoris. The sequence continues at coordinate 23,787,261 of CM056054.1, forward strand.
CTACCTCAGCCAGCCGAGTCAGTAAAAGTTTGTGGTCTACCGTGTCGAAGGCTGCGCTTAGGACCAGCAGAACCAGAAGACAAGATTCCCCTTCGTCTGCGGCCTCTAGAACATCGTCCCATATTTTAAGCAATGCTGTTTCTGTCCCGTGCCCGGGACGGAAGCCCGATTGGTATGGATCAAGTAGATTATGGGTATCTAGATGCTGTTGCAGCTGTTGTACCACTACTTTCTCCATTACCTTGGAGAAAACATTTAGCATTGTTATGGGCCGGCGGTGAGTTGGGTCCTTGGGGTCCAGGGTGGGTTTCTTCAAGATGGGCTGAATTGTGCCCTCTTTCAGTAGGGAAGGCACTATGCCTTCCTTAAATGACTGGTTTATAAGCTGCGTGATGGGAGGTGCCAGGATATCGGCACATTCCTTCAGCAGTTTAATGGGGATAATATCATTAGGCGATGTGCTATTGCGCAACGCGCTGATGATGTTTTCTGTGGCCTTGATGGAGATGGGTTCCAGAGTGAACTTTGTTTGTTGTAGCGATTTTCTATGGATGTTGTGTGGTTGTACGGGGGGGGAGGGGAGGTTGAGGAGGGTCCTGTTCTGCTGAATGCTTTCCCGGATTCTCTCAATTTTATTAATGAAGAAATCCGATAATTCATTACAGAATTCTTGGGTATCTGAATTGGGGGCTTCAAGACAGCCCGGATTCATGGTCTGACTGACCAGCTTGAAGAGTTCCCGTGGGCGATTTAGGGCGCTGTTGATAGCCTCGGAAAAAAAAAAAATTCTTGGCTTTGAAGATTTCTTTGTGGTATTTTTTCGTTGCTACTTTGTAGAAGGAGAGATTCTCCTCAGAATCGCTTCTTTTCCAGGCGGCTTCTGCCCTTCTACACTCTTGCTTCAGTAGTGACAGCTGGTTGTTGAACCAGGCGGCCTTGTTTTTCCAGACAAGGGCTTTGCGTTTCGGCGCTACTATGTCTGCTGACTGTAGTAGAGCTGCATTTATGGCATCCAATGTTTCTGAGGCTGTTCTAAATGGTTGAATTGTTTTAATTTTAATTCCCAAGGTAGATTTGAAGAGTTCCGAATGGAGCTTCTTCTGAGATCTAGTCCAGTGTATTGTCACCGGCTTGGGTGTTTTTATCAATGGGGAAGATTTGGAAATAATGAATTTAATTGCATGGTGATCTGTCCATGGCAACGGTTCATTTTCCAAACTACCTATTTCCAGATTTTGTCTGAAAATTAGGTCAAGTGTGTGACCTGAAGTATGTGTGGGCCCACATACTAATTGCTGTAGTCCTAATCCTTCCAGGTGGTCAATACAGGCGTCGGCCAAGGGATCCTGTGAGGAGTTGGCCCAGAGATTGAAGTCCCCAAGCAGCAAAAGGTGTTTGCTTTTTAGGGTATAAGTGGAAATGACTTCTGTCAATGATGGTAAAAACTGTGATTTTGGCCCCGGTGGCCTATAGCATAGAAGAATGTGGATGGTTTCCTGGGGATTTGTTTGCAGCTGTAGAGTAAGGGTTTCCATGAATGAAAGCGAGTACTGAAGGGCTGGTTTAGAGATCACAAGATGAATCTTGTGGATCACCGCCAGGCCTCCCCCTCTTTGCCCTATTCTGTTTTCCGTGATAATATGGTAATTTTCTGGCACCAGTTCTCCTAGAATGGTGTTACAGTCGGCTGTGAGCCAGCTCTCTGTAATAAAGAGACAGTCCAAGTCGTGTTGTAGAATGAAATCATGGATTTCTAATCGGTGTCTTACTGCCGATCTAGTATTAATCAAAGCACATGATATGTGCTTAGGTTGAGGTGGGTGACTGATTCTTTTGACAGTCGATCGTCGATCGATCCTTAAAAGTTGCTCCATTCTTAGAGCCTTTTTGGTGACGGCTGGTAGTATAGTGGCAAATTGCCTCAGGCTCCAAATGGTTTCTGCCGAGTACTGCCGATTAGCCATGGTGGTCCGTCACTTGGGGGGGGGGGAGGGGGGAGTTGATGGTCAGCTGGTGGTGGGGAGAAGAATCCTTGAATCCTCTCTCCCAGCTATTTTTTTTATTTGGTCCAGAGGAAGGCAAAAAACACCCTGGCCAAGCTAAGCCAATGTGCTGGGCAGGGAGAAAAAATTCCTTCCTGATCCCTGAGAGGCGATCGGTACAGACCCTGGATCAAATGCTGATACGATTGTGAGGGGCTGGGGTGAAAGGTATTCCTAATGCTGGGGAAGGGGAGGTGTACCAAGATGGCCGCCGACAGAGGGCCCAGGCTGGGGAGCTAACACTGGCTGGAGACAGCCAGAGAGGGCTGGTTGGGTGAATCATGGATGGCTGGGGTCTTCCAGGGGTGAGGGGGGGTATGCAGGGTGAATCTGGGGGTGATTCCGAGCGATGTTGCGGTGCGCCGGTAGGCCGCGGTTGAAGCCGCGGACTTTCCTGAGCCGTGGATGCCGCGGACCTAGCATAGGCTGGCGCGGACCGCCGAAAAAGACAGGAATTCGCTGCGGGGGCGGGGTGGCGAGGGGGGGGTGCCTCGGTTGTGGTCTGTGGTGAGGGTGGGCTCATTCCTGGCTTAAAACAAGCTGCAGCTTGTCCTGAAAAGGACGGCCGCCCTTGATCCCAGGGGGGGGGGGGGGCAGGTTTTACCTGCCAGATGGAGTCCAAAGTAAGTTTGCTGGAGAGAGGCTGGAGGAGGCTGGAGGAGGCTGAAGGAGATCCGGATCCAGATGCAGGTAGGAGATACGGTAAGAGCTGAGGCTGGATGGACTGGGGGAGACCCTGCCTGCCTGCTGCCTACGCCTGCCTGGAGCTAAAGCCGCACGCTCCTACTCCTAGGAGCGAGTGCCGATGGGGGCTCCTGCTGCTAATCCGCTGCCTGACTAACTGACTGACTGACTGATCCAGTACGAGATCCAGTCCTCAAGGGGGCAATTGATGGATACATAGTAGTAAACGCTGTTAAACACAGGGCTTTTCTCCAGTGTAACATATATCACAGTTCAACCCACACACAGGTTTGTTACAGCAGCTGCTTTCAAACACAACATTTATCTGAAGATACACATTTGGATCTATCAGTGGCGTGGGTGTATACATACACTAGTATATATAATTTTTATGAATAATTATAAGTCCAGCGAATAACCAGCTTTTCCTAGTGGTGAGGGCAGGGGAGGTGATAAACATTTGGGAAAGCCTGTTTTTGGTTCCCGGGGCTGCTGTCCTAAGGGATGGTGTGCCTCATTATCCCCTAGGTTTCCTCCCTGGAGGGTTGTGTGTTGGAGGAGTCTACCCTTCTGTGAGTACCGAAGACAAATTATATGAGACTGCTAGAGATCATTGCTATTACAGTTTCTTGATTTGTGCTCCCTAAATCTCCTTTATAAATTTGCCTGTGACACATTTGATATTTTTCTTAGCAAAATCCATTACGATAGTAAGGAAAAACATAAAAGATAGAAGGGATGGACTGCACAGAAAAAAAATGAAGGCAGTGCAAAATCAATAACCCAAACATTTTATAGTTGACCACCCCCTTCACAATAAACTGCCAGTACTTTTAAAATGTGCTTAAAGTGGAGGTTCCCCTAAAAATAAACTTTTAACATTGCATTTATCATATTAATGACATGTAGAATCGGCTGTTTTTTTTTTTTTTTTTTAATCCGTCCGTACGTACCGTTTCCTACAGGTAGTCTCATAGCGGCTTCCGGGTATGATCGTCGGGGATGGGCGTGCCTACTTGATTGACAGGCATCCGATCGACGCATACAGCGCGTCACGAGATGCCGAAAGAAGCCGAACGTTGGTGCGCAGGCACCGTATAGAGCCGCACCGACGTTCGGGTTCTTTCGGCATCTCGTGACTCGCTGTATGCGTCGATCGGATGACCATCATACCCGGAAGCGGCGGTGAGACTACCTGTAGGAAACAGTACGTACGGACGGATTTTTTTAAAATAAACAGCCGATTCTAGATGTCATTAATATGATAAATGCAATGTTATAAGTTTATTTTTAGGGGAACCCCCCCTTTACGATAATATTAAAAATCACTCACATTTGCATTCTTCTTCAGTCTGGTTGTCCCCAATTCCATTGGTCCATCCTGCCCCTGTTCAAAAAAACAGTCCTGACATTAAAAAAAAATGTGCCAGCCCACCAATTACCCCAGTGCCAAAATCTAAAAAAAATATGTCATCACTGGCCAACTTTTTCCTTGTTCTCTGTTTTGGCCCACCATGATGTCTGCACCAGAACCTGTGAAAAAACATGTAATCAGTGACTGGCTACTTCTTCCTTGTTCTTTGTGCTGGCCCACCAGTGATGTCTGCACCAGAATGTAAAAAAAATGTAATTGGTGGCTGGCTTCTTCTTCTTCCTTGTCCTTTGTGCTGTTCCACCAAGATGTCTGCACCAGAATCTGGAAAAAAAATACGTAATTAACGGCTGGCTTCTTCTTCTTCCTTGTTCTCTCCACCAGCCCACCAATGATGTCTGTGCCAAAACCTTAAAAAAAACATCATCTGCATCTGGCTTTTTCTTCCTTGTTCTCTGTGCTGGCCCATCAATGTTGTCTGTGCCAGAACCTAGAAAAAAGCACCTAGGTTAAGAAAGCACAGGCTACTGACTACAGGGAGCCCAAGGGCTACACAATAAGTGTCAAAGTGACAAATAAGTGAATCGGGACATGTTGAGGTGATCTTTTACTTCATCTGCAGGTCATTCATTCATTGTGATCTTGGGAAAAATGGCATTATGGTATGTGTTGGAAGGCAACATGGTTAAAAATCATAGTTCTGAAATTTCACTTCCTGGTTCATACAGGGAGATGGCCCCAAGTTGTCTGCATAGCAAGAGGGCTTGGCTCCAGCCCACCTGGCGTGATACAAGCTTGCTTCAAAGAGAGCAATTGCTGCCAGGATGATTGATGACAAAGATCAAAAGATCAACAAGCCCCTAGAGATTATACATAGACAATGCTGCCCCTATAGGCCAATATAATATATTACAAGGATTACCGCTTGGCAATATCTCATTGGATAGGGGGCAAGTGGGGGTGGTTACAAATGGTTGTGAATGTTTTGAGTAAAACTGGCTCACAAAAAAGAGAAATAGCCCCTGATCCCTTTTTCCCTTGCTCTGGATGCTGGCTTGGGCCTAAGCCATGCGGCCCAGGCCCTTTTTTACCATCTTGAGACAAGCCAACGAGTCTAGAGGATGTGATAAGTATCTTTGATGTTTTGTTGTTGTTATATGTTCTGTAGATATCTGCTTTTTGGTGTGTGATGTTAGAATATTCCAATTTTCTTGGGAAATAAATAAGATATTGTTTACTAGCAGCAGTTGTGCATTATTGTGCTTATCAGAATCTTAATAGACTAGCTAATTATAGGCTTAGACAAGTTAATACATATATGCAATAGTTATGTAGTTTATATTAGATTGTATAATTATCGCATAATTACTTCAGTATGGTATGAGACTGCTTTGTGACATCTGAGCCACAATTTAGTATCAATTCATGCAGAAATATTGAAAATTTCTATAATGCAAGTATGTCTAGGGTGGCTTTTCCTTTAACAGTACAGGTGATATACCTTTCTGTCCTAGAGAAATACTTTAAACCTGGAGAGAAAAACCGTGAATAAATAGAAATTACAATCAGAATATGATTTCTCGAGAATTGATTAAATCTTACATACAAGTCACATTTTATACACGCCTGCAGACTTGATCTGATTTAAATAAATTGTTAATTTCTTGTTCAGGAAAGCACAAAGCTGATGCATCCATTAAAATTGAGTAATAGCAAGCCAATTGTAGAAAAGACAACAATTCTGTAATTTCTTAAATGATGGGACTGGATCTACCAGCCTTTTAAAATTTTAAAATGAAAAATGTGTGGCACGTTTAGGCTTATCCTCATCCCTTCAAATTGCTCCTCCAAATTTATGAATATAATGTGCTCTTTCCGATAAATACTAAAATTGCTCTGCAAATGTCTCAAGCATTCACACAGCTGTTTCAAAATTTGCGTAAAAGGCTTACTTCCTTCGATTGTCAGCTCTATTTGGTGGCCCTAATGGAGTATTTTCTTGATTGGGGTATTTCAAGAAAATATCACACTATGGATGCTGGATGGAGCTGACAATCATAGGGGGGGGGGGGGGGTACACATATTATTCAGGTTTGGGAGCTCATGAAAAACATTACAAGGAGGCAGAAAAACACCAATTTGATGAAAACTACATCACAGAGCCATTAAGTAGTGTATGTATATCTTTTGAGGAATAAGTGTCACTTTAACTATTGTCCTGAATTTGTCTACTGCCTGCTGTTGACCTTGGCATGGACTCTGATCCTACAAAAGCCTAAGTGTACCTTTTGCTGCCCAACTCTGTCCCTCTGCTGCCTGACAGTTGCTGACTTATACGTGTCCTGGCCACGTCTCTGCTTCTAGCACCTGTGGGTTCCTGTGCCCAACCAGCATACAAGTGTGAGCATCTTCAACATTGTAGCAGTATCCAGATCATTTGCAGTTTCTGGACCCACCGCAGGCACCCATGGCACTTCTTATGCTGCTCAACCCTGTTATCGGCTCCAGGGAAAAGAGACAAAAAGACAAAAAGCCCTCTAAGCGTAGTAATCACGTTTTTATTAGATAAAAACAGGCATTTCTTATAAAGGTATCACTCACAAAGTGAGAAAAAACATAGGCTTATCTGTAAGTTGTGTCATCAGTTGGGACATCTAGGGTACAGGTGCTCAGCTAGTCCTGGAGATATGGGATGGACGTCCCGGTGTATACCACACTACTATCTACCGCAGTAGTGGGAAGGTAGAACTCTGATGCTGGGGAGGAGGAGGATGTCCTGGTGTTGGCCACACTACCATCTACCGCTGTAGCGGTATGGTAAACCTCTGATGCTGGGGAGGAAAAAGGACAGCGCTACGTGGAGCGCAGCAGTGCAACGTCACTTCCGGATGTGTGTCACGGGGAGGTGCGCGCGTTCGAAGCATGCATGCTTCTTCATCAGGCTCCAGGGGGTATTGGAGAGGAGGGGAAAGCCCTCTTGTCACCTCAGCCTCCACCAGGTACATGAATTTTAGGTATAAAAAAAACTAAACATATGTACCATTCATAAAAGGTGGGTTTGGGGACACACCCAGCCATATATGAATATAAATTTGGCCGGTTCAACAGGAACCGGCTGAATTTCGATCTATGTATGGGCACCCTGGTCTTAAAAGAAGTGGATCTACCAATCAACTTCTGTACAACCAACTTTTTGGGTTTTTCCCGATCGATCTGTTATGGGGTCACCAGTATGGTATTTGTAAATTGAAATCATATCCCCTCTCAAGTGTCTCTTCTCCAGAGAGGATACGTTTAGTGCTTGCAACCTTGCTTCATTACTAATATCCTCTAGACCCTTTTATTAGCTTTGTTGCCCTTCTCTGTACTCACTTCATTTCCAGTACATCTTTCCTGAGGACTGGTGCCCCGAACTGGACGGCATACTCTAGGTGAGTCCGTACCAAAGTCTTGTAGAGTGGGAGAATTATGGCTTTATCCCTGGAGTTATTCCCCTTTTTAATGTTTGCTTTGTTAGCAGCAGCTTGGCATTGCATGCCATTGCATGCCATTGCTGAGCCTATCATCTACTAGGACCCCAGGTCCTTTTCCATCCTAGATTCCCCCAGAGGTTCAGTCCCTAGTGAGTAGATTGCATTCATATTTTTGCCACCCCAAATGCATTATTTTAAATTTTTCTACATTTAACCTCATTTTCCATGTAGTTGCCCACCCCATTAATTTGTTCAGAACTTCTTGCAAGGTTTTCACATCCTGCAGAGAAATAATTGCCCTGCTTAGCTTAGTGTCGTCTGCAAATACAGAGATTGAACTGTTCACTCCATGTTTACCCCATCTTTCAGGTCATTTATGAACAAATTAAACAGGATTGGAGGATGGGATAAACAGTTCAATCTCTGTGGGACCAGCATAGAACCCTGGGGGACCCCCACTTCCCACTTCCCACCCACTTCCCACCCCTGACCATTCCGAGTACTCCCTATTTATCACCACCCTCTAAACTTTCCCTTGTAGCCAGTTTTCAATCCATGTACTCACCCTATGGTCCATGACCTTACTTTGTACAGTAAATGTTTATGGAGAATTGTGTCAAATGCTTTTGCAAAATCTAGATACACCACGTCTAGGGGGCTTCCTTTATCCAAATGGCAGCTCACCTCATAGATGGTTAATAGATTGGTTTGACAATAAACCATTCTTCATGAATCCATGCTGATTACTGCTAATGATAAAATTTTCATTACTAAAATCTTGTATAGTCCCTTATCATGCCCTCCAAGATCTTACATACTATTGAAGTTAGGCTTACTTCTCTGTAATTCCCAGAGGTTGTATTTTGACCCTTTGTAATTTGGATGTGATTTGAATGTTTAGCTGTTGCTATTAACTTCTAGTCTGTTACAGTGGAGTACAGTGGTTGTGAAGGTGGTAGAACATATCCCCGTCAAGCCTTCCCTTCTTCTCCCATAAAAGAAATCACCCACTATTCCATGAGTAGGAATATCCCTGGAATCGCCTAATAATCCATACATGAGCCAAGGCTTAATGCTGAATGTAACAGGACACACTTTATTGAAAGTACACAGCACACTTTTATACAGAATTTGGAACATCCCGCCCTTAACAACCGCTTTTCTATTGGTCAATTGTAAAGTACATTTGTGGTTTCACTCAGGTCCTCTCCCATGCAAATGAGGACTTCAAAATGTCTCAGCAGAGATTGGTCCCAAAGCTTGAATAGCCTGAATATGTGTGGTGAGACAGAAGCCCCCAGGGGGTAATTACTACAATGAAGCAATCATAACAACAATTAACACCTCTACACACTGGACAATAAAATGTCTCTCACAAGCCCGACTCCACTTATTTCACTAGTCGGAGCCAAGCATTGAAGGGTCATTGTCCTAGTGACCTAGTCAGGACAAATTAAGCCACTTCCAGTATCTCTTGCAATATGTACTCCACAATGTCTCATCTTCTGCAATACATGAATTAGGATTTCACGTAGAAACACTTTAATATCTCATGGTCCATGACAGTGGTGTTTGGGCACTTTAATTTATGTTTGTGCTGTATGGTCAAAGGGTCACCCTAGGAACCCCCTGAAGAAAGTCAGAATGAGCACAAAATATAATGGTTGTTTTTAAATTCCAATGCCGAATGAAAGGGTGAGTCAGCCCAAAAGTGTTAATTTAGAGATGAGTACAACCTGGCTTCATATATACTGGATATTCCAAAAGTAAGCTTTCCGGTCCTGATTTCTGACTATGTTCGTGTCCCTTGTGGATGTTCCTGCCCACCTTTTTGTGTCTTGTCTCTACCTGTTACATTCTCCATAATATAAATGAATTACAAATCCGGCAGGGATGGTGGAAGGCCCTCATAATGGGCACAGCAGGTGCACAGACCTGGGAAGTAATTGCAGTGATATCACCCATAGAGTCCCCGAGATATAAAAGGAACCAAACCATCAGGTGGTTTAACTTACCACCAAACACTCAAATATGATTTCGTAATAGAATGACCCTCCACAGAATCGTAGGAGTTAATTTGTTTTCCTCCAGGAACACTTCGTATTCTATTATTGGACCTGTAGCTCTCTGGCTTCAGCGGATTCTCTGAAAATTACTGACGATAATTCGCCAATCAAATAAGTGCAATACAACAGCACTTGAGGGAATTAGCACCTGAAATAGCTACAGATTCTGAAAATCATTTTCCAGGAATAAAAGAACAGACAGCTTTTTTGAAAAAAGGAAGGCAAGGCAGATGGATTCTGTTAGCTTGTGCAACACAAGTTCTGGCTTTGCTTTCAACAACTATCCTGTGAAATCTAACTGTGCCACAACCTAACCTTCCACCTCTGCCATTACATACTTTACAAGTGTAGCACTCTCCTGGTTAGAGTATAGGGTGTTAGATAAAATTAGTTAGGCTCCTCTGTAGCCAGTGGAGCAGGTGTTGATTGCTTTGGACTGCTCAGTGTTCCACAGGTTGCTGATCTGAATATTTATGGAGACTCAGCCAATCCCTGGGGAGGTGTGCCCGGTAGCTGGCTGGAGAGACCATAAATATTCTAAAGCCTGGAGCAAATGTAGCGCACCCCCTAAGGATCCGCAAGTAGAATGGGATCCCCCACCCAGCACAGCCAGACACACACCGAATTTCCACAGGCACTCAGAGTCAGAGAACAGTCCGTGACTTTGTTTTTGTTATTTATTGATGGATAGGGATGGGAGATTATTTAACTTCAGAACAAACTTCAGGGACAACTCATCCTATATACAGGACCAGATTCAGAAAGAGTTATGCCGGCGTATCAGTGATACGCCGGCATAACTCACACTTTGAGCCGGCGTATCTTGTTTTCTGTATTCAGAAAACAAGATACGCCGGTTTGCATTGAAGATCCGACAGGCGTAATTGTATTACGCCATGTGATCTTAAATGCAGTTTTAAAATGGCCGCCGGGGGCGTTCCCGCTGATTTACGCCGAGAATATGTAAATCAGCGAGATACGCCAATTCACGAACGTACGCCGGCCCGACACAGTCACTTTACGCCGTTTATGTAAGGGTTTTCTCGGCGTAAAGATAAAGCTGCCCATAGCAGGCGCATCCTATGTTAAGTATGGACGTCGTGACCGCGGGAAATGTGAAAATGTTTACGTTATGTCGATTACGTTCACGTCGAAAACACCGTCATAATTTGGAGCATGCGCACTGGGATTTTACAATGGTCGACGCATGCGCAGTACGTTCGGCGTGTGGACGCGCCTAATTTAAATAGGATACGCCCCCTACCGCCCCCCGCAAGTGCTTTGTGAATTCCAAACTACCATTCAGGGACACCCTGCCTTCCTAAAAATCAGTGTGTGCTGTAATGAATCACAGCACAGTGATTGGACACAAGAGGCGAGATTTATGATTTCTCCAATTACAAGCAGGGGGTGGGGATTGTGCTCCTCCAGGCATTCCCGGCCAGGACAAGTACTGTCAGTGAGTAAATCGGTGAAGTGGCAGCCTTTTTTGGGGGCATCAGATTGGCCCAGGGGGTGACTGTGTCAGTTTTATTCCGGGACACTGTATTGTCCTGTAATGAAGGTGCCCGGGACAGATCTGCAAAATGTGGTACTGTCCTGGGCAATCCGGGACACGTGGTCACCCTAAACCCGAGGCCCCTTGGTTGTGTAGCAAAAAGATAAGTGTGCAGCTTTATCACTCCTTATTATCAGAGTATTTAAATCGAGCGCAAGAAGCTTCTTGGATACAGAAAATGGCTTCAATTTCATGGAAGATGTTAGATTATGTCTTAAAGTAGGAGAAACATGAGCAGGAGTAAAGAGGATACAAGTGCATGCTTAGATACAGAAGGTACATCCTGTGATTACATTACCACAGCGAATACACACTATAATACTGCAGTGCCTCCTACTGGTATAGATAGATATATTGCAGGGCTCAAAACCTCTGGTCCCGCCTCTGGTCCCTCCTTCAGCCCCACCCCTGGGCCCTCCCTAGACCCCACCTTAAAACAAAGTGCAGGTTTGTCTTCAAGTGATATTTGCCACTGCAGACAGTGCCGCCCATACTGTCTACAGTACATTATGGCATTGGCAGCATGGGTGGCACTGTCTGGGGTGGTAGCAGCAGGTCGGGGTTGTTCGGTCATGGCTGGAGGAATTTTTTATTTATTTTTCTGCCTGCATTCGTTCTCTGTTAAGGGTGCCCGGGCCCCCCTGCTGGCCAGGCCCGGTACAACAGGGCCAGTTGTCCTGGCCTATCAGCGGCCCTGTCAGGCACTGCCAACCCAACTGGCTGTCCCTTTCACTAGCCTTCCAGGCTAACCTCTCCCCACAGTCCTACAGACTGGCACTCACCAGCCCACCCGGGCTTTGGGATTTTTGTGCCCTATTACTTTTTGTGATAATGGTAAACAGAACACATAGAGAGGGTAAACCTCCCTGAGGGGCGCACAGACAGCAATAAAAGCCTCAGCGAATTTGTATTGTATTTGCTGCACTCCCCTACAGGCCCCGTAACAGTTCTTGTGAGGTGCTGTAGTGAGTTGGTGGCTGGAGCCACCATACTGTACAATTACAGCAGAATAAGGATCTTCAATAGCTAAACTTAGCATAGTGATAAATGTGTCCTTTAATCACATAGAGCAGGGGTCTCCAAACTTTCTAAGTAAAGGGCCAGTTTACTATGCTTCAGATTTCTTAGGGGGGCTGGATTGTTGCTAGTGGGGGGGGTAGAAAATGTCACAACAACAGAGGAAGTAAACAATATCACATCTTTAGTATTAGGGGAATTATTAATGCCCCATCGTTGGTGTAAGTGGGAGGATTGGTACCCCATCGTTGGTGTCTGTTGGAATATTAGTGTCCCATCATTGGTGTCAGTGGCAGGAATAGTGCCCTATCTATAGTGGCAGTGGGAGTAATTGTGCCCCATAATTGGTGTCAGTTAGAGCAATAGTGCCCCATTATTGGTATCAGTGGGAGAAATAGTGCCCCATCAATGGTGTCAGTGGGAGGAATAGTGCCCCATTTCTGGTATCAGTGGGAGGAATAGTGCCACATCATCGGTGTCAGTGGGAGGAATAGTGCCCCGTCATTGGTGTCAGTGGGAGGACTAGTGCCCCATTATTGGTATCAGTGGGAGAAATAATGCCTCATCATTGGTGTCAGTGGGAGGAATAGTGCCCTATCCATAGAGTCAGTGGGAGAAATAGTGCCCCATTTCTGGTATCAGTGAGAGGAATATTGCCCCATAATTGGTGTCAGTGGGAAAAATAGTGCCCCACCATTGGTGTTAGTGGAAATAGTAGTGCCCCACCATTGGTGTTAGTGGGCGGAATAGTGCCTAATTTTTGGTATCAGTGGGAGGAATAGTTCCCCATCATTGGTGTTAGTGGGAGGAATAGTGCTACATCATTGGTGTCAGTGGGAGGAATAGTGCCCCACCATTGGTGTTAGTGGGAGGAATTGTGCCACACCATTGGTGCTAGTGAGAGGAACAGTGCTACATCGTTTGTGTCAGTGGGAGGAATAATGCCCCATCATTGGTGCCAGTGGGAGGAATAGTGCCTAATTTTTGGTATCAGTGGGAGGAATAGTTCCCCATCATTGGTGTTAGTGGGAGGAATAGTGCTACATCATTGGTGTCAGTGGGAGGAATAGTGCCCCACCATTGGTGTTAGTGGGAGGAATTGTGCCACACCATTGGTGCTAGTGAGAGGAACAGTGCTACATCGTTTGTGTCAGTGGGAGGAATAATGCCCCATCATTGGTGCCAGTGGGAGGAATAGTGCCTCATTGTTGGTATCAGTGGGAGGAATAGTTCCTTATCATTGGTGGCAGTGGGAAGAATACTGCCCCATTGTTAATGGCAGTGCAGGAATTATTGCCCTACTGTTGGTGTTAGTAGGAGGAATAGTGCACCAAGGGCAGAGATAAGGCTATCCATATATGTATGTTCCATTGGAGTCTACCTTTCTACCCTTCTGCATCCTGAACTTGCCCTGTATTGTTCATTCCTTCACTATCCATTTTTTCTTTACGTAGCATCACACCTCGCGCACTTCTTAGAATCCACAATTAAATCTGTCTGCTGGAAGCATGGAACAGCTGCATTTCAGTGCAGCAAAATTCTCTTCATGTCACGAATACAAAAGAAAGGGAATTCGATTTCCAATTTATACTGTTCAGTACAACAACGTCCACTAACTGCCCGGAGAAATAAGACCAACTGCCAAAAAAGAAACTTTTCTTTCGTTTCAAATGTAACCCGGCCTCTATAGATACTGAGGCAGCGCAGGCAGTGTTAAGGATTTCAAAAAAAATTACGTTGTTTAACCTCTTCCATACCGGACACTTATACACCTTCCCGCCCAGAGCGATTTTCAGCTTTCAGCGCTGTTGCACTTTGAATGACAATTGCGCGGTCATGCTACACTGTACCCAAACTAAATTTGTATCATTTTGTTCCTACAAATAGAGCTTTCTTTTGGTGGTATTTGATCACCTCTGCGATTTTCATTTTCTGCAAAAAAAAAATAAAAAAAAATTCTAGTGGCTTCCCTGGTGGTCCAGTGTGGGCATCCTCGGGGTGCTGCGCTGATAATCGATCAGCGCAAACCCCCCTGTCAGAAGAGCAGCCGATCGGCTCTCCTCCACTCGAGTCTGACAGACGTGAGTGAGAAGAAGCTGATTACCAGCTTTTCCTGTTTACATCGTGATCAGCCGTTATTGGACAGGGCTGATCACGTGGTAAAGAGCCTCCGTCGGAGAGCCTCCGGGGAGAAAAAAAAACAATTCTCGTGAATGGCTATTAAGGGGGGGGGGGCGTGTCAGCAGAAGTCTGATCATTGGAAGACAGTAGGCCGAGTGAGTTCTCAGCATAGCTGAAGAACTGACCACACTGTGCTGTCCTGCCTAGTGTGGTCAGTTTTCAAAAGGAAAGCAGAGGGACTGCCAGGACCACTTGGAAAAGAAGGTGGTGGAAAATTGATCGGAGGACGCGATTTGGGTTGTGACATTTTAATTTTTTCGCATAGATATTGGGGTGCACTGTTTAGTACACATTTGTGCGTCAGGCAGAGTGCCTTAAACGTGATTTGATCTTTTACGGGCAGCCAGTGAAGGGACCTAAGGGAGGGAGAGATTGATTCCCATGGTTTTTTACCTGTTACAAGTCGTGCCGCCGTATTCTGGACGACTTGTAGATGAGCAATTTGGTACTTTGGGAGTCCGAGGTAAAGGGCGTTTGCATAGTCGAGTCTGGAGTTGATTATCGTTCCTACCACGACTGCTATGTCTTCTTTTGGGATACTGAGAGTGCTGAGAGGACTTCCCTTGTGGCTGAGTGCAGAGAGAGCACCCCTGAAGGTAATAACAGGAGATGCTATGCCCAAAGAGGCATGGGTTGTGTTAGGCTGTGCTGGGAAGATGTTCACCAGATGATGGCCGGAGGAGCAGGATGCATTGCAGTGCAGGAGATAAGTTGACCAGATTTTTAAAATGAAATCCGGGGACATATTTTTTTCTTTACTAGAAATGGCGGCAATCAGCGACTCTCTGCCCGTCACCGCCTACCTCACAGCCTTTCAAGTCTTACTCCCCTAGGGCCCCGGCTACTACTGGATGACTCCGCCAGGGAAGGAAAGGATTTGAGCTAAGGCTTAGGAAGATGCGAGCGGAGCGGAATGGGCATGCGCCTAAAACTGAAGAAATATTCCCTCCACTCAGACCAGCACATGATCATCAGAAAGGGGCACAGATAATGGGAAAAATACAACCCCTCTATGCTAGTAGGCATGGCGGAGTGGGGGGGGGGGTGTAATTCTATTTTTTTGTATTTTAATTCTGCACTGATTGTCTTTGAAATTGCCCCTGCCCCCTATTAAATCCAATCTGGGGACAAAACCAGGGACAGACTTGGTCCCGGGACAGTGTCCTCAATCAGGGGACTGACCCTGAAACTGGGGATGTCTGGTCACCCTACCGATAGAAGAATCAGGCGATACCTTGCAGCAGGGAGAGACAGTAAGCAGGGTCAGGAGCCAGGCCAGTAGTCATGACAGGAGCAGAAGCAGGAAGCAGAATCAGCAACAATGGCCTTACGCAGGAGATTAGGCAGCAGCAGAGGCAGGTAAAACAGACCAAGGTCATACATGGGTAATCAGGCAGGAGCAGAGTCAGCAGAAAAAGCCAGGGGTCAGAGCCAGGGAAGGAGACAAGACAGGTCAAAGGCAAGCCGGATCGGTAACAAGGAATCCAACAATAGCATAAGCGGGAGCGTAGGAACACGTGGGGGGGTAACGATCATTCAGCAACTTGTGGATCAGACTGCTGGCTTAAATAGGTCACTGGGCACCAGGCTATGTCATGCATTCAGTGCACCATGGCATTTTCACGGTCGCTCACGCATTCGCATGGGCACGCGCTTGAGTACCCACAAACCCTGCCTGCAGCCCTGTTGGGTGTTGGCAGATGTGCCAATTCTTCTATAAATCATCCTCTGACACAGATAGGTTAAATTGGGAAATCGGATGTAGTGGAAGCAACTAGGCCAGTGATGGCGAACCTTGGCACCCCAGATGTTTTGGAACTACATTTCCCATGACGCTCATGCACTCCACAGAGTATCTGAGCATCGTGGGAAATGTAGTTCCAAAACATCTGGGGTGCCAAGGTTCTCCATCACTGAACTAGGTGCTACAATCAACTAGCTTAACTGACCCCTCAACATGCACCCCCTCTCCCCCCCCAAAATTTTTTAGAGCAAATTCTGGATCTCGACAATAAATAGAGTCTGTATTTTGGGTAATGAGCCAGCATTTATGAGCTGCGGCTAAAAAGTGGATGTAATTATGCTGAAAATAATGATGTATTTCGAATGATCATTTCTCTAACCCTCAATCTCTCTTTATGTTCCCAAATGGAACCTGACCCATCAGTAGTTATCACTGTGACAACATATTTCTTCATAAGAAAGATAGTTTCTTATCTTCAGGAGCTATAGAAGGACGCCAAATTCATCAGAACACTCAATTAAGCAGAGGAGAGCTCATAATGGAGTTCATAGGTTTAAAGCCGGAGCTTTATTAATCTTCTTCATCTGCACACCTGACTCTCTATTGTTCAGATTAATGTGGATCTCCTACAACAATTGGGCTTAAAAATAAGTCACTATGTACCCAGAGCACTGTCATTCCTAACACACTGTAATTAAAGATGAAGTGATAATTAACACGGGCCTATTAGTAAGTCTGCATGAATAAATGTCCGATGTATCACCACTATACAGCGATGGCTTACCGTACAAAAATACACATTTTGCCATTAAAAGCAATGATCAAGCTGCAATCACATGGCTGTACTTAGGCTTCAGAGCAGTGACAGCTGGTGCTCCAAAAATTTGGGGGGGGGGGGGGGGGCGCAAAAAAAAAAAACAATTGCAGCCTCACTGTGCTCATCAAATACAGCCACTGTGTCCATCAAATGCAGCCACTGTGCCCATTAAACGCAGCCACTGTGCCATCATTTGTCACCACTGTGCCATGCCATCAAACGCAGCCACTGTGCCATCAATTGCCACCACTGTGCCATGCTATCAATCGCAGCCACTGTGCCCATCCATTGTCACCACTGTGCCATGCCATTAAACGCAGCCACTGTGCCATCATTTGTCACCACTGTGCCATGCCATCAAACTCAGCCACTGTGCCATCAAATGCAGCCACTGTGCCATGCTATCAAACGCAGCCACTGTGCCATCAAATGCAGCCACTGTGCCATGCCATCAAACGCAGTCTCTGTGCCATCAATTGCCACCACTGTGCCATACCATCAAACGCAGCCACTGTGCCATCAATTGTCACCACTGTGCCATGCCATCAATTATCACCACTGTGCCATGCCATTATGGCACAGTGCCCTTTAATTGTCACCCCTGGCCACATGCGGTATTGCATGCCATAGAAGTCAATGTAGAACAAATTATTTTCATTTTCCATTGACTTCTATGGGGAAACTCGTTTTGATATGCGAGTGCTTTGGATTACAAGCATTCTCCTGGAACGGATTATGCTCGTAATTCTAGGTTACACTGTATTCTACAGAAATTCTTCCTTCCATGGTGTGCAACCAATTTTATTTTTCTTTAATTACTATTGACGTTGGTGAGCCGGGGGCCAGCGCTTGCGAGGAAATCTTTAATCACAGTCTGAGCGATGTTACACTATTTCTGGAATCTGTACAATTACAATAAATCCTTCTCAGCATTCTTATATTTAAAAAAGTGCAACACAACTTATGACCATGAATTCATACAATACTGTATATCAGAGGTGGCAAACACAAGGCCCGCGGGCCGAATCCGGCCCGCCAGACCTTGCCATGTGGCCCGCGCATCCGTGATCCGAACGGGTCGATCCGCGGAGCGCACCGCTGCCTCGGCCTTAGGAAATGTATCGGCTTCGGCCTAGCGCCGGAGCGGTCGGCCATCTTGGGACACCCGGCAGCGGCGGCTGCCTAGGTCCCGCCTTCTGGAGCCTGCAGCTCCTATGATGGATGTCCCGGAGATCCAATCCCGGGACCGCGGGACGTGTGACGTCCATCATAGGCGCCGCAGACTCCAGAAGGTGGCAATTACAAGCCTCCTCCAGTCCACACCATGCACTGTAAAGATCCCGGCTCGGGTGGGCAGCTCTCCTCCTTCCCTCCTCTCCCCTCCTTTCTGGCTGGCTGGCTGCTGTGACACATGATGGGTGTATGTCAGGTAGGTGAAGTCATTGTGTATGTCAGGTAGGTCCATGTTACATGTATGTCAGGTAGGTGAAGTCATTGTGTATATCAGGTAGGTCCATGTGTGTCAGGTAGGTGAGGTCAGTGTATGTCAGGTAGGTATAGTCATTGTGTATGCCAGGTAGGTCCATGTATGTCAGGTAGGTGAGGTCAGTGTATGTCAGGTAGGTGAAGTCAGTGTATGTCAGGTAGGTCTATGTATGTCAGGTAGGTCCATGTATGCCAGGTGAGTGAGGTCAGTGTATGTCAGGTAGGTGAAGTCAGTGTATGTCAGGTAGGTCCATGTATGTCAGGTAGCCCATCCCATCCTATCCTACCCCAATATACCCCATCCCATCTCATTCCATCCCATAATAAATAGTGGACACATAGGGCTAGATTCATGTAGAATCGCCTATCTTTGTGCGGGCGTAGCGTATGCTTTTTACACTACGCCGCCGCAACTTTTACAGGCAAGTGCTTTATTCACAAAGCACTTGCCTGTAAAGTTGTGGTAGCGTATCGTAAATGGCCCGTCTTAATTCAAATTGGGCAGGTAGGCGGCGTCTATTATTTAAATGAGGTGCGATCCAGCGCCGAACGTCCTGCGCATGCGCCGGCCATGAAAGTTTTCAAGTGCGCATGCTCCAAATCACGTCGCTACTTGTCAATGAAAGCGATGTAAACGTAACGTACGGCCAGCCCCATTCTGAATTGACTTACACAAACGACGTAAACGACGTCTGTCCCAACGTCCATACTTAACATTGCCTGCGCCTCATATAGCAGGGATAACTTTAAGCCAGGCATAAGCCTAACGTAAACGACGTAAATAGATACGCCGGCCAGGCGCATGTTCGGGAATCGACGTATACGCTCATTTGCATATTTTAGACGGGAACGCCACCTAGCGTCCAGCCTAAAATATGAAAATAAGATTCACCGGCGTAAGAGACTTACGCCACTTGGATCCAATGGAAATCTATGCGTAACTGATTCTATGAATCAGTCGCATAGATAGAAGACGGCTTATCTGGAGATATTCCATCTTATTTCTTTCCTGAATCTGGCCCCCAGTCTTATAGATACAACCCACCCTTTGTGGGCAACCATACTGCTAATGCGGCCCCCGATGAATTTGAGTTTGCCACCCCTGCTGTATATAGTGCACTATAATAAACACAAATATAACTTGTATCTCTAATAAATTATCCTCTATTGAACCCAGCTGTGTATATCTTTCAAATGTCGAAAAATTCTTAAAAGTTTTGAATGCTTGTGATCTTTGCACAGCCCTGACCCACATTGCTTTGCTCTTTTGTTTTATCCGCTGGATTTCAATGCAATACAGGATGTGTTGTATGGAGAAGATTTTTCAGCAATGTTCTAATTGTTTCCCCGTGTCTGTAAGGAATTTTTCCTATTCACTTCTTGTCATGGTGACTGGACCTCAGAAGGATAGGAAGGTTCTTTGTCCTTCTCCGAGACCCTTCTAAATTCCAGTCCTGATTTTGTAGGGCTAGAAAATGCAAGGGAATTCACAGATAGCATAAAAATACAAATAAAACACACACACACACACACATATATATATATATATACACAGTATCTCACAAAAGTCAGTACAACCCTCACATTTTTGTGAATATTTTATAATGTGACAACACTGGAGAAATTACACTTTGCTACAATGTAGTGAGTGTACAGCTTGTATAACAGTATAAATTTGCTGTCCCCTCAAAAAAACTCAACACAGCCATTAATGTCTAAACCGCTGGCAACAAAAGTGAGTACACCACTAAGTAAAAATGTCCAAATTGGGGTCATTTGGCCATTTTCCCTCCCCGATGTCATGTGACTCATTAGTGTGTTAAATGTGTTGTTATCGCTCTCACTCTCGCATACTGGTCACTGGAAGTATAACATGGCACCTCATGGCAAAGAACTCTCTGAGGATCGGAAAAAAAGAACTGTTGTAGAAAGTAGTATGTAGAAAAAAGACAGAAAAAAAGATGAATCAACAATGAACCAGATACAAATGGTCATCTTTGTTATGTTATTAAATTGATAGCCAACACGTTTCATAGATAACAGAATCCCTCTTGTTCAGTGCTAACAAATTAAAGGATTTGTAAAGGAAAAAAAATTTGGCCTAAAATGAATGTCTGCAAGGTAGACAGACAGAATAGTGTAATAATTCTGTTAACAAACGAGTAAATACCTATTAAATTCCTTCATCTATATCACCTCCGGTGTTCTAGTTTCTGTTCTCTCATTTACTTCCTGGTTTGTATCACTTGTTCATGTAAGAACTACATTTCCCAGTATGAATTGCGGCACGCCCAGTATTTCACACCTCCTTAAAGTCTATAACACGTAGAGAGCGTCCTGCTACACAGATGTAGTTCCCAGGAGGGGGCGAGCACGTCACTGACCACCGCAGTAAAGCCTCCCTTCACGGTGGTGAGTAACAATCAGACAAGCAGGAAGTGAACAGAACAGAGAAGAAATAGAGCAACTTCTGAGCAAAAACGAACAACGAGGAAGTGAAAATAGGAATGTCTGCAGGTAAAGGATGCTTATTATGAAAACAAATATTTTCCCTTACAACCCCTTTAAATGTAATGATAATACAAGGAGGAATAACAACAAGCCTGTTAAACAATTAGAAACACCAAAATTATATAAACAATAAGAACAATGTTAAACATGTATGAGGACCAGATAGAATTCCAATGAAAAGCAATACAAGCCTGAAAACATTCCCTTATTGCACACCCCCCTATTCCTTATTCCTTGCCGTACAGTCCCTGTTCTGCATTCTATGTACTACCGAATATATGATGTAGCTTTCCTATTCCGAACTGCCTCATTCCACATTCCATGCTATGCATTCCCTATTTTTTACAGCCCCATTCCATATGTATTTTGTATGTTCATTATTTTATACCACCGAAAAAAATGGGATCTGATGTCACGGCGCGGCCATCTTTTTGGTTGGAAACATCTGCTCGCTTTATACCTTATGACATGCTTGTTTTTATCATTTTATATGTGAGTACCCTGGAATTCTTTTTGGAATAAATAGACTCTTCATATAATGCACCATGAGGAGTCGTTTTCTCCTATTTCAATGCATGAACCTGTGGATTCTACTTGTGAGGACCATACAAGATCCAGTTTCTTGTTGTCTTAGCGGAGACGTGACCAGCCTGTGGATATACACTGTCCCTGTATGAATACTAAAGGATCATCAGTTATAACTGACCAATACTTATTAGGCCCCTTATTAGGCCCCTTTCACACCGGGGCGTGAGGTGTGGTGGCGGTATAGGGCCGACATTCTTAGCGACGCTATACCATCGGAATTTATTTAGCCACTAGTGGTGTGGTATTAAACCCCGCTAGCGGCCGAAAAAGGGTTAATACCTCCGGCAATGCACCTCTGCAGAGGCGCATTGCCAGCGGTATTACCGCGGTGTCCTATTCACCGCTTCACCGATCCATGGGAAGGAGCGATATACACACGCTCCTCTCACCGCTCCAAAGATGCTGCTTGCAGGAGATTTTTTTCTCCCACCAGCGCATCGCCTCAGTGTGAAAGCCCTTAGGCTTTCACATTGAGAATGCTGGGGCAGGAGTATTTCAGGCGTTATTTATGCACTCTTTTTAGCTCTAAAATGAATAGGACCTTATGAATACTTTTAATTTCTTTATTTTTGATAGAATACCGCAAAACCACACCGGCAACATCCTAAATTCTTTGAAGTACCTTTCTGTTTACCACTTCAGCCCCGGAGGATTTTTTGAGATTCGGTACTGCGTCACTTTAACTGACGATTGCGTGGTCATGCGACGTTGCACCCAAACACATTTTTTTCCCCCACAAATAGAGCTTTCTTTTGGTGGTATTTGATCACCTGCGGTTTTTATTTTTTGGCTATAAACAAAAAAAGGGCAAACTTTTTGAAAAAAAAAGCTATATTTTTTTACATTTTGCTATAATAAATATCCCCCCAAAAATATATATAAAAATATATTTTTTCTCAGTTTAGGCCGATACGTATTCTTCTACATATTTTTGGTAAAAAAATAATTGCAATGAACATATATTGATTGGTTTGTGCTAAAGTTATGGGGCCGGATTCAGAAAGACCGGCGTAACTTTGTATCTTGTTTACGCTACGCCGCCGCAACTTAGAGAGGCAAGTGCTGTATTCACAAAGCACTTGCGTCCTAAGTTACGGCGACGTAGCGTAAATGTGCCGGCGTAAGTGCGCGTAATTAAAATTAGGCAGGTAGGGGGCGTGTTGTATTAAAATTATCCGTGACCCCACGTAAATGACGCGCCTAACGAACTGCGCATGCGCCGGCCGTGGACGTATCCCAGTGCGCATGCTCCAAATTACGCCGCAAATTCTCATTGGTTTCGACGTGAACGTAACTTACGTAAAGCCCTATTCGTGAACGACTTACACAAACGACGTAAACGATGGAAAATTTGACGCTGTCCCGACGTCCATAACTAACACTGGCTACGCCTCCTATAGCAGGGGTAACTTTATGACAGAAAAAGCCTTGACATAAAAAAATGCGCCAGGCGCACATACGTTTCTGAGTCGGCGTATCTAGCTCATTACAATATTTGACACGTAAATCGATGGAAGCGCCACCTAGCGGCCAGCGTAAATATGCAACTTAGATACGACGGCGTAAGAGACTTACGCCCCTCGTATCTTAGCAAAATTCCGGCGTATCTTGCTTTCTGAATACAGAAAAAAGATACGCCGGCGCATCCTAAAACTTACTTTCTGAATCCGGCCCATAGCGTCTACAAAATAAGGGATAGATTCATTGCATGCTTATAATTTTTGTTATTTTATTTTACTAGTAATGGAGGCGATCTGCGATTTTTATCGTGACTGCGACATTATGGCAGACACATCGGACACTTTTGATGCTATTTTGGGACCGTTGTAATTTAAACAGCGATTAGAGCTATAAAAATGTACCGATTACTGTGTAAATTACACTGGTAGGGAAGGGATTAACCACTAAGGGGCGAGGAAGGGGTTAAGTGTGTCCTAGGGAGTGATTCTAACTGTGGTGGGGGGGGGGCTACGAGGCACATGACACTGATCACTGCTCCTGATGAACATCTCCCTGTTCTGCAGCTCCGTGACACGATCGCGGGACATCAGAACTGGTCCCGCTGGCACGATCACGGAGCTCGCGGCAGGGGTGCACTCGTGCCGTTGGTCTCAAATTTAAAGCAATGTATAAGTATGTTGCTTTGCGCAGCCGTGCGATTCTGCCAACGTATTTCTACAGGAGGCGGTCGGCAAGCAGTTAAATAACAATTTTTCCCGAGACTGTCCCTGTGCAGGATTGAACGTTCATCTAGGCATGTTTTAGTATAGCCTCTTTCTAATAATCATTCTAAAAGCCTCTCTTTTAAATGTTTTCTCACTGGAACAGTTCCGCCTTATACGGAGGTATTGGATATATGTTATAAAATGTATAAGTGCCTAAGGGTGAAAGCTGGATGCATGCAAGATCGCACACATTTCCTTACAGAACCAACCATGAAAGAAAATAATTTTATGACTAAAATATGCATTGTTTTATGTAACATAAAAGTCCCATGGGGGGAAATCGCACAGTAGTGGTATTTGGGATGTTGGCAACATTCACCTCTCTATAGGCCAATTTTTGTATTTTTTATTTGGGGAATTTACTATTCTGCTGGGGGATTTATTGTTGCAGCTGGGGGAATTTGCTATGGTTGTTGGGGGATTTATTTTGCTGCTGGGGACTTTACTATTGACTGCTGCTGGGAGATGTATTGCTGTTGCTGTAGGATTTATTTTTGCTGCTGGAGATATATTATTGCTGCTGGGAGATTTATTGTTGCTGCTGGGGATATATGTTGAGTGCGGCTGTGTTGTCAAAATGTCCTATTGGGATGATTAAAGTCTTCTGATTCTGATATTATTGCTGATGGGGAATGTATTGTTACTGGTGGGGAATCTACTGTTGCTGCTGGAGTATTTATTCTTTAAAAATAGGTGGTAATGGGAGGTGGGTAGAGGTGGAGACAAGGTAACTATAAGGGGGGGGGGGGGGTAAAGTGTGGGTGTATATATATATATATATATATATATATATATATATATACACACTATGGGCCAGATCCACAAACAATTACGGCGGCGTCTATCCGCCGTAATTTCAAATCTGCACCGGCGTATCTTTGTTCTGTATCCACAAAACAAGATACGTTGTTTTTTTGCGTAGATACGCAGTCTTACGCCGTCCTATTTAAGTTTAATATTTACGCTGGACGCTAGGGGCGCTTCCGTATATTTTACGCATCGAATATGCAAATGAGGTAGATACGCCAATCCACGAACGTACGTACGGCCGGCGCAGTGTTTTTATGTCGTTTGCGTAAGCGTAGGTCCGGCGTAAAGTTACCCCTGCTGTATAGAGGTGTACGCAATGTTAGGTATGAACGTTGGGCCAGCGTCAAATTTTCCGTCGTTCACGTCGTTTGCGTAAACCGTTCGCGAATAGGGATTTGCGTAAGTTACGTTCACGTTGTTTTTTAATTGATGTTTTGCAACGTGATTTTGCGCATTGCGCACTGGGATATCTCCACGGACGGCGCATTCGGCGTTCAAAAAAAGCGTCATTCACGTGGGGTTATGATGGTTTACATGAAATCATGCCCACATCTAACTAATTTAAATTGCGCGGCCTTACGCCGCAACAATTACACTACGCCGTAAGTTACAGCGGAAATTCTTTGAGGATATGGATACGCCGCTGTAACTTACAGCGGCGTAGTGTAACTCCGTTAAGCTACGCCAGCGGGACATGTTTGTGGATCTCGCCCTATATATATATATACACACACACACATACATATACAGTGCAGAAAATAAGTATTTGAACACCCTGCTATTTTGCAAGTTCTCCCACTTGGAAATCATGGAGGGGTCTGAAACTGTCATCGTAGGTGCATGTCCACTGTGAGAGACATAATCAAAAAGAAAAATTCCAGAAATCACAATGTAGGATTTTTTAAACTATTTATTTGTATGATACAGCTGCAAAGAAGTATTTGAACACCTGAGAAAATCAATGTTAATATTTGGTACAGTAGCCTTTGTTTGCAATTACAGAGGTCAAACGTTTCTTGTAGTTTTTCACCAGGTTTGCACACACTGGAGGAGGGATTTTGGCCCACTCCTCCACACAGATCTTCTCTAGATCAGTCAGGTTTCTGGGCTGTCGCTGAGAAACACGGAGTTTGAGCTCCCTCCAAAGATTCTCTATTGGGTTTAGGTCTGGAGACTGGCTAGGCCACGCCAGAACCTTGATATGCTTCTTACAGAGCCACTCCTTGGTTATCCTGGCTGTGTGCTTCGGGTCATTGTCATGTTGGAAGACCCAGCCTTGACCCATCTTCAAAGCTCTAACTGAGGGAAGGAGGTTGTTGCCCAAAATCTCGCAATACATGGCCCCGGTCATCCTCTCCTTAATACAGTGCAGTCGCCCTGTCCCATGTGCAGAAAAACACCCCCAAGGCATGATGCTACCACCCCCATGCTTCACAGTAGGGATGGTGTTCTTTGGATGGTACTCATCATTCTTCTTCCTCCAAACACGGTTAGTGGCATTATGACCAAAAAGTTCTATTTTGGTCTCATCTGACCACATGACTTTCTCCCATGACTCCTCTGGATCATCCAAATGGTCATTGGCAAACTTAAGACGGGCCTTGACATGTGCTGGTTTAAGCAGGGGAACCTTCCGTGCCATGCATGATTTCAAACCATGACGTCTTAGTGTATTACCAACAGTAACCTTGGAAACGGTGGTCCCAGCTCTTTTCAGGTCATTGACCAGCTCCTCCCGTGTAGTCCTGGGCTGATTTCTCACCTTTCTTAGGATCATTGAGACCCCATGAGGTGAGATTTTGCATGGAGCCCCAGTCCGAGGGAGATTGACATGTTTAGCTTCTTCCATTTTCTAATGATTGCTCCAACAGTGGACCTTTTTTCACCAAGCTGCTTGGCAATTTCCCTGTAGCCCTTTCCAGCCTTGTGGAGGTGTACAATTTTGTCTCTAGTGTCTTTGGACAGCTCTTTGGTCTTGGCCATGTTAGTAGTTGGATTCTTACTGATTGTATGGGGTGGACAGGTGTCTTTATGCAGCTAATGACCTCAAACAGGTGCATCTAATTTAGGATAATAAATGGAGTGGAGGTGGACATTTTAAAGGCAGACTAACAGGTCTTTGAGGGTCAGAATTCTAGCTGATAGACAGGTGTTCAAATACTTCTTTGCAGCTGTATCATACAAATAAATAGTTAAAAAATCATAAATTGTGATTTCTGAAATTTTTTTTTTGGATTATGTCTCTCACAGTGGACATGCACCTACGATGACAATTTCAGACCCCTCCATGATTTCCAAGTGGGAGAACTTGCAAAATAGCAGGGTGTTCAAATACTTAATTTCTGCACTGTATATATATATAAAAAATATATATATGTAGCACTACCCCCGAAGGAGCTGCTGGTTTGATTTGGGTCTACGCTCTGGCTATCAACCCCTGAAACTGTCTCGAACCCTCCCTTGGCACAACTGGTACCAATAAGAATTGTGGACCCCAATGGTTGTTGGGGAACACAATATTTTATCTCAACACGATAAAAATATATACATAAATTGTTACCTGGTGTTGTACTGATCCCCCAGTATGACAGTATAATGTCCCCCTGTCCCTCATTCCTCCTCATTTGTCCCTCATTTTGGTCTGATCTCTATAGATGTATATAAAATGCACTTTTTATCCATCAAAAAGTGTTCCCCAGTGCTAAACCTTTCATCTGATTTCTAAATTGCTGCATTTGTAAATTCCAAAAGCCAATATAAAGGAATAGTAGTGGTAAAAAAAAAGCACTTGTGGGTTTAACCAATCTTATTTTTTTTGTACAATTCTCCTTTAAGGGGGCGTGACAAGGGGTGTGTCCTAGGCCTGCATACTTTTGCTGATAAGTGTCCCTCATTCCCATCTCAAAAAGTTGGGAGGTATGGAAATGGATGAGGGAGTTTGGGGTGGAGGAACTTGACTGACCTACACAGAGTCCTGATTTCAGTGGGATGAATTAAAGCGGAGACTGTGAGCCAGGCCTTCTTGTCCAACATCAGTGCCTGACCTCACAAATGCACTTCTGGAAGAATGGTCAAACATTCCCATAGACACACTCCTAAACCTTGTGGACGGCCTTCCCAGAAGAGTTGAAGGTGTTATAGCTGCAAAGGGCGGGGCCAACTTAATATTGAACCCTACGGACTAAGACTGGGATGCCATTAAAGTGGATGTAAACCCACTTTACATAGTTACATAGTTAGTCAGGTTGAAAAAAGACACAAGTCCATGCAGTTCAACCATAAAAAAAAAAAAAAAAAAAAACACAGTACATCACATATACCCAACTCCATACCCAGAGTTGATCCAGAGGAAGGCAAAAACCCCAGCAGAGCACGATCCACTCTCATCCTTTATAAACTACGGCCATAGTGCCTCCTGCATGTATCCTTACCTGTCAAATTTCTCCCCTCTGTCTGTTATAAGAAGTGAAAAACTGCAGATTCTGTGGGTGGGTCTGTTGTCTGGAGCTCGGTGGGTGGAGTCATGATGTCAGTAGACTCCCCGCCCACCTCTACACTCCCCTTGTCAACATGCATTTTCTCCTGTGTATTTCTTAGGCCGCGTACACACGATCAGTCCATCCGATGAGAACGGTCCGATGAAGCTGACTGATGGTCTGATGTGCCTACACACCATCGGTTAAAAAAACGATCGTGTCAGAATGCGGTGACGTAAAACACATCGACGTGCTGAAAAAAACGAAGTGCAATGCTTCCAAGCATGCGTTGACTTGATCCTGAGCATGCGCGGCTTTTTAACCAATGGTTTTGCATACTAGCGATCGGTTTTGACCTATCGGTTAGGCGTCCATCGGTTAAATTTTAAAGCAAGTTCTCTTTTTTTTGACCGAAGGATAACTGACCGATGGGGCCCACACACGATCGGTTTGGACCGATAAAAACAAACCTTCAGTCCGTTTTCATCGGTTTTGACCGATCGTGTGTACGTGGCCTTACACTAAATTCTGCTATGATCACTAACATCCAGTCAAAATCCAGAAAAGTAACCACATGACTTCAGAAAAGGAGTGGGGGTGGGAATTAAAAAATAATGCCTGTCTCCAGGCTAGTGCATGAGATTTGTAAATAACCTGTCACTCACAGCAAGGGGGCGGAACGGACTAAGGTTTTTCTTTGTAAGTCCGTTTTATTTCGCTGAACAATAAAAGGAGGATTGCTCAGAGCTGGATTAACTCTGTGTGGTAAGACTGGGCACAGATGATAGGAAATCTTATACTCTACATTGTGACATAAAAAAAAAAAAAAAAAATGGATTTACATCCACTTTAAAATCCATGTGCGTGTAAAGACAGGTGTCCCAATACTTTTGAATATATAGTGTGTGTGTATATATATATACATATATATATATATAAAATCTATAACTGTGTGTTTTCTTTTGTATCTGTAATGTTCACATTCAAAAATCATGTCACGTTATCCATTATTGTGTATGACTCAATAAAATGTCCGTCGGATGTCACCAGCAGACATTTATACATAATTTCACAAGCTGTCTGATATGTTAGATATAAACCAATGTTTTTCTCACAGAGGGCAATCTTCCTTCAGTCTTCTGAGAATAACATATTCAATGTGTAGATGAATTATTTTTCCCTGTAAGTGGCTTGTGGTGGGGAATGGTGACACGATTCATGCGATGCTGTAATAACATGCACAATGGATGAAGTTGTACAAAGGAATCTCATTCTGGCTCCTGCTGAGGTTACAAGTAAGAAAGACGAATGAGTGCCACGTTCAATTCTCTGTCATTTGGAAAAGTAGCACTGAACTGCAATCCCTGCTGTGGATGAGCTTGCGCTTGGCCTGAGGTTTCCAAATAATCGTACTTTTTCTGCTCTCTGGTTTTGAATGAAGCCCCGTACACATGACAGGGAACCTCGACGGGCGGAACACATCGTTCCGCCCGTCGAGGTTCTCTGCCGGCCGTCAGAATCTGCGACCCGACCGTCGGGAATGGCAACCAACCATTCATCCCGACGGGCCGTCGAGCAAATAGAGAACCTGTTCTCTATGAGCTCGACGGGTTTCCCGACGGGCGGGGCGAGCAGAGAGCGTACACACGGCCGAGGTTCTCGCTGGAATGCAGCTCCCAGCGAGGTTCTCGCTGGTTTCTGGCGAGAACCTCGGCCGTACGTACGGGGCCTGAGAAGAACAGCTGTAGTAGTTGATCAAAGCGTTCCATCTGTCCATACACAGTGGATGGCGCCATTTTTTTTTCCAGCCGGGACCAGAGCTGCACGATTCCGGATAAAAATTTTTTTTACTTACCAGAAATGGCTGTTGCTAGGCAGATCTTCCTAATCTGCCTCATCGAATTTAGCAACTTTCAGACATTCGGAAGCATTCGAATTTCCGAACAAAGCAATTACGAATAAAACCGAATCTGAAATAAATTATATATAGCAAATAGCAAATGCCCGAATGCCTTCGGCATAGTTCGTTGTTGCGTTAATGTGGCCTAATGCAACAGCAAGTCGACTTGTTGTGATCCCAACCACACATCCAACAATAACACTCTCTGCTCTGCTCTCTGCTCCTCCCTCACTGTGATGAACTTCCTCTCAAAATGGTGTACAGGGGCGGAGGCTATAGCCGCATGTCAAAAAGTAAAGTAAAATACGTGATTTTGAATCGTTACAAATAACCGCAATGTTTTTAGAAAAGTACAAATCCATTCGAAGCGCGTTAGGCAGCGTCATTGTGAGAGAGACACGGAAAATTACGAATCGACGAACCAAAAAAAGTTACGAATCAACGAAAAACAATGTACTCTATCGAAAGTACGAATTATAAATCAACTAAAAATAAGGCTTACATTAATACGAATCATTCCGATTCAACGAAAAATGGCGCTTGTGAAAATACGAATTAGTCCGAACACAAAAAATCCCATTTAGCAAAATTACGAATGATTACGAATCAACAGGACGGAAAATAAACTAAACGAAACACATTTTTCCGTCGTGCACAAATCTGAATTTCTACGTACACACGACCGTTTTACATGACGAGAAAAATTCAATTTTTTAAATCGGTCTTTAACCACTTGCCGCCCGCCCTATTGCAAAAGGACGGTGGCAAAGTGGTTTCAATATCCTGAGTGGACGTCATATGACGTCCTTAGGATATTGAGCCGCTGCGCGACCCGGGGGTGCGCATAGCGGCGATCGTTGTTGCAGGGTGTCAGCCAGAGACTCTTTACCACGTGATCAGCCGTGTCCAATCACGGCTGATCACGATGTGTACAAGAGCAGCTGTGATTGGCTTTTCCTCACTCGCGTCTGTCAGACGCGAGTAGAGGAGAGCCGATCGGCTGCTCCTCTGACAGGGGGGTTTGTGCTGATCGATTATCAGCACAGCCCCCCCGAGTATGCCCACACTAGACCACCAGGGATGCCCACCACCAGGAATGCCACCCTAGACCACCAGGGATGCCAATCAGTGCCCACAATGGATACCAATCAGTGCCCACAATGGGCATCACTGATTGGCAGGCACTGTTTGGCACTCATTGGCATCCATCAGTACAAACTATTACAGTACATCCGTGCCGCCCATCTGTGCCCATCTGTGTCGCCCATCCGTGCCGCCTATCTGTGCCCATCCGTGCCTCCCATCTGTGCCCATCCGTGCCACCCATTCGTGCTGCCCATCCATGCCCATCTGTGCCCATACGTGCTGCCTCATCTGTGCCCATATGTGCCGCCTCATCTGTGCCGCCCCATCGGTGCCCATCTATGCTGCCCCATCTGTGCCGCCCCATCTGTGCCCTTCCGTGCCGCCGCATCTGTGCCCAACCGTGAAGGATAAAACGTACTTATTTACAAAGTATTGTAATGGAAACAAAAAAAAAGCATTTATTTCTCTAAATTTTCAGTCTTTTTAATTATCTTTTTGCAGAAAATAAAAATCCCAGAGGTGATCAAATACCACCAAAAAAAACTATATTTGTGGGAACAAAATGATAAAAATTTACTTTGGGTACAGTGTAGCATGACCGCGCAATTGTCATTCAAAGTGTAACAGCGCTGAAAGCTGAAAATTGGTCTGGGCAGGAAGGTGTATAAGTGCCTGGTATGGAAGTGGTTAAGAACGGTCGTGTGTGGGCTCCAGAGCATTTTTCTCGACGTGAAAAATGGGCATTAAATATTTAGAACATGCTCTATTTTTTCTCATCGTTTTTCACGTTGTGAACAGCGGTCGTGTGTAGGATTTAACGACGGGGGAAAAAACGTGCATGCTCAAAAGCAACTTATGAGAAGGGAAATTTGCATAATCAGCCCAAAGGGTGGCGCCATTGGAATGGAACTTCCTCTTTATAATGCGGTCGTACGTGTCGTACGTCACCGCGCTTTGCTCGAGCATTTTTTATCACGATCGTGTGTAGGCAAGGCAGGTTGAGAGGTCGAGAAAAACTTGACATGAAAAATGGTCGTGTGTACGCGGCATAACTGTTTGTACTATTTGTACTCTGAGTAAAGGATTGCTGCATTGGAAGCTTTTCTTAGAAAATCACTTCAGAGCCAAGTGCTCGGCCTTCCTACATAATAGATTACAATAACGTGCACATGATATTAATTTGATTGAATAACTGCTGAAAATAGCCCTCTGTGAGGAATCGCTTAAAGAAAAAGTCTTTAAAGTTACTTTAGTCCTCGGTGTTGTCGGGGAGTCTGGTAATTGAAGGTTGTTGTTGTTGCCGCACAACATCTGTCTGACACGCTCACTTCTCCATGACACACTTGTACAGCCGCTTATATGAAACCGTCCCTGGTGTCACACTCCTTGTCCCGATGTGGTTCTTTCAGCGGAAATCCTTTATGAGGGAATTACTGGCAGTTTTCTGGAGTGGCGGGTCTGTCAGAGAGCCAACTATAACAAAGGGACTGAAAACCAGAGACGGATCAGACGCTGGAGTCAAATAGTATAAACTGAGGACCGGGTGGGAAAATGTTGTACATGGGACAAAGAGAGCACATAATATGAAATGTTCCTGCTATTAAAGGGTCACTACACCTCAGAATTACTGCAAATAACTGCAGACAGAATCGTCCTGGCTACATACCACCTTTCACACTTGTACGACTTCAAAGTCGTGCGATTTTACCGCGATTTTGCCGCGATTCGCGGCCGCGATTTCAATGAATGCCTGTGTAAGTGGCATCAAAATCGGACCAAAGTAGTGCAGGGACTAGTTTGAAGTCGGCACTACTTAAAGTCGTGCCAGTATGAATGGTAGTCATTGAAAATAATGGAGAATGACTTGTCATACGATTTTGCAGTCCAAAATCGTGGGACAAGTCGTGTAAGTGTGAAAGGGCTCTTTGTGTGAAAGGGGACTTACCTGACATCGGCTCTTTAGTCCGGTATACATCACTTTTCTTCTTTAGGCCGGATACACACTAGTGCGGTGCGAATTTCAGCTCTCTTATCTTCGCAGAGAGATAAGAGAAGTGTTCAGCAGATCCATTGCGTTTAGGCCGGGTTCACACCTATGCGAATTGAGTGCGGCTTAAACCGCATCTAATACGCAGAACATTTCTAAATACATTGTTTTCAATGAGGCTGGTTCACATATGTACGATGCATTCGCACTGCGCATTGCAGAAAAAACGTGTGCGGATTTTATGCCTTGCGGTGCGGCTAAGGTGCGAATTCAGGCCCATTATCTTCTATGGGTACGCAGC
This sequence comes from Rana kukunoris, assembly GCA_029574335.1. NCBI lineage: Eukaryota > Metazoa > Chordata > Amphibia > Anura > Ranidae > Rana > Rana kukunoris. The sequence goes on from CM056054.1 coordinate 23,820,584, forward strand.
TGATTCGCAGATGTGTTCAGTTCTCTTCAGGAATTTCTCTCATTCAGCTCAATACATTTCTCCCCCACTCTCCTCTCACCCGGAACTTCTCCCAGGTCTCCAAATCCGCAGCTAAAACGCAATGGATCTGCTGAACACTTCCCTTATCTATCTGCAGAGATTACAGAGCTAAAGTTCACACTGCACTAGTGTGAACCCAGCCTTAAACTGCAGATTAGCTGCGAATTTGGAGACCTAGGAGAGGGGAGGGGGAGGGGGGAAGTGTATTGAGCTGAATGAGAAGAAATCCTGAAGAGAAATGAACACATCTGCGAATCAGCTGCGTACCCATAGAAGATAATGGGCCTGAATTCGCACCTTAGCCGCACCGCAAGGCATAAAATCCGCACACGTTTTTACTGCAATGCGCAGTGCGAATGCATCGCACATATGTGAACCAGCCTCATTGAAAACAATGTATTTAGAAATGTTCTGCGTATTAGATGCGGTTTAAGCCGCACTCAATTCGCATAGGTGTGAACCCGGCCTAAACGCAATGGATCTGCTGAACACTTCTCTTATCTCTCTGCGAAGATAAGAGAGCTGAAATTCGCACCGCACTAGTGTGAATCCGGCCTAAAGAAGAAAAGTGATGAATTCGCACCTGAGCCGCACCGCAAGTCAAAAAATACGCACAAGTTTTTCTGCAATGCGCAGTGCGAATGCATCGCACATATGTGAACCAGCCTCATTGAAAACAATGGGCTAGATTCACGTATAGAGGCGTATTTTTGTGCGGGCGTAGCATATCCTCTTTACGCTACGCCGCTGCAAATTAGAGAGGCAAGAGCCGTATTCACAAAGCACTTGCGTCCTAAGTTACGGTGGCGTATCTTAAATTGGCCGGCGTAAGCCCGCGTAATTCAAAGTAGGCTTGGAGTAGGCGTGTTGTATGGTAATCAACCATGACCCCACGTAAATGACGTTTCTAACGAACGGCGCATGCTCCGTCCGTGGACGTATCCCAGTGCGCATGCTCAAAATTACGCCGCAAATACTCATTGGTTTCGACGGGAATGTAACTTACGCAGAGCCCTATTCGCGAACGTTTTACGCGAACGACGTAAAGGACGGAAAATTTGACGCTGTCCCGACGTCCATACTTAACATTGCGTACGCCTCATATAGCAGGGGTAACTTTACGCCGGACAAACGCTTACGCAAACGACGTAAAAAAATGCGAGCGGGCGCAAGTACGTTTGTGAATCGGCGTATCTAGCTCATTTGCATATTCAACGCATAAATCTACAGAAGCGCTATCTAGTGGACAGCGTAAATATGCAACTAAGATACGACGGCGTAAGAGACTTACGCCGCTTGTATCTTAGCAAAATTCCGGCGTATCTTGCTTTCTGAATACAGAAAAAAAATACGCCGGCGCATCCTAGAAGTTACGCGGCGTATCTCGAGATATGCCGACGTAACTTCTTTGAGAATCTGGGTCAATGTATTTAGAAATGTTCTGAGTATTGGATGCGGTTTAAGCCGCACTCAATTTGCATAGGTGTGAACCCGTCCTGGCCTTAAACACAGATATTGGGGGTAGTTCTGAGGACCCCAAAATGAGTTGGCTCCATCCCCTTTTTTTTTTTTTTGAAATGACTGTTTACAGGGTATAGAGACATAATAGTTAACTGATTCCTTTTAAAAACAATTAAAAATAGATAAAAATCAATCATATAATGTGCCTGTAGTTTTAGTTTCGTCTTTGCATGTTTCCTGCTTCTGTGATGTACAGAGCCACAGAGCCAATACAGCGCAGTGATGGTTTGGAAAACGAAACTGGATTGGTGCTGAGGGGTTTTAGACACACAGTAATCACACCTTCTTGATTAGTGACCACAGAGAGAAGCTCTCAGTACTGTGGTGATCAGGAAACAGACAACCAGGAAGTGTGGAGATCAGAGAAGGATTACAGCAACTTGAGAGCAAAACCGAACAATGAGGACATGAAAACAGCACTGCATTAAGGTAAAGGAAGCTATTAAGATTAAAAAAAAAAAATCCTTTACAAACCCTTTAATCCATATCCTTAATTCATATTGGAATGATTATGTAGCACATCACACGTAGGCAGGGCCGTCTTTAATATGGTTTGGGCCCTGGGCAAACATTTTTTTTGGGCCCCCCTCCAGCTTATTTTGGGCCTGGCTGGTTCACATGTATGTGTTTTGGCGGCCCTCATTTGTGCAGGCACAGCAGCCCCCCATTGATTTGAATGGGCTGCCATGCCTTTGTTTCCTGCAGAAAAAAGGTGCATTCAGCATTTTAAAAATACAGTTGCCTTGAAATCCATTCTGCTTTTGCACCATGCTACTTACCTGCAGTTCTTGCACCATGCTACTTACCTGCAGTTCTTGCACCATGCTACTTACCTGCAGTTCTTGCACACACAAACGCACTGTGTTTTTAAAAAGCGTGACCTAAACGTCTAAAAATGCAGCAAGTGTGACAGTGCGGGAACTGCAGATAAGTCACAGCAGACAGCAGACTGGACAGACAGTGCTGTATTTCATTGCTTGATGGGCATAGGTGTGCCGTGTGCGCAGCCTATTCCATGCGGCTTGCGCTTTTCTTTGCAGGAAACGCAGGCATGTTGGCCCATTCAAATGAATGGGCTGCTGTGCCTGCGCAAATGTGGGCTGCCAAAACACATACATTTGAACCAGCCAGGCCCAAAATAAGCCCATCAAGCAGTTAAATACAGACAGTAATGCCATGTGCTCTGAGGCCTTACTCAGCTTGGACTACAGGTCTGGTCTGTGATTTAAAGAGTTCCTGTATTTTACACACGGCATGGCATGGGGTCCCATGGTGCTAAAGCAGAATGGACAGACGGTGCTGTGACCCCATGCCATGCCATGTGTAAAATAGAGGAACTTTTTAAAACACTGACCAGGCCTGCAGTGAATCATCAAATATTATAAAGACTTTGGGCACACTCTACAGAAAACTTCTATTTACAATATAGTTCAGCAAACAGTGACATACCTTGAGGAGCAGGAAGAAGTCAGCCTCGGGAAGATCAAACTGGGGATGCTATAAAATCACATTCTAATTCACTTTTATATACAAGCAGCACCCAGTGGCAGGAATGGAGAACTGCACGTCTAAAGGGAAGCCAGGGGTGCTGTACATTTTAAAACACTGGGAAGGGAAGCAGTACTGCGTGCCGCTGATAATTTTCAGCGCTGATTTGTGGGCAGCACAGGGGCTTAACGGGCGGCTCTGCTTTGGGCCCCCAACAGTGCCCCTGTTTGCCCTATGGTAAAGACGGCCCTGCACGTAGGATCTGCCCATGAAAAGGGATCCCCCACTCCTGCACAGCCAGGCACACCGAACCTTCACGGTCACACAGAGTCAGAGAACAGCCCATAGCAGAGTTGGTGGGGATGCCCACTTGACCTGAACAAGACAACTTCCTATTTAGTTGTCCCTGAAGATCTTGTTCAGGTCAAGTGGGCATCCCCACTAACTATGCTATACCACCATCAGTGCAGCCTCATAGGTGCACATTAATGCAGACACATCAGTGCAGCCTCATTGGTGCACATCAGTGCAGACACATCAGTGCAGCCTCATTGGTGCACATCAGTGCAGACACATCAATGCAGCCTCATTGGTGCACATCAGTGCAGCCACATCAGTTCCCAAAAGTGCAGCCACATCATCAAAGAAGAAAAAATACTAAATTACTTTTTTGCAAATTTACACAACAGAAACAAAGAAAAACATTTTTTGTGTATTTATTTATCAAAAATAAAAAAGACCCCAGTGGTGAATAAATATCCCCCCAAAAGAAAGCTCTATCTGTCTCCAAAAAATGATAAAAGTCACATTTGGGTACATTGTTGCATGACAGCGTAATTGTCATTCAAAGTGTGACAGCGCTGAGAGCCAGGACAGGAAGGGGGTGAAGTGGCCGGTATTGAAGTGGATAACATATACATATTCAGTGCCGACACATTCACTATAATATAATATATGCTTGACGTCAATTCTTTGGATGTCTTCAGTCTCCTCTGCGCTCCACGCCGAGTGCGATTCCCAGAATAGACGCTCCGCTCTTTGTTTTCCTCTCTCTGGTTGTCACGTTTGAACCTCCTCAGAGCCCCCGGCAGACAAGAGCCGAGCCCGGGGGGCCGGGAGTCGCAGGTTTACCTGTTTGATGTTTTCTTTATGTTCTCTTTGTGTTTTGTTATTTCCTAGCAGATTCCTCTCTGTGTCTCGTCTTCTTCTGCAGCGGTGAATTGCATTGCGGCTCCGACTTTTATCAGTGCGCTCTTTGTGCACCGCGCGCTCTTCCCTGTCTGTTTATACATCACTGTGTGCTCTTGTGGTGAAAACTATTGTTACCGATGAATAGAACGGTGCGCTTTCCCCGGGGAAAATATATAAGATATACAATGTAGATGTTACACGCAGTCTCTAAAATCGCACAAAAGCTTTAACCCATTAATGTCATTTCATAAGTCGTTTTCAGTTTGATGCACCGATATTTTGGCTGCCAAATATTAGCGTTTTATCTGCATTTTGCTTATATAAAAAAGGTGCCGGGAAAGCGGCATGCCGTGTCCCATTGACTTCAATGCAAAATTGCATCCCATTGACTTCAATGCAACAGTGCCTCCTAGTGACTTCAATGCAAAAACGCCCCCTAGTGACTTCAATGGAAAAAAAAACACATCCTATTGACTTTACTACAAAATCACATCCCATTAACTTCAATGCAAAACGCCCCCTAGTGACTTCAATGCAAAATCGCGTCCCATTGACTTCAATGCAAAAATGCCTCCTAGCAGGGCCGCCATTAGGAATTATGAGGCCCCTTACACAGCTTCAGACATGGGCCCCAGAGAACCAGGGGGGGGGGGTGCTTCCGCCTCAAATTGAGAGGCGGGGTGCCCTAGGGACCTCTGGGCCCCTTACAAAAAAGGAAATAAATACAAATATAAAAAATATATATATATAAAAAAGAAGGGGTTGCCATCCAGGGTCCTGGGGACTTCAGGTTCTTAATAAAAATAAAACATTAATATATATATATATATATATATATATATATATATATATATATATATATATATTATTAATATTTTAAAAAAGGGGGGTTGCAATCTGGGGCCCTGGGGACCTCTGGGCCCTTTTATAAAAAATAAAAAATAAATATATATTTTATAAAAAAAGGGGGGTTGCCATCTGGGGCCCTGGGGACCTCTGGGCCCTTTTATAAAAACAAAAAAAAATATCTAAAAAAAATGTTTTTTAATTAATAAAGAAATAAAAAAAGGGGGTTGCCAACCGGCCCCTGGGGACCTCTGGGCCCCTTACAGGTGTACTGCCTTTACCCCCCTGATGGCGACCCTGCCTCCTAGTGACTTTAAAAACACATCCTGTTGACTTTAATGCAAAAACACCTCACATCGACATTAATGCAAAATCACATCTCATTGACTTTAATGCAAAAACACCCCCTGGTGTTTTCAATGCAAAATCGTGCCCCGATAGCTTCAATGCAAAAACGCCCCCCCCCCCCCCCCCCCCCCTAGCGAGTTCAATGCGAAAATGCCCCCCAGTAACTTCAATGCAAAAATGCATCTTATTAACTTCAATGCAAAATCACATCTTCAATTTAAACTTGTGTTCCATTGACTTTAATGCAAAAACGCCCCCTGGTGACTTCAATGCAAAATGGCATCCCGATGGCTTCAATGCAAAAATGCCCCCCCCAAGTAACTTCAAAGCAAAAACGCAATCATTAACTTCAATTCAAAATCGCATCCTATTGACTTCAATGCAAACTCGTGTCCTATTGAATTAATTGCAAAAATGCCCCAAGTAACTTAAATGCAAAAACGCATCACATTGACTTCATTGCAAAATTGCGTCCCATTGACTTTAATGGAAAATTGTGTCCATTTGACTTCAATACAAAAACGCCCCCTATTGACTTCAACCCTACTGGATGCTGTGCTGCTCGACCGGTTTCGTCTAATGACATCATCTGGAGCGTCCAGATGATGTCATTAGACGAAACCGGTCGAGCAGCACAGAATCCAGACGCAAAACACTCGTGAGATATCACATACGCTTGATTTTAATCTTTTTAATGTGAGTACCTAACCTTTTATGTATAATACATTTTTATCAACAATACTACACTATGTGGGCATTCTCTCTCTTCTGAGCTATATGTCAGACTGAAGGGGTCCAAACAAGTGGATACTTGCCAGAGAGCAACACAGGGCTAATACTGTGAAGGCTTCTTACCCTTAATTGGGTACCTGGATCTGGTGAGTGAGTGAGGGACCCAATAGAGCATGGGTCCTCAAACTACGGCCCTCCAGCTGTTCAGAAACTACAATTCCCACCATGCCCAGTCATGTCTGTGAATGTCAGTGTGTTACAAAGCCTCATGGGATGTGTAGTTAGCTGGAGAGCCGTAGTTTGAGGATCCTTGCAATAGTGAAAAGAGGGATCACAGAGTGAACACTGTCACCTGCAATATACCATATGAAGCACAAAGCACCTTTTTTTGCATGGACTGTAAAAAAAATAGTAGCAGTTGATTTTCACGGCACAGAGCACTTTAACTGTTTATTTATTTATTATTTATTTATTATATTTATTATTAATTAATTTTTTTCCTGAACCACCACTACGGTTACTTTGTTTACAAAATTTTTGGTTCAATACATGGTTTGATTCACACACCATTATCAAGTCCTATGTGGACCTCACTATAAGGATATATTGGATAAGCACTTTATGTATTTTTATTTTTTAATTGTATTTTATTTACACATTGTAATTCATCAATTGAGAGGCTAAAATTTCACCTGGGCAGGAGGGGGGGTATTTGTGCCCAGTAAGCAAGTGGTTAAAGTGTAAAAATGTAAAAAAAAAAAAGTAAAATTAACAATAATGCCCCTGTCCCCGTGAGCTCGCACGCAGAAGCGAACGCATACGTAAGACCCGCCCACATATGAAAACGGTGTTCAAAGCACACATGTGAGGTATCGCCGCGAACGTAAGAGCGAGAGCAATAATTCTAGCCCTAGCCCCTTCTCTGTAACTCGAAACATGTAACCAGTAAAAAAAGTGTCGTCTATGGAGATTTTTAAGTACCGAAGTTTGGCATCATTCCACGAGCGTGTGCAATTTTGAAGTGTGACATGTTGGGTATCTATTTACTTGGCGTAACTTCATCTTTCACATTATACAAAAAAATTGGGCTAACTTTACTGTTTTTTTTTTGAAAACATGAAACTGTTTTTTTTTTTAAACGCATTTGAAAAATTGCTGTGCAAATACTGTGCGAGTTTAAAAAAGTTGCAATGACCGCCATTGTATTCTCTAGGGTCTCTGCTAAAAAAATATATATATAGTGTTTGGGGGTCCTATGTAATTTTCTAGCAAAAAATAGCAAAAAAAATGATCTTTACATGTAGAAACGAGGTGTCAGAATTGGCCCGGGCCTGAAGTGGTTAAATGGTGATCATATACATGCCAGTGTTCAGATTTAACACAAGGGATTCGATCATTGAAAATTCCTTCTCCTAAGAAAATGACTTCAGGCTGGGAATGTGATCGCACTGTGCTATTTATATCACACGGGAACAACAAGGGGCCATCCGGGGTGTCCCAAGTATCCTTCAGAAGACGCCTCCTCTGTCTTCATCTGTATGGGAAGTGCAGAGCGGCTGTGTGTAGGACGAGGCTGGGAACGCATTTCTCCGCTCAGGTGAGTGTGACATCATGTACTGACGCAGGGAATCGCACTACACCAACACCAGAGGACAGGACAATCATATTCCTATGGACTGGGGAGGCATGAGGATCCTAAACTGACGAGCCTGGTAGGATAATCGGATCCTGTCTAACGTGACCCTAGTATGTGTATGTGGGATAGGGACTTTAGATTGTAAGCTCCTTGAGGGTAGGGACTGATGTGAATGTACAATGTATATGTAAAGCGCTGTGTAAATTGACGGCGCTATATAAGTACCTAAAATAAAATTAGAGTAGTAAAGGGACTACTTTTAAGGGACTACTTTTAGAGCCGAGTCCTGCTGTCTATGTCTATTGACGCGGGAGCGCGCCCGCACGAGTGTCCACGAAGGAGAGCGCTTCTCCGACGTTGCACTTGAGAAGGAGCCGGGAGATCCCCGGAGGGACCCCAGAAGAGGAGGATCGGGTCACTCTGTCCAAAACCAACTGCGCAGTGTTAAGTATAACATGTTTGTTATTTACATTTTTTAAACAAACCTTTACGCAGAGGGCGTTTGACAGCTTGCTTTAACCCTCAAAATGCCGCACCACCATGTCAGGGTGGCTGCGGTGCAGCACCATTCACTTGAGTGGGTGATGCTCGGCAGTGGTACCATGTCCAAAATTGCATGTGTACCGCAATAAAGTGGATGCAAACCGTTGTTCAGGCGGATGGTAAAATCATGTCCCAGCTGCCTGATTTGTAACGATGATTACGTTGCATATTATTTATTACAGGTATTTATATGTAGCGATTACCCCAAAAGCATAGCTCCCAACTGTACCTGATTCCGTACAAAGTCCCTCTGTCCCTCATTGCTCCTCATTTTGGTCTGATCTCTATAGATGTATATAAAATGCACTTTTTATCTATCAAAAAGTGTTTCCCCAGTGCTAAATCTTTCATCTGATTTCTAAATTGCTGCATTTGTAAATTCCAAAAGCCAATATAAAGGAATAGTGGTGGCAAAAAAAGCCCTTGTGGGTTTAACCAATCTTGTTTTTTTTTCCTTTAACCACTTCCTGCCCGGTCAATAGTGAATTGACGTCCGGGAAGTGGTTTTGTTATCCTGACTGGACGTCTATTGACGTCCTACAGGATAACAGCCGCCGCACTGGACCACCAGGCATGCCCCCTAGACCACCAGGGAATGCCAATCTGTGCCAAGGCATCTGCCAATCAATGCCCAGGCAGCTGCCAACCAGTGCCACTCAAAATCCCTGCCAGTGCCACCAGGAATACCCATCAGTGCTGCATATCAGTGTCGTTTGTCAGTGCCTATTAGTGCCCATCAGTGCCATGTATCGGTGCCCAGCAGTGCCGCCTATCAGTGCCCATCAGTGCCACCTATCAGTGCCCAGCAGTGCCACCTAACAATGCCACCCATAAGTAGCCACCAATGCAACCTTTCAGTGCCCATCAGTGTCGCCTATCAGTGCCCACCAGTGCCACCCATGAGTGCCCATCAGTGCCGCCTATCAATGCCCATCAGTGCTGCATATCAGTGCCACATATCAGTGCCCATCGTCAGTGCCCTTCAGTGCCACCTCATTGCCGCCCCTCATCAGTGCTGCCTTGTCAGTGCCGCCTTATCAGTGCCCATCAGTGAAGGAGAAAACGTACTTATTTACAAAATTTTATAACAGAAAAAAAAGAAAAACTTAATTTTTTTTCGAAATTGTTGGTCTTTTTTTTTTTTTATAGCAAAAAATAAAAACCCCAGAGGCGATTCCCATCTCGCACACCCCAAAGTCCGGCCCTGCATCCAGTAGTAGCCGGGGCCGGAGAGTAAGACTTGACGGGCTTTGAGGCGGGGGGCAGAGAGTCGCCGATTGCCGCCATTACTAGTAAAGAAAAAATATGTCGCCGGATTTCATTTTAAAAATCTGGTCACCTTACCACAGAGGTCATTGTGAATTGCTTCTGTTTTGCCAGCGTGCGCTGAACACGATTGCGCATGCAGTAACAAGTGCGTCCGTGGCAATAGACTCGTGTTTCCGCCATACATTGGAGTGAATGTTTGTCCCAGTGTTTGCCTGCAGGCCTGTGATCACCGCAGAGCAAAGAATTGGATACCCGGCCAGCCTGAAAAGTCACAAGCAGGAGCCAAATGTAACACTCCAAGCCTCCAGGAAGACTCGACAGCCTCTGATTAGGAGAGGACACGGAGCAGGAGCAGCGGCGGTGGTGGTGGTGGCCCCCAGAAAGGAGCCAGGAGGGGGGGGGGGGACTTTGTGGAAGACAAACAGCCTGCAGAGGTGAGTCCTGAATGTCTCGGGAAAGGCTGACTATCCTGCCTGCCTGGCTCAGGAATTGGACAGTCGGCTCTCAAACTTTTCTTTTTTTTTTTTTTCTTCTCCTAACTACCAGCAAGGGTGGAGTCTCTAAATATGACAATATCTTTTGTAGGAAAAGGACCTTCAGGGAACAAGAGCAGACCGGCGTTCTGGGAATGCGAACAGTTGACGTTTTCAGAGCGGTGAGTACTTTTTTGTTTAATAAACACGAGCGTGCCGACGAGTTCCCTTATATCCGGCATTTGTGCTTTTGCACAGTTTTTGCTCTTTCTCTCTCTCTTTCTTTCTCTCTTTCTCTCTCTCTTTCTTTCTCTCTTTCTCTCTCTCTTTCTCTCTCGCTTTTCTTTTTTTTTTTGATGTTCCTGTTAGCAGTAAATCACGGCCAGCTGTGCTTGATTACGTGTTCAGATTTTTATTGCTGAGCAGAATTATGTCATTCTGAGCGTGCTTCTTCCTGCACACGGAACCTTCAAGGTATTACTTTACGTCTAATGCCGCGTACACACGATCATTTTAAATGACATTTAAAAAAAAAAAAATTTCATGCTGAAAAACGATCGTGTGTACGCGGCATAAGGTCTTATTTAAACATGAATCTAGACCAGGGATCTCCAAATTATGACCCTCCAGCTGTTGCGGAACTACATGTCCCATGAGATATTGTAAAACTCTGAGGCCACGTACACACGATCAGACCGGTCCGATGAGACTGGTCCGACCGTTTTCATCAGACCACACTGAAGTGGTCTGATGGTCTGATGTGCGTACACACCATCGGACCAAAATCTCATCGGGCCAGAAGGCGGTGACGTAGAACACAACGACGTGCTCAAAAAACGAAGTTCAATGCTTCCAAGCATGCGTCGACTTGATTCTGAGCATGCGCGGGTTTTTTGTGTACTAACCATGGTTTTGGTCCGATGGACAGGTGTCCATTGGACAGATTTTAAAGCATGTTTTAAAACTTTGGTCTGACGGACAATGGTCCGATGGGCCGTACACACGATCAATTTGGTCCGATCAAACTGGTCTTCAGACCAGTTTCATCGGACCGGTCTGATCGTGTGTGTACGCGGCCTGACATTCACAGACATGACAAGGCATGGTGGGAATTGTAGTTCCTGAGCAACTGGAGGGCCATAATTTGGAGACCCCTGATCTAGACCTTAAAGTAGGGTGACCAGACATCCTTAGTTTCCAGGGACAGTCCCCCGGATTGAGGACACTGTCCCTGGACTAAGTCTGTCTCTGGTTTTGTCCCCGAATAGGATTTGAACAGGGGCTGGGGTCAAAGGCATTCAGTGCAGAATAAAAAAATAAATAAATCAGAATTACACACCTCCACTAGCTTGGGGGGGGGGGGGGTCGGTGTATTTTGTCCCATTATCTGGGCCCCTTTCTGATGACCATGTGCTGGTTGGAGTAGAGGGAATATTTCTTCAGTTTCAGGTGCATGCCCATTCCGCTCCACTTCGGTTCTTCTGCCTTGGCTCAAGTCCCGGCCAGCCGCCTGCCTGTTTATCTCCTTGCCTTCCCTAGTGAAGGGATCTTCCTCTGCACCCAATCCAGTAGTAGCCGGGGCCCGGAGAGTGAGACTTGACAAGCACTGATTGCTGCCATTACTAGTAAAAAATAATAATATCTTATATTTTAAAAATCTGGTCACCTTATTGTAAAGGTACATGTTTATAAAGTGTGTCCTAGGGAGTGATTCTAACTGTGTGGGGGCTGGGCTTACTGTGACACGACACTGATCGCTGCTCCCGAATACAGGGAGCAGACGATCAGTGTCCTGTCACTAGGCAAAACAGGGAGATGCCTTGTTGACACAGGTATCCCCCCGTTCTGCAGCTCCATGACACGATCGCGGGACACCGGCAGACATCGGGTCCCGCGGGTACGGTCACGGAGCTCGTGGCAGGGTCGCGCACGCCTGCACTGAGCGAAATTATATATATACGTTAGTTTGCGCAGCAGTGCCATTCTGCCGACGTAAAAGTACAGACAGCGGTCAGCAAGTGGTTAAACAAACTAGTTAGAAGCTGATCGGCTACCATGCATAGCAGCACCAGATTTTGCACTCTCTTTTAGTAAATAAAACGCTCCAAAGCAGCTAATCAAATACATATTGTGCTTGATTAGCTGCTTCTATTACTTTATCAGCAAGAGAATTTCAGTTCGGAAGGGAAGAAATCATTGTCGCTTCCAGCAGTGTCACCTTAATAGCTTCATGGGCTACTGGGAAAAGTAATTCTCTGGGGCCCCTACGAGTCTGCATCAGTACCCCCTTACATCATGTTTCCCTATCACTGTGCCCATATACATCAGGTGTCCCCATACATCAGGTTCCCCCATCACAGTGTCCCCATACATCAGAGTTGTGCCCCCCTTGTACTCACAGATCACAAATGCTGTTCCCACCTACAATGAAGGCAGCTCCTTCTTCCATTTTTAAGGGATGAGACTGAGGTGAGTTCTCAGTCTCAGTGCCTGCTCTCTTCCGCCCCCTACAGGAGGAAGGAGAAAGCTGAATCCTCTCTTAAGCAGAAGCCAGCCATGTGCTCCTTCTGACAGGAGTGACATTGCAGCTACTCCAGTCAAAGAAGAGTACACAGCACCTGCCCCCCCACCTTTTCCATGTCCTGATCATGGCCCACCCCATGCACCTGGGGCCCCTGGGCAGTGCCCAAGTGTGCCCATTCAGTAAGACAGCCCTGGCTTCCAGTTTCTTTTGTCACAGAGGAGATGGGAGAACGGATATTTCTTCATCTGTGTTCACTTATTCTGGCATTTACCATCATTCAGGGCACCCAGAATAAATTAGAGTGTCTGGGAACATCCATGGGTGGCAATGGGAGAGGGAGGCAGCCCTTTACAGAACTGTAAAAGTGATTGGGCGGCTGTAGAGCCACCTGGATCCCTTTTACTAATCAGCTGATCAGCAGCTGTAAAAAATGACAGCCAGCTGCAACCATGATCTTGATATTACCACTGAATGACGGGACGTTTTTATACATATGGCGGTCAGCAAGTGGTTAATCTATCCAAAACTGAAATGAAACTTTTGACAGCAGAGACACTTGAAATGGAAACTTTAAAATAGATTCTTTTTATGTATTACTCTAGAATTCTAGCGTATGTTTGCCATTTCTGTCTTGAGTTATACAAGCCCCGGAGAACTGTATGTAAAGATTCCTCTCCTTTCATCTCGGAGTATAAAGTTGGGTGAGGCACCACGGTTATAACTTGCCAACTACAGATTTTCAGCTGTGGAATGCTAATCCTGTATCTGCAGCCATTGACCCTCCGGCATAGTCTCCAGCCTGCAGAAACCATGCCTATCAGACCTTTCTTGAATGACCAGTTACATAACAACACAGAAGAGTGACAAAAGCAAACAAGACCAAATGGTCTGTCAAGTCTGTCCCATTTTTTTAAATTTACAGTGCCTTGAAAAAATATTCATACCCCTTGAAAATTTGTCATGTTACAACCAAAAACTTAAATGTATTGTATTGGGATTTTATGTGATAGACCAACACAAACTGACACATAATTGTGAAGTGGAAGGAAAATGATAAATGGTTTTCAACATTTTTTACAAATATATATGTGAAAAGTGTGGGGGGCATTTGTATGGCGCCCCCCGGAGTCAATACTTTCACTGCAATTACAGCTGCAAGTCTTTTTGGGGATGTCTCTACCAGCTTTGCACATCTAGAGAGTGATATTTCTGCCCATTCTTCTTTGCAAAATAGCTCAAGCTCTGTCAGATTGGATGGAGAGCGTCTGTGAGCAGCAATTTTCAAGTCTTGTCCCAGATTCTCAATTGGATTTAGGGCTGGACTGGTCCATTCTAACACATGAATATGCTTTGATCGAAACTGTTCCTTTGTAGTTCTGGCTGTATGTTTAGGGTCGTTGTCCTGCTAGAAGGTAAACCTCCGCCACAGTCTTAAGTGTTTTGCTGACTCTAAGGCCTTGTACACACGATCAAATCTGTCCGCTGGAAGTGTGGACCGTTTGCAGACTTTGATCTAACATGTTTTCTTCTAAGCCTGCCCTGTATTTGGCTCCACCGCTCCATCTGCGCGGAAGTGTTTTACTTCCTGGTGCGGTGATGGCAACTCTGACCAGCTTCTCTGCTGAAAGAAAAGAATCCCCACAACATGATGCTGCCACCACCACCATGTTTCACGGTGGGGATGGTGTGTTCAGGGTGATGTGCAGTGTTAGTTTTCTGCCACACATAGCACGTTGCTTTTAGGCCAAAAAGGTCAATTTTGGTCTCATCTGAACAGAGCACCTTCTTCCACATGTTTGCTGTGTCCCCCACATGGCTTCTCACAAACTGCAAACGGGACTTCTTATTGCTTTCTTTCAACAATGGCTTTCTTCTTTCCATAAAGGGCAGATTTGTGGAGAGCACTACTAATAGTTGTCCTGTGGACAGATTCTCACACCTGAGCTGTGGATCTCTGCAGCTCCTCCAGAGTTACCATGGGCCTCTTGGCTGCTTCTCTGATTAATTGCTCTTTTTGCCCGGCCAGTCAGTTCAGGTGGACGGCCATGTCTTGGTAGGTTTGCAGTTGTTCCATACTCTTTCCATTTTCTGATGATGGATTGAACAGAGCTCCATGAGATGTTCAAAGCTTGGGATATTTTTTTTATAACCTAAACCTGCTTTAAACTTCTCTGCAACCTTATCCCTGACCTGTCTGGTGTGTTCCTTGGCCTTTATGGTCCTGTTTGTGCACTATAACAAACTTATGAGGGCTTCACAGAACAGCTGTATTTATACTGAGATTACATTACACACAGGTGGACTCTATTTACTAATTAGGTGACTTCTGAAGGCAATTGGTTCCACTAGAATAGATGTTAGTTAGGGGGTATCAGAGTAAAGGGGGCTGAATACAAATGCACGCCACACTTTTCATTTATTTCTTTGTAAAAAAAAATTGAAAACCATTTATAATTTTCCTTCCACTTCATTATATGCCACTTTGTGTTGGTCTATCACATAAAATCCCAATAAAATACATTTACGTTTTTGTTTGTAACATGACAAAATGTGGAAAATTTAAAGGGGTATGAATACATTTTCAAGGCACTGTATTTAGATTTTTTTTATGTTTCTATATTATTTTTTTTTTTTTTTGTCTGAGAATACTGTAGATCTATGTTTTTCCTAACCATGTGCGAATCCACTTACTGTTGTCTTACTCACTACCTCCTCTGGAACTCTATTACTATGTTTTCCTGAAAACTGTAGAGCAACTATGTCCAACTCGTCTTTTGGCTACTTTAAAGTGCACCCGTGCCTAGATCATAAACATTAAAGCTGAAATCCTGGTTTGATCATTTATGAGGAATCAGCAGCAAGATGACTAAGTGCCGGTTGACACAGGGGCAACCTGACTTACAGCGCAACTTTGCAAGGCAATTTAGAGGCAATATCAGCGTGATTTTAAACAACTAACAACGCGACTTAAAGTTGCCTCCAGGACAGGCGACTTTGGCTGTGGCCAATCACAGAATAATCAGCTCTGTGGGAGGGAGGGGTTTGCCTGGGTAAACTATTTTCTTTTCCTGTAAAGTTGCATTGAAATCTATGGGTACAAGTTGCCTAGAAGTCGCCTTGAAGTAGTACAGGAACCTTTTCTGAAGTCGGAGCGACTTCAGTAGTGGGTATTAAGACGGCTCTCATTCACTTCAATGGAATTTCTTATGTCAAGCGACTTGGGGCAACTTAAGGTCTGACAAGTCGGATCCCAAGTCGCTGTAGTGTGAACATGCACTAAATCTACTTGTATACACACAAAATATATAAGTGAACCAATAACCCAGTGCCAAACTACCTAATTAAAAACCAAACGGAAAGCCTAAAGCCCTGTACACATGATCGGTTTGTCTGATGAAAACAGACCGATGGACTGTTTTCATCGGACAAACTGATCGTGTGTGGGCCCCATCGGTTTGTTTTCCATCGGTGATAAAAAAAAGGAAAATGTTTTAAATTTTTTCTATGGTTAAAAAAACCATAGAAAAAAAAAATCGTATGTGTGAAAGTCCATCGGTCAGAAATCCACGCATGCTCAGAATCAAGTCGATGCATGGTCGGAAGCATTGAAATTAATTTTTCTCAGCACGTCGTAGTGTTTTACGTCACCGCGTTTTGGCATAATCCGATTTTTGACTGAGTAGATTCCATCAGATATCCGATCGTGTGTACAGGGCTTAACGAGCAACTAACTATGTACAATGCATTCAAAATGGGGAACACAGAAAAGCAGGGGAAAACTGGAGGTGCAGGGAGCAGATGGGAAGGGGAAACTGAAATTGGGGTCAGGGACAAGGGGGAGAAGGTACAAGGCATCTGGGAGCAAGATCAGGATCAATAACAAACAGATTCTGGCAGTTACTGGAGCAAAAGGCACTAGTAGGTGAGAACCTAAATACCCTCCCAGCAGCCAGCATCAGGTGAAAATTGATTACTGGCATCTGCTGGCTGGGAGACACCCGTTGGTGGACACCAAGGGCCAGATTCTCAAAAGAGATACAATGGTGTATCGCAGGAAACACCGTTGTATCTCAGTTTTTTTACTGGGTATCTATGCGTGTGATTCCTAGAATCACTTACGCATAGATACAGTGAAGATCCGACAGGTGTATCGCAGGAAACACCGTTGTATCACACTTACACTGTCGGATCGTAGATGTAATTACTTTTCTGGCCGCTAGGTGGCTTTTACGTTGTTTTCTCATTTGCCTATGCAAATGAGCCTAATACGCCGATTCCCGAACGTTTTTACGCCGCCCCATCGTCGTTTACGTTGTTTCCGTAAGTGTAAACCTACCCCTGCTATATGAGGGGTAGGTTTACGAAGTTCCGTCGTTGCCATGTTAAGTATGGCGTCGGGTCAGCGTCGTCTTTTTCCGTCGGTTACGTCGTTTTACTAAGTCGTTCGCGGATAGGGCATTGCGTAAGTGACGATCACGTCGTTTTGACGTTGGTTTCAACAACGCTTTCCGACGTGAGCTCGAGCATGCGCACTGGGCTTTTTTCCGGGCCGGCGCATGCGCAGTTCAATCGACGCGGGGGCGCGATTAATTTAAATACAAGCCGCCCCCTTTGAATTACGCGGGGATACGCAGGACCATTTACACAACGCTGACGCAATTTACGGAGCAAGTGCTTTGGGAATGCTCCATTATGTTGCGGCGGCGTAGTGTAAATGGCTTACACTACGCCGCCGCAGATTGTATGTGAATCTGGCCCCAAATCTACAACCTTCCGCTCTGGGAATCAGAGGTAATCCAGGTTCTGATATTATTATTGCCTACTTACTTTGGTCCAACTTGGCACAACATAAGCATGCATACCTGATGGACCACTGAGAACTCTGGACATTACTATGATATTTGGAGCTTCTACATTGACAGTTGCTCTATACAAGTGGCTGCCCCACTCCACAATAACCAGAGGTTTGTTCGCTTAGCACCACAACCATTTTTAGAAGGCCTCATATTTTTTTTTTACACATTTCGTATGACATTTGCAGGCAGTGAGGAGGTGTTATATTGTCTCCTCACTGTCTTATTTAGACCTGATTTATTTGTTTAAATAATACTGCACTACGGCTCTGCATCCCTGTGCATTGCATGCAGTGGTGGCGCGGTGGTGTGGCCCCATTGAACTCAATGGGCAAGTTTGACAAGCGGTTAAAAGCCTCGTAGACATGATTGGATATCTAATGGAATCTAGTCCGATGAATTTGTTTGTCAGATATCCGATGAAGCTGACTGATGCAAAGATGTGGAAGAAGGTGCTCTGGTCAGATGAGACCAAAATTGAACTTTCTGGCTAAAAAGCCACGCGCAGAAAACCAACATTGCACATCATCCTGAACACACCATCCCCACTGTGAAACATGGTGGTGGCAGTATCATGCTGTGGGGATTTTTTTTCTTTCAGTAGGGACAGGGAAGCTGGTCAGCGTCAAAGATGGATGGAGCCAAATACAGGGCAATCTTAGAAGAATACCTGTAAAGCCCTGTACACACGATCGGATATCTGATGGAATCTAATCCGATGGATTTTTTTGTCGGATATCCGATGAAGCTGACTTTCATCAGTCTTGCCTACACAGCATCAGTCAAAAATCCGACCGTGTCAAAACGCGTTGACGTAAAACACTACGACGTGCTGAAAAAAAATGAAGTTCAATGCTTCCGAGCATGCGTGGACTTGATTCTGAGCATGCATGGATTTTTGACTGATGGACTTCCATACAGACGATCGTTTTTTTTTTCTATCGTTTTTTTATCCATAGGAAAAATGTAAAACAGGTTTTATTTTGTTTCCCCCGATGTAAAACAAACCGTTGGGGCCCACACACGATCGGTTTGTCCGGTGAAAACAGTCTATCGGTCTGTTTTCATCAGACAAACCGATTGTGTGTTCAGGGCTAAACTCTGCACCCCCAGCTAAAAATGCTGTGTCCTTGGCATGTGAACAGCCCCATCTAACAGCTATTATTTTACAGTGCAAGTGGGAGGCATGGATGTGTGTGTAGGGGGGGTAGGGGTTGGTCATCTGCCTGTTTTTACTGCTCCCCTGACTGCCTGTCGGAAAAAGACCTAAAGCAGGGGTCTTCAAACTTTTTAAACAAAGGGCTAGTTTATTGTCCTTTAGACTTTAGGAGGGCCGGATTGTGGCCAGCAGGGGAAAATAATTTTGGCATCTTTGAGAATAAATATGGCCTCGGGATTGGTGGTCAATAGGAGGGGTAGTGCCCCTATTAATAGGAGGAATTGGTATCGGTGAAATAAAGAGTGCCCCATTGTTGCTGTCAGTTGGAAGAATAGTGCCTCATATCAGTGGAAGGAATAGTGCCCCAAGGGCCGGATAGAAGTTAGCAAAGGGCCACATCTGGCCCTCAGACCGCAGTTTGGAGACCCCTGACCAAAAGGAACAGCAGCACACTGGTGTGCTTATTCTTCTAGCTTCTTTCATCTGCATGTTTGTGGACGGCACATGTGCATGCAACACGCCTGATTGGCTACCAGCGTAGGTCCTCCCTCTTTCCAGTCTGAGTGTTGCTATGTAGGGGATTATAGGAAGCCGATTCATATTCTGAGACAAACAAGTAATAATGCACAAGTTATTCTAATAAAAATATAACTATATTCAACTTTTTATAGTTTTATTAGTTTCGTTTTTATTGAGTTCAGAGGCAGCAACTAAATGATTAAAAGTATGGAAATTCTTAATAATAATAAAATATTAGAAACGATAGGTAATTTTGGTTTGGAGAAAAGATGATTTAGAGGTGATTTCATTAACATGTTGAAATATATCCAAGGTATCCAAGGCCAGTATACGGATTTGGAAAATTGACTTTCTATCCCAAGGATATCTACCTCTTCCTATAGACGGCAAAAACAATAATGGAATTTGAAAATTGACTGGATGACATTCTTACAATTACAGTAATAGAATCCAAAATTGTAATTGCTAAAGGCTTAGAAAGAAATATTCTGATCCAGTGAATTTATTTGACTGCTCCTGGGTTTTTTTTTATTTATTTTTTCCTCTGGTGTGGTAAAGTTGCCAGCAGTTGCCTCCACTAGACTTATGCCGCGTACACACGACCGTTTTTCCTGTCATGGAAAAAAAAGTTTTTCTCAATGTGATTCCTCTCAAGCCTGCCTTGCCTACACACGATCGTGGAAAAAAAATGCTCCAACGTACAACGGCACTATAAAGGGGAAGTTCCATTCGAATGGCGCCACCCTTTGGGCTGATTATGCAAATTTCTTCTCATAACTTGCTTCTGAGTATGCGCGTTTTTTCCCCCGTTGTTAAAGCCTACACACAACTGTTTTTCACAATGAGAAAAATGACGACGAGAAAAAATAAAGCAGGTATTAATTTTTAATGGCCATTTTTCTCATCGAGAAAAATGCTCTGGAGCCTACACATTCTGGAGCCTACAAAACGTCTGTGTGTAGGCAGCATAAGGGTCTCCATACTTTCTAAGCAAATGGCCAGTTTACTGTCATTCAGACATTACAGGGGCCGGACTGTGGCCAGTGGGAGAAGCAAATGCCTCAGCGTTAGTGGGAATAGACTACTGTATGTCCCAGGCTTGGTGGTCAGTGGTATTAAAAAATAACATAAGGCCTGTTCCCAATATGTAGTAGGTTACATAGTAGTAGTAGTAGGTTACGTAGTAGTAGTAGTAGGTTACATAGGTTACATAGTAGGTTAAAAAAGACTTGTTGTAGTACTTTTATAAGTAAAAAAAAAAAAATGTTACACTGCACTATTGCCTTATGCCCCCAAATCACATGGGAAATTCCGACAGAATTCCATCGGAGTAAAATAGAACATGTTCTCTATCTAAACTCCGACGGAATTCCTCAGAATATCCGATGAAAAAACTCAGATGGGGCTACACACGATCAGAATATCCGATCGTGTGTACAAGGCATAACTCTACAGTTATAAAAACAATGGAAAAATGCAGAAAAAATATTGAAGCTCTTAAAGGGGTTGTAAAGGAAAAAAAAATGTTTCCCTAAATAGCTTCCTTTACCTTAGTGCAGTCCTCCTTCTCTTACCTCATCCTTCCATTTTGCTTTTAAATGTCCTTATTTCTTCTGAGAAATCCTCACTTCCTGTTCATCTGTATGTAACTCCACACAGTAATGTGAGGCTTTCTCCCTGGTGTGGCGAAAGCCTCGTCAGGGGGCGAGCAGGAGTGTCAGGATGCCCACTAACACACAGCTCCTTTCTCTATCTGCAAAGTAGAGAGTGTCCTGACCCTCCTGCACGCCCACTCAAAAGGCTTTCTCCACGCCAGGAAGAAAGCCTTGCATTACTGTGTGGAGTTACAGACAGAAGAACAGGAAGTGAGGATTTCTCAGAAGAAATAAGGACATTTAAAAGCAAAATGGAAGGATGAGGTAAGTGAAGGAGGACTGCACTAAGGTAAAGGAAACCATTTAGGGGAAAACATTGCCAAAGATCCAAAAAGTCCTTTGCTCCGCCACCTTTCTAGCCAGTCTCGTGTTTCAAAAACCCCTTTATTGGCACCACTGTAAGGCCCCGTACACACGACCGAGTTTCTCGGCAGAATCCAGCGAGAAGCTCGCTGGGATCCATATTCTTCCGAGAACCTCGGCCGTGTGTACACTTTTGTCGAGCGTCCCGTCGGGAAGCTCGTCGAGCCAAAATAGAGAGCAGGTTCTCTATTTGCTCGACGGGCCATCGGGACTAATGGCTCGACACCTTTTTCGACAGCCTGGTCGACAAACTCGACGGCCGGCCGAGACCCTGGTCGGGCGGAACGATGGGTTTAGCCCGACGAGGTTCTCGTACGTGTGTACGCGGCCTAAGGCCGCGTACACACGTACGAGAACCTCGACAGGCCAAACACATTGTTCCGCCCGTCGAGGTTCTCGCCCGGCCGTCGAAATCGTCGACCAAGCCGTCGGGAAAGGCGCCGAGCCATGGTTCTCGATGGGCCATCGAGCAAATAGAGAACCTGCTCTCTATTTTGGCTCGACGGCTTTCCCGACGGGATCCCGCCGAAACCGTACACACGGCCGAGGTCCTCGGCAGAATGAGGATCCCAGCGAGCTTCTCGCTGGTTTCTGCCCAGAATCTCTGCCGTGTGTACGGGGCCTTTATTTCCGCATTTGCAACAGAAAGGATCACCACCTCAATCTAGAGACATGCCTCTCTTTGATAGAGGACTGGATGACAAAGAGTTATCTTAAACTCAATGGAGCGAAAACAGAACTTCTTCTGTTTCACGCCAAGCAAAGGAATCAACCTGCAACAACGTGGACACCCCGCCCATTCTGGGCAAAATTATCACCCCTAGCGCCAAAGTCAAAAGTCTCGGGGTCATCTTTGACTCCTTTATGACAATGGACGCACAAATAGGGTCAGTAGTCAGCGGATCTCACCATCTGTTGCGCCTACTACGCAGACTTACCCCTTTCATCCCCAAAGAAGACTTAGCGGTCGTGGTGGGAGCAATTGTCAACTCCAGATTGGACTATGCAAATGCCCTTTACCTCGGGCTCCCCAAGTACAAATCGCTCGTCTGCAAGTCGTTCAAAATACGGCCGCCAGACTTGTGACCTGGAAAAAAACCCTGGGAATCCATCTCACCTTCACTGCCCTTCAGCTGCCAGTTAAAGACAGGATTGCTTTTAAAGCTCTGTCTAACGCATAGATGTGTCCATGGGAATGCCCCCCAATATCTATGCGATAAAATAAAAGCTCAAATCCCAATCGCGTTCGGCGATCCACCAATCAGAACCTACCAATCCCAAGCCAACTACAAGTCCAAAGGAGAAAGAAGATTCGCCGTCCAAGGTCCCAGACTATGGAACGCTTTACCAACCAGCATTCGGTTGGAGGCGAATCACTTAGCATTCAGGAGAAAGATCAAGACCACTCTTTTGATATCAAAAGGAGAACAACAAGCGCCCAGAGGCGATTCAGGGGCCGCGCTCTATAAGTTTTTCATTCATTCATTCATTCATTAGTGTTATTCTGCGGCAGTAACAGGAGCCAAACAAATTGACGGATGTAATCCATTTTTTTTTCAGCCTTCAAACTATGTAACAGAACAGTGGTCTCCAAAATGCAGATGCTCGTCCATACAGTATGTGGCCCTTGGGGCAGCTGTTCCTCCCAATCACCCCAATCATATTAAATACTATTCCCCCAAAAGACACTAACGACGAGGCACTATTCCTCCCACTGATGGAGATGGGGCACTTTTTCTTCCACTGACACCAATGATAGGGTACTGTTCTCCCACTAATGTTAATGATGGGACACTAATCCTCTCACTGACACCAACGATGGGCACTATTTCTCTTTGTCAAATCCCAACCAAAGCAGTTGCGAAAAGAGAAGACTGGGCACTCTACAGGCCAATACACACGATCAGACTTTTTGACAACAACGGTCCGACGGACTTCTTTGAGCGAACAATCCTACCGTGTGTATGCTCCATCGAACAATTGTTCTTTCGCTTTTTTCATCGGACAAATGTTTGCTGTGAATGCTCTCAAACCTTTTCGGCAACAAATGTCCTACGTCGGCTAATCCGATCGTGTGTACACAAGTCCATCGGACTAAAGTCCAAAGTACAGACACGCATGCTCAGAACCAATGCTAAAGATCAGACAACAATAGCAGAAGTTGCCCAAAGGTTGGCAGTAAAGAGCTGAAAAACCACGTGATTTGGTGAATGTTGACTGAAAAAGTTCTGCCGTGTGTATGCAGAACAAGTTCACGGCCAATGCCCCTTCGGACCAGAATCCAGAATTGTTTTGTGCTATTGCTGTACCATTAAAAAAACATTCCCTTCACTTTCTCTCCCAGAGACCCAACAGGTCCTCACACAAAGTGAGGGGAATTCCCATTTCTGGCAGTTGTCCCCATAAAGGGTGTTCCTTTCTGGGTCCCCATTAGAACATTTCCACTCACAATTGTGTTTTGCTGACAACTCAAACATTTTGGGTTTCCCCTCACTTTCTTTCCTGGTGAGAAAGGTCACAAAGGGTTGAATCTTCTAAATAGGACACAAAAAAAAAAAAAAAAAAAAACGTATCAAAGGGTATAACACTCCGTGGCTCTATGCAATACAAAAAAAAAAAAAAAAGTGCTTGCCTAGACATACACTTTAGGTAAAAAAAAAAAAGATATTCAAAACATAAAGAAGCAAGTAAATAATAATAATAATAATAATGAGAATTATAATTAATAATTAATAAAGAAGCAAAAAAAGCATGGTCCATTATTCTGCTGGAGAGTAAAGAGTGGAGTTACCTCCTGTCGGACAGGTTGGGTTGTAGTAGTCTCTTACAGCATGCCCTAGGTTGTGTATACTAGTGACAGGTCCACTTTAAATTATTATGGGAATTGGAAGATGGAGCTGCTTTATCTACGTGACTGTCATATGAGGCAGGTGCTGCCTCTTGCAATAAAAGTCTTGACAGTCTTAATCCTCTCGGATCTGTTCACTCACCTCTGGTGACAACTATCGACCTCTTTCGGTTTTTTGTCAAAACGCCAGAACATTCAGAAGATATCTAGACAATGGGAACATTTCGTCTGTAACTGTCTGACATAGTCGGTAACTGATCATCAATTTGTGAATGTATCATTAACTGGAAGATAACACAAATTAGTGTATGGGAATGAGGATATCAGCAACTTTTAATGTTATAATGCTGATTATGGTGTTTTCCTTTAAAGCAAAGGGGGCCCAACCAGTGGCCCGGGAGCCACATGTGGCCCGCGGAGCCCTCTTATGTGGTCCTTGACTTCCTGCTCTGGGGTGGCAGGTTGGCAAGCCAAGATCGTGGGTTGCCGACCCGCCATTCCAGAGCATCAGTGTTGTGAATGAAGCAGGCGGTAGAGGAAGCAAGCAACTGTGGAACAGAGCAGCATAAGCCGATACTTTCTGTATAGCACCGGCCCCTGTCACAGGCAGAGTGATACCTAATGGACTCTGCTTGGGACAGCAACAGCCTTAGGCCCCTTTCGCATGATCGGTTCAACCCAATCGGACCTTCCATTCTCCTCTATGGAGCAGCAGATGTAGATGGACTTGTGTCCATTTACACCTGCCTACCTCCAATTCGCTAAAAAAATAAAATAAAGGGGATCCACCTCCTTCCATATGGGGGCGAATCGTATAAGGCCGCATACATACGATCGGACCAAACCGATGAAAATGGTCTTAAGTCCAGTTTCATCGGTCCAAACCGAACGTGTGTACGACCCATCGGTCCGTCGTCCGTCGGACCAAAGTTTTAAAACTTGCATTAAAATCGGACCGATGGACGCCTGACCATCGGTCCAAACCGATGGTTAGTACGCAAAAGCATCGGTTCAAAAACCCACGCATGCTCAGAATCAAGTCGATGCATGCTTGGAAGCATTGAACTTCATTTTTTTCAGCACGTCGTTGTGTTTTACGTCACTGCGTACGTCACAGTCTGTGAACCGATGAAACCGGTCCGTCGGACCATTCTCATCGGGTTGGACCGATCGTGTGTACGCGGCCTAAGAGGGCCCATTCAGTAGAGTGGGCTGTGTTCGTGTCTGCTCTGCATCTGCAGAGCAGACACGGACCAAACATCTGCCTGCCCAGCTCATTGTGACCAACGACCAGTTACTAAGTCGCTTAAGTGGCCCTCGCCAACAAAAACTGATATTCAAAGGGTAACTCCACTTTTGTGGTGAAAAAATATAGCAAATTGAGAAAAAATAATATAACATATACAAATGCGACACAAATCATATTGTAATTGAATGTTATTAACCACTTGTCTACCGCCCGCCGTCATATGACCACGGGACGAAGACCCTCTCGTTCTGGGCAGACGTCATATGACGTTGCGCCTATCTGAGCCACTAGGGAACCCGCTGCGTGAGCCCGGCGGCCGCAATGTCTGCCGGGCACCCGCGATTGCCCAGTAACTGAGCAGGACGGTGGATCTGTGTGTGTTTTAGGCCACGTACACACGATCAGTCCATCCGATGAGAACGGTCCGAAGGACCGTTTTCATCGGTTAACCGATGAAGCTGACTGATGGTCTGATGTGCCTACACACCATTGGTTAAAAAAACGATCGTGTCAGAACGCGGTGACGTAAAACACAACGACGTGCTGAAAAAAACTAAGTTCAATGCTTCCAAGCATGCGTCGACTTGATTCTGAGCATGCCCGGCTTTTTAACTGATGCTTTTGCATACTAACGATCGGTTTTGACCTATCGGTTAGGCGTCCATCGGTTAAATTTTAAAGCAAGTTTGGACCGATGAAATGGACCTTCAGTCCGTTTTCATCGGTTTTGACCGATCGTGTGTACACGGCCTTATGTTGCACTTTACTAGCACTTTAACTACCAAAAGTGTTATAATGCACAAACATGTTATCCAACTTCTATATCCTTACATTTATTACTTTGAAAAGCCAGTCTAAAAGAAAGCTAGTTGGGGGGAAAAAAATTCTTGTCTGTGTAAAAGTGGCATGGCAGGATTGCTTTAAAACGTTTTTTTTTTTTTTTTACTGATAGATGTCTCTCTTTTCCATGAAAATTGGGAGCTATAAGAACTCTAAAGTGGATAAAAGCGTGTTTTTATGTACTCGCCTGACTGTGTTCTATCAATTTGAAGTTTTAAACCCGTGTGCCTTTTTCAAATAGATTCTAAAATGAAAAGACAATTTAATGTTTTACGCGGCGCTGGTTGTCATGCTGTGTTGGTATTACGTTTCTATCAGCGTATTTGGAAAGTGTCAGCATGTTCGCAGCGGTTGTAAAGACATCAAACAGAGACGTACAGAGAGGTATTCGATCACATCTAGGTATCCCGAGGTCTCCTGTCTTAACCATTGCCTGTGCTTTTTCTGCTTCGGGGATGAAAACCAGCTGTACCTTGGACCCCATATCATTCTCAGCCTTTCATCCCTTGGAGTTCATTTCTCATCACTCATCAGCTTTGGTGAGTCTCTGTGCTGTTCCATCAAGCCATTATTTTGCTAAGGCTTTGAACGCTCAGGCAGGTGCTGTAACCTTTGCGCTTTTCATAACGGACAATATAGAAAAGGAGGATGTGACGCTTAGAGTAAAAAAAAAAAAAGATTGCCTCAAAAACAAGTACCCCTAAATTATCACAAACTAACTAATAATCCAAAACAAATGAGTCCCTATTTACCTCCCCTGGGAAAAGCAATCTGCGGCGATAACCACTGCCGCGGCGGCTGCTCCATTAGGTGCAACCCGAATAATACATGCGCCTGGCCCCTAATCTCCATGCAGGGCACCGGATGCATGGATTTCTATGTGTTTTTTTTTTTAGCACATGATTAGAGCCTGAGGCGCTAATTGGCTTTAAAAAGGGTGGGCTCGGGGCGCAGAACACCTGAGCCCATCCAGTTGAGTGACATTAGCAAATTAATATTTGCTAATGTCTTCCTGCTTCTCCTCCCAGCCTATCAGGAAGCGGGTCCTGATTTGCCAGGGAGTCTTAGAATTCCCAGCCAATCGGGTCTCAGAACCTGCATCCTGTTCAGCCGGGAGGAGAAGTAATGACCCCGGCTACTCTCTTGGCAAGCTGCGGGCCATGAGGAACAGCAGGCGGAAGGGCAGCAACAGCCTCTTCCAAGTTTCAGGAGCCCTACCCCAAATCCAGCACCAACACCACCACCACCACCTCATCCTCCTAAAGCAGTGGTTCTCAACCTGTCTAGTGCCGTGACCCCAAGTTGTGGGGACCCACAGCAGTACAATTATTTTCCTATCGTGGGTTGTCAGCACCCAAGGTAAGACAAGTAATTTGTTCCCCTTAACCCACAGACATTTAGCACTCACTGAGTCTCTTCCACTCGTGCAGTATTAAAACCCCTTATGGTACATTTTAGGATGCCACTCTTTCTTCTCCTTTCTCTTTTATCTCTCTCTATCCTCATTTCTTGGTTGTTATCCCCATCCCTCTCTAGACGTGTTTCTTGTTCTCTAATTGTTTCTCTCCCTTTTTCTCCCTTTTGTCCCTCCCCCTCTTTTCCTCTCCCTTCCATGTATTTTCTATTTTTATTCCTTCTATTACTCCCTGGCGGGGAGTTGGGATCAGTGGCAGTGCTGGCGGGGAGTTGGGATCAGTGGCCGTGCAGGCGGCGAGTTGGGATCAGTGGCCGTGCTGGCAGGTGAGTTGGGATCAGTGGCCGTGCTGGCGGCGAGTTGGGATCAGTGGCAATGCTGGCGGCGAGTTGGGATCAGTGGCCTAGCTGGCGGCGGGTTGGGATCAGTGGCAGTGCTGGCGGGGAGTTGGGATCAGTGGCAATGCTGGTGGGGAGTTGGGATCAGTGGTAGTGCTGGTGGGGAGTTGGGATCAGTGGCAGTGCTGGCGGGGAGTTGGGATCAGTGGCCGTGCTGGCGGCGAGTTGGGATCAGTGGCCGTGCTGGCGGTGAGTTGGGATCAGTGGCCGTGCTGGCGGCGAGTTGGGATCAGTGGCAATGCTGGCGGCGAGTTGGGATCAGTGGCCTAGCTGGCGGCGCGTTGGGATCAGTGGCAGTGCTGGTGGGGAGTTGGGATCAGTGGCAATGCTGGTGGAGAGTTGGGATCAGTGGCAGTGCTGGTGGGGAGTTGGGATCAGTGGCCGTGCTGGCGGCGAGTTGGGATCAGTGGTGGTATTGGTGGGGAGTTCTGATCAGCCAACTTAGGTGCTCTTAATCAAGGTCATCTGCTGATCTGAGAACTGTAGTGGGGACTTTTAAAGGCAACTCTAATCACAGGTAGTGTTACTCACTGTGTCTCCGACTAATTTCTCATAGCATTGAAACCTATGCTGAAATCAGGAGATATGGTCTCCTCCAGCCCCTCCCACTTCACATTTCTCACCAGTCAGCTGACCTCTAGTCCCTGCCCCTCAGCTATGCCGTGAACTAAATGGGCGGCTGTGAAGAGGCTGAGTGGGCGGCCGCGGGCTTCAGGAACAGCCCAGGTTTTGGTGACCCCTGGAAAATCCTCATTTGACCCCCAGGTTGAGAACCACTGTCCTAAGGCAAGGCCATGGATCGCCGCCTCTCCGTCAGACCCATACCGGGAGTATTAAGATTGAGGGGGCCGGGTTCGTTTGCCAACCCCCCCCCCCAAAAAAAAAAATTGAGCACCAGCCACCACTGAACCACTGTCTCCTGAATGCCTGTTTTCTCATTTCGATCCGCGGGAAATTTTGGATTGCAATACTGCTTCACAACCCCGTGGCAAGCTGTTGGGTATAGTATGGTCCCATTGACTTCAATAGGCACATTTTGCAAGTGGTCCCGTCTGCCTAATGTGACATACCAAGTTAAAGTTGCCTTATCACAATGTGATTGGACCTGAGCAGTTGCAATATAATTTTGTATGTGGGCAGTCCAGAGGGAGGGTGGTAAAAACATTTACCTATTTTTACCTCCTATATGCTGCCCGTGTAAACTAAGCTCAAGAGTAGGGATGAGCCGAACACCCTCGCGTTCCGGTTCACACCAGAACCGTTTAACGGACCGAACGTTTGCGCAAACATTTAGAACCCCATTGAAGTCTATGGGACTCGAACGTTCGAATTCAAAAGTGAGGACTCCTGAAAAAAAACAGTTTTTGAAACTTTTTTTCCATTGATACATGTTCCCTGGGGCAATACCCGGGTTCTCAAAGACGTTTTCACAGACAAACTCTAGACACACAGCAGGTACAATATTTAAAGGAATTATTTTTTTTTTTTATTTAACCACTAGCCGACCGCCCGCCGTCATTTTACTGCGGGACGGTGGCTCTCCTGGGCGAGAGCCCATAGCTACACGTCCACATTTTTGCGGCTGCTAGGGGGTGCTCATCCCCCAAGTCCCGCGCGTGTGCCCGGTGGGCGTGAACGCCGCCGGGCACGTGCGCTCGTTCGTAACAGAGCAGGGATTCGGGAGCCTTGTGTGTAAACACAAAGCTCTCGGTCCTGTCAGCGGGGAAACGCTGATCTCCTGTTCATACAAATGTATGAACAGATCAGTGAATTCCCTTAGTGAGGCCACCCCCCCCCCATACAGTTAGAACACAAATAGGAACACACTTAACCCCTTCCCTGCCCCCTAGTGTTAACCCCTTCACTGCCAATGGCATTTTTATAGTAATCCAATGCATTTTTATAGCATTGATCGCTATAAAAATGCCAATGGTCCCAAAAATTTGTCAAAAATGTCCGAAGTGTCCGCCATAATGTCTCAGTACAGAAAAAAAATGCTGATCGCCGCCATTACTGGTAAAAAAAAAATATTAATAAAAATGCCATAAAACTACCCCCTTTTTGTAAACGCTATAAATTTTGCGCAAAGCAATCAATAAACGCTAATTGCGATTTTTTTTTTTTTTACGAAAAATATGTAGAATAATACGTATCGGCCTAAACTGAGGAAAAAAAATGTTTTTTTATATATTTTTGGGGGATATTTATTATAGCAAAATGTAAAAAATATTGATTTTTTTTCAAAATAGTCGCTCTATTTTTGTTTATAGCGCAAAAAATAAAAACCGCAGAGATGATCAAATACCACCAAAAGAAAGCACTATTTCTGGGAAAAAAAGGACGCCAATTTTGTTTGGGAGCTACATTGCACGACCGCGCAATTGTCAGTTAAAGCGACGCAGTGCTGGTCATTGGGCAGCAATATGGTCCGGGGGGGTTAAGTGGTTAAGCATCATTAAAATCACTGCTCCAGGAGCAGTGATTTAAGTGATGCTTAAATAAAAAAAAAATGAAAAATTCCTTTATATATTGTACCTGCTGGGTGTCTATACCTGTGATAACGTCTTTAAATAGCACAATCACCTGCCTGCCAGTAAATTAGGAAGAACTGATCTAGCTAAACTATACAGTGTATAAATATATGTACAACACCTGGGATGTATATATATCCTCTACACACTGTAACATTAACTGACTAGCCCCTGTTCAGTGTTCAGCCTATCACGGATGCCCTCTCGTCCTTATGCCGTGTACACACGGTCGTTTTTTGCGATGAAAAAAAACGAAGTTTTTTAAAACGTCATTTAAATTGATTGTGTGTGGGCAAAACGTTGTTTTTTGTCTTAAAAAAAACGACCCAAAAAAAATTACAACATGCTTGAATTTTTTGTATCGTTTTTCAAAACGTCGTTTTTTGTTTCACAAAAAGTCACCGTGTGTAGCAAAAACGTTGTTTAACCCGCGCATGCCCAGAAGCTAGTTATGAAGCGAGCTTCAATGGAAAAGAGTGGTGAACGTAACCTCGCTTTTTGTGAAAAAAACGATGGTGTGTAGGCAACATCGTCTTTGAAAGTGACGTTTCAAAAACGTCGTTTTTTACTTCACAGAAAACGTCGTTTTTTTTTCATCACAAAAAATTATCGTGTATACGCGGCATTAGTCTCAGACAAGAGGGCATCCGTGATAGGCGGAACACTGAACGCAGGGCCTCCTGGGAAGCCGAGTGTTCCACCTATCACGGAACAGCAGAAGGAGGAGGCGCGGCTTTTGAAAAATGAACGGCCGCGGTCTGAGATTCTGCATGTCAGGGATAAGGTAAGGAATCGTCCAGACATGCAGCGACACAGTGAGGCATGTAACAATGGCACAGTGAGGCATGTAACAATGGCCCAGTGGGGCATGTAACAATGGCACAGTGAGGCATGTAGTAACAATGGCACAGTGAGGCATGTAGTAACAATGGCACAGTGAGGCATGTAACAATGGCACAGTGAGGCATGTAACAATGGCACAGTGAGACATGTAGTAACAACGGTACAGTGAGGCATGTAGTAACAATGTCACAGTGAGACATGTAGTAACAATGGCACAGTGAGGCATGTAGTAACAATGGCACAGTGAGGCATGTAGTAACAATGGCACAGTGAGGCATGTAACAATGGCACAGTGAGGCATGTAACAATGGCACACTGAGACATGTTACAATGGCACAGTGAGGCATGTAATGGTGGCACAGTCTGGCATGTAATGGCACAATGAGGCATGTAATGGTGGCACAGTCTGGCATGTAATGGCACAGTGAGACATGTAATGGTGGCACAGTCTGGCATGTAATGGCACAGAGAGGCATGTAATGGTGGCACAGTGAGGCATGTAATGGTGGCACAGTCTGGCATGTAATGGCACAGTGAGTCATGTAATGGTGGCACAGTGAGGCATGTAATGGTGGCACAGTCTGGCATGTAATGGCACAGTGAGACATGTAATGGTGGCACAGTCTGGCATGTAATGGCACAGAGAGGCATGTAATGGTGGCACAGTGAGGCATGTAATGGTGGCACAGTCTGGCATGTAATGGCACAGTGAGTCATGTAATGGTGGCACAGTGAGGCATGTAATGGCACAGTGAGACATGTAATGGTGGCACAGTCTGGCATGTAATGGCACAGAGAGGCATGTAATGGTGGCACAGTCTGGCATGTAATGGCATAGTGAGTCATGTAATGGTGGCACAGTGAGGCATGTAATGGTGGCACAGTCGGGAATGTAATGGCACAGTGAGTCATGTAATGGTGGCACAGTCTGGAATGTAATGGGGCATTGAGGCTTATACGGTGAGTATATCCCAAAACCAATATTTTAGCTGGAAAATTAGGGGATCGTCTTATACCTGGCAAATACAGTATAATAAAAATTGTTGGTAGCACACTCCCAATATAAAATTTACAAAGTGTTGAATAAATAATTAAACAGTTGCGCTAATTGTTGCAATCCATATTCGAAATAAAAAATATATAAACAGTGCCATCAACATTATTTCATTTCTTCCTCAAACCGATACTTCAATGTGTGATTTTATCTATGTTGTTTTTTTGATCAAAGTCCAATATATCTCCTGTGCAGAATAGTTCTGTGGCAATCTGCCTTTAATTTTCTCATGCATAAAATAAAACTTGCTCCCCAATGTTCCCCCCTCGGGCTTCTGTGCTCACCTCAATTGGTGTGACCTCGCAACTAAGTTTGGTCAGAAAAAGCGATTTAGTCTCCCAGGGGGGAGCAAGTTTTATTTTTCGCATGAGAAGATTAAAAGAAGATTACCTCTGTACCACTCTGCACAGAAGATGTATTGGACTTTGATCCAAAACTACATAGATAAAAATCACACATTGAAAGAGAGGTTTAGGGAATGTGTTACTGAAATTTATGCTTTTCATGTTTTGATTTTTCACAAGTGGATTAATTAGTTCACTACACACTTTAAGGGAGAAATGAAATAATGTTGATGGTACTGTTTATGGAAAAGGTAGCTCATGTATAGTGGCATGTGGTTGCTCAATTAAATAACTGAATACCTCCAGGTGGGTGGGATCTTTAAGGCAACAAAATGTATGTGACAACTAAGGTCATAAAAAAATAATATTTATTACAATACATCATTATATCAAAAATATCAAAAGTACAAATATATCAAAACAAAATTAAAAACTTTGAAGAATACTGTAAGTCACTGCATGCCCAAGGATTAGGCTAAGAGCATGTTGGACAGTTTTCCGACGTGTTTCAAATGGTATACATCCTTCTTCAAGGAAACATTGTACAGCAGCCTTTCTCAAACTTTTTACTGCTGTGGAACCCTAAAAAATATTTTCAGGTCTCGGGGAACCCCCTGATAAAAACCCATTCATTGGGGGTCAGTGGGAACAATGCCCCTTACTTTGGTGGTCAGTGAGAAGAATGCCCCTTTTTACAGTAGTGGTAAGAATGCCCCCCTTACAGAGAACTATGAAGATCATTGGTGTCATACCACTGGCTCCTCCAAGTGGAATTGGCTCAGAACTATGTAGGCACCATCAAACAGGAGGTAAATTAGCCACAGCTCAAGGAACCCCTAGCCACCTCTGAAGGAACCATAGGGTTCCACGGAACCCTGGTTGAGAATGGCTGTTGTACAGTATCAAATTCTATAAACAATAAAAAAACATAATAAATAATCAATAATAACAAACAGGGGTAAGACAAACTCAGACATGATTGGGCATGAGAGAGAGGGGAGCTGTCACAGAAACTGCTCCAAGGGGACATAGGAGGGACCATCAAACTCACCCTCTCTTCAATGGAGAAAAACACCTCAGAACCCGAGATGCGGACCCCCTGAATCGAGCAGCGGGTGTCACGGAAGACCCAGCGGGTATAATGATTCCCCCGACTCCAAACCATAGAGGGCAGAATAAGGAAAAAATTCCTCTTTGGCCAATATCCAAAAAGACTCCTCTCCCATAGTATAACTGAAAGGAGGAAACGTATAAGGATATATATAGTGTGAGGAATTAGCTCGGTAGCGGGTGTGTGTGACCCCCTGCATGGGTTCACTACACGCTAAACTATACAGAAAGGCAGTTGAGGATGGTTGAAAAGAAAGGATATGGTTTATTCTTCCATATTGCTGGATACAAGTGCAAGCATCAAAACAGCATGAACAAAACATAACATAAAATAAACCCTTGCCACTTGGGGCGTCTATCTTCACAACACCGGAACCTACCTATGGAGTCTGGCACAGCCTACTGCTGGGCAGACACTGCTGGTCATACAGCAGAAAAACAATAGTCTTTTTGATTTTTATCACACAGAAACCACCTCACCTCTTCAGAAGTCTTTCTGACTGCTCTCCTTAACTCAAAAAGCCTCAGGATGCAGCAATCAGTAGTCATCCTTTGGATGTCTTATAGAGGCCTTAATTGCTTCATTCTGAACAGCTGAAGTTTTCCAACACCCTAAACCTTTCTGGTTATTTCTGTAGCCGACACCTGATAGTAATTGGTGAATTGTCTAAACAAGGCAGAAATGTATGTCCCGTCTGTGACAACACCCACATATTTACCTGACTTCCTGTCACAATAGGTATCCAAAATAAATAGATCAATAGAGTGTATATAGAAAAACCCCCCAACAAAAGGAGATTAGTGGAAGAAAACACACTCACCGGTCGAGAAGAGGGCCCGCTCAAAAGAGCTCAGTCCTATAATTTGTTTTGGTTTTTATTATGTACTCATGCGCTATTTCTTGTTTTTTTTATTCTATGTTGCCCCTGTGTGGGCAAACCATGGCTTGTTATAATCTTGAAAAAAGTAATAAAATATTGGAAAAAAAAAAAGAGCTCAGTCCACCCACAATGGAAAGCCCGGAAGGATTTTAAACAACATACATGTGCTCCCACACCTTAAGGAGTTAGGAGAGAAATGGATATCAAAGCCACCCCGTTGGCGTCCTTAACCACTTGAGGCCCGCGCTACCGTCAGATGACGGCAACAGCGCGGGCCTCAATATCCAACATGCCGTCATTTGACGGCATGTCTTTCTGGCGTTCCCAGCGCGCGCTGTACAGCGCGCTGCGGGGAAGCCCTGTGTTGTCCGTGTCCCTCGGACACGGCCAATCACAGATCGCGGCAAACGGCCAATCAGAGCGGCCGTTTGCAATGCGATCTGTGGGCGAATGAGAGATGATCTCTCATAGATCATCTCTCATTGCCGGCTGACACAGAGACAATGTCCTGTCTCTGGAGGGGAGGAGCCCGATCTGTGTTCCTTCCTACATAGGGACACAGATCGGTCACCCCCCCAGTCACCCCCCCCCTCCCCCTACAGTTAGAACACACCTAGCATACACATTTAACCCCTTCCTCACCCCCTAGTGTTAACCCCTTCAATGCCAGTCACATTTATACTGTAATTAGTGCATATTTATAGCACTGATCGCAGTATAAATGTGAATGGCGCCAAAAATGTGTCAAAAGTGTCCGATGTGTCCGCCATAACGTCGCAGTACCAATAAAAATCGCAGATCGCCGCCATTTCTAGTAAAAAAAAAATAATAAAAAATAATAATTCTCTCCCCTATTTTGTAAGCGCTATAACTTTTGCGCAAACCAGTCGCTTATTGCGTTTTTTTTTTTACCAAAAATATGTAGAAAAATACGTATCGCCCTAAACTGAGAAAAAAAAATGTGTTTTTTTTTTTAATTGGGATATTTATTATAGCAACAAGTAAAAAATATTGTATTTTTCTTCAAAATTGTCGCTCTTTTTTGTTTATAGCGCAAAAAATAAAAATCGCACAGGCGATCAAATACCACCAAAAGAAAGCTCTACTTGTGGGGAAAAAAGGACGTAAATTTTGTTTGGAAGCCACGTCGCACGACCGCGCAATTGTCAGTTAAAGCGACGCAGTGCCGGAAGCTGAAATTTCACCTGGGCAGGAGGGGGGTGTAAGTGCCCAGTATGCAAGTGGTTAAATACATACCTTGATCACTGATTGGGCTAGTATTCACCTCCTCCAATTAACCCAGAAATGGTGGAAGGGCGGGAAAGGAGAGAGAGAGGGCCCACGAGTTTTACGGAGATCCAGGACGCCATTGCGTCCCCTGTCTCCATAGTGTGGGCCGCGTCATTCCTGAGTGACTGACTCATACAGTGCCTTGCGAAAGTATTTGGCCCCCTTGAACTTTGCGACCTTTTGCCACATTTCAGGCTTCAAACATAAAGATATAAAACTGTAATTTTTCGTGAAGAAACAACAACAAGTGGGACACAATCATGAAGTGGAACAAAATTTATTGGATATTTCAAACTTTTTTAACAAATAAAAAACTGAAAAATTGGGCGTGCAAAATTATTCAGCCCCCTTAAGTTAATACTTTGTAGCGCCACCTTTTGCTGCGATTACATCTGTAAGTCGCTTGGGGTATGTCTCTATCAGTTTTGCACATCGAGAGACTGAAATTTTTGACCATTCCTCCTTGCAAAACAGCTCGAGCTCAGTGAGGTTGGATGGAGAGCGTTTGTGAACAGCAGTTTTCAGTTCTTTCTACAGATTCTCGATTGGATTCAGGTCTGGACTTTGACTTGGCCATTCTAACACCTGGATGTGTTTATTTGTGAACCATTCCATTGTAGATTTTGCTTTATGTTTTGGATCATCTCCATCCATCTTCCCATCAATTTTAACCATCTTCCCTGTCCCTGCTGAAGAAAAGCAGGCCCAAACCATGATGCTGCCACCACCGTGTTTGACAGTGGGGATATTGTGTTCAGGGTGATGCTTTTACGCCAAACATAACGTTTTGCATTGTTGCCAAAAAGTTTGATTTTGGTTTCATCTGACCAGAGCACCTTCTTCCACATGTTTGGTGTCTCCCAGGTGACTTGTGGCAAACTTTAAACTGTACCATATCTGCAGTCTCCTGTATTATGTCTGCAGTCTCTGACTGTCTCTTATACTATGTCTGCCGTCTCTAACTGTCACCTGTACTATGTCTGCAGTCTCTGATCATCTTCTGTATCATGTCTGCAGTCTCTGACAGTCTCCTGTATCATGTCTGCAGTCTCTGACCGTCTCCTGTATCATGTCTGCAGTCTCTGACCATCTTCTGTATCATGTCTGCAGTCTCTGACCATTTCCTGTATCATATCTGTAGTTTGTCTGGGGGTCTTTCTAACAGACTCTCTAACAGAAGTCCTCTCTGTGTTCTTCAGAGAGGCCCCCCTCCAGGTCCCAAAAAAGTACTCTGCTTCTCTTCCTGTATTTTGTTTATTTTTATTGTTAAGAGATCATGTAAGGATCCCAGGGTAATGAAGACTTTGTGGGGGAGCATTTCTGGGGTTGAGTCGTTGCCATAGGAACATTTATAAAGGGGAGGAGTTAGTAAAATGACCACACCCATGTGGGGGCGCCAGGAATATTTTTGCACCCAGGCACGGCCCTGGTAACAATGACTTGGTGTTAATGGATGGTGGAATCCTTGATATAACTTCCTGATCTCAGGGAATCCCTGCTAATAATTACTATATCTACAGATCAAAGTACATGTGATGGTCACTGGGAAGAATGTTAATTACATTGGTGGTCATTGGGAAGAATCCCTGCCTAAAGCCACGTGCACACGGTACGATTGTTGGCCAACCAAGCCTCTGATTTTTATTTTAAGGGCATGTGCCTCGACCTTGTCTTGCACACTAACGTTACACAATTTTTGTGCCACAAAACACGAACGTAGTGGCGTACTACGAGGAATTTCAGCTCTTTAGCGCCACCCTTTGGGCCCCTTCTTCTAATTTCGTGTTTGGTGAGCATTGATTCCGAGCATGCGTGTTTGTACTTTCGACTTTTGTGTGACGGATTTGTGTACTGACCATACGAAAATCTGACGTCAAACCAGTGTCCAACGAAAATTTACTAGTCTGTCAGCCAATTTGTTGGCGTAAAATTGGACAACAATTGTCAACAGGAGTGTACTAAGGGTCAGATTTTAGGACAACAGTCTGCCAACAGACAATCCCCTGCCAACAATCGAACTGTGTGTACGAGGCTTTACAGTTAGCTGGAAAGATTGTTGGTGTCATTGGTTACTTAGAAGCAGACGTTGGTGATTTGCTCAATGAGCCCCTAGCAACCTCTGGAGGAATCCTGGGTAAAAAAATGTTGTTGTAGAATGAATAATCTGATTGCCTTTAGAGATCAGGAAGAAATTGTTACCTGGTGTTGCAAATAGAACTACATTTTTTTAAGGATTTTTTCTTTCATCTGGACCAGGGGTCTCCAAACTGCGGCCCGAGGGCCAGATTTGGCCATTTGTTAACCTTTATCAGGCCCTTGGAGCACTATTCCTCCCACTGACACCAACAATGGGGCACTATTTCTTCCACTGATACCAATGATGGGATACTATGCCTCCTATTTATAGGAACACTACTCCTACTGCCACCAACACTGAGGCCATATTTATTCTCACTCATACCAAGCATATGACATTTTCTGCCTCTGCTGGCCACAATCCGCCCCCCCTAAAGTCTGAAGGACAATAAACTGGCCCTTTGTTTGATAAGTTTGGAGCCCCCTGATCTGGACCAACAGAGGATTTTAGGATTTTTTTTGTTGAGCTTAAAGGGGAGGTTCCCCTAAAAAGAAACTTTTAACATTGCCTGTCTCTTCTTAATAACATGTAGAATCGGCTGGTAGTTTAAAAAAAAAACGTCCGTACATACCATTTTCGGCATGTAGTCTTACCGTCGCTTTCGGGTCTGGCGGCCGGGGATGGGCGTGCCTACTTAAATGACAGGCATCCGATTGACGCATACAGCGCGTCACGAGATGCCGAAAGAAGCCGAACGTTGGTGCGCATGCGCCGTATAGAGCCGCACCAACGTTCGGCTTCTTTCGGCATCTCGTGACGCGCTGTATGCGTCGATCGGATGCCTGTCCCCACACATCATACCCGGAAGCGGCGGTGAGACTACATGCCGAAAATGGTATGTACGGACTTTTTTTTTTTAAACTACCAGCCGATTCTACATGTTATTAAGAAGAGACAGGCAATGTTAAAAGTTTATTTTTAGGGGAACCACCCCTTTAAAGGGGTTGTAAAGAATTTTTTATTTTTTATTTTTTTAAATAACAAACATGTTATACTTACTTCCACTGTGCAGCTCGTTTTGCACAGAGTGGCCCCTGATCCATGTCTTCTGGGGTCCCTCGTCGGCTGTCTCTGGTCCTCTCCACAAGAACTCCACACAATCATACAAGCTCCCTCGCATTGCGTGGAGTCCTTGCAGCCGTAGCCTCTCACTGTATCACTCGGCCCTGCCCCTCGGCGCGCCACGCCATTGGATGTGATTGACAGCAGTGCCAGCCAACGTAACTTGCCTACGCCGGCGTAGAGTGGGCGCATATTTACGCTGGACGCATGTGGCTTTCCCATTGATTTTCTATTCAAATATGCAAATGAGGGAGATACTCCGATTCAGGAACGTACTTGCGCCCGGCGCATGATTTAAGCGCTTTGCGTAAGTTTTACCTTCGGCGTAAAGTTATTCCCCATAGATGAGGAGCAACCCATGCAAAGGCATGGACCAGGGAACACAAGCCTACGTATTGTACGTTGGACGTCTGTGAATATGGGCCGACGTGGGTCTGACTGGGCGTAGGTTACGTTCACGGCGCACACAGTGATCCGGCGTATCTTAGGCAGCTGTTTTTCCGACGTGGTTGTGAGCATGTGCGCAGGGGATATGTCCACGTCCCGACACATGCGCAGTTTTTTTAAGTACTTGTCTGGCGCCCAGCCCATCGTTTGCATGGGGTCACGCTTCATTAGCATGGATCACGCCCACTTGCACTTACGCTGGCTTACGCCTACGAATATACGCTACACCGGCGCAGAGTTGGGAGCATTTACTTTGTGAATTCCATGCTTGCCTTTCCACGCTGCGCAGGTATAGCGTAAAAGAGATACGCTACGGCGGCATAAATATGCGCCAATGTATGTGAATTCGGCCCAAAATGTATTTAAAAATGTTGCTTGTCTTGCAAAACACTCTCAAACCAAGTTACTCTTAAACCAAGGTTTTACTGTATTAATTAACAAATCACATAGCAGTTTGCCTTGCAAAAGTGAATGTACATTCATCCTGTGCAAATGTGCCAAAAAAAATAAAAAATTAATGTTATTAGGCTATTTCCTGTGCTGGACAAATGATTTAATTGATTTAAAATGGAAAATACTACATTTAGCCACTTAGCACCATCTAGTGGCCAAGAGCGCTGTTTTCCATTTTAAATCAATAAAAAACATTCATCCAGCACAGGAAATAATTAAATAACATTTGTTTTTTTTGCCTTATTTGCACAAAACCAATGTGTATGAACTTTTACTGGGTGAATTGCTGTGCAGATGTTTTATAACTTCACCTCTTCAAGTATCTGCTGTTTACTGTAGTCTGATGAGTAGAAAGATAAATCCCGCTGCTGGTTCCTGCACTCTGCACTCTTGTTCTAAGCCTGGAAGTGTATATCAGTAAGGTGGAACACGGCTTTGTTTGATTTAGCGTTCTGTTGGATATTGTCCCAGCAGGGTGTTCAGTGTCTCGGGTTTGGCATAGTTACAGAAAATAGATGTACAATCTTGGCAAATATGGATGTATCTCCGGGGCATGTTTAGTGCAGATAATGCCAACAATAATATAAAGGGAATGAAACATTTCATAAACAAGAAACCTTTGGCTGCATTCCTCATTGAGTTCAGCGGCAGACTGTAAGCCTAGAATGAAAGGGGCGAGTTTTAGTAGCAATCGCGCTGTTAAAATTGGAAGAGAATAATTGCTAAACAGATGTGACAAATGGCAACCTATGATACAAAGTACATGAGTAATGTGGACAGCAGATGGGGCATGTTGCTCCATGTGTGTAAGCTACTCCAGTAGCATTTAGTAGCACGAAATTCTTCATGATCTCGACCTACACTGAGACGATGACATCAGCCTGCTGCAAGTAATCAGTAGGGTGACTGACCACGTGTCCTGGATTGCCCGCATTTTGCAGGTCTGTCCCGGGCACATTCATTGCAGGACAATACAGTGTCCCGGAATGAAACTGACACAGCCCCCCCCCCCCCGGGCCAATCTGATGCCCCCAAAAAAGGCCGCCACCGCCACATCACCGCTTTACTCACTCACAGTACTTGTCCTGTCCAGGAATACCTGGAGGAGCACAATCCCCGCCTCCTGCTTGTGATTGGAGAAATCATAAATCCTGCCTCTTGTGTCCAACCACTGTTCTGTGATTCGTTAGAGGACATGCTGATTTTTGGGAAGGGAGGGTGTCCCTAAATAGTAGCTCGGAAATGTGGTCACCCTAGTGATCAGACTGCAATATTGTAACTTTCTCGCAAGTCACATAGTAAGAGGCTACAGCAGGGGGCTGATCTGAGACAGACGTGTGAACACAAGGGCCCGGATTCACATTCATCGGCACATATTTAAGCCGCCGTAGCGTATCTCTTTTACGCTACGCCGGCGCTGTGCGGAGAGGCAAGCATGGAATTCACAAAGCAAATGCTCCCAACTCTGCGCCGGCGTAGTGTATATTTTGTAGGCGTAAGCCGGCGTAAGTGGAAGTAGGTAGAAGTGGGCGTGATCCATGTTAATGAAGCGTGATCCCAGACAAGTACTTAAAATGAACTGCGCATGTGTCGGGATGTGGACGTATCCCCGTGCGCATGTGTACAACCATGTCGGAACAACTGCCTAAGATACGCCGGATCACTGTGTACGCCGTGAACGTAACCTACGCCCAGCCAGACACCACGTCGGCCCATATTCACAGACGTCCAACGCACAATACGTAGGCTTGTGTTCCCTGGTCCATACCTTTGCATGGGCTGCGCCTCATCTATGGGGAATAACTTTACGTCGGATGTAAAACTTACGCAAACCACGTAAATCATGCGCCGGGCGCAAGTACGTTCGTGAATCGGCGTATCTCCCTCATTTGCATATTTGAATCGGAAATCAATGGGAGCGCCACATGCGTCCAGCGTAAATATGCGCCCACTCTACGCCGGCGTAGGCAAGTTACGTCGGTGGAATGAAGTCTGTTTTTAGGCGTATCTAAGTTTGTGGGTTTGGCGCACAGATACGACGGCGCATATTTGTACTTACGCGGCGTATCTGGAGATACGTCGGCGTAAGTGCTTTGTGAATCCGGGCCAAGGACTGTAAAGGCACCAGGATTTTATATGATTGTGTCATCTGCGATCCAGCATCTCATTCCAGGAAGTAAATAGTCACTAGACTTGTGCGCGTTTTTCGGGTTATTTGTTATGATCGCAATTCGTAAATTCGTAAAATAAAAAATCTGAAAATACGAAATAGAATAACTAACTAACTAACAATGACTAACTATTAAATTATAAGTATTGGAATTTCCTTTCAAATGGGGCTGTTAGAGAACGTAACGAATACGAATTTATCCAAAGATACAAATTATCCGAAATAATGAATGCCGCATCTAAACTAATGGAACAGAACAAATTAATAATAAATAATAATAATGATAAAAAGTTTTTCATTCCATTCGTTTAGATACAGCATTCATTATTTCGGATAATTCGTATCTTTGGATAAATTCATATTTGTTACATTCACTGCCAAACGTAACAAATACGTTTGAAAGGAAAGTCCAGTACCTACAATTTTAAAGGAGAAGTCAAGCCTGATCTTGTTTGGCTGGACTCCTCCTCTGGGTCACAGGAGTGTAATTCGTTTTGCACTCCTGTGACCGTATTCAGCAGAGAAAGGTCTTAAGTCCGCTCTCTGCTGACATCACAGCAATCAGTCCAGGCCCCGCGTCATCCCGACAATAAAGTCTGGATCTGCCAGGTTCCTGGACTGATACCCGTCTCAGCCTCTCAGCGCCCCGCCCCTCCACAGTTTAGACAGGGGAGCTGAGAGAACCTAGCCATGGGCGATGTTCGATCGCTCGGTTCTCAGTGCAGAGGCGGCATCGGTTTGATGTGCATCCACCTAGGTAAAGTATGAATATGGGGAAAAAAACTAAAAACCTACTAGTCTTTTAATAGTTAGTAATAGTTAAGTTATTATTAGTTAGTTATTATTTCAGACTTTCGAATTTTCGGGTTTTGAATTTACGAATTTTTGAATATTAAAATTTACAAATATTCTGAAAATTTGTTAAACAGGTTTTTGGTCATTTGGATATTTCCAAATTACGAATGTGTTGAAATTTGTTAACAGTAAGGCCTCATTTCGACTGGCGTTTTTACAGCCACTTTTCTGAGCGTTTTTTGCAGCTTAAAAACGCCTGTCCATGTTAGTCTATGGCCTCATGCCCACCATGATGTTTTTGAGCTGTAGATGGCTAAGCTGCAAAAAAAACGCGGGACCAGTGCGTTCTGAAGCTCCAGCAATAGAGCTGTAAAAACACCAGACATTAAAAAACGCTCAAAAACGCGCATAAACGCGCAAAAACGCGCACAAACGCTCAAAAACACTCAAAAACGCGGCCGCGGCGTTTTTAAAGCTCCAGCTCCAAAAAAAAAAAAAATTTTTTTTCTAAAATAAACATGGACAGGCGTTTTTAAGCTGTAAAAAACGTGGCTGTAAAAACGCGTTTTTACAGCCACGTTTTTTACAGCTTAAAAACGCCTGTCCATGTTTATTTTAGAAAAAAAAAAAATATATTTTTTTTTGGAGCTGGAGCTTTAAAAACGCCGCGGCCGCGTTTTTGAGCGTTTGTGCGCGTTTTTGCGCATTTATGCGCGTTTTTGAGCGTTTTTTAATGCCTGCCGTTTTTACAGCTCTATTGCTGGAGCTTCAGAACGCACTGGTCCCGCGTTTTTTTTGCAGCTTAGCCATCTACAGCTCAAAAACGTCATGGTGGGCATGATGCCATAGACTAACATGGACAGGCGTTTTTAAGCTGCAAAAAACGCTCAGAAAAGTGGCTGTAAAAACGCCAGTGGAAATGAGGCCTTAATGATCGCCATGGATGAGGCATGATCAAAGATTGCCCCTGGGGGGCTGGGGCTAGAGTAGGTTATCAGGCTT
This sequence comes from Rana kukunoris, assembly GCA_029574335.1. Lineage (NCBI taxonomy): Eukaryota > Metazoa > Chordata > Amphibia > Anura > Ranidae > Rana > Rana kukunoris. Next base: position 23,864,632 of record CM056054.1, read on the forward strand.
GGGAGGGTGGACGTTTTTATAGAACTTGCCTTAAAATGCTGTACATGTATATGTGCAAGCATGATCTGTTTCCCTTCGGGGGTGAGAGGGGCAAGTTGCCATTGGTGACTTGTGTGCAAGAGGACTTTCTCTTACCACTAACTCCATGTAGCCCATCTAATCCAGATTAGATGGACCATCAGTCAGCTTCATCGGTTAACCGATGGAAATGGTCCTGCAGATCGGATGGACTGATCGTGTGTACGGGCTTAACCCATCTACTCCAGACTGATGACCCACATCTAACCCATCTACTCCAGGCTGATGACCCACATCTAACCTATCTACTCCAAACCAGGCTGATGACCCACATCAAACCCATGTACCCCAAGCTGATGACCCACATCCCACCCATCTACCCCAGAATGATGGTTCATATGCCACTTATTCATCCCAGACTAATGACCCACATCCTACCCATCTATCCCAGGTGCCTATCCCTGTTTCCTACTCCAACCAGACTAATAATTACCCACATTTTCCCTCATACTGGAGACTAATGTCCCACCTCATCCCAAAGACCCTTATCCCCCTCTTATCCCAGACTTGTCTCTTCCTCCCACCATGGGTTAATGACCCAAAACCCATTCATCACCGTCACACTGATTACCCACATCCCCCCATCTACTCTACACGTATGAGCCACATTCCCCCCATCTAATCCAGGTTAATGGCCCATATCCCACCTACCTAATCCAGGTTAGTGACCCACATCATACCCATCTACTCCAGGCTAATGACCCACATTCCACCCATATACCCTTAGACTGATTAGCCAGATCCAATCTATCTACACCAGACTGATGACCCACATCCCACGCATCTACCCCAGACTGATGACCTTCACCCAAACCAACTACCCAAGACTGATGGTCCATTTCTTTCTTATCCACCCCAGACTGATGACCCACATCCTTCCTATCTATCCCGACGTTGATCCTTGTATCCTACTCCAAACAGTCTTATTCCCAAAATTCTCTTTCTTTAACTGCAGACTAATGTCCCACACCCACCTTCCACCCTAGAATAATGACCCGTGTCTATCTTCTTCCAGCTCAGCCCAAAGATCTTTATTCCCCACTCCAGACTGATAAACCATATCCCCCTCCCACTCCTAAGTTATTATACATGTCCCCCCCTCCCACCATAAGTTACTGACCCACATCGTACCCACCTACCTCACACTGATGACCCACATCCCTCCATCTACTCTAGACTAATGAGCCACATTTAACCCATCTATACCAAACTGATGACCCATGTCCCACCCATCTACACCATACTGATGACCCATCTGCTCTAGATTGTTAATTCACATCTCACCCCTTCTACATCAAGCTGTTGGTCCACATTACACCCATCTACCACAGACTGAAATTGATCACCTACATCCCACCCATCTACTCTAGTCTGATGACCTGCATATCTACATTCTACACCAGACTGATGACCTACATTCCTTGTCCCAGCTAGACAAATCACCACCATCCCTCCTGCCCCCCAAGACTAATGACCTACCTTTACCCCATCCTTCCTCAGTCTAATAACCCTCATCCACCCCAGATTGATCTCCTAAGTCTTTCCTCTCATCCCTAGCTTATGACCCACATCCCCTCCTTTTATCCCAGGCTAATGGCCCACATCCCCTCCTTCCATCCCAGGCTAATGACCCACATCCCCTCCGTTCATCCCAGGCTTATGACCCACATCCCCTCCGTCCATCCCAGGCTAATGACCCACATCTCCTCCTTCCATCGAAGGCAAATTACCCTCATCCCCTCCAGCCATGGCAGGCTAATGACCCACAACTCCTCCTTCCATCGCAGGCTAATGACCCACATCTCCTTTTTCTATCGCAGGGTAATGACCCACATCCCCTCCGTCCATCACAGGCTAATGACTCACATCCCCTCCGTCCATCCCAGGCTAATGACCCACATCTCCTCCTTCCATCCCAGGCTATTGACCCACATCCCCTCCTTCAATCGAAGGCAAATGACACACATCTCCTCCTTTCATCACAGGCTAATGACCCGCATCTCCACCTTCCATCCCAGGATAATGACCCACATCCCCTCCGTCCATCCCAGGCTGACACACATCCCCTCCGTCCATCCCAGGCAAATGACCCAAATCCCCTCCTTCCATCCCAGGCTAATGACCCACATCCCCTCCTTCCATCACAGGCTAATGACCCACATCTACTCCTTCCATCCCAGGCTAATTACCCAAATCCCCTCCGTCCATCCCAGGCTAATGACCCACATCTCCTCTGTCCATCCCAGGCTAATGACCCACATCCCCTCCTTCCATCACAGGCTAATGACCCACATCTACTCCTTCCATCCCAGGCTAATTACCCAAATCCCCTCCGTCCATCCCAGGCTAATGACCCACATCTCCTCTGTCCATCCCAGGCTAATGACCCACAACTCCTCCTTCCATCGCAGGCTAATGACCAACATCTCCTCCTTCCATCGCAGACTAATGATCCACATCTCCTCCTTCCATCCCAGGATAATGACCCACATCCCCTCCGTCCATCCCAGGCTGACACACATCCCCTCCGTCCATCCCAGGCAAATGACCCAAATCCCCTCCTTCCATCCCAGGCTAATGACCCACATCCCCTCCTTCCATCACAGGCTAATGACCCACATCTACTCCTTCCATCCCAGGCTAATTACCCAAATACCCTCCGTCCATCCCAGGCTAATGACCCATCCCCTCCTCCATCCATAATGACCCACATCTCCTCCTTCCATCCCAGGCTAACCCACATCCCCTCCTTCAATCGAAGGCAAATGACACACATCCCCTCCACAGGCTTCCATCTCCACCTTCCATCCCAGGATAATGACCCACATCCCCTCCGTCCATCCCATGACCCACCCCTCCGTCCATCCCAGGCAAATACCCAAATCCCCTCCTCCATCCCAGGCTAATGACCCACATCCCCTCCTTCCACCCAAACCCACATCTACCCTCCATCCCAGTAATTACCATCCCATCCCAGGCTAATGACCCACATCTCCTCTGTCCATCCCAGGCTAATGACCCACATCCCCTCCTTCCATCACAGGCTAATGACCCACATCCTCCATCCATCCCAGTAATTACCCAAATCCCCTCCGTCCATCCCAGCTAATGACCCACATCTCCTCTGTCCATCCCAGGCTAATGACCCACAACTCCTCCTTCCATCGTAGGCTAATGACCAACATCTCCTCCTTCCATCGCAGACTAATGATCCACATCTCCTCCTTCCATCGCAGGCTAATGACCCACATTCCCTCCGTCCATCCCAGGCTAACACATCCCCTCCGATCCCACATGACCCAAATCCCTCCTTCCATCCCATAATGACCCACATCCCCTCCTTCCATCACAGGCTAATGACCCACATCATCCCCTCCGTCCATCCCAGGCTAATGACCCACATCTCCTCCGTCCATCCCAGGCTAATGACCCACATCCCCTCTGTTTATCCCAGGCTAATGACACAAATCCTCTATGTCCATCCCAGCCTAATGACCCACATCTCTTCCTTCCATCGCAGGCTAATGACCCAAATTTCCTCCTTCCATCTCAGACTAATGACACACATCTCCTCCTTCCATCGCAGGCTAATGACCCACATCTCCTCCTCCCATATCAGGCTAATGACCCTCATCCCCTCCTTCCATCGCAGGCTAATGACCCACATCTCCTCCTCCCATACCAGGCTAATGACCCTCATCCCCTCCTTCCATCCCAGACTAATAACCCACATCTCCTCCTTCCATCGCAGGCTAATGACCCTCATCCCCTCCTTCCATCCCAGGCTAATGACCCTCATCCCCTCCTTCCATCCCAGGCTAATGACCCATATCTCCTCCTTACCCATTGATTAATGATTTACAATTCTTTTATCCTATTCTAAACGGATGACCTAATAACCCTCTCCACTCTTTTTCCAAATTAATATACAACAACCCACCCACCACATCTACCCCAGCCTAAAAAATCCCCCCCCTACACCCAGTCTGGAGATTAAATCTTAAAAAGAAAATGTTCAAAAAAATCTTTAACCATGCACAGTTTTCCTGTTTCTATATTAATGCTGTAGTAGTTGTATTATACTTTTTCTAGCATTTTGATTATTCTCAATATTTTGTTACAATGAAGGGTATCAACATTCCTACCGAAATGCATTCCATTCCACTGCACTCCCTGCTGTAATCTAGTATGATTTGTCTAGTCGTTCTCAAGGTCAGAGACACAGGAAGTTCTGGGAAATATCAGGACAATTCTTCTGACCATTGTCACCTCTTAATGAAGTGATGAAGCAATAAGTGTGGTCAGCCTTTCTGGAGACGATTGCCAGGGTATTTAAGAGGAACTCTGATAACCATTTACCTAAAACATTCATTTCTATTATGAAATGACCTATATGCTCATATCCTCACCATGACATCATGCTAATTGACAGTACAGCATACATATAGCAAAGTTCTGACAGACTCCATTCCTTTATTGGCACCCCTCTGGTGCAGTCCTAAGTAGCTGTGACATCCAAAGTAGAAGTGGCCACACACAGGATCAAAAACCCAAAGTTTTTCATATTTACATCAGTCACCATGTATGAACACACGCGTTTAATATTAGTTAAAGTGGAGCTTTCTGTAACTGTATAAGTCTGCAGAAATACAATATGCATTGACAGTATCAAACACTTGCCTACTGGGGGGCACTTTACCTCCTTTCTGCCCAGGCCAATTTTAAAGGGTCACTAGAGGATTTTTTTTTTAAAGCTAAATAGCTTCCTTTACCTTACTGCAATCCTGGTTTCATGTCCTCATTGTTCGTTTTTGCTATGATGTTAATCCTAATCTGATCTCCACACTTCCTGCTTGTCTGTTTCCTTATGAAAAAACTCATGGGAGCTTTTCACTGTGGTCCCTGATCAAGGAGGTGTGATTACTGGGTGTCTAAAACCCCTCAGAACCAATCAGATTCATTTTAAAAACCAACACTGCCCTGTGTTTGTTTTTGTTCTGTGAGTCTCTGTACTTCACAGAAACATGAAACTAGATTAAAAACGATACTGAAACTGCAGGTACATTATATGATTGATTTTTATCTATTTTTAATCATTTTTAAAAGGAATCAGTTAACTATTATGTCTCTATACCCTGTAAACAGTCATTTCAGCAAAAAAAAAAAAAAAAATCCTTTACAACTCATTTAAGCTTTCAGAGATGTCACAGTTTGAATGACAATTACTCAGTCATGCAAAACTGTACCCATACAACATTTTTATGATTTTTTTTAAAAAAAAACAGATAGAACGTTCTTTAGGTGGCATTTATTTACCACTGGGGTTTTATTTTTTTGCTAAACAAACAAAAAAAGACCAAAAAGTTTGAGAACTTTTGTTATAACATTTTGCAAATAAGTAACCTTTCTCCTTCACTGATGTGCGCTGATGAAGCTGCACTGATGAGGCTGCACTGATGAGGTGGCATTGATAGGCAGAACTGATGGGTACTGATAGGCAGCTCTGGTGGGCACTGATGGGCCCTAATTGGCACTGATAGGCGGCACTGATAGGTGGTACTGGCTGGCAGAACTGATTGGCATTATTGGTATTAGAGGGGGTGGATGGAGAGAGGGGGCAGCGCCAGTGCGCCCTTATGAATGCACTGCCACTGCACACAGTGATATCGTTTTAGCAGAGGCTAATGTATGCCAGCCATTTTCAAACACAACCAAGAATTGAACAGGCACCAGGATTACATGATTGTGTTATTTCTGAGCTAGCATCCCAGTCCAGAATGAAGATGGTGACCATGGATGATGCCTGAGCAAAGTTGGCTTTGTCATTCTGCAGAGAAAAGCAGACGATGGACTAGTCAGGGGAAGTACTGTGATCTCTGTGAGAGGTAATACATAGCTGAAAGTGTATTGCCCCATATACGCGATTGGAAATTCCGACAACAAAAGTCCGATGTGAGCTTTTGAACGGAAATTCGGACCGTGTGTGTGTGTAGGTCTATCGGACTTTAGCTGTCAGAATTTCTGCCAACAAAAGATTGAGAGCTGGTTCCTATTGTAAAATCTGATCAACTGTAGCAATTGGGACGCGCAAAATTCCGACACATGCTCGGAAACAATTTGACGCATGCTCGGAAGCATTGAACTTAATTTTCTCGGCTCGTCGTAGTGTTGTACGTCACCGCATTCTTGACGGTCGAAAGTCCAGAGAACTTTTGTGTGACCGCGTGTATGCAAGCCAAGCTTAAGCGGAATTCCGTCGGAAAAAAACCATCCAAGGAAAATCCAATCGTGTGTACGCGGCATTAGAGAACTAAATCCAATGCTAGATTTGTGCTTTCCCTTCCAATATAAGGCAATGTGGATGGATGGCAAACATATGTAAGCACAAGGCAAAGACATCTCAAAGGCATTTCCAAATTCCGTGCACACAAGCTCTTGATCACGCTCCATCTGCTTTTATTGTTGTAAATGGGAATGCATTAACAATGTGTCTGACATGAGTTTGAGATGTGAACAACACAATGACCTTGTAAGCATCAAATAAACTGTTTTTTTCTTCTAACAAGTATTGATCAAACCTATCACACATGTATTATAACGGTGTCAAAAATGTATTATATCCATACCGAGACCATCGCAGACACACTGCAAACCCTTCATCCTCCTATTAAACACATCAGTAGCGCATCCTGAACAGAATACATTATTCTTATTGGTCTGCCTGGCTTGCTTCTTATATACATAAGATTTAGGCCAGGGCTGATTTCTGGGGGGGGGGGGGGGCGGGTTTTTGACAGGTACCCATCCTCACTTTCGGGGGACTTTGCCGTGGCGAGTCCTCCTGGAAGTTCAGCCCCTCCCCCTTTCCCCCGCCGCCGGGCCATTTACAAAGCACAGCGCGCTTCACCCATGTGCAGTAGGAAACTGGATATGAAGCCAGAAGGCTTCACTGCCAGTTTCCCCCTACAAGGAATGGCACCTGAGAGCCTATAAAAAAATTGGCTGGGGTGCCAACATTGCGGAACCCCTTGACAGGTTAGAGTCCTAATATTAATAGTCAGCAGTCCTCTGCCCTACTCATAAAGTCCACTGACTTACTGACACTGTCCATTGCTCTACTGACACCATCCACTGACCTTCTGATACCATCCACTGCTCTACTGACACCATCCAATGCCCTACTGACACAATCTATTGCACTACTGACATAGTCATCTGCCCTACTCACAAAGTCCACTGACCTACTGACACTGTCCATTGCTCTACTGACACCATCCACTGAAAAAGTCTACTGACCTACTGACACCACCCATTTCCCTACTGACATCATCCATTGCCCTACTGACATAGGTGTGCGCAGCATATTGCATTAGGGTGTGCACCCCAAAGTTTAAACACATATGAATGCCACCTGCTTTCACTGGGAGGAGGTTCTGGTGGTGAGAGATAGTTGATTGGGACCATATTACGTTGCACCCTAAAAACGGGTGTAATGTGTTCCTAAAGTTGAACCTAGTCTTTAATATAAGAGGGGCATTTACACTGGCCACTGGCACCCCCAACCACCCACCTGGTGCTGCCCCTGGATAATGCTAATGCCCATGGGGTGATTAGGGTGTGCCCAGGCACACCCGGCACACCCTGTGCGCACGCCTATGCCTACTGACACCATCCACTGCTTTACTGATACTGTCCTCTGCCCTACTCACAAAGTCCACTGACCTACTGACACTTTCCATTGCTCTACTGACACTGTCCATTGCTCTACTGACACCATCCACTGCCCTACTGACACCACCCATTGCACTACTGATAGTCCTATGCCCTACAGATGATGTCCTCTGCCCTTCTGACAAAGTCCACTGACCTACTGACACCACCCACAGGCTTACTGACACTGTCGACTGCTCTGCTTACTGACTCCGTCTACTACTTTTTCCTTAATATTTAGCTAGGTAAAACTTTTTTTTTTAAACGGTGCTGAACCCCAGTGATCTCTAATCTCATTCATTGTGTTCAGGTAGATCTCCACCTCTCAAATGTTGCCTACCCCTGCATTGCTCTCTCCCTCCCTCTCCCAAATGCCTTGATCTGGACTGAGATGCTGGCTCAGAGATGACAAACTTGTAAAAATCGCATAGATGTGAACAGGCACCAAAGGAAAAGATGGGCTATCTCTTGTTGTGCGATGTTGTATTGACATATGACACATGACCCAGCTGTGAACAAGGTCTTAGAGCAGAACCCTTCTACAAATATATGTTAAAAGCCCATGAGCTCTTCGGATGGGGTAGCAAAGCAATGTTTCCTCTTCATCTATATCCTCACGTACATCCAGCATGTGTGCACCACGCGGAGAAGGAACCAAAGTCTTTTTTTCCAAACACTTTCTTGGAACACATCAACAAGAACTTCTCTCGTAAAGTTAACTTTTGAACAGGAGGTGCCCACCTGCTGGAGAAACCTAAGAATCAGTCCTGCTAATCTGTGATGTGTCTACTGCCTCCGGGCATAATACACCAAGAATTGATTATACTGATTTTCAAAGACTTCACTGATAGCAGGTGGGATCTAAGTGGACCATGTCCTCCAGCTAGAGAGTTTGGATGCTGTTTGAAGGTACTCAGGCTGCTCTTATTAGCTGGAATGGCGGATGCTTCAGGCAAATACCAATTTAAAAGGAAGAAAAATGTTATTTACTGAGTTCTGAAATGAAAGGGCATTTTTTAACTGTAACAGCGGGACTTTGAAAAATGTATCTTGGAGAAACAACTGCAATTAGAGAAGGGCTTTGTCCCGTCAGAGGTCAGAGGAAATGTAGCAGCAGAAATATGCTCTGTTATTACCAACAGTCTGTTGTTCTGAATCAGTCGTGTTCTTAAAACACAGCATCGTTGTGATTTGGTACTTCTGTCAATGTTGGGAAGCAATAAAGACCGTTGCTTCAAAGTACCTTCATCCTGGGGAGAATTATAGCTGCTAGAACAAGTTCTTTAAAGAGGATTTGAACTATGGCGGCTGTGCTCAAAACAAATGCAAACAGACAACAAAGGACTAGTCACCAGTATATTGCCTGTGTTCTCTTTGCCGCTGATCTTCATAAAGGCAGGGCTTTGCTTCCTCGCGTCACAGGCAAAGCTGGTCCCTTACAGAGTAGTGATCATAAACAGGGCTCAAGACCTGCGGGAATGCAAGGGAACGGAGTTCCTGCACTTTTTTCACAGCAGGAACTCAGTTCCCTATGCAGGACTAGAGCAGCCAAGCCAATCCTTCACTAAGCGGCGATGCCCAGCTCGAGTCACTGTCAGGGGAAGGCGAACCTTAGTAATCCTTTATGTTACTGGCCGCTTCCTGTATATGGATTCATCGGGTAGTGTGCGGGTATTCCGTCACTTCCTCGATAGCGCAATGTCTCCTGGGAGCTTTTGTCATTGTTCCCAGGAGACATTGCGGAGATCTGCCGCTAGTTATCGCAGGATTTTTCCCTTGCGGAAAAAAAAAAACATGCGGTTTAGTAATTATGCATATGAGCGTATAATTTTTTTTTGGTGGGGGAGTGGATCTTGGGTGGGAGTTCCCACACTTTTTTCCCCAGGACTTGACACCTGATCATAAAGCAGTAGGAGAAGTGGAAGAATCACAGATCTGAAAAATTGATAATGCAGAAGTAAAGAGATGCTTGCACTGCAGGCGCTCAAGTACAGCTTCCTTTCCAGCTTAGAGAACAGTGAGCAGCAGGAGATCACCAAATTTCACTCCAAATCTCCTGAGACTAATGCCACGTACGCACGGTCAGAATTTCCGACAACAAGTGTTCGACGTGAGCTTGTTGTCAGAAAATCCGACCGTGTGGATGCTCCATCGGACATTTGCTGTGGGAATTTCCGACAAAAAAATTTGAGAGTTGGTTCTCACTTTTTTTATGACAACAAAAGTTCTACGCATTCTCAGAATCACTGAACTTCATTTTTCTTGGCTCGTTGTAGTGTTGTATGTTCTTGACGTTCGGAATTTCCGACAATATCTGTGTGACCGGCGTGAGGGGCCAGACTATGCAAAAACCACAGACAAGGTCATAAACCTATCCTCACTTTGAGCAAAAATCAGTCGAAACAACACACTTTCGTAAACAAATAATCCACGGTTTTGTTGTCAGAATGTCGGAATTTTTCGTTTCTCTTATCGTGTGTACGCGGCATAACAGTTAAAGGCAGATTAATAACTAGTTCTCAATAATACACCAACAGGTTTAGATCAGAAGTCCTAAAACATGGTTTTCAATTTATAATATCGATCTGAACAAGGGGTCAGTGCATTACTCCGAATTACTGTCCTTCCTGGATTAAAAATAAACAGGAACAATAATTCAAAACCTATTTCACGAGGCTTTAGAGGGGCCATTAAAATATTAAGACTAAAAAACCACAGAGGTCATAAACCTATCCTCACTTGATCAACCTAAAATTCACACAACTTTCACCTAAGATTTACACACTTTCGTAAACAAATAAATAAAAATGATGTGAAAACGTGTGAATTTTGGGTCAAAATGTTGTAGATCTGTTGTCTTGAATAAATATGACCAGAAAAACACATACTAAGATGGTGAGATCTTGATTTCAACTTATCTCCACATTAGCTAAAAACATTACAATCCATTATAGATAACTACTGTAGAGAAACGAAAATCTAAAAATACAAAAACCAAAATGTGTGAATTTCGGGTCAAAATTTTGCAGATCTTGGCTAAAAACATTGATAACTACTGTAGATCCCTAAAAATACAAAAACCAAAAGAAAACCCAAAAATTTGCTGGGGTTCCACACAATGTTTCCAGCCATTGTGCAGCAGATGTCAGGAGGATAATTCAGCACAGTGTCAATAGGATGGACTTCCAGAGAATATCATAGGTAATGTAATTGTCAACAGCTGGCTTATTGAAGTGAAATACAGTACATCTGCTAATGAGGTCATAGATCTCCAGAGAAATATGAGAGATTCTTGTATTATACGGCCAAGTTATTTGATCGTTTATTGAAAACAAGGAACATGGAGAATTTCCATAGGGAACTGGTACATCACATTATTCCGGAGCACAATTTTGTCCTTTGCAAACTTCCCATGCACATGGAAAGGTTAAGTTGCCCTATCAAAGCCCTCATCTGGTACAGTCATGAACAGCAATTTGCTGCTACTCCCTTGTTATTACATTATTAGTTAACGTTTTTCTATGTTTTCTTTTTTTATAGAAAAGCAGAGAGGAACAGTAATGCATTTCCCAACACTCTTCGTCTTTATCTCTGTCATGTCAGCTGATGCAGCTGCACCGAGAACTTTCCTATGGCAAGAAGTTGGGAACCCGTCTTGTGTTCGCTGTTGTGGAGGTTCAGAAGAGCCAGCGGATGCTCCTAAGAAAACCAGGATGAAAGAGTATGTGATGTACCCTATGCCGAGGGTCCAGCCACGTATTGAGATGAGCATCCTAAAGGGTTAGTCTTTAAGATAGTGTCTTCTTTCACAAAGTGTTTCAACATGGTGTTTAGTTACCATATCCTATGAGCCAAAACTTAAACTTTGCCTTTTTAGTAGTGTTTAACAAAAGTGCAATTACAGCAGACAAAATTGGACATTATGGGCCTGCCGTACCCTTTGACCCTGGTGCATTTAAATGTAGTTCTAGTAAACTGGGCTTGCATGGATTTTGAACATCTTTTCACCACCTCTGAAGTTGTCAGATGGAATAAGTAGAACCAAGCACAATATAAAGTCACAAGCAAGAAACATAGTCATTTGGAGGCCATAGAAGAGCAAGTGTGGCCAACGAACATGCCATGACTTAGGGAAGGCACAGCTAAAAGGAGAATTCAAAGGATTAAGAAGCAAACTTTCTGGAACCCTAATGCCTTGTACACATGATTGGAATTTTCGATGAAAAAAGTCCGACAGAATATTTTCATCGGATATTCCGATCGTGTGGGGGCCCCATTGGAGTTTAGAAATAGAACATGTTTAAGATTAATTGGTCGAAGTCAGCCCTCCTACCACTGGACCCGATAGCCCCACATAAGCTGTCAAGCCTCTCCCAAATAGCCATTAGTCCTAAAATTAAGTATTTGGGGATATGGATCTCAAAAGAGGTTTCTCATTTTCTCACTTTAAATCTAGACCCATTACTAATAAAGTGGAAAACTAAATGCGAAATATGGAAAAGATTGCCCCTGTCCGTAGCAGGACGTTGTAACTTAATTAAAATGATTTGGCAGCCACAACTATTATATCTGTTACATAACTCGCCAATATGGATTGGACACAAGTGGTTTAAAAAGATACATGCCTTATTTAGAGATTTAATTTGGAAGGGTGGGCAACCTAGGATAAGTTTACAAACACTACAACTGCCGGTCAAGGAGGGGGGAATGGCGGTTCCACATCCAAAACTATATTTTCTGGCAGCACAACTGCAACATTTGGCCGGATGCGGAACCGCAGAAAGAAATCTCATTAATAATCGACTGCTACTGACAAACAACCCACATAATTTATTAGTTGAAGCTCTAGAAGCAGATTACTTTTATTATAACCATGTAACCACAAAATTAATTAGCAAAACATGGCACACAATAAAAAAAATCATGGGGCTCGAGGGTCCGTCTGAATTCTCCCCCCTCTGGAACAACAACAATCTCCAGGAGACGTTAAGCATAGAAATCTCGAGGGATTGGGTAAACAACGGCATATGCCGACTAAAGCATATATTTAAGGGCAACATCTTGAAGTCATTCCAAGACCTAGTAGGCGAATTTAAGATCTCAAACAAATCTTTCTATACATTTCTCCAGGTTCGCCACGCCATACAAGTACAATTTGCCGCTAAAACAGTAGAGTGGACACAGTTGCTTGCTCTGTCCTTTGTAGTTGAGGCAACACAAGTCAAGGGCTTAATCTCTGCAACCTATGGAAGCTTGGGAGCGAGGGCACTAAGCAGAGAAGGGCCGCGGAAGAGTAAAGTGGCCTGGGAGCGTGACTTGGGCATAATTTCCCCAGAACAGTGGGATAGGATTCTCCGGCAAGGAGCCTGGGCGTCCATCGCCCTGGCCCAAAGACTGTCCCATCTATTTTTACTATATAGGACCTATTATACCCCCCATAAACTGTACAAAATGGGTTGGAGACCCAATGATGCATGTCCAAGATGCAACAATAAAGGAGATCTTCTCCACATGGTCTGGAAGTGCCCTAAACTGTACAACTACTGGGTGGGCATCATAACGCGGATAAATGAGAAATTTAGGTCTGCCCTTGAACCAACTGCCAGGATTTGCCTCTTGGGATGTATGGACGAAAATAAGGTACCGCAAGGAACCATAGAACCTATCTTGAGATGCCTATTTCAAGCCCGCAAAATAATTGCTCAAAAATGGCAAGCCCAGGCGCCTCCAACTATAGAGAACTGGTTATCAGTTATGAAACAAACAATTTCAAATGAAAAGGTCCACTATACCACTCAAGGGAAGAATGATAAATTTACAAAAATATGGAGACTATGGCAGAGAACAGAGGGCGACGTAGAGTAAGTGGAATTTGGACATGTGGGTGCGTGAATTGGTCCCGACAGGCCTGCACTTAGCTAAGACAAATTATAAACATCAGATAACAAGGCAGCCAAATAAAACCTAACTAACCTCTACCAAGCTAGTATGCTCACAAGGGTTGAGAAGAGGAGGGTGGGGGGTAGGGAAGGGGAGATGGGATCTGGGGGGGGGGGGGGGGGCATACAACAAAGACAATAATTACTTTACAGTGCAAGTGATATTAACCCTTAATGGGCAGAGTTTCCAGACACTGTAAAATTGTTTTTCTGTATCTTGTTAACAACTAGCTCGCACTTTTTATTGACGGTAACATGTATGTGTAAAGCATGGATGAAAAAACAAATAAAAATCTATTTAAATGAAAAAAAGAAATAGAACATGTTTTATTTATTTTTTTTGATAAAAATTCCGATCGTCTGTGCTCAGAATCAAGTCGACGCATGCTCGGAAGCATTAACCCTAATTTTTCTCGGCTCGTCGTAGTGTTTTACGTCACTGCGTTTTGGATGGTCGGAATTTGGCCTGACGGTGTGCATGCAAGACAGCTTGAACAGAATTCCCAAAGAAAATCCAATTGTGTGTACAAGGCATTGCACAAATCCCTTTTGTAATTTTACTAATAAACAACTCTAATGCCACGTACAGATGCTCAGAATTTCCGACAACAAATGTTTGATGGGAGCTTGTTTCGGAAATTCCGACCTTGTGTAGGCTCAGACATTTGCTGGATCTCAAATTTTCCGAAAAAAACAAAATCCGTTCTCGTAAATTTCCGAGTGTGTTTAGACAATTCCGATGCACAAAATTCCACACATGCTCTGAATCAAGTATGAGATGGAAGCGCTCGTTCTGGTAAAACTAGCGTTTGTAATGGAGATAGCAAATTTGTCACGCTGCAAATGTTTTAATCTTTTAATGCAGCACTTTCTCTTCTTCTTTATAATGCTAGAATAATGAAGTTGTTTTGCTGTGGATATTCACACAGAGACTCCGAGAGAGTGAGAGCAGATGACACATAAGCGCAAATCGTCTCTCACCAAACTTCTACTAACACAAGATTAGCAGAAGTAGCCCAAAGGGTGGCACACTTGGCATTGAACTTCCCTTTTATAGTGCCGTCGTACGTGTTGTACATGATCGGGTTCTTGGCGAACAACATTTGTGCGACCGTGTATATGCAAGACAAGTTTGAGCCAACATCCGTTGGAAAAAAATCCACGGTTTTGTTGTCGGAATGTCCGATCGTCTGTATGCGGCATTAGAGCTAAGACTAGGGTGAGTGGGAATTTAAAGTAGAAAGCATAAAGACTTTAAAATAAGATTTACTGGTTCAATACAGAATGGGTTAGATTATAGGATTCCTTAACTTTATACGCCAGGGAATCCAGAGAGAAATGCTACACCCCAAAAAATACTAGTTTGGAGCTCCAAGAACTACCTCTTTTAGATGTGTGTTTGTATTTTTCCCCCATTTTGTCTAAATGAATTGTTTTTGTGCGTTTACCCAACCTTGGAACAATGATTTCTTCATCATTAATGGTCTTGGTATGCCATTACCTCAGGGTAACAGCATACCAACACTTACAGAGAAGGTGAAATCAATGGGCCAGATTCTGAAAGAACTTACCTTGGCGTATCTGTTGATACACCGCGTAAGTTCTAGGATGCGCCGGCGTATCTTTTTTCTGTATTTAGAAAGCAAGATACGCCGGAATTTTGCTAAGATACGAGCGGTGTAAGTCTCTGACGCCGTCGTATCTTAGTTGCATATTTACGCTGCCCGCTAGGTGTCGCTTCCATAGAGTTACGCATCGAATATGCAAATTAGGTAGATACGCCGTTTCACAAACCTAGTTGCGCCCGCTACACCGTTTACCTTAGGCTTACGTCCGGCGTAAAGTTACCCCTGCTATAGCAGGCGCAGGTAATGCAAAATATGGACGTCGGAACAAGCGTATATTTTTACGTTGTTTGCGTAAGTCGTACGGGAATGGGGCTGTGCGTAGGTTACGTTCATGTCACAGGCATTGAGCCGGCGTAACTTAGGGGAAAAATTAGACGTGATACTGAGCATGCGCGCGCATGCGCCGTACGATCGGCACTTTATTTACATGGGGTCACGGCTCATTTCCATAAAACACGCCCACCTCTTACACATTTGAATTAGGCGGGCTTACGCCAGCCAATTTACGCTACGCCGCCGCAACTTACGGAGCAAGTGCTTTGTGAATAATGCCCTTGCCTGTCAAAGTTGCGGAGGCGTAGCGTAAATAGGAAACGCTATGCCCGCACAAAGATACGCGCTCCTACCTGAATCTGGCCCAATGTGTCTGGAGTTGGGCTTTACGTAGCATTTAAAAAAATGTCAAACAAACCTACGTTGTACTTTTGCCCAAATGAATTGTTTCTCACTGTGATGTACCTTGACAGGTGACAAGGGTGATGTAGGAGACAAAGGTCCTCCAGGAGTCTCAGGAAAAGAAGGTGAACGAGGACCACACGGGATTCTGGGGATGAAGGGTCAGAAGGGTCAAGTAGGCCCACCAGGAAACTCCTGCAAGGTCCAGTATTCTGCTTTCTCTGTTGCCCGTCGTAAATCGGTGCACAGCACTGATTACTTCCAAGCCGTCATCTTCGACACAGAGTTTGTAAATCTTTACAAACACTTCAACATGTTCTCAGGGACTTTCGTCTGCTACATTTCTGGGATCTACTACTTCAACTTAAATGTCCACACCTGGAATTTGAAAGAGACCTATCTACACATCATGAAGAATGACCAGGAGATGGCCATTTTATATGCACAGCCAAGTGACCGGAGTATTATGCAAAGTCAAAGCCTTATGCTTGATCTGAAGGAGAAGGACGAGGTGTGGGTGAGGATGTTCAAACGGGAGCGGGAGAACGCATTGTACAATGATGATAGTGATGTCTATATTATCTTTAATGGTTATCTGATCAGACCAGCGGATGAGTGAACACTCCATGGTGTACCTCTGACATTTTGGACTTGAAAACGACACAAAACAAAGACTGTTTTGCTAATGTTTATTGCTGCAATTGTATTATCTAGATTTAAGGCTAAAGTGATCCTATTTGATATAGGATATTTTGTATATAAATAAATATTCTCATTAAGGATCTGTAAATTTAGCAGAACTCCATTACTATGCTGCACACCCAAAAATAATATATCTGTGTATGATGCAGTGGGTGATGAGGTGAGTGTGGGGAGGTGCAGTGTGGTGTGGCGGCAGTAAACACTCAGGCCTTGTACACACGATGGGATTTATCTGCTGTAAACGGTCCCCGGACCGTTTACAGCGCATATTTACGCCGGGATGTTTTGATCCGATGGCTGTACACACCATCGGATCAAATTCCCCGCGGGCGGACAGCGCGGTGACGCGGCAGTGACGTTGACGCCGCCACGTCACCGCACCAGGAAGTAAACACTTCCGCGCGCATGCGTCGGATCCATTCACAGGATACGACGCATGTGCGGGCAGATATGTCCGCTGGTTTGCCGTACTAACCAGCGGACATATCTGACGGGCAGCTCTCCGGCGGAAAAATTCCAAAGCATGCTTTGAAATTTTTCCGCCGGAGGAATCCGGCCAGAACGGTCCGTTTGCCCATACACACGAGCGGATTTTTCGGCTGAAATGGTCCGTCGGACCATGTTCAGCGGATTTATTCCCTCGTGTGTACAAGGCCTGAGAGTCCAGTTGAAGAACTTATAGTAATGTCAAAGTTCAATAATTCACAGGGAGGGTGCCTGATCAGGAACAATCACAGAATGTAACAGCAGTATGTAGCAAAGCAAGTCTCAGATGTGCCAATAGTGTCTGTCTGGAGGGGCAGAATGTGGCCTAGCCAGTCCGTACATAAATGGGAATGTCTCCAGGATGGATGGCGTGTCCCTATCCTTTCCCTACGCATCTGGAACCTCTCCCTACTGCTAATTGCTGTCCCTATCAGACAGGTGACATGTCCTTACACTACTCACAAGCAAAATGTGAACCAAGTCTGGGAGCCAGGGCCTTAATTGGACTCTGCCTGACCCAAGATGGCTGCCGGAGTCACATTGGGGCAGCATCTGATTGGATAGCTTCCTTAGTAACCCAGGAAACCACAGAAGAACCACATTCCTCTTGACTTCCCCTCCAATTGTAATGCCTCTGAAGACAAGAGCCAACCACAGTGTAGAACGTAGAATGCACCTGCCTACAAGGTTGCTAAATGTTTCTCTAATATTATCATATAAAATAACCAACCAATCGTTCACCTAGAAGGTCCTTTTTAATTTTGATGAATGGATTATTCGACACCATAAAACTATGGTTCATTTAAAGCGCCGTTCCACCCTAAAGTGAAACTTCCGCTCATTTGATTTCTCCCCCCCTCCGGTGCCACAATTGGCACCTTTCGTGGGAAGGGGGGACAGGATACCTGTCTTTGACAGGTATCCTTTCCCACTTCCAGGAGTCTGGGCCGCAGCGGGAGACGTCTCCACGGGGCTTCCTCCTCCCCGGCCTAATAGGAGAGAGGAGCAGGGCCTCGCACATGCGCAGTAGGGTTCCCGGCGTGAAGCTAAAAGGCTACACTGTCGGGTTCCCTTACTCGCATTGGCGGCGGCAGCACCCGACAGCTGATGTAGTTGAGGGACTACAGGACAGGTGTCCATTTATTAAAAGCCAGCAGCTGCAGTATGTGTAGCTGCTGGCTTTTAATTATTTTTTTGGCTGAAACACTGCTTTAAGACACATCTCTAAAAAAAAAAAGAAAAAAAATGATATCAAGTTATCAAGTTGCTGTCTATATCACTGCTGGGGAAACTCTTCCTATGGCCGCGTACACACGATCGAATTTGTCCGCTGAAAACGGTCCGATGGACCGCTTCAGCAGACAAATCCGATCGTGTGTACGGGCTAGCGGACAGGTTTGTCCATCGGACAAATTTCAAAGCATGCTTTGAAATTTGTCCGCTACAAACCTGTCCGTCGGATATGTCCGCTGGTTAGTACGGGAAACCAGCGGACATATCCTCCCGCACATGCGTCGTATCCTGTGAATGGATCCGACGCATGCGCGTGGAAGTGTTTACTTCCTGGTGCGTGACGAAGCGGTGACGTGGCGGCGTCAACGTCACCGCCGCGTCACCACGCTGTCTGCCGGCGGGGATTTTGATCCGATGGTGTGTACACGCCATCGGACCGAAATCTGATGAGACATGTCCGCTCTAAACTGTCCGTCGGACAAGTTTGAGCGGACATATCTCATCGTGTGTACGACGCCTAACTTTGTCCTGGGGACCATTGTCAGTTGGATAAAATGTGATGGAAATCCAAAATTTTGGAACCAGCGTTGAAGGGAAATCTTTCACTGGGTATTTTTGCACTTATCTCCTGTTTTGTCTCCTGGACATAAAGTAATAAGAAATAGCTTGACTGAGCACAGCAAAAAACAAACCTGATAAGAGTGTTAAAACGTCTCTACTCTGTCCAAAACATTTTACTTCTTTGGCTAAAGATACATTTTACAGCTAAAGACAAACTGTTGAGTGCAACTGCAATTTTCTAAGAGGTTTTCAGCAACTTTGAGTAAAGACTGCGCTCTCAATAAGCATTTTAATAAATAAATAAATAAAACTCCCAACTTTCTGCAACTCCCAAGTTTCCTCTGGACAGAAAGTTACAGTTGCCCTTCCTGTTAAAATTTGGTATTGCCGCATGACCATAAAATACAGTGATACCCTCAGAGGCACTGTATTGGTGGATTGCAATCTTGTGTTTGGGTCCATTATCTCTTGATCTTACATTTAGGGAATAGTCTTAATCCAGTCTTAAAACTGTTTTATCGTTGATGAATTTCAGTCTATCAAATAATGATTGTAAACGTAGCCAAGTGCTGTTTACTACTAGGGAGCTCATGAAGACCTTTATGTTATTCAAAGAGGGGGCTCAGTCAAATTTTGTAATTCCCATTCTGTTTTGACCCGTGCCTACTATACTCAAAACTAAAAGTCTTGTCTTTGGATACACTCTTCTTTATATATATATCACATACACAGTTATCTGTCATATGCCCCGTACACACGATCGGTTTTCCCATTGGAAAAAGTCAGATGTGAGCTTTTGGTCGGGAATCCCATCGGTCAAAAATCCAGAATCAAGTCGACGCATGCTCGGAAGCATTGATCTTTGTTTTTCTCAGCACGTCGTAGTGTTTTACGTCATCGCGTTGGACGCGATCGGATTTTTGACCGATGGTGTGTAGGCTAGACTGATGAAAGTCAGCTTCATCGGATATCCGACGAAAAAATCCATCGGATTAGATTCCATCAGATATCCGATCATGTGTATAGGGCTTTAGAAACATGATATATAACCCATGATTACAAGAAGTAAAACCAACACTAATTTCAAATTTTTTTTTTATAATTTCATGAATAATTAAGTCTGACCTCCAAGCAAACAGCTAAATACACAATCTTCTATACTAATTTCTGTATAATTTCATCGGACATGTCTACTGGGATGTTTTGGTCTGATGTGTATACACACGATCAAACTAAAATCCCTGCAGACAGACATTGCGGTGACGTGGCGGTGACGTTGCCGCCGGGACGTCCGCAAACCAGGAAGTAAAATGCTTCCACGCATGCGTCGAATCCATTTGACGCATGTGGGAGATTTCGGTCCGCTGGTTAGGCGTACTAACCAGAGGACATGTCTGACGGACAGTTTTCCAGCAGATAAGTTTTAAAGCATGCTTTAAAACTTTTGTCTGCTGGAAACCTGTCTGCTAGGCCGTACACACGATCGGATATGTCCGCTGAAACTGGTCTGCGGACCAGTTTCAGCAGATATGTTCGATCGTGTGTACGCGGCCTTAAACAGCCCTGACAAAAAGTACAAACCAGATTGTTGGCTATTACTGCAGCTAAACAATACAGCCTGTAACTGCACAGGGAAGGAGCCACAGAAGAAGAATTCGGTTACCTCTCTGCTCTTTCCTCATGTTAGCATGTTCCTTGTCAGCACATGTGCATGCAACATGCCTGATTGGTTCCTAGAGCTGCCCCTCTCTCCCACTGAGTTATACCCTACCGGGGGTTACAGGAGGCTGATACCAAAACAAAATCAGGTTCTTATGCTAGCTGCGATTTTTAATAAATTATATATATACAGTATACTGTAGATGTTTTTTTTTTTTTAAAGTGATGTTTTAATTTCTCTTTGGAGGTCAGCTTTTTAATAAAAAAACTCTATACTGTATATATATATATATATATATATATATATATATATCCACTGCGGCAGGTTGGTACGGGGCTACCCTGGACCTAACACTAACTGCCTGTCACGCTAACTGTCACACTGAGGCCCCATACACACGGCAGAGAACCTCGATGGGCCAGCCCGTCGGGAAAGTCGACCAGCCATTCATCCCGACAGGCCGTCGAGCAAATAGAGAACCTGCTCTCTATTTCAGCTCGACGGCATTCCCGACGGGATGCTCGCCGAATCCGTACACACGGCCGAGGTTCTCGGCAGAATCAGGATGCCAGCGAGGTACTCGCTGGTTTCTGCCGAGAACCTCGGCCGTGTGTACGGGGCTTGACACTAAATGCAGTGATCAGTATATATATGATCATTGCAATCAATGACAGTGTAACAGGGGGCTGGGGAGGGGGGTGATCGGAAGGGGTTAATGTGCCTATGTGTGTGGTGTCAGTGTAGTGTTGGTGCGACTCACTTCTGATGTCTTCTCTCCTCTCGGCGGATTGAAAATACCGCCGAGAGGAGAGCTGACATCACTTCCTCTGCCTGTGTTTACATTATACAGGCAGAGGAAGTGCAGTGTGTCTAAGGCTCCATTCAGACCTAGGCGTTTTGTCGCCTGAAGCCCGACGCTGAAGCAGCCTGACATATGCTGGAGGGGAGAATTTACATTGTCGGCTATGGAGATGGTTCACATCTCCACGCCGAACGCCGATACGCCAAACGCCTGAAGCCTGAATCAAGTCCCGGACCCTTTTTTTCAGGCATATCGGGCGTTCGGCAATAGCCGACATGTAAACATCACCGCTCCAGCAAAAAGAAAAGGGCGTTTTGTCGCCGCAAATCGCAGGGACAAAACGCCTTTTTCATGTCGCCCAAATACGCTGCTGCCGCAGACGCCTAGGTCTGAATGCAGCCTTAAACTTCCCAGAACCAATCAGATTCATTTTAAAAACAAAACACTGCCCTGGATTTGTTTGTTTTTGTTCTGTGTGTCTTTCTACTTCACAGAAACATGAAGCCAGTTCAAAAGTGAAACTAACCTGCAGGCACATTATATGATTGATTTTTATCTATTTTTAATCATTTTGAAAAGGAATCAGTTAACTTTTATGTCTCTATACCCTGTAAACAGTAATTTCAGCAAAAAAAATTGTTTTCCTTTAGTGACCCTTTAACACAGGTGATGTCATTCTCACCATCACTGCAAAAACATAACATCCAGCCTCCTGGCTCTCTTGTAGCAGCGTATTTACCACTCCAAGTACCTCTTCAGGGTCCCTTCGTAACATCATACCTTTTTGGTCCCCCCGACCATGACACACGGCCCGGTGTTTATACACAGATGATGCACCTCAGCTCTGTGTCTAACTTGCACCTTCCTAGCTGTTCCTATCTCTCATGGACTCTCTCTTATGCTGCGTACACACGGTTCTAAAGAATATAAACAAAAAAGACCGCGCTATAACAGAAACCCCTCCCCCCCAAGAACAGCAGGCTGCAGCAAGCGTGTGATAAACAAAATAGGCAATAGGATATAAAAAGCCGCGCCAGCCGTCTGGGTTCTAAAGAATGACCAGAGCATTTTTCACGATCTAAAAAATGGGCATTAAAAATTTCGAACATGCTCTATTTTTTCACGACATTTTTAACGTTGTCGTTTTTAAGGTTGCAAAAAAATAGTCGTGTGTGGGCTTTAACAACGTGAAAAAAAAAGAAGCAAGTTGAGACGGGAGCACTCGTTGTGCTAAAACTAGCGTTCATAATGGAGTAAGCACATTCATCACGCTGTAACAGACTGAAAAACGCGAATTGTCTTTTACTAACACAAAATCAGCAAAAGCAGCCCCAAGGGTGGCGCCATCCGAATGGAACTTCCCCTCTATAGTGCCGTGGTACGTGTTGTACATCACTGCGCTTTGTTAGAGCATTTTTTTTTTCCACGATCGTGTGTAGGCAAGGCCGTTATAATGATCGGGTTGAAAAAAACGTTGTTTTTTCTAGACCCTTAAAAACGAAATTTTTTAGAACCCGAAAAAACGGTCGTGTGTACGCGGCATTAGACTTGGGCCTTGCTCTGTCCCAACCTGGACACCATGGTGCACACCAGCGCCTCTCTTGGCCCCCTTCACACACTGACTTCCTCAGGACTGTGGGGCTCTGAGCTTTATCTCTGGCTCTCATATGAAGACAGTACACACCTGTGCCATTAGTGTACTTGTGTCACCCTGCTATAAAATATATATTTACAGTATATATGAAATAAAAAATATTATGTTTTTAGTTCAGCTGAACTAAATGGTATTCTACTTGACTTGAGTTTCTTTAAGTTTCAAAAAACTGAATTTCCGTAGAGCAGATATGAGCATTTAATAGCAACTTGTTTTCTAGCAAAATGCTTTTATACCCATTGGAGAAAATAGAGCATCTTTCCTCCTTGCGAGAAGAACAACTTTGGTACCTTTCAGCTTTAAAGCTTTAATGTATTTTTCCTAGCTGGAGAGTTCCTGACAATTTATTTTATCCCCTTAATGGATTTACAGCAGGGGAGATGCGGAAGACCAGTTCCAGCTGTTTCTAATGCAACCTATGGCCAAGTGTTTTTCTCACTATGCATTAGCTTCTCTTTTTCCTGACATATACCTTTAGTGAGTGACCCTTAAATGTAAATTTAGCTTTTTAGCTGTACTCCAGCTTATGGTTCAACTGATGTGAAACAAACAGACTCCTGGAATATGAGTTAACTAATTGAGTGCAAAAAAATAATTTTTTTTTTTCCTAGTTTTGAATAGCATGGGGAAGAGTGATTTAAAAATTTCTCCCTCACTTCCTGTTCATGTGATACCTGTAAGGCCGCGTACACACAATCGGTCCAGCCCGATGAGAATGGTCCGACGGACCATTTTCATCGGTTCACAGACTGATGGTCTGATGGTGCGTACACACCATCAGTTCAAAAACCGATCGTGTCAGTACGCGGTGACGTAAAATACACAACAACGTGCTGAAAAAAATGAAGTTCAATGCTTCCAAGCATGCGTCGACTTGATTCTGAGCATGCGCGGGTTTTTGGGCCGATGCGTACTAACCATCGGTTTGGACTGATGGTCAGGCGTCCATCGGTCCGATTTCAAAGCAAGTTTTAAAACTTTGGTCCGACGGACCGTACACACGGTCGGTTTGGACCGATGAAACTGGACTTAAGTCCATTTTCATCGGTCTGGACCGATGAAAGCCTAAGGCCGCGTACACACGATCGGTTGAAACCGACAAAAACGGACTGAAGGATCGTTTCATTGGTCCAAACCGATCATGTGTGGGCCCCATCGGTCAGTTATCCTTCGGTCAAAAAAAAGAGAACTTGCTATAAAATTTGACCGATGGACGCCTGACCGATTGGTCAAAACCGATCGTTAGTGTGCAAAAGCATCGGTTAAAAGGCCGCGAATCAAGTCGACGCATGCTTGGAAGCATTGAACTTCGTTTTTTTTCAGCACGTCGTTGTGTTAAAACACGTAAACGTCACCACGTTCTAACACGATAGTTTTTTTAACCAATGGTGTGTAGGCACATCAGACCATCAGTCAGCTTCATCGGTTAATCGAGGAAAACGGTCCTTAGGATCCGTTCTCATCGGATGGACTGATCGTGTGTACGCGGCCTAAAAGAAATGTAGGAGGAAGGGGGGGAAGGTTGTCACAAACGTCCCTTAACCACTTGCTGACTGCCTAACTAACTAATACGTTTTCACTTTGATGTTAAATAACAGGGTTACGGCAGCGTTGTTTATTCAGCAGGTTGGCTGACCAAGATCTATAGGAGGTGTGACGGGAGTCACTTTGTGTGTGGGGCTTGCGGAACCCAGCTTGCCTTGGAGGACACTGGAAGCTTCCCTGGTCCAGCTCCTCTGGCCCCTCCTATGTGTAAGTCACCCTGAGTCCATTTGGGGCACAGGGCAACCAAGAACCCCAGTCTGATCTGAACTTGTCAGTACAACCACACTGGAATATTGTATTATATATATATATATATATATATATATATATATATATATATATATATAGTATATTGTCTCATACTGTTGTAGACTGTTTGCTGGCGAAGTTTACAGACGAAGTGTTGTGACACGAAACGTGTCGGGAGGACTCCGCTGCCACCCCACTTGTATACGTCTTATGGTTTGAGGACACCTCACCTATGGTCCAATAGAATTTACAGACCCACTGCTTTCTGATCCATACATTGATTGATGTCGCTGAGATTCATACCAAGCCTTGTAGACTTATGGTGGCATATGTCCCATTAGTCCACTCAGTCCGGTAAGCCTGTACTCTTTCCGGTGGTGGGAACACTGTATATGGAAGAAGTGACATTTTGAGGCCATTTCACATTCACGTGGTGGAATTTCATATGCTTATGGACTTTTTTTCTCTTTTTTAATTATTTTATTAGTTTGTTATGTGGATTTATAATGTGTATTAATCTACACCATTGATTTTCTTTATAACATTTTTATATATACTGTTTCACGTTGGTCACTAGACAGAAACTCTATATCGTGTAGAAAACACTGTTCTAATGTGGAGCATGCGCACTGGGATACATTGACGGCCGGCGTATGCGCAGTGCGTTCGCTGCGGGATCGCGCCTAGTTTAAATACTACACGCCCCCTACCCGCCCAATTTGAATTCCGCTGGCCCACTTTCGCTACGCCGCCGCAACTTTAGGAGCAAGTGCTTTGTGAATACAGTACTTTCTCCTAAAGTTTCGGCGGAGTAACGAAAATGAGCAACGTTACGCCAGAATAAAGATTCGCCCATCTACCTGAATCTGGCCCTATGTGTACCCATTAGGGTGTGACTATATAGTAAGTTATAAAAATGCTACGCAATAAATACCCAGCAAAGTGAACAAAAACTTGAAAAACAATCAGCAAAATTTCAAATATAATCAAAATTGGGAAATATAGTGGTCATCATAAATAAATATAATCAAAAAGATGTCATGACGAGATGGAAGAAATCATCCCAATGGAAATCTTCAGATGAATGATGAAATACATGTGCGCTTACCAGAGGCCTTGGACCCATCTGTCATACAACAACGGATCGATCGAGCTTAGGGTGTCCCAAACAGCTGTTCCACAAACGTGTCAACGAGAATCCAATGAAGGATGGATTGGCGACCAAGCCAAAAAGGACGGATAGGCCCAAAGTTCCTCAGCCACAGATTACTCTGATATGGTAGACCCGGCTAAGTTGTTGATATAGCAATCATAGGGATCCGCAGACATCTATGTGTACCCGATTTAGGCAAGCAGCAACCCTGATAAGGGTGTTGAAACCAACTGGAGAGAACTTATCTTCCACAAATTCATGTAAAGAGAAGAAAAATAGGGGTTTCCAATGGTGTAGGTCAAAAGGAGGTTTTAATAATAAAAACCAGCATACATGATAAAAAAGTGATCATAAATTCTTAAAAGCAATATGGGAAGCAAAATGCAAAGCCTGACGCGTTTCGTTCCAATACGGACATCAACAGGGGCATCAACCTGATCCCCCATATTGCCATATATATATATATATATACTAAAACATAGAAGTCAATCATTAGTGGCCAACCAATCTAACAAAATTTCATAAAAGAGACAATGTGATTGGACAGAAAATGGTCACATGGTGGGCCCATAATCCACTGGGACACAATTCCTCCCAATGACAACAAAGAGGAGGCATTGTTTTTTTCCCACTGACATTGGGACCTACTCCCAATGGTCAAAGTATGGCCCCCCAAAGGTCTGACAGACAGTAAACTGGCCCCTTGTTTAAAAAGTTTGGAGACCCCCGACATAGAGGATGGCAAGGGAGCATGATAAGCCTCTTTAGGCAGCCTGATTATTGTGTTTAGTAGTGCATTATCTGCTTGCAGTTCGTCTCTAAGACATGTCACATTTTTAGTCTAAGAAATGGTTAATTTCTTCCAGCATGTATTGCTTCCACGTGTCTCAACCCTTCTAACAATGTTAACAACTCCGATTGTTAACAACAATGCCGGATGGTTGTGTGGAGGTTCAGTCCTCCAAAAGAATACATTCTAAAAAGACAGACAATCTGGCCCCCAAGGTCAATAACTTTGCAGTGAATGCCAAATAGAGGAATAAAAAGAAATAATTTGTACGATAACAGCACGAGTGGCAGCCTATCTTATACATTGCGGTTTTGTCACAACGTACACATCCCAAGGAGACAAAACACTCAAGATGGTCTATAGTGCTTCTAAAGCAATGCTTTATTTTTGATGAGAAGTATAATGCTGAGAAAGAAGGCACAGTACAATTTGGGCCAGATTCACGAACAGTTAGGCTGGCGAATCGAGTGATCCGCCAGCCTAACTGTGACTTTGAGCCGGCGTTTCTGTTTTCTGTAACCAGAAAACAAGAAACGCCGGGTTGAAGTTCCGATGCGAGCAGCGTAACTGAGTTTCGCCATCGCATCGTTACTTCAACTTAAAAATGGCGCCGGGGGCGTTCCCGCCGATTTACGCTCAAAAAATATGTTAATGAGCGGAAATCGGCAATTCACGATCGAATTCCGGCGCGACACAATGACGATACGACGTTTCCGGACGGGATACGCGGCGCATAGATATACCTACATGGGGTTGGAGTATCCTATGTTAGGTATAGGCGTCGTCATCGCGTCGGGAAAAAAAAAAAAAAACGTCGCTTGCGTAAAACTGTCATGAATGGGAATGTGACGTCATTGACGTTCATTCACAGATTTTGGAGCATGCGCACGGGGATGTTTTGACACTCGACGCATGCGCAGTACGTTGGCGGCGGGATCGCGCTTAGTTAGCATACTACACGCCCCGTACCCGCCCAATTTGAATTCCGCCGGCTCATTTGCGATGCGCTGCCGCAACTTTAGGAGCAAGTGCTTCGTGAATGACAGCACTTGCTCCTAAAATTTCTGCAGCGCAACGCAAATGAGAAGCGTTACTCCAGAGCAAAGATGCTCTGGACTACCTGAATCTGGCCCTTTGTGTCTAATGATAAAGGTTTATTGCTTAAAGTAGATGTCAACCCAAACTGATTGACATTTAGTTTGCTAAAGCAATGTGTATCACAAACAAAGTTTTTAACATATATTCTACGCTTTACAGTGGCGTATCTAGGGTATGGCAGCCATGGCAAGTGCCATGGGCGCCATATGAAGGGGGCGCTGTTGAGTGGCTGGGCAGAAAGGCACTTACCAGGGTCTGAGGGTCTCTTCTTCCTTCCTCCTGAGCATAGGCAGGATCTCCTTTTCAGCATCTTTGCTAATGGACAATGGCAGCGCAATCCCTGCTGCGTTCAGCCACAGCCCTCCCCTGTTCTCCATGCTCTCTCATTCCATCTCGTCGGATTGGCAGCACACAAAGAAGGAGGAACATCAGTTTCTCGCTCTTCTCTGTGAAAACTGAGGCCTTAAGTGATGAAGATTTCATGACTTCCAGTAGTAGTTCTGTATTTACCTGGCCTTGGAGGGCATAGGAGGGATCAGGGGTCTAATAAACCCCATATTTCTCCATAAAGAGGATGTCACTACCCAAGGTATCACAAGGGATGATAAATATCACTAGTTTTGTCAGCTGTTTTTTTTTGTTAAGGTTATCTGAAAGATGGGTTTCAAATGTTTCAACAGGGGCGCAGTTTCAGTGCTTGCCATAGGCGCCATTTTCACTAGATACGCCTCTGACGCTTTAACTTTTTTAATCCTCTGTTACATCTGACTTCTGCCGATGGCCTACAGCCTCTTTGGACCCACTTTCTGTCTCACTCCAGGGGTGGCTGAATGGCATTATTCAGCATGGGTTTTCTGATGGTGACATCAGTAGGCCATCTCTGAAATGACTGTAATGGGTGTTGAAATGGCCGCCTGTAGACTCCAATGGAAGGCTGTGTGATGGGCTGTAAATGTGGAAGCACAGCTGGGAGACAGAGACTTGTTTCCCTATTACATAAAATACATGAACAAGGACCTTCACGGCAGGGACACATCATATTGTTTTAAAGACTGTAGGCAGGTACAGTCTACTTTCTCCACTGTGGGTGGCACTCATCTGCAGCGGCAGTACAGTTAGAGAGGAATTCAAGAGAAGCATGGTTCTTCCATGGCTCCCTGGGTAATTGGGGAAGCTATCTGGTTGGATGCTGCCACCCCATGTGACTCTAGCTGCCATCTTGAGTCAGGCAGAGACGATTTAAAGCCCTGGCTCCCAGGCTTGGCATGCATTTTGCGAGTGGGTAGAATAGGGACAGATACTAGTAGCAGGGAAAGGTTCCCGATGAAGAGAGAAAGAATAGGGTTCGCAACTCTTTTGGACATCTTCCTGCTTAGGCACAAGATGGCCAGGCCACAGTTTGCCCCTCTTAACAGGTGTTGTCAGTTAAGCTGAATCCTGCTCTCCTTATGCTGTTGGATCCGTCAGGGGTTCCTGCTTGGACTGCCTTTCCACTGGGTTTATTGTGAACTGGTTTCTCCATGGCTCCTTGGGTAACCAGGGAAGCTATCTGATTGGATGCTGCCACTCCATGTGACTCTAGCTGCCATCTTGGGTCAGGCAGAGCCTATTTAAAGCCCTGGCTCTTAGGCTTGGCATACATGGGGTAAAACAGGGACAGGTACTAGTGGCAGGGAAAAGTTCCTGATGAGGAGGGAAAGCATAGGGTTTGCAACTTCTTAAAGCGGATGTCCGCTCAAAAAAAAATATTAAAAGCCAGCAGCTACAAATACTGCAGCTGCTGACTTTTAATTTTAGGACACTTACCTGTCCTGGAGTCCAGCGCCGTCTGCAGCAGAGGACCTAGCGATCGCTCGTCACTCTGCTGCTCCCCCCTCCATCCACAGTGAGGGAACCAGGAAGTGAAGCGCTCCGGCTTCACTGCCTGGTTCCCTACGGCGCATGCGCGAGTCGCGCTGCGCCCGCCAATTGGCTCCCGCTGTGTGCTGGGAGCCGAGTGTTCCCAGCACACAATGGGGGGTGGACGGGATGTCAGGAAATGCCCGTCTTTTTCCCGAGACGTGTGGCCGGAAGTGGGTGCAAATACCTGTCTTTAGACAGGTATCTACACCCCCTCCCCCCTGAAAGGTGTCAAATGTGACACCGGAGGGGGGGAGGGTGCCGATCAGTGCGACTTCACTTTAGGGTGGAGCTCCGCTTTAACAGGCGCTATCAGTTCAGCTCAATCCTGCTTTCTACATGCTGCTGGATCCGTGAGTGTTCCCAAATGGGATGCCTTCTTACTGGGTTTATTGTGAACTGTCTGCATTATTTCAATACAAGTTCTTTCCTCGCACTTGGAGTGCATGTGTTATTGCTGCTGCACCCCATCTACGAGCCAAACTCTAGGAATGATATTTTTTGCTTATGTACATTGGTCCAGCTTGGTTCAAATTAAATATCCATATATGGTATCCAGGATCAGATACTGTTCTGTGGAGGCAGCTTTCCCTCTGCACACTGACCACAGGGGGTCGTACATCACAGTTCACCATTCAAAGAGCACATATTTTAATTGTAGAAGTGAAGGAGCCAGGAGGAAAATTGTCAGCCAAGCAGTGACTGCATCCTACCAGATGCAACCACTGTTTGAGTATTCAAACAGCTACTGGAAGCTATTAGATTTCTCTAATTTTGAACCAAAGGAATCTATGTCTATATGTCTAGACTTAAAGAGGAGCTCCAGTTATAAAGAAATTGAGAGGCAGCACTGCAGCTACAAATACTGTGGCTGCTGACTTTTAATAAAAATACACTTGTCAGCCCTAGGATCCAGTGCTGTCCTCACCCTGCGAGGAGAGAGGAGGGGACGATAAGCAGAACATGCTTTAATTCCATGTTATGTTATATATGTTAACAGAAGGACGTTATGGTATATAAACAGAAGGACTTTACGTTATATAAACAGGAGGACTTTATCAACAAAGCAGATAAGGAGAGACTGGAATATGTGAAAAGGAGTAGAGAGCTCCACCTGCTGTTGGCTCATAAAAATAAAAAATAAACTTTTTTAAAGTATTTTTTTAAAGTTATATTTTATTCTTAATCAAGATAAATAAAGACAATACGTGCAAAACCATTATACATTTCCCGTCATAGAAGATATTTCACCTTCGCATGACAGGTTCTTTTAAACAGCCCAAAAATTCTTATTGCTTTATAACTGTAGAAACTCCACTTAAAGCATATTTCCTTAGAGACTTATTGCTTCGGTGTTCCTCATTATATCCGTCTAGGGTCATTTTCAGGGTGGAAGGAAAAAAAAAAAGACATAATGATTTGGTTGGGAGTATGGAAACTTGGAAGCGTTACAAGCAGTTGGCTTTCCTCCTTCATTAACCCTGTATTGAAAGCTCTTTGTTAGATTATGACAAGCGTACAATACAGACGGCTGCTCAGGATTTGTTCCCTCGATGC
Source organism: Rana kukunoris (assembly GCA_029574335.1). Taxonomy (NCBI): domain Eukaryota; kingdom Metazoa; phylum Chordata; class Amphibia; order Anura; family Ranidae; genus Rana; species Rana kukunoris. The sequence goes on from CM056054.1 coordinate 23,896,051, forward strand.
GCTTTATGACAAGGCTATAGAGAGTCGCTGTTCTACATTACATAGGGTAGGGTTGTGCCAGCTGGAATTTTATAAACTAATCATCTGGGTAAAATAAAAAAATAAAATAAAACATTCAGTAAATCACTGCAATCATTTTGTCTGCTGATGGAAAAATACTTGTTGATCTGCGAGAATCCATCGAGCACCTACGTTCTTGTAGTGATATGTGGAAATGAGCTTGACTCTGGCTCCTGATTTGGTCTAAATTCATGTTCAACTGAACCTGGAATTCAGCTGTCATGCCCGGGTCAATGAGCTATGGACGGGGGATTTCCCACCCCACAGCTGCATATAAATTAAGGGATGGGGATGCTCTTGACATGACTGACCAAATATGGCCACATTGCCATATCAAGTTAATGTGCAGGTGGGTGCAGTCTGGACACCCCGCTGTAGATGGCGCTCAATCAAAACAACAATGCAGGAGGGGAAGGATTCTTACCCCCTGCCACACCGTCCCAAATTCTTCCTCCCAACACAAATTCTATCCTTCCAATCTCCTCATGGTGCCCCCCACCTCACATGATACCACAGTGCCCAGGGCAGCCTTCCCACCTGCCCACCCCTTGTCCTGAACCTGGTCTTTGTTTTTTACATGTACTGTGACATCAGGTGTAGGGTCAGAGTCTGGAAAGCGTGTTCTTGGAGGTATCTGAAGCCCTACCCCCCCCCCCCCTCCCTGTGAACCTAGAGCAAATAAAGTATCTGAAAAAGACCAAAAGTGACTGGCAACCATTTTTTCAACCATCCTCTACAGCAGGGCTCCCATGGCAGTCTATGGCCTGCTGGGAGATGGGCGACGCAGCAGGGGTAGGCAGCAGGCAGAGCAAGCCAGCACAAGCTGCACTGCCACCCTCGAACTACCCGCTCTCCCCTTCTCTTAGCACCACTACACCCTTCTTTCTCTCTGGTCATGAAGGAGGAGAAGGGGAGGGAGGAGAGCTGGTGTTCTGTCGAGAAGGGCCCCCTATCAAATAGTGCCTGGGTTGAACTGCGCAAGAGCCACATGGAGCCACAGAACAGCTGAGTATATGATCAGCTGTTGTCTCGCGTGGCCGAGGCATTTTCATGTAGGTGAGGGGTGGATATTTACTTGAAGGGGTCGGATTTTTCAATGATGGGCAGTGCTGGGGGCGGAATTCAGGAAATGGGGTTATGTAACAAAGCAGTAAAATCAGTAACCATCTAAGCCCTCATGCACATGGGTATAAAAAACACCAGTTTTACAAAAGTACAACATATTTTCTTTATATATGCGAACAGAGAAAAAAAAATAAGCATACACCGGAACGCCACCCAATCCCATTACTGTTGGAAAGAATTCAGCAACCCCTCCCAAACCATACTTACTAATGCGTTTCACCTGTTCAGCCCAATGACGCTAAAGCCTTTCTGACAGTCATGAGATCCGTTGTGCTTCAGTTTTTTCTTGTTCACGGTTAGCTTATCAGGCCCTTCTGTAGATGGCACCTGGCAATGTTTAAAATCACTGGATCGGATTGTTGTAGGGTGTTTGGAATTTCTATGCTAGCCTATGTGGCAATGCACATCGAGGCTTAAAAAACACACCAAAACTCCATATAGAGATAAGCTTTCAAGTATAATTTACATGCGTATGTATGAACGTAAATGTATTCCACTGGCCAGAATACGTTAATATTCTGGCCAATAGAATATTTTTGCTCTAATATGCACATAAACAACCATGCTTATGTAGCACCCTCTAGTGTGCTTCAAGTCTTAGCACGGGCAAATTTAGGTTATGACTCATGGTTAGTTTGGGAGTCAGAAATTGGGTTAGGATTACTGCAGGTCAGACTGAATGGCCTCACAGAGGCAGATCTCTGGTATTTCCCTCTGGATCTAGAAGTTTGGAGAAGCTTCTATAAGTTAGTGAGTGGAGGCCAGGAAGGACTAATCTGCATACTTAAGGGAACCTGGCCAATCTCCAGGCAGAATTTCCTGGCAGGGTGGCTAGGTCAGACCTTAAAGGGACACTAAAGTCAGGGCTTTTTTAAAAAAAAATAACAAACATGTTATACTTACCTCCACTGTGCAGTTCGTTTTGCACAGAGTGGCCCGGAAAGCTGTCTTCTGGGGTCCCTCGGCGGCTGTCTGGGCTCCTCCTCGCAAAAGCTTTTCCTCTTTATGCGAGGGCGCTCGCATGGAGGAAAGCTTTTGCGAGCGCGCTCCCGTGATACAGCGGCGGCCATAGCCGCCGACCGTATCACTCGGCTCCGCCCCCGGCGCGCTGCGTCATGCGCTCTGATTGACAGCAGCGCCAGCCAATGGCTGCGCTGCTATCAATCCGCCCAGCCTAGCCAATCAACGGCCAGGCTGGGAAACGAAGAGGACGACGTGGACGCGCCCGGGAGATTCGAACGGTCAGGTAAGTACAACGGGGGTTCGGGGGGGGGCCGGTGCTGTGAGATGTTTTTTTACCTTAATGCATAGGATGCATTAAGGTAAAAAAACGTGTACCTTTACAACCCCTTTAAAGGAGAAGTCCAGCCTGAGCTTGTTTTTTTTTTTTTTATAAATTCTTTATTTTTCATATTTTTTCTTCACATAATTCTAGTTAATCTTACATAGGTCTTGTAATGACACTTATATTACGTTCTACTAATTATATACATTCAGTCGCTTCCTAAATTACTGCTTAGCTTATCATAGACTCCTCTTTCTCTTTCCTTACCCTCCACACTCTTCCCTTCGTACCCCCTCCCCAAACCCCCCCCCCAAAAGGACATATCCTCTGTATTGCCCTGCTTCTCCCTCCCTCTCCACCGACCAGCATAGTCCCTTACTCCTCTACTCTTGTCTCTTCCCTATACGCCATGTATGGGGCCCATGTCTTTCGGTACCTTCCATCTTGGTCCTTCATCGTCAGAGTAAGATTCTCCATTTAGAGAGAAAGGAGTCACCGCTCCAGGTGGGATCACTAAATGGTTACAGGTGGTGCAGGATACCGAGGGTGCTGGCGGTGCACTAAGCAAAATGAAGACAAAGAAAAATGGATAGCCGCACTCCAAAACCTGATGGGTGGTCTTTTATTCAATAGACGTTTCGCACTGGATCAGTGCTTATTCATGGCTCATGGCCCATGAATAAGCACTGATCCAGTGCGAAACGCGTCGGCTGTTCCTTGTTTCCACTGCTGTGACCCTATTTTTGTACATGCTGTCTATTGAATAAAAGACCACCATTCAGGTTTTGGAGTGCGGCTATCCATTTTTCTTTGTCTTCAAGATTCTCCATTTGTTGAATTTTTGCAATTCTCGCAAACCACTGTGCTCTAGATGGAGGGCTTTCGCACTTCCACAGGACAGGGACACAAGACCTCGCTGCCACCAGCAAATGTCTCAATAAAGAGTTTTTATATGTTTCCAATGAGATAGGGATATCAGACAATAGATATTTAGCCGGGTTCTCTCCTAACAGTACTCCTGTTATTAATTCAATGGTTTCAGCTACCATTCTCCAAAATTCTTTGATTTTCGCACATTCCCAAAAAATATGCAGTATAGTACCTTTTGCTTCCTTACATCTCCAACAAATTTCTGATATTTGGGGGGTATATCCGATGTTGCACCGTCGGTGTTCCATCTAGCAAGAGTTTTATATCCCCCCCTCTTGGTATCTACTCGCAACTGAAGCTTTTTGATTGAACACCAGGATCCTGTTTCTCTGTTCTTGGGAAAATCTTACTCCCAGATCTCTCTCCCACTCCCGTAGGAAGGAAAGTAAATACGAAAGCAAATGTTTTAATGTTTCCCCCTTCAGACATGTCTCCTTGAACCCTGTCAGTAGCCTAACTTCCGCATAAGTATTTAACTTAGTTCTGATGAAGGTACTGTATCTAATTGCATCTTCCTTAGAAAATATAGATCTGGTATTATCTCTCTTTCAATCTCTTTTTTTTGTCATTAGCTGATTGTTTATAGAAAAATGGACAATCCTACTAATACCTCTTCAATATATTGTTCTAAATCTGGAGTCTTTAAAGCCTGTTTGAAATGCCGGTGTACCTAAAATCGGGGTCATCGGGCTAGGATATGTTGAAATGTTTTTTTTAAATATATTTTTAGTTGCTAATAGAGTGGCATGTATGTTGCTTTGTGCAGCCATACCATTCTGCCGACGTATATGTACTGGAGGTGGTCCGTGGTTGGCAGGGGAGGGCTGGGCCGGGGGGGAAGGGTGGCAATTGCCTCCCAGGCCGCCCTAACTTATGTTCAGAATGCCGCTACCATTTTATTTTTCATTCTGGTCTTGGAAGTCGGGCCGACCACTAGCTGTTGTATTCCAGGAGTTGTAGTGAGAGACCCTGAAACCCCTAGCTGACCCCCACCCCCCATGTAACCTGCCTCAGTGATCAGGCTGCATTGATGGGCACTGAAGTTGGCTGCACTGATGGGCACTGGTGAGGCTGCATTTAAAAACCAGATGGGCCATGGATGGTGAGCTGATTCAGCGGTTCAATGGGCCACTTGATTGGACTTGTCCCCCCAGGCCTAAGGCTGCCAGCCCTCCCCTGGTGGTTGGATAAAGGCATTTTTTTCTGGAAGAAAAGATCTAGCATATCTGAAGTATAAATTCCTACACTCCTGTGCATGAGCCCTAACACCCAGAGAAACAACGGGACCGAGGACAGGCTGCACTATAGGTTCGACACAAATTGTTACTATAATTCTGATTGGTTGATTTGGCTAACTGCCTAATTCCTTAACCTAAAGCAATCTCTTGTATTCACTATTTATCAAAACAACCCAGTCTATGTCTACCAACTGTCCCCTTTCTGAGACGGCATGAACAGACCTCACCTTTCCAATAAAATATTGATGAGGTTTCCATTCCATTCTGTGTTGACTAATTGAATCAATGAACACAGTGGGCCATTTGAATACAAGTCAATATCTGCCGGTCCTTCATGGAAGCAGGGATGTGGTGTAAGGGATTTGACTCTCTCCGGACCTGTTCTCAATGCTCTGTACTGCTCGCTGACACGTCCATAATACATCTGAGTGTTCTTGGCAGCGCTCTGCATTATTAACTTGAACATGATATGAATGGCGCCATGAACCTTGCCTCCGATGCTTTATTAAGGGCTGAAATGAATACACAGGCTGCTGTGCTTGGAATACAATAAAACTACTGGTGCTGCACTCCTAATTAAAAATTATCTGGATAATGTGTCTGTTGTGTTAAAAGAATAACAATGAAATAAAAGTATTAAAGTAATGGAGCGCGAAAGAAAAAAAAATTGTAATACTGCTTTATGGCCACTTGTGGCAGAACTGAGCTCTTCATTTGAACTGTAGTATAATATTCTACATAAGAAGTGGCCTGTTATAAGTACATAATATTTGCCAGGAACTGAAAGTATTATTTTAGGACATATTTTATAGAAGGAGTAGTGGATGAGCAGAACAGACTTCGATCAAAGTACATCCTACAGTAGTAAGTGCATCTAAACATTCCTTGGATGAGCATATGTTCATCCTGAGACTGTTAAAAAAAGTACGACATTGTGGCGGACACATCAGATACTTTTAAAGCTATTTCGGGAGCACTGTCATTTATACAGCGATCAGTGCTATAAAAATGCACTGATTACTGTGTAAATGACACTGGCAGGGAAGGGGTTAACCACTAGGGGGCGAGGAAGGGGTTAAGTGTGACCTGGGGAGTGATTCTTACTGTGAGGGGGCTGGTCTACCAGAGACACGACACTGATCACTGCTCCCAAGGGGCAAAAAAGGGGTTAAGTGTGTCCTAGGGAGTGATTCTAACTGTGAGGGGGCTGGGCTACCAGTGACACCACACTGATCACTGCTCCCAAGGGGCAAAAAAGGGGTTAGGTGTGTCCTAGGGAGTGATTCTAACTGTGGGGGGGGGGTGGGCTACCAGTGACATGACACTGATTACTGCTCCCGATGACAGGGTCCTGTCACTAGGCAGAACGGGGAAATGCCTTGTTTACAAAGGCATCTCCCTGTTCTGCCTCTCCGTGACACGATCGCGGTACACCGGTGGATATCTAGTTCATGGGGCACGCGGGCTCGGTCACGGAGAGTGTGGCGGGCGCGCACTTGCCCGCTGCACGTCTTCTTAAAGGGGACTTACCTTTCCCCCCAAGTCGTTAAAAGGAATTTTTATTACAAAAAAATATATAATAGCATATTCACAGAATAAAAGAAATTCATGACAACTGAATTGGACTTGACAAGTTGCATCCTATCGTGACAACTTTAACATAGATACCATCTGTATATTGGTTGCTCTACATGTTTCTCGAGTTTACATTAGCCGCTTCTTCAGGAGCTTTCTATAATTAGATGGTGTAGGAAAAATGATTACATATAACTAAAGAAATAGAAAAGATATATATTACTCATAAAGTACATTTTGTGAATACAATAATAACATTTCATGTATATATACAGTATATATATATATATATATATATATATATATATATGACATCTGCTGCAAAAAACTCCCCATCGTACACATGTCTTACTGAGGAGTGTCGAGAGGCCGGGGGCTCAGAAAGTAGGTGACCCACCCCGGAGGTGGTGTACACTATGGTTGTATTTATATAGAAAATACCGGTCAAATTACATACTTTTTTTTGTATATGATTAGGCAGGCTCAAATGGATGGTAAATAGGGATGAGCTTCGCATTCGAAGCGAACGTATGTTCGACTTTGAACAGCGTCCGTTCGATCGTTCGACGAATTTCGAACAAAAACGATCGTTAACGGCAAATTCGAATGAAACGAAACGGCCCATAATTCATTGCGGCATTGCGCCCTGATGATTGGCCAAACATGCACTATGACCCTGCATGCTTGGCCAATCACAGCACGCAAAAAAAGGAGAGCCATAATTGGCCAAAGCTTTAGCACACGCCCCACACTATATAAGGCCGCCTGCTGGGCGGCCCCGTGTAGTGTGTTCCGGCTTGTTACTGAGAGCAGTCAGAGAGAGAGATTGTCTTTTTAGATAGCTAGATAGAGCAGGCAGGCTAGTCAGTTTAGCTTAATTTACAGTGTGTAGAGGATATATATACATCCCTAGGAGTTGTACATATATTTATACACTGTATAGCTTAGCTAGATCAGTTCTTCCTAATTTACTGGCAGGCAGGTGATTGTGCTATTTAAAGACGTTATCACACGTATAGACACCCAGCAGGTACAATAGCAGTGATTTTAATGATGCTTAAATTTAAAAAAAAGAAAAATTCCTTTAAATATTGTACCTGCTGGGTGTCTATAGTTTGCCTGTAAAAAACGTCTTTGAGAACCCGGGTCTTGCCCGAGGGAACATGTATCAATGGAAAAAGTTTTTTCAGGAGTCCTGATGTTTTCCAACAATAACTTGAATATTGGTCTTTAAAATTATCGTTTTTGAATGCGAACATTCGAGTCCCATAGACTTCAATGGGGTTCTAAATGTTCGTGCGAACGATCGGACTGTTCGACGGTTCTGGTGCGAACCGAACGCGGGGGTGTCCGGCTCATCCCTAATGATAAAGTTGATCCCTATAAAAGGGATTCAATCTGGAGGATAGGGGCACATATGTTAGCTTTAGTTATAGTACAACATATATATTTTCTATATAAATACAACCATAGTTTACACTCTTTGAGGAAAGTATACCTGATAACATCTCTTTCCTTTCTAATTAGACCAATACTAGTCGTACTTTGTGTTTCCGAGTGCCCTCCGGGGTGGGTCACCTACTTCCTGAACCCCCGCCCACTCAACACTCCTCAGTAAGACATGTGGATGGTGGGGAGTTTTTACAACAGATACCATATATATATATATACACACATGAAATGTTATTATTGTATTCACAAAATGTACTTTATGAGTAATATATATCTTTTATATATCTTTAGTTATATGACAATCATTTTTCCTACACCATCTAATTATAGAATCTCCTGAAGGGTGCCCGCGATCGTCTCATGAAGAGGCAGAATGGGAGGTGCATTTCCCTGTTCTGCCTAGTGACAGGACAGAGATCTACTGCTCCCTGTCATCGGAAGCAGTGATCACTGTCGTGTCACTTGTAGACCAGCCCCCCCACAGTTAGAATCACTCCCTAGGACACACTTAACCACGTCATCGCCCCCTAGTTTTAACCCCTTCCCTGCCAGCCTCATTTACACAGTAATTAGTGCATTTTTATAGCACTGATCTCTGTATAAATGACAGTGGTTGACAATGACAATGGTTGCAAAATACAGTTGAACCTCGCATTAAGAGCATAATCCGTTCCAGGAGAATGCTTGTAATCCAAAGTACTCGCATATCAAAGTGAGTTTTCCCATTGAAGTCAATGGAAGCGAAAATAATTCGTTGCGCATTGACTTCAATAGGATGCAATACCGAATGTGACCAGAGGTGGCGGGGGCACCAGAGAGCACCGAAAATGTCCGAAAAGGCCCAAAGACACTTCGGCTAGTTTCCTGCGACCTGCACCTCAGTCCAAATGAGGTACTGCAGGCCTATTTTTGTCTCTGCGCGGCTTCTACGCCCCTGTACCTCAGTCCAAATGAGGTACTGCAGGCCTATTTTCGTCTCTGCTCGGCTTCTGCGCCCCCGTACCTCAGGCCAAATGAGGTACTGCAGGCCTATTTAGCTTGAATTCTGCTTGTCTTGCGAGTCAACACTCGCAAACCGAGTCAGAATTAAAAAAAAAAGTTGTTCGCAAATCAAAACGCTCTCAAACCAAGTAACTCTTAAACCGAGGTTCCACTGTAGTGTCAAAAGTGTCTGATGTGTCCGCTGTAATGTCGCAGTCCCAATAAAAATCGCAGATCGCCACCATTACTAGTAAAAAAAAATAATAATATAAATGTCATAAAACTGTCCCCCTTTTGTAAACGCTATAACCAATCAATATACGCTTATTGCGTACATATCGGCCTTTTTTTTTTTAAATGGAATATTAATTATAGCAAAAAGTAAAAAAAATTTTTTTTTCAAAATTTTCGCTCTTTTTTTTGTTTATAGTGCAAAAAATTAACCGCTTCAATACCAGGCTTTTATACCACCTCCATACCGGGCCTATTCTGACACTTCTCTCCTACATGTAATAATCATCATTCTTTTGCTAGAAAATTACACAGTACCCCCAAACATTATATATGTTTTTTTTAGCAGACACCCTAGGGAATAAAATGGCGGTCATTCCAAAGTTTTATCTTGCACGGTATTTACGCAATTATTTTTCAAACGCCTTTTTTTTGTAAAAAAATTGTTTTATGAATTAAAAAAATAACAAAACAGTAAAGTTAGCCCAATTTTTTTGTATTATGTGAAAGATTATGTTACACCGAGTAAATAGATACCCAACATGTCACGCTTTAATTATGCGCACACTCATGGAATGGCGCCAAACTTCGGTACTTAAAAATCTCCATAGGCAACGCTTTATTTATTTTTTACAGGTTACAGTTTAGATTTACAGAGAAGATCTAGTGCTAGTTTTGTTGCTGGCACTCTAACGCACGCGGCGATACCTCACTTATGTGGTTTAAACGGCGTTTACATATGTCGGCGGGACTTGCGTGTGCATTCGCTTCTGCACGCGAGCTATCGGGGACAGGGGCGTTTTAATTTTTTTTTTATCTTTTATTTATTTTTTTGACTTATTTTTTATTTATTTTTACACTTTTTTTCATTTTTTTTTTTTCCACTTTTATTCCTATTACAAGGAATGTAAACATCCCTTGTAATAGGAAATGTGTGTGACAGGTCCTCTTTATGGAGAGATGTGGGGTCAATAAGACCTCACATCTCTCCTCCAGGCTGGAAACCATGAGATCGGTGAAAAAAAATTCACCGATCTCATGAATGGGCGCTTACAGCCGCAATTGCGGCTTTGTTTACTTACGGGGACCCGGGCGTGACGTCATCAGATCGCGCCCGGGTCCTCCGACAGTCATAGAGATGACTGGTGACCATCTGATCACCAGTCATCTCTATGCTTTCTGCCGCCGCCGACGATTCGTTCTCCGGGCCCCCGAAGGCACAGGTAAGCCCGGAGAAGCACCGGATGGCGGCGGGAGGGGGGGGATGTCCCCTCCCGCGGCCTGTAAGAACGATCAAGCGGCGGAACCGCCGCTATGATCGTTCTTACATTGTGCAGAATCGTCGGCTGAAGAAGGGGATATCTGGATGATGCCTCTGGCTGCAGGCATCATCCAGATATTCGCCTGCAATGCCCAGGCCGTCAATTGACGGCCACTTAGGATGGTAAATCCCATCCCAGGCCGTCAATTTTCTATGGCTGGGTATTGAAGTGGTTAAAACTGCAGAGGTGATCAAATACCACCAAAAGAAAGCTCTATTTGTGGGGAAAAAAGGACGCCAATTTTGTTTGGGAGCCACATCACAGGACCGCTCAGTTAAATTGACGCAGTGCCGAATCGCAAAAAGTGTTCTGGTCAGGAGGGGGGGGAGGTAAATTCTCCCGGGGCTGAAGTGGTTAAAGTCCCATGGGCAAAGTTTGTTTTATTTCATGAAAATGTAGGTTTGCACGAGAGACAATAATATTTCTCTCCTTAAATATTTACAAATAGGCGGCACGCCAGTCAATGGCGACTCACACTGTATATTTCAATAGCAGTTATTCTGTTAAATGGTTTAGTGATCCGCAGTCAATGTTACTAATGCAAACATAGGAAAGGAAACTGAGACCCCTTTTGGCCAGCCAGTCAAAGCTTTCTCTAGTTGAATGAATGGATTAAATCCCTTTTGCAACAGATTTGCATCGGCATGCTCAAGCATTAAAGGGAATTGCTGGTAATGGATATAAAAACCCAGCCAAAAAACCATATGGCGTCTGACCAGCTGGATGGGAGCCCAATAAATTCTTGTATTCAAATCGTACAGCTCAAGAAATGACACAGATAACGAGATGGAACATTAGATTTGCACACAGTTACATGTTTACAGGGCCTTGAAAACTTATTTTATTGGGATTTTATGTGATAGACCAACACAAAGTGGCACATCATTGTGAAGTGGAAGGAAAATGATAAATGATTTTCAAAATGTTTTACAAAAAAATATGTGAAAATTGTGGGGGGCATTTGTATAGCGCCCCCCGGAGTCAATATGTAGAACCGCCTTTCACTACAATTACAGCTGCAAGTCTTTTTGGGGATGTCTATACAAGCTTTGCACATCTAGAAAGGGATATTTCTTCCCATTCTTATTTGCAAAATATCTCTGTCAGATTGAATGGAGAGCGTCCGTGAACAGCAATTTTTAAGTCTTTCCACAGATTCTCAATTGGATTTAGGTCTGGATTTTGACTGATCCATTCTTCTAACACATGAATATGCTTTGATCCAAACCAGGGGAGTCCAAACTTTTTTCAGAGGGCCAGATTTGATGAAGTGAACATGCGTGAGGGCCGATTATTTTGACTGACATTCTTTGAACCATTAAAATTCGGTCTAAGTGTGTTTGTCTGAGCAACTAAAACACTGCGCAACAAGAATTCTCTTTCCTTTGTGGCTGTGTGTGGTGAAGAGATGAGCTTGGACGTGTTATTTGGATATACTGGGCCAGATTCAGGTACAGTTAGGCTGGCGGATCCAGCGATCCGCCAGCCTAACTGTCACTTTAAGCCGGCGTTTTTGTTTTCTGTAACCAGAAAACAAGAAACGCCGGGTTGAAGTTCCGATGCGAGCAGCGTAAATGAGTTTCGCCATCGCATCGTTACTTCAACTTAAAAATGGTGTCGGGGGCGTTCCCGCCGATTTACGCTCAAAAAATATGTTAATGAGCGGAAATCGGCAATTCACGAGCGAATTCGGGCGTGACGCAGTGACGTTACGACGTTTCCGGAAGCGATACGCGGCGCATAGATAAAGCAGCCCCCTAGTGGAGTATCCTATGTTAGGTATAGGCGTCGTCATCGCGTCGGGAAAAAAAAATGGCGTCGCTTGCGTAAAAAGTTCATGAATGGGAATGTGACGTCATTGACGTTCATTCACAGAATTTGGAGCATGCGCACGGGGATGCTTTGACACTCAACGCATGCGCAGTACGTTCGCCGCGGGATCGCGCTTAGTTTAAATACTACACGCCCCGTACCCGCCCAATTTGAATTCCGCCGGCTCATTTGCGATACGCTGCCTCAACTTTAGGAGCAAGTGCTTCATGAATGACAGCACTTGCTCCTAAAATTTCGGCAGAGTAACGTAAATGAGAAGCGTTACTCTGGAGCAAAGATGCTCCCATCTACCTGAATCTGGCCCACTGTGTATATTTCTTTTGTGGCCCCAACAAATCCCGGAGCGCTGCTCGGGACTAAAGATGAGCTTGGGAGTGTTATTTGGATATACTGGGCCAGATCCACAAAGATCGGCGTATCTATGTGCGAGCATAGCGTATCTTCTTTATGCTACGCCGCCGCAACTTAGAGAGGCAAGTGCCGTATCCACAAAGCACTTGCGTCCTAAGTTACGGCGGCGTAGCGTAAATGGGCCGGTGTAAGACCGTCTAATTTAAATGTGTTTGATGTGGGCGTGTTTTATTTAAATTAAGTGTGACCCCACGTAAATGACGTTTTTTCTAATGGCGCATGCGCCTTCCGTGAACATATCCCAGTGCGCTTGCTCCAAATTACGCCGCTGAGACTCATTGGTTTTGACGTGAACGTAATTTACGCCCAGCCTCATTCACGGACGAGTTACGCAAACAACGTAAAACGTGAAAAATTTGACGCTGTCCCGACGTCCATACTTAACATTGCGTACGCCTCTATATAGCCGGGGTAACTTTATGCTTACGCAAACAACGTAAAAAAAATGCGCCAGCCGCAAGTACGTTCGTGAATCGGCATATCTAGCTCATTTGCACAATCGACACGTAAAACGACGGAAGAGCCCCTAGCGGCCAGCGTATAATTGCACACAATTATACGCCGGCGTAGGCAAGTTACGTCGGCGGAGGAAGCCTATTTTGAGACGTATCTGCCTTTAAGAATCGGCGTAAAATCTGGAGATACGCCACCGTAAAAGTTTTGTGGATCTGGCCCACTGTATTTATCGGCGTATAACACGCACAGGCTTACCATTGCCATGAATGCAGCCTCACCATTTCAATGAATGCAACCTTACCATTGCCATGAATGCAGCCTCACCATTTCCATGAATGCAACCTTACCATTGCCATGAATGCAGCCTTACCATTGCCATGAATGCAGCCTTACCATTTCCAAGAATGCGGCTTTACCATTGCAACCCATGCAGCCTCACATGTGCCATGAATGCAGCCTCACATGTGCCATGAATGCAGCCTCACATGTGCCATAAATGCAGCCTCACATGTGCCATAAATGCAGCCATCTTTAGCATCGGAGGACAGAGGGAGGGGGGCAGGACTAGTGCGGACAGATTACAAACAGGAGAATCTCTTGTTTACTCTGTGGCCTCTATAATACAAAGTCCCGCCCTCCTATAATAGACAGAACAATCGTCCAATGGCATCCCAGGAGATGGGACTTCCAATACAGACGCTTTCTCCTTATGTAATCTGACAGCGCTCGTCCTGTCCCCTCCGAGGCAGCGCCGATAAATACGGTATATATATCTTTTGTGGCCCTGGGGGCCACAAACAATATATATCCAAATCCCCAGGGGGGCCATATTAAATCAACAGGGGGGCCGCATTTGGCCCATGGGCTGGACTTTGGACATGCCTGACCTAAACCATTCCATTGTAGCTCTGCCTGTATGTTTAGGGTCGTTGTCCTGCTGGAAGGTAAACCTCTGCCCCAGGCTCAAGTCTTTTGCAGACACTAATGCCCTGTACACACGATCAGTTCATCCGATGAAAACGGACTGATGGATTTTTTCATCAGATATCCGATGAAGCTGACTTTCATCAGTCTTGCCTACACACCATCAGTTAAAAAACCAACCGTATTAGAACGCGGCGACGTAAAACACAATGACGTGCTGTGAAAAATGAAGTTCAATGCTTCCAAGCATGCGTCGACTTCATTCTGAGCATGCACGGATTTTTAACTGATGGACGTGCCCACAGACGATCGTTTTTTTCTATAGGTTTTTTAACCATCAGATAATTTTAAAACAAGTTCTACGTTTTTTCACCGATGGATAAAAAGCCGATGGGGCCCACACGCGATCGGTTCGTCTGATGAAAACGGTCCATCCCACTTTTTGTGTATTTAATTCTTTTTAGCACTGATACTTAATTTTTTTTAATTACTTTTTTATTCAGAATCGTTTGTACGCGGCATAAGTCTAATAAGATAGTTAAGAGAAACTTAGCGAACCATCAACAGCCATTTTAAAACCCAATAACCTCTATCAAAATGTTAGCTCTGTCTTACCCACTAACGCATTTAGTCTAAAGTGGAGTTTTTGCGGAGAATTAACAATTTGAATTTCAGTAATCAATACTGGACCTCTGCTATCCTGCCAATGTCCCTTCCACCAGTGACAGTTGGGTCACATAGACTTTATTTGCAGTAATTTTACCTTCCAGTACTCTCCCAGCAATGACATATTCTTGGAAAAAAAGGCGAGTGAGGAGGGAAAGCTGTAAAATATAGCAAATGCTAAAATTACAGTTATAAAATTTTCCACTATTATATGTTCAGTACTCAGCAATTTCTATGAGGCCGCAATTTGATTAAATTGCTCTCCTGCCAGTATATTTCGCACGGCCTCCTTATACAAACCTGTGTTTGAGAAGCATTTGAACTCAGCGATGGTACTATGATTTATATGCCCGATTATGCAGTTCCGCAACCAATCACAGCTAATTGTGTCTTTTGGCTGCCATTTTTTTCTAAGCCTATTAACTTGAGTTGTTTGACGCTTAATTATTAGTGTTGAGCAGAATATGCCATATTCGATTTCGCGATATATCTCGAATATATAGTCGAATAATCGAGATATTTTTTGGAAATGAAATGATTGCGAAATTTCGCTATTGCGAATGCGAATGCGAAATTTCGAGAAATGCGGAATGGAGCACTCTGATTGGCTCAGAATATTCGTGATATTTTATAATACAAAATAATTGCGAAATTTCAAGAAATGCGGAATGGAGCACTCTGATTGGCTCAGAATATTCGTGATATTTTATAATACAAAATAATTGCGAAATTTCGAGAAATGCGGAATGGAGCACTCTGATTGTCTCATAATATTCTTGATATATTACAATACAAAATAATTGCGAATATTCGGAAAATGCGGAAGGAGCACTCTGATTGGCTCAGAATATTCGTGATATTTTATAATACAAAATAATTGCGAAATTTCGAGAAATGCGGAATGGAGCACTCTGATTGTCTCATAATATTCTTGATATATTACAATACAAAATAATTGCGAATATTCGGAAAATGCGGAAGGAGCACTCTGATTTGCTCAGAATATTCGTGATATTTTATAATACAAAATAATTGCGAAATTTCGAGAAATGCGGAATGGAGCACTCTGATTGGCTCAGAATATTCGTGATATTTCACAATACAAAATAATTGCGAAATTTCGAGAAATGCGGAATGGAGCACTCTGATTGGCTCAGAATATTCGTGATATATTACAATACAAAATAATTGCGAATATTCGGCAAATGCGGAAGGAGAACTCTGATTGGCTCTGATGCAAAAGGGTGGAGTAAATAATCGCGCAATATTCCGATTGCCGAATATTCGCATTGCGAATATTCGGCAATATAAAACGATCGCTTCAGCTACTCGGACCAAGGTCTCTAATCATAACAGCAATGCTTTTAGACGTCGAAGGAGATCACTAGGATGTGATCTATTTTAAAAATGAAACTGAAATAATCGCTCTGAGGCGGAAGATAGGGCGGAAAAAATAATCGCGCGA
Source organism: Rana kukunoris (assembly GCA_029574335.1). Taxonomy (NCBI): domain Eukaryota; kingdom Metazoa; phylum Chordata; class Amphibia; order Anura; family Ranidae; genus Rana; species Rana kukunoris. Next base: position 23,912,005 of record CM056054.1, read on the forward strand.
TATCGCTATTGCCGAATAATCGCATTGCGATTTTTCGGCAATATAAAATGATCGCTGCAGCTACTCGGCCCAAGGTCTCTAATCATACCAGCAATGCTTTTAGACGTCGATGGGGATCTCTAGGATGTGATCTGTTCTAAAAAAAAAATTGAAAAAATACGAATATTGAAATTAGCGAATATTCACCGCGAAATTCGGAATATATCGCGAATACTCGAATATGCCATATTCGAACCGAATTTTCGCAATACGAATATTCGTGAGCAACACTATTAATTATTGGTTGAGGGCTACTCTGCAGTCATGTATGAGAGATTTTGGTTCCACGAGAGCAAGTAAAAATATATGTATGAAGGAGGAACTGTTGTTACTATAAGTTCCCAATCATATTTTTCATGGCATTCCTTCAGAGTTGTAATAGAATTGTGAGGGGGGGAAATACTACTGTAATTCACCCTTTCAGGTTAGTGTAACAGGTTTGCTTTAATGGCTTTAATGGCCACTTACCCTCTTTGGAATATTCAAATTTGTCTTTGCACTACATCAAGGTATGGGGAGCATGTGCCCTACTCTCTTCCTTCCCTATCGCACTGTGAGAGCTGGTAGTGGGACTTTAGTCTTGTGTGAGCTCCAACCAGAGCAACTTTTTCACATAACTGATGGATAATGAGTAGCTGAGAGGGATCCTCTTGTACCTTCTGCCCAACACTCCTGAAGTGTTAGGCCGCGTACACACGATCAGAACGGTCCGATGAAACCAGTCGGCAGACCAGTTTTATCGGACCAGTTCGATGGTGTGTACGGCCTATCGGACCGTTGTCCGTCGGACCAAAGTTTTAAAACTTGCTTTAAAATCTGTCCGCCGGATACCTGTCCGTCGGACAGATTTGATGGTTAGTACACAAAAGCATCGGACCAAAAACCTGCGCATGCTCAGAATCAAGTCGACGCATGCTTGGAAGCATTGAACTTTGTTTTTTCAGCACGTCGTTGTGTTCTACGTCACTGCGTTCTGGTCTGATCAGATTTTTGGTCCCATGGTGTGTACACACATCAGACCATCAGACCACTTCAGCGTGGTCCGATGAAAACGGTCCGTCGGACCAGTTTCATCGGACCGGTCTGATCGTGTGTACACGGCCTTAGGGTACAGAGTGCCAGAGTTTGCAGGCTGGACCAAATCTATCACAGTCATGAGTCAGGCGCTGAGGCCAGTAGCTATAGTCGCATAGTTAGTCTGGTTGAAAAAAGACACAAGTCCAGTTTAACTAATGGCTTTACTTCTATAGGAAAAAACTCCATAGCAGTAACGTGGCATCCTCTGACCAGCTGTATAAGTACAGAAGCAGGTTACCTTAGTGAGTGACATGGGCTTACCTGAGGTGCAAAGAAGTACTAATCTGTGTTCACCAGAGCTCCTGATGGTCAGGCCCGGATTTACTCCCTGTGCCGCCCCAAGGCCGGGTCCTTCAATGCCCCCCCCCCCCCCCCACACACACACACAGAGGCCAAGTGATACAGTCGGCGGCTATAGCGGAGTGCTTCCTTACATCTCAGGTGTCACTGTCCCCAGCCAGCGGAGTGCTTCCTTACATCTCAGGTGTCACTGTCCCCAGCCAGCAGAGTGCTTCCTTACATTTCCTTACATCTCAGGTGTCACTGTCCCCAGCCAGCGGAGTGCTTCCTTACATTTCCTTACATCTCAGGTGTCACTGTCCCCAGCCAGCGGAGTGCTTCCTTACATTTCCTTACATCTCAGGTGTCACTGTCCCCAGCCAGCGGAGTGCTTCCTTACATCTCAGGTGTCACCCCCCTCCACGGTTTACTAAGAACTTAGGGCTCTGTACACGGAGCAGTGATGTAGCTGTTTTTCTCTCCCTGCAAAGTAATTAGCCACATTGATTAAGTGGTTGTTAACCCACTTTCAGTCATTTGCGTCTCACCTGGTGACAGTGCCACCCCATCCCCCTCCTGTTGCAGGAATAACCAATATATTTTTACACTATCCATTCTAAATACTAATACAGTGCCCCCCTGTCTCTATATTTCATTAAAAATATACCTCCTTCACCGTATCTCACGGCGGCTCCTGTCGCTTGTAACATGTCTCCTCACTGCACGTCTTGCAGAAGCAGTGGGCGGGGCCGAGATTTTCCTGCTGACATGTCAGCGGAACACTAGGAGGAGATGAGAGAGGAGATGCAGCCTGTCACGTGATCGCCAGGAGCCGCCGTGAGATACGGTGAAGGAGGATTTTTTTTAATGAAACACAGAGACGGGGGGCACTGTATTAGATACCAGAACAGATAGTGTACAAATATATTGGTTATTCCTGCAGCAGGAGGGGATGGGGCAGCACTGTCACTAGGTGACATGCAAAGAGGGGAGGGGGAGGACAGAGAAGACAGACACAAAAGAGGTGCCGCCCCGAGGCCTGGCCTCGGTGGCCTTGTGGGAAATCCGGCCCTGCTGATAATGGAGATGAGGTACCAGGTTGCGGTCCTCAAAATCACCTCAGCAGGAGGTTAGCAAGTCGGGGTCCAGTAGCAAATATAGCAGGTAGAGTTAAGCAGAAGTGTAGTCAGTGAACAAGCCAAAGGTTAGTAATTAGGGATGAGCCGAAACACCCTCGCGTTTAGTTCGCACCAGAACCGTCCAACAGTCCGATCGTTCGCACGAACATTTAGAACCCCATTGAAGTCTATGGGACTCGAACGTTTGCATTCAAAAACGATCATTTTAAAGACCAATATTCAAGTTATTGTTGGAAAACGTCTTTGAGAACCCGGGTCTTGCCCCAGGGAACATGTATCAATGGAAAAAAGTTTAAAAAACGGTCGTTTTTTCAGGAGCAGGAGTCCTGCTCCTGAAAAAACTACAGTTTTAAAAACTTTTTTCCATTGATACATGTTCCCTGGGGCAAGACCCGGGTTCTCAAAGACGTTTTCACAGGCAAACTATAGACACCCAGCAGGTACAATATTTAAAGGAATTTTTCTTTTTTTTTTTTTATTTAAGCATCATTAAAATCACTGCTATTGTACCTGCTGGGTGTCTATACCTGTGATAACGTCTTTAAATAGCACATCACCTGCCTGCCAGTAAATTAGGAAGAACTGATCTAGCTAAGCTATACAGTGTATAAATATATGTACAACTCCTAGGGATGTATATATATCCTCTACACACTGTAATAAAGATAAACTAACTAGCCTGCTCTATCTAGCTAGCTAAAAAGACAATCTCTCTGTCTCTCTGACTGCTTTCATTAACAAGCCGGAACACACTACACAAGGCCACCCAGCAGGCGGCCTTATATAGTGTGGGGCGTGTGCTAAAGCCCTGAGCCATAATTGGCCAAAGCCACCCAGGCTTTGGCCAATTATGGCTCTCCTTTTTTTGCGTGCTGTGATTGGCCAAGCATGCAGGGTCATAGTGCATGTTTGGCCAATCATCAGGGCGCAATGCCGCAATGAATTATGGGCCGTTTTGTTTCACTCGAATGTGCCGAGAACGATTGTTTTTGTTCGAAATTCATCGAGCGGACGATGTTCGAGACGAACATACGTTCGTTTAGAACGCAAAGCTCATCCCTATTAGTAATGATTGGTTACAGGTTGGGATCCAGCAGAAGCGTAGTCGAAGAACAAGCCAAAGGTGGCCAACGAGTGGCAGAGGAGATATGGACGGCAGCAGGAGTGCCAAAAGGCAAGATATGGGCTGGAGAGAGCATCTAGCAAACAGGACGTGCAGAGACATGGCTTAAATAAAGAAAGTTCATGGGAGTAGAAAATAGTTCAAGGTTCAAGAAAAACAGGGTTCAAGAGAGAGTCCTGGAAACAAGTCAACGTACAAAAAGAGCCATGGTGTTGGGTGCGTATATGGAGATTGAGATGCCAAGAGGGCTGCCCTTGTGGCTAAGAGCAGCGCGCCTCTGGAGTTGGGAACAGAGAGTGCGGTGCCCAAAGAAACACGGTTGGCCAGGTGCTTGTTTACAGTCAGATGAGCTTGGCCACTGAGGGATGACTGAAGCCGGCAGAACTGAAATTGCTGTGTTTGAGTTAAACGGGGAAACCAGGAGTCAGGCCAGAGGTCATGCACAGATAAGTCAGTCCAGAGTATACACAGGGGCGAGCCAAGGTCATACACAAGCAGGGTCCAGGTACAAGCCGTGTGATCGGGTAGGTGTAGCAGAATCCAGAAGCAGGCCAAAGGTCAGGCTGGGAGATCAGGAAGTGAGGTCAAGGCAAGCCGGGTCACAACGGGTAAACACAGATCAGGAAGCAAGGTGAAGGTACACAAGGAAGCTGAGGAGATAATCCAGCAATGTCCTGTAGTCACAGGCTGGCTTAAATAGGGCCGATGGTGCCAGCGCCTGTCACGTCACTTGTGCGCTGTCGTGCACGCTCAGTATTGCGCGTGTGCAGATGCGTTCCACGTCCGCCAATGCATGCTAATGCACACGCTTGTGCACGTCTCGGAACCCTCCGTGGGCGTCCATGAAGGTTCTGGGCAACATTGCCAGTTCCGTGACGGTCATGTCCCTGACACATGGGCACAGTAATGTGCTTGTGGCTTTAGCCATGTTCTGCAGACTTGCCTCGAACCAACCCTAGTGAGTTTGGCCCATCCCTACTGGTCACCCATGGCACACAGTATGCTTTGAGATGTAACTCACCAGTAACAAAATCACAAAGAGTCCACTTACTTTCTATGCTGTCATTCTTTAACTTGCTGAAGTATTGAGACATTATTCTTCCGAATTTTGGTCAAGTGACTTCCATTGAGCAGAGGCACTAGTAGGACATGGCTCCTAGAATATCATATTAATAGGTTTGTAGTCCTGGAAGGTAACCCCAGACGTTATTTAATTTGCCATTGTAGCTGCTTTTTTTTTCTTTTGTTTACGTGGCGCTGAATTAAGTAGATGCGGTCAGTGACCCGGATAGTGCCGAGAGCGTTATCACACTCCCACCACCGTCACAACGCAGCCTACGCGCTCCCCACACTCTCTGTCACCTCACAACATGTAAACATATCATTTGCACATTAATGAGACAGACTGACCCATTTTTTCATGTGACTTGTTAGATTCTGACCTGATTGCAGCACACAATCCCCTCAGGGATACCCGAGAGATACAACACGTACTTTTTTATTTACCTTAAAGACAAAGCCACATTTGTAGATGTAATGACTTGAATTCAATTAAAATTTACAACTCCAGTTGACCTCCATTATTTTTTGTGAATTGCAAAGAACTACTTCTGTGGATGTCGTGTGATTCCTGAAAATCTCACATGTAGGGTGAAATTTTACCTGCTGGCTGGTAACTTGTTCACAGTGTAGAACAATGGGGGACAAAAGATAAAAGGTTGTACTGTGAGTATGATATTTTTCTCAGAATTGATGTTAAGCAGCGAAACTACTATATACAGTACCTCTCAAAAGTAAGTACACCCATGAATATTGTAAATAGTTTATTATATATTTGTGACAACACTAAAGAAATGACACTTTGCTACAGTGTTGTGTAGTGAGTGTACAGCTTGTATAACAGTGTAAATTTGATGTCCCCTCAAAATAATTCAACACACAGCCATTAATGTCTATGGCGGCGTACACACGTACGAGAACCTCGACGGGCGGAAATCCCGTCGTGGTTCTCGCCCGGCCGTCGAAATCGGCGACCCGCCCGTCGGGAATGGCAACCAGCCATTCATCCCGACGGGCCGTCGAGCAAATAGAGAGCCTGCTCTCTATTCGCTCGACGGGATTCCCGACGGGCGGGGCAAGCCAGGAGCATACACACGGCCGAGGTTCTCGCTGGAATGCAGCTCCCAGCGAGGTTCTCGCTGGTTTCTAGCCAGAACCTCGGTCGTGTGTACGCCGCCTAAACCGCTGGCAACAAAAGTGAGTACACCCCTAAGTGAAAATGTCCAAATGTGGCCCAAAGTGTCAATATTTTGTGTGGTCACCATTATTTTCCAGCACTTTCCTAAGGCCCCGTACACACACGAGGATATATATATCCGTTGAAAACGGTCCGACGGACATGTCTCCTGGGAAATTTTGGTTTGATGTGTGTACACCAAAATCCCCGCGGACAGACAGCGCGGTGACGTGGCGGTGACGTTGACGCCACCATGTCACCAAACCAGGAAGTAAAATACTTCCACGCATGTGTCGAATCCATTCGACACATGCGGGAGATTTTGGTCCGCTGGTTAGACGTACTAACCAGCGGACATATCCGACAGACGGCTTTCCAGCAGACAAGTTTTAAAGCATGCTTTAAAACTTTTGTCTGCTGGAAACGTGTCTACTAGCCCGTACATCACAGAGCTGGTGGATTTAAGAGTCTATGGGACTCGAACGTTCAAATTCAAAAGTGCTAATTTTAAAGCCTAATGCCGCGTACACACGGTCACTTTTTGTGATGAAAAAAAACGACGTTTTATGTAGTGCTGTGCAAATTAACTTTTAATTAGTCGATTAATCTTTAATTTTTTTGATCGATCAAAATATTTTTGATCGATTTTTTTTTTTTGGATTGGTACTCACCTCTTCGCCGGCTTCTGGGCCTCCAGGGAGTTCCGTCGGAGATCTGGTAACGTCACGGACACCGGCGGGGCTTGCCGTGTCCATCTGAAGGGCTCCTTAGCTGTGCCTTCATATCTGCATGGTGGCGGACCTTACTATCTGCCACACGCAAGGGCTGTTACACTTCCCTCTATCTCTTCCTTTTATCAACCTGGGATTCTACAACCATCCACTGGGAGTTGTGATAGTTCCCTTCACGGGACATCTACATGCCGACGGACTGATGTTAACCTCTACTAATCTCGATTCAGCAGTGGTATCATTGTACACATTTTTATACCAGTATCATACATGGCTACATATTTTTATGGCTGCTTTTGCTACCATTTGGTATTACTTGCACCATTTTTACAGTTTATGTAGCTACATCGATTTTATCTCCAGTGCAATATTTATTTTGTTACCTACTTGAAGATTATAAAAGTTTTAATGCTATTCCCATCAAGCGCTGCCTTTGTGTGTTTTTTTTATCCTGCTGTTGGTCGCTGCACTGGGAATCGGCCTGCAAGGAGATCAGCTAAAAGTAGTTGGATCTGTATGTGTGTTATAATTAATCGAAATTAGTCGATTAATCGATTAAAATTAAAAACGATTAATCGAACACAAAAATTTTGATCAGTAACATCCCTAGTTTTATGTGATGAAACAAAACAACGTTTTTCAAACTTCATTTTCCAAAACGACGTTGCATACACACCATCGTTTCTCCAAAATGCTCTAGCAAAGCGCGGTGACGTACACCACGTTCGACAGCACTCTGTTCCATTGAAGCTCCGTCTCATAACTTGCCTCTGAGCATGCGCGGGTTTAAAAACGTTGTTTTCAACATCGTTTTGCCCACACACCATCACTTTTTATGACACAAAAAACGACGTTTTGAAAAACAACACAAAAAGATCAAGCATGTTCGAATTTTTTTTTGGTCGTTTTTTTTAAGACATAAAATGACGTTTTGCCCACACACGGTGATTTTAAATGACGTTTTTGAAAACGTCGTTTTTTTTTATCACAAAAAGTGATCGTGTGTACGCGGCATAATATGCAAGTTATTGTCGTAAAACGTCTTTGAGAACTTGGGTCTTGCCCGAGGGAATATGTATCAATGGAAAAAAAGTTTTAAAAACTGTGTTTTTTTTCAGGACTCCTGAAAAAACAACAGTTTTTAAAACTTTTTTCCATTGATGCATGTTCCCTCGGGCAAGACCCTGGTTCTTAAAAGCGTTTTCACAAGCAAACTATGGACACCCAGCAGGTACAATATTTAAAGGAATTTTTCTTTTTCTTTTTCTTTTTTATTTAAGCATCATTAAAATCACTGCTCCTGAAAATTTTTTTAAAAAATTAAAAATTCTTTAAATATTGTGCCTGCTGGGTGTCTATAGTATGCCTGTGAAAACGTCTTTAAATAGCACAATCACCTACCTGCCAGTAAATTAGAAAGAACTGATCTAGCTAAACTATACAGTGTATGAATATATGTACAACACCTGGGATGTATATATATCCTCTACACACTGTAACATTAACTGACTAGCCTGCCTGCTCTATCTACCTGCAAAAAATGACACTCTCTCTGTCTCTCTCTATTCTCTCTAACCACCGCCGCAACACACTACACAACCCCGACCTGCAGACGGCCTTTTATAGTGTGGGGCGTGTACTAAACCCCCTGAGCCATAATTGGCCAATTATGGCTCTCCGTTTTGTGCACGCTGTGATTGGCCAAGAATGCGGGTCATAGTGCATGCTTGGCCAATCATCAGCCAGCGATGCCGCAGTGAATTATGGGCCATGGCGCGTCACTCGAATTATGGCGCGAATGACCTGTTTTGTTCATATTTCGATGAACGATCGAAAAAAACGAAGTTCGAGTCGAACATGCGTTCGTCTCGAACACGAAGCTCATACCTACTTGGGCCATGCTTGGTCAGTCCATCACTGTTACCCTCAGCTTTTTTAGCAAGGCAGCGGTGGACTTGGAGATGTGTTTGGGGTCATTATCATGTTGGAATACTGCCCTGCGGCCCAGTGTCTGAAGAGAGGGGATCAAGCTCTGCTTCAGTATGTCGCAGTACATGTTGGCTTTCATGGTTCCCTTTCTATAACTATATAGACTGTCCTAGTGTAGTAATGTTAAAAACCAAAACCCCTTTAATAAAGGGTATTAGACTCACAAATAAATAGGGATAAATGAGTATTATTCAACTAACAAAATGACTGTGGTGTCCAGGGTGCTGATGGCACACGTTACAAGCCCCTGCCTACGCATTTCGTCATAAACTGACGTCATCAGGGGTGTCGAGATTTACATTTGTTTGTATTCTGAGCTGGTAACAGTTCAGAAAGTTGCTGCTGAGCCTGGATGATGTCTGAACAAGATGGTGACGTCTTTCTGGAGCGAGAAGCGGATGAAGGCACCATCATGGGGGAGTACTATGATCTCTGTGAGAGGTAATAAATACCTGGAATTGTTACACTGACACATTAAGCATGATCGGTCCACTTTATTATTACTTGCACTTTTTATTTGAAATAGAAAATATAATTAGAAGGAAATATATTTAGAAGGAAAAAAGGAGAAAAGAAAAAAAAAACACACAAGCAACATCTACTTCTCATGCTGCCCCATAAGGAGTTGTAATGAATGCTCTACAACATCTCAAAATGATACGTGAAGACAAAAAGAATGTTTTTTTAGAAGATGTTTTCATGTTGTGTCAACCTCCGTAAACAACATAATTACCATAAATGCTGAGACTTACATTGGCGGAGTACAGTGAGGTTTTGTGTTTGCCGTGCTGTTAAAAAGACTGAATCGGTCTTAAAAGGGACATTAGAGGAAGGGCGCTCAAGCCACAATGACCACGCTTTAGTACAATTCTAAAGCAAACCCCTGCTTAGAGGGACCCTGTGGCTGGACCATTCATTTCAACAAAATTCTTTCCATTACATTAATATTAGAATGGATTATATGCATGGTTTTTACCTCTAAAAGCTTTCATTGTGTAGATATTCAAAAGCCCTGAGATGTCTGCTTGGATGTCATATCAGTAGCCCAAGCAGACTTAGAGCTGTCACTCAAGTTACACTCTGTAATATTCCCCCTTTGCCCCTTTCCTTCAGCTACATAAAAGTTTATGCAGTGAGGTGAGAGGAGGAGGAGTGGAGGAGCTGGACCAGCACCAACAGTTATTAGACACCTCTGGAAGAGGACAGCAGAAAATCCCTCCCTTTGCGGGAAAATCCCGTCTATTCCGGGACGGTTGGGAGGTATGCTCCACACCGGGGAGAAAGCCTTGCATTACTGTGTGGAGTTACAGACAGAAGAACAGGAAGTGAGGATTTCTCAGAAGAAATAAGGACATTTAAAAGCAAAATGGAAGGATGAGGAAGCTATTTAGGGAAAAAAATTGTATCTTTACAACCCTTGCAAATGCATTGATTACTGTGTAAATGTGACTCGCAGTGAAGTCCCGACGGAGTCCGCCAGCTCAGCGGGAGATCAGTCCGCAGATCTCCGCTAAGCCCACGGATGACAAGCTCCTCTCTGCTCACTGAGCGGGGAGGAGTTTGTGTAGCGCCGCTGTCCTCTATGGAGCGATCTGATGAAAACGGACAGCATGTCCATTTTCATCAGATCTTACCCGATCCGCATGGACGGATGGGGACGTATCCCCCATACGTTTGTTTTTAGCGGATCAGATCGGGTCGGATGTCAGCGGACATGTCTCCGCTGATATCCGACGCTCCATAGAGATGCATGGAGCACCCGTTCAGGTCCGCCGTCAAAACTGACAGACGGACCTGAATGGACTGAAGTGTGAATAAGGCCTTACTGTATGTGGAGGGGGACTGACTGGGGGAGGTGACCAATGCTGTGTCCGTATATACAAGGGACACAGCATCGTTTACACACAGAGCTCCACGTCCCTGCTGTCACCGCGGATCGCGGGTACTTGGCGGACATCGCGGCCGCCAGGCACGTGCATCGGCTCCTCAGCGATGCACCGGGCACCGTTTTCCTCGCTGCGCGCCCCCAGCGGTGCACGCGGGAAATGCAAATAGAAGGGCGTCCATCCGGCACTTGGGAGCCGCGCTGTGGACGTCTTTCGTCTACAGCGCGGGTCTCAAGTGGTTAAACTCTTCTTTTCAAAAGTTTTTCCTTTTTTTTAACAATAAAGTTTAATACAACAACTGAAAATACTTTAAAGTTATTGGGCCAGATTCTCGTAGATCTGCCCTTTTTTTGTGTATCCCCTTTACGCTACACCTCTGCACTATTTACGGGCAAGTGCTGTATTCTCAAAGCACTTGCTCCGTAATTTGCGTAAGGCCGGGTAATTCAAATAGGGAAGGAGGGGGGCAGCTTGTATTTAAATTAAGCGCACCCCCGCGCCGAACGAACTGCGCATGCGCCGGCCCTAAACGTAGCCCACTGCGCATGCTCCATAGTATGCCGCAAATACATTGATTTCGACGGCAACGTAATTAACGTGCAGCCCTATTCGCGACAAGTTATGCAAACGATGTAAACAACGGAAAAACACGAGGCTGTCCCGACGTCCATACCTAACATGGTGTACGCAGGACCTACGCAAGGTTACCCCTCATATAGCAGGGGTAACCTTACGCGTACGCAAACTACGTAAACTACGACGATGGCGCGCAACTTCGTTTGGGAATCGGCGTATCATGCTCATTTGCATATTCAACGCTAAAATCGACGGGAACGCCACCTAGCGGCCAGCGTAGAATTACATCTAACATCCGACGGTGTAAGTGACTTACGCCAGTCAGATCTACGCCAATTCTATGCGTAACTGATTCTAAGAATCAGTCGCATAGATAGGAGGGCTCAGAAACAGAGATACGACGGTGTGTCTGGAGATACACCGTCGTATCTCTTCTGAGAATCTGGCCCATTGTTGCTAATTTACCAATAAAATCACTTCTCGATGCATTTGAAGATATTTAAAAAAAATTAAAGTATCATCAATATGGCGTGTAATGTTTCTGCAAGGATCATAAATTGAAATTTGAACATAATGAAATAAAGAAATAAAACAAAAGATTGGAGGGAAGATGAAGGGAAAGAGGAAAAAGGAGAGGAAATAGATGGAACATTCCAAGGGGGACTTCAGAATCTCAAGCAAGATACAAGTTTATTTTTGTATATCCTCCTGTCTCCAAGGTTTCCAAATGCATGCAAATTGATGTTTTCCTATTATGTAAGCCAGTTTTCTTTTGTACGTATTGTTAAACATTTATTTCTAACTGAAATGAGCAACACATAGGGGGTTATTTACGAAAGGAAAATCCAATTTGCACTACAAGTGCACTAAACGTGCAGTCGCTGTAGATCCGAGGGAAACATGCAAGGAAAATAAAAAACAGCATTTTTGCTTGCACATGATTGGTTGATAAAATCAGCAGAGCTTCCCCTCATTTCAGAGCCTCAGATCCACAGCGATCCACAGCGATCTACAGCGACTGCACTTTCAAGCGCACTTGTAGGCTGGATTCACAGGTATGGCATTTTTAGTGCTTTTTGAATTTTGCAGATTTGCACTACAGAACGTGTTCTATAGGAAACCATGTTAAATGGACTGTAGTGCAAATCTGCAAAATGCAAAAAGCACTAAAAATGCCATAGGTGTGAATCCAGCCTCATGCCGCGTACACACGGTCGTTTTTTTGTGATGAAATAAAATGACATTTTTAAAAACGTTATTTAACCACTTGCTTACTGGGCACATATACCCCCCTCCTGCCGGCACTGCGTCGCTTTAACTGACAATTGCGCGGTCGTGCGAAGTGGCTCCCAAACAAAATTGACGTCATTTTTTTCCCCACAAGTAGAGCTTTCTTTTGGTGGTATTTGATCACCTCTGCTCTGTTTTTTATTTTTTGCGCTATAAACAAAAAAAACGACAATTTTTAAAAAAATACAATATTTTTTACTTGTTGCTATAATAAATAGTCTAATTAAAAAATAAAAAAAAAATAAAAAATTTTCTTCAGTTTAGGCCAATACGTATTATTCTACATATTTTTGTTAAAAAAATAAATAAAACGCAATAAGCGACTGGTTTGCGCAAAAGTTATAGCGCTTACAAAATAGGGGACAGAATTATTTTTATTTTTATTTTATTTTTTACTAGAAATGGCGGCGATCTACGATTTTTATTGGGACTGCGACATTATGTCGGACACTTTTGACACATTTTTGACGCCTTTCACATTTATACTGTGATCAGTGCTATAAATATGCACTAATTACAGTATAAATGTGACTGGCATTGAAGGGGTTAACACTAGGGGGTGAGGAAGGGGTTAAATGTGTACCCTGCATAGTGTTCTAACTGTGGGGGAGGGGGACTGACTGGGGGAGGTGACCGATCTGTGTCCCTATGTACAAGGAACACAGATCGGTCTCCTCTCCAGAGACAGGATGCTGTCTCTGTGTAAAACGGCAATCATCTCTCATTTGCCGCACAGATCGCATCGCAAATGGCCACTCTGAATGGCCATTCGCAGCGATCTGTAATTGGCTGTTTCCAAGGGACACGGCCAACACAGAATTTCCCAGCTGCACGCTCGGGAGCACGTGCGGGGAACGAACAAAGGGGAGGACGTCAATTGACGTCCTCCTGGATTTTCAGGTCCGCGCTGTAGCCGTCATTCGGCTATAGAGCGGGCCTCAAGTAGTTAAAATGATCTTGTGTGGGCTTCACATCGTATTTTGTCTTCTGAAAAACAACAACATTTTTTTTTTGGAAAATGACGTTTTTTGTGTTGTAAAAAATGATCGTGTGTGGGCTAAAATGACATTAACCACTTAAGACCCGGACCAAAATGCTGCCAAAGGACCAGGCCCCTTTTTGCGATTCGGCACTGCGTCGTTTTAACTGACAATTGCGCAGTCGTGCGACGTGGCTCCCAAAGAAAATTGGCGTCCTTTTTTCCCCACAAATAGAGCTTTCTTTTGGTGGTATTTGATCACCTCTGCGGTTTTTATTTTTTGCGCTATAAACAAAAATAGAGCGACAATTTTGAAAAAAATGCAATATTTTTTACTTGTTGCTATAATAAATATCCCCCCAAAATATATATAATTTTATTTTTTTCCTCAGTTTAGGCCGATACGTATTCTTCTACCTATTTTTGGTTAAAAAAAACACAAAAAGCGTTTATCGGTTGGTTTTTGCAAAATTTATAGCGTTTACAAAATAAGAGATAGTTTTATTGCATTTTCATTAAAAAACATTTTTTTACTACTAATAGCGGCGATCAGCGATTTTTTTTTTCATGACTGCGACATTATGGCGGACACTTTGGACAATTTTGACACATTTTTGGGACAATTGTCATTTTCACAGCAAAAAATGCATTTAAATTGCATTGTTTACTGTGAAAATGACAATTGCAGTTTGGGAGTTAACCACAGGTGGCGCTGTAGGGGATGTGTGACCTATGTGTGTGTTTACAACTGTAGGGGGGTGTGGCTGTAGGTGTGACGTCATCGATCACGTCCCCCTATAACAGGGATGACGTGATCGATGCTGCGGCCACAGTGAAGCACGGGGAAGCCGTGTGTACACACGGCTCTCCCCGTTCTTCAGCTCCGGGGACCGATCGCCACACTCCAGCGGTGATCGGGTCCGCGAGTCCCGCGGTCCCGGAGCTTCGGACCGGGACGCGGGCGCGCGGCGCGTCCCGCGCGCCCGCGACCCACGGCTGGGTACAAAAATCAACGTATATATACGTTGATGTGCCCAGCCGTGCCATTCTGCCGACGTAAATGTGCGGAAGGCGGTCCTTAAGTGGTTAAAAACGACATTTTAAACCCGTGCATGCTCAGAAGCAAGTTATGAGACGGGAGTGCTCGATCTGGTAAAACTACCATTCATAATGGAGTAAGCACATTCATCACGCTGTAACAGACAAAAAAGCGCGAATCGTCTTTTACTAACAAGGAATCAACTAAAAGCAGCCCCAGGGCGAATAGAACTTCCCCTTTAGCGTGCCGTCGTACGTGTTGTACGTCACCGCGCTTTGTTCATCATTTTTCCAAAACGATGGTGTGTGGACAACATCGTTTTTAATGATGAAGTTGGAAAAACTTTGTTTTTTGGACATGCTGAAAAATGAGTGCAGTCTGGATTTCTCTTTTTTTTTAAAGGGTAACTCTACTTTCATGGGGGAAAAAAATAGCAAATAAAGAAATAATAATACAGCATATACTATTGCGACACTAATCATATTGTAATTGAATGTTATTAAAAATGACCTTTCCTTTTCAATCTGCAGCCGCTGTCATTTTCTCAGAATGCATTGCAATATGCCTACCTGGAGGTGTTGTACAGATCGTCGCCTAGAAACACAATTTTCCCGCTTGTGTGATTGGCTCACCAGTTTTCCCAGAAGCCTGCACTAAGATACAAGTCAAATTTCAGGCATCCCCTGCATCAAAAATTACATTTTTTGTGAGATACTCCCAAAATGAACACTTCTAAAGGGATGCAGGCCCTGCAGCTTTCCTCGTTAGTGCTCTGCAGGTGCAGCAGCTGGTTGAAAATGATGAGACCATTAGACCAACTCAAACAGGGATTTCTTCTGAATAACTAAAGGTAGGAATCTGCCACAAAGTTTGTTATAATCCTTGCAATGTACAGAGATCACCCAGAGGGGAATGTTTTTTTCCTCAACAAAAGTGGAGTTACGCTTTAAACTTTTGCTATAGAGGATTTAACATACAGTAAATGCCTGTAACATCATATATGAGCATATGTATTGTTCCCCCCCCCACAAAAAAAACTCTATTGTTAAAAAAAAAGGAAAAACTTTTGAAAGGAAGAGTTTAAAGGTTGTAGAGGTAATTTTTTCCCCCCTAAATAGCTTCCTTTACCTTAGTGCAGTCCTCCTTCACTTACCTCATCCTTCCATTTTGCTTTTAAATGTCCTTATTTCTTCTGAGAAATCCTCACTTCCTGTTCTTCTGTCTGTAACTCCACACAGTAATGCAAGGCTTTCTCCATGGTGTGGAGTGTCATGCTGTGGAGTGTCAAGGGGGCGAGCAGGAGAGTCAGGACTAGGGTTGCCACCTTATCCCTTTAAAACATAACACATATGAATTACACAGGTTTTGAGGCTCAGGCTAATGCAGATTAGGCACCGAGTGAGTTTAATTACCACCATAATCAGCCACAGAACCTGTGTAATTCATATGTGTTCTGTTTTAAAGGGATGAGGTGGCAACCCTAGTCAGGACGCCCACTAACACACAGCTTCTTTCTCTATCTGCAACGTAGAGAGCGTCCTGACTCTTCTGTAGTCCAAGGGAGGGGGTGAGCACGACACTCCACACCAGGGAGAAAGCCTTGCATTACTGTGTGGAGTTACAGACAGAAGAACAGGAAGTGAGGATTTCTCAGAAGAAATAAGGACATTTAAGCAGCAAAATGGAAGGATGAGGTAAGTGAATGAGGACAGCAGGAAGCTATTTAGGAAAAACATTTTTTACCTTTACAACCCCTTTAACTTACACCCATAAATGTATCTCTCAAAAATGTTAGAGAATGTGGAGTGATTGGCTTACCACCTCTAAACTTGTACCTCCTGTTTTAGCTGTGCACAGACTGGTTGACTGCAGAGAAGATAATGGGATGAGTGGAAGTGCTGGTGGGAAGTTGGGATCAGTGGCAGCGTGTCGGGGGGATCAGTGGCAGTGCGACGGGGGGGGGATTAGTGGCAGTGCGATGGGGGGGGATCAGTGGCAGTGCGACGGGGGGGGGGGGATCAGTGGCAGTGCCGGGGGGAGTTCTGATCAGCCAACTTAGGTGCTTTTGATCAAGGTCATCTGCTGATCTGAGAACTGTAGTGGGGACTTTTAATGGCAACTCTAATCACAGGTAATATTACTCCCTGTGTCTCCGGCTTCACTCTCCAGCTCTGTGGTGTCTTGCCACCAAAAAAAAATAAAGTCCTAAAAGAAGAAGAAGAGAAGGGGAGGAGCGCTTTAATGAGGTACAGTGGAACCTCGGATTACAAGCATAATCCGTTCCAGGAGAATGCTCGTAATCCAAAGTACTTGCATATCAAAGCGAGTTTCCCCATTGAAGTCAATGGAAACTAAAATAATTTGTTCAGCATTGACTTCAATGGGATGCAGTCGACCGGCTCTGTTCGGAAATGCCTGAGGACATCGCGGCTAATCTTGGGTAGGAAGTCTTTCCGATGTTCTTTTCGGACGTTTCCGAGGCTCTCCGGCGCCCCCCCACTTCTGGTCGCATGCGGTATCGCATCCTATTGAAGTCAACGCAGAACAAATTATTTTAGTTTCCATTGAATTCAATGGGGAAACTCGCTTTGATATGCAAGTACTTTGGATTACGAGCATTCTCCTTGAACGGATTATGCTCGATTATGCACTGTACCTCATTAAAGCAGAACTTCACTCTAAGGTCCCTTTCACACTTGTACGATTTCAAAGTCGCGCTATTTTACGGCGATTCGCGGCCGCGATTTTACTGCGATTCGCGGCCGCGATTTCAATGAATGCCTGTGTAAGTGGCATCAAAATCGGACTAAAGTAGTGCAAGGACTACTTTGAAGTCAGCACTACTTAAAGTCGTGCCAGTATGAATGGTGTTCATTGAAAATCATGGAGAATGACTTGTCATACGATTTTGCAGTACAAAATCGTTTGACAAGTCGTATAAATGTGAAAGGAGCCTAAGGGCCCTTTCACACTGGTGCGTTTTTGCAGCGTTTTCGCGATTTTACCGCGTTTTTACTGCGTTTTTAATTCATTTCAATGGAGAGGGTCATGGGGGGCATTTTAATAGCGATATTTTTACTGCGAAAACGCGGGAAATACGCACCAGTGTGAAAGGGCCCAAAAGAGGAAGTTCCATTTCATGAAAACATTCTTGGCAAATGCTTTCGCTTTGGTTCGTCTTGCGTCGGTCCAAGAATTTCACCTCTAGCGGCTAAGGATGAGCTTTGGCGTGTTCGCATGGAACACGTGCAGAGCCTGCCAGGAAGTGTGCACGGCGCTGCGCTAATCACAACCAGGGAGACATTTCCCGATCTCTGCAGCCGCGCATCGGGACAATGTCTCCCCGGCTGTGATTAGCGCAGCGCCGCGCTGTCTTCCTGGCGGGCTCTGCAGGTGTTCCATGCGAACACGCCGAAGCTCATCCCTACTAGCGGCACAATACGAAGCCGAGAAAAGCCGAACGTCGCCGATCGCCCCTCCACCTCAGGCCAAAAGCGGTACTGCACACTGCTTTGGCCTGAATCGTGCTCATTTTGCGAGACAACACTCGCAAACCGAGTCACAATTTTTTTAAATACAGTGCTCGTATTGCAAAATGCTCGTTAACCGCGCTACTCACAATCCGAGGTTCCACTGTAGAAGGCCAGTGTCTCAAGTTGCCTTCTTTCTGTATGTCTTCCAGTTGCTTGATAATGACAGTTGATGGAACCTCGTTGTCCAGTATATGAATGCAGCGTGACAAATAAACAGCCCGCATCTCACACCTGGAATGTTCCAATTATCGACCCGATTCTATAAATAACTCCGCTGAGTAGGGGGTCAGTAGAACATGAAATAAAAATCACAATATTACCGCTTACTTCGTATGTCTAATGAGCCTTAAATGCCACTTGAGAATGGTGTTAGGAATGGAATTGCTCTTTATGCCATTTTAATTAAACATGTACGACGCCTGAGATGGATTTAATAATAGGAAGTCAATTACATATGAACATAGCAGCAGGGGATGGGTACCAGTATTAGCATGATGTATCGGCACTCTGCTTTTAATATTCTACATAGGAACCAAAGCTAATTAAATGAACTCTTTGGAATTCTAAGATCTTCTTGTACATCCATCCTGATTCTCTCTATGTCTCCCATCTACATGGCCAATGGAAGAGGCAGCAGGAGGAGGGTCTATTGGGGTAACCTTATAGGGAGCTTCACAGTCAAAGAGGAGCCACAAGAGAAGACATTAAAAAAGAACTCCAGACAGAAAGAAAGCTAAAAGTATATTAAATATACTGCTGCATTGAAATCTCAAGCAGTGTCCCCTGTTTGGATTACTTGTAGGCAGGTACCTAAGTGATCTTCACTTATAAGTTTAATGTCTGGTGACTCAGGGGGTTATTGTGCTCTGGTGTGTCTGCCATTAGGCCCATGGTGCTTCCCAAAGGGGGGGGGGGGATATATAAGCAAAACTGGAATGGGCCAGTGGGTTGTTGCTGCTAGTCTTGGGAGTTTGAAGCACCATACATGAAGAGATGTAGCGTTGCACCCTTAGTGTATTGTCCTGGAATGAATGTGCCTGGGACAGAATGCGGTACTGTCCCGGGCAATCTGGGACACTGGGTCACCCTAGTCAGGCGGTATAGTGTCAATCCCCCCCTCCGGAAGACAGACGGAAAAGCGGCAATCATCTCCCCCCCCCTACTCTTTGTGGAAGACGGACGGAATAGCGGCAATCATCCCCCCCTCCCCTTTGTGGAAGACAGACAAAATAGCGCCAATCACCCCCCTCCTCTTTGTGGAAGACGGACAGAATAACGGCAATCACCCCCCTCCCCTTTGTGGAAGACGAACAGAATAGCGGCAATCACCCCCCCTCCCCTTTGTGGAAGACGGACGGAATAGCGCCAATCACCCCCTCCTCTTTGTGGAAGACGGAGAGAATAACGGCAATCACTCCCCTCCCCTTTGTGGAAGACGGAGAGAATAGCGGCAATCACCCCCCTCCCCTTTGTGGAAAACGGACGGAATAGCGGCAATCACCCCCCCCTCCTCTTTGTGGAAGACGGACAGAATAGCGGCAATCACCCCCCCTACCCATTGTGGAAGATGGATGGAATAGCGGCAATCAGCCCCCCTTTGTGGAAGATGGACGGAATAGCGGCAATCACCCCCCTCCCCTTTGTGGAAGACGGACGGAATAGCGGCAATCACCCCCCCTCCTCTTTGTGGAAGACGGACAGAATAGCGGCAATCACCCCCCCTACCCATTGTGGAAGATGGACGGAATAGCGGCAATCACCCCCCCTTTGTGGAAGACGGACAGAATAGCGGCAATCACTCCCCCCTCCCCTTTGTGGAAGACGGACAGATTAGCGGCAATCACCCCCCTCCCCTTTGTGGAAGATGGACGGAATAGCGGCAATCACCCCCCCATTGTGGAAGATGGACGGAATAGCGGCAATCACCCGCCTCCTCTTTGTGGAAGATGGACGGAATAGCGGCAATCACCCCCCCTCCTCTTTGTGGAAGACGGACGGAAAAGAGGCAATCACCCCCCTCCTCTTTGTGGAAGACGGACAGAATAGCGGCAATCACCCCCCCCCTCCCCTTTGTGGAAGACGGACGGAATAGCGGCAATCACCCCCCCTCCCCTTTGTGGAAGACGGACGGAAAAGAGGCAATCACCCCCCTCCCCTTTGTGGAAGACAGATGGAATAGCGGCAATCACCCCTCCTCCTCTTTGTGGAAGACGGACAGATTAGCGAAAATCACACCCCCTCCCCTTTGTGGAAGATGGACGGAATAGCGGCAATCACCCCCCCCCTCTTTGTGGAAGACGGACGGAATAGCGACAATCACCCCCCCCTCCCCTTTGTGGAAGACGGACGGAAAAGAGGCAATCACCCCCCCTCCTCTTTGTGGAAGACGGACGGAATAGCGGCAATCACCCCCCCTCCCCTTTGTGGAAGACGGACGGGAAAGCGGCAATCACCCGCCCCTCCCCTTTGTGGAAGACGGACGGAATAGCGGCAATCAGAGGTCTCCTTTCCTTAGGAGGCAAATGACAAGGATCTCGCTCTGGGGCCATTGCTTCTTCTCCCGGCCAAACAGGAAGTGGGTCCTGAGACCCAATTGGCCGGGAGTCCTAAGAGTCCTAGCCAATTGGGTCTCAGAATCCGCTTCCTGATTGGCCAGGGAGTTGAATTGGAAAGACAATGGTGAATATTAAGATGGGAAAAACAAAATCACATACAGTATTAATCAAGTTGTAGTGGTACAATACTTCCACTAGATCTCAGCATACTACTGAAAAATATTAACTCAATGCTGTTCAATAGAACACAGAAAAATTACATACTAATGGGACAAAATAAGGGGCCTTGGCCCTATTTCAACACTTTAACCACTTATGCTGTAAAGTGCAAGGCTTAAACTTTATTGGGTTGAGTGAAACATATTTCATCCAGCGATACAACAATATTCAGAAGACATAACTGCGACCAATATGGCATTCTATTTTATACAGACAGTCCTATCCCCAGGTGGGAGCTGGATGTTTTCCAGTACTGCAGAAGAGCTTATTATTTCTAAACAATTTGATTTATATGCCAAGTACATCTGCCAGATTATTTTCACGAATGCTGCATGTCATTGCAAAATAGCACCTTTCAAAACAATCTGCCTGTATATTTGAAAACTATTAATTTTTTGGCTTCTTATCTCATAATTACATACCGGTATGTAAAATATTAGCTATCAGAGAGATGTCACCATTAACAGTGCTGCGTCTGCATCATGTGGCTTTAACAAGAGATTAAGAGATCAAAATTCTTTTTTTTTTTTTTTTAATGAAAGAATATTAAATATACAGTACGCTATATATGAGCTGCTTTACGTGCCAGGGGATTTTTTATTTCTGTCCAGCCTTAACATTTCCACAGCCAGTCAGATGATCTGACTTTTCTCGACTCAAGATAGAGCAATACAGCTTGGTCATTTCCCCCACCCGAAGCCTGTGAATGGATGAGCTCATTCTGCTGGTGGTCTCATCTCTTAACCTCCTTGGCGGTATGATTCTTTCAGATTTTAGGTGCTGAAAGCAGTTCCATTATTTGCAAGGAAATTTGGCGTTTTATACTGTAGGCCTGTAATTCTTAGGAATAACTCACTTAAATCTGACCAAACAAGAGTCTAGTAGACATCCCGGGTATGAATTTAAGAATTTTTTTTAATTATAAATGATAATATAATAAATAATTATAACAAATAATAATATAATTATAATAAAAATGATTCAATAATGTAATCAACTCAAAATCACTGAAATTTGCTCAGTTGCAGAATTGTCGCTGTCGTTACTTTTTTTTATGATGAATTTCCCCACAAATCGCTAACGCTCAATACTGCAAGTGATTATAATTTATTATTGCTGTTTTCTAGCTGCTCTAAAACCATTTTTGACATAAAGGGACACTTTTGGTTGATATGGACAATCTCCAGTTTGCAGGCAGAAAGAACAGTTTTTATTATGTAAAAGTACATGTAGGGCACTGGACAGACCACTAGGGACAAAGGGGGTGTGTATTTTTTACATACAGTACTGTAATCTATAAGATTACAGTATACTGTATGTACTGTGTTTGTTTACTTTTTTGAATTTGGCGCCGATCTCCGCCCCCGTGCATCGTAACGTCGCAGGGAATGGAGTTCGGCGGTACACAGACACTGTGTGAATCGAGCAAGGACACCGCTTGCTCACACAGCGGGGAGGAACGCTGGATCCAGGGACAAGGTAAGTAGACCATGCCTGTGGATGCTGCGAGGCGAGCCCGAGTCTGACTCGGGGTTACCGATCGCAGCACAGAAATTTAACCCAGAGTCAGACTCGGGAATACCACCAGGGGGGTTAATAGCAAGTTCCTTGTCAGCACACCTGATTGGCTCCAAGTTCTGTCCCCCTCTCCCATACAGTTAAAGAATTACAAGAGGATGATATATATCCAATTTCAGGTGATTACGCTATACCAGGGGTCTCCAACTTTGTCCCATGGGCCACATGTAGGTGGGGTGCAGCGTGTGTGGGGGTAGTAACTCTTATGCCCTGTACACACGATCGGTTCAACCGATGAAAACGATCTGATGGATTTTTTCATCAGATATCCGATGAAGCTGACTTTCATCAGACTTGCCTACACACAGTTAAAAAAACGATTGTGTCAGAACGCGGTGACGTAAAACACAAGGACGTGCTGAGAAATATGAAGTTCAATGCTTCCGAGCATGCGTCGACTTGATTCTGAGCATGCGTGGATTTTTAACCGATGGACTTGCCCACAGACGATCGTTTTATTCTATTGGTTAGTTAACCATCAGATAATTTTAAAACAAGTTCCTAGTTTTTTAACCGATGGATAAAAAACCGAAGGGGCCCACACATGGCCGGTTCGTCTGATGAAAACGGTCCATCAGACCGTTTTCATCAGACAAACCGATCGTGTGTACACGGCATTACAGACAAGTCAAATAGAAAACTTGTATCAAAGGAGACAATAAGAAGCCTATAAGAACAATAGGAGGGACGCCTGCCCAACCGGGCACATTTACAAAGATGTGAAGATGACAGGTGTCAGCCAGGATGGCAGAGCGGAATACGGCCTGGCTGTTCGGTGCCCCATACAGGAAGATGTCCAAAGGAGTTTCAATCCTACGCTTTCCCTCCTTATCTGTAACTTTTTCCTATTGTTAGTACGATTCCAACCAGGTGAGATATCATCCGCAGAAAAGCACGCCAAGCCCAGAAGCCAGGGTCTTAAGTAGGCTCTGCCTGACCCAAGTTGGCTGCTGGAAACACATGGAACATCAGCATCCAATCAGGCGCTTCCCCAGTGACCCAGGACACCATAGAGGAACTTGGTACCCCTTGACTTCCTCTCCAGCTGTAAGAGAGTGTCACCTACAGTGGACAAAGTAGACTGCACCTGCCTACACACATCTGGCTATGGTCTCCCCATTCCTACAGTCTTTGGCAGATTCCCCCCCTGTTGCCTTGTTATCGTCTGGTTGCTAGGACCACTAGGAACTTGCTCTCCTCTCAGCTCCCTTCCTGCTGCTACAGTCATGATGTAAGCTTTAGAGTGGTAAGGGGGACTAATGGGGACCCTAGTGTAAGGGACGCAGTTGGGGAGCCTGATGTAAGGGGGCATTCCAATTGAGACCTTGAGGTCCAGGGGAACTCTGATGAGGACCTGATGAAAATGGAGGAATCTGATGGAGATCCTGATGTAAGGGGGCACTCTAATGGGGACCCTGAGGTAAAGTTCAACTCTGATGAGGACCTGATGTAAATTGGGGACTCTGATGGAGATCCTGATGTAAGGGGGCACTCTAATGGGGGCCCTTAGGTAAATTTTAACTCTGATGAGGACCTGATGTAAATTGGGGACTCTGATTGGGGCGCTGATGTAAAGGGTTACTCTTTATTTTATTAAAATAATTCTCTCGGGCCATAAAATGTGGCCCTTGTAATAATGGGGGCCCCCCACACTAGACATTTACAAGCTACATAATTACACATTTGCAAAAATAAATGTAATTCTTACTTAATGCATACATTTATTTTCAAGAGGCGTATTGATTGATAGAACAACCCAAAATTTAAAATTTTCTTGAACTTTCATTGTTAGTGATAACTGTAATGCCACATACACATGATTGGATTTTCCATTGGGAAAACCTTGCAAGGTTTCCGAGCATGCATCAGAATTTTGCGCATCAGAATTGCTACAGACGATCGGATTTTCTGATATGAATTTTTTCCATCTGAAAATGTGAGAAGCAGCTCTCAATCTTTTTCGGTGGAAATTCCAACAGCAAAAGTCTGATGGAGCCTACAAACGGTCGGAATTTCCAGTCAAAAGCTCACATCAGACTTTTGCTGTCGGAATTTCCGATTGTGTGTACGGGGCATTAAAGGAGTTGTAAAGGAAAAATTTTTTTGCTGAAATTACTGTTTACAGGGTATAGAGACGTAATAATTAACTGATTCCTTTTAAAAATTATTAAAAATCAATCATATAATGTACCTGCAGTTTTAGTTTAGTTTTTGCATGCTGTTTCCTTGTTTCTGTGATGTACAGAGACACAGAGCCAATACAGGGCAGTGATTGGTTTGTAAAACGAAACTGATTGGTTCTGAGGGGTTTTAGACACACAGTAATCACACCTCTTTGATTAGTGACCACAGAGAGAAGCTCCCATGACTTTTTTCATCAGGAAACAGACAACCAGGAAGTGTCCAGAACAGAGAAGAATTACAGCAACATCATAGCAAAAATGAACAATGAGGACATGAAACCAGGACTGCAGTAAGGTAATAGAAGCTATTTAGCTTAAAAAAAAATCCTTTAGTGACCCTTTAAATGGACAAATAGAGTGGATACATCTTCCTAACAGGGACACAGACAGCAATAAAGACCTGACACCCCTCTACTCTATCCAAAACTAGAAAAAATTCCTTTAGTTATTTAGTTTTAGCAGTGGTCGAAGGTAGAAGGGAAGTTGTTGCCACAAAGGGACCAATCACCTTTACCAGGGACCACAGTGAGTAACTGAAGCAAGTACCGGAGCAACATTCTCACCGAACGGGCATGGTGGAGAATCGGAAAACTTCAGGTGGTGATCAAGTCAGGGACCCAACCATCAAAGGTGACGCAGAGCAGCCTTGTGTGTCAAGCCAGGGTCCGAGGTGGTCAGCAGGGGTGAGGCTTGAAGAAAATACCACAGCAGAAGCCTTAAGGAGCTCACACGTTTCAGAGTTAGTGAATCAGAGGGTCCAATGAGAGACCACAAGCTCAAGGGGCTGAAGAACTACAAGGAGAAGTTGTAGTACAGCTGAAAGAACTGTTACATTGAATTAGGAACTGTTAAAGTACTGTTACCATAGGAGACAGCAATCCTGCACGTGTAGAAGTGGCACCCTGCTGCAGCCTTTCCCTGTACAGCTGTTTTCCTATTGAACTCTGAGGCCTCGTACACGACCGTTTTCCTCAACATAATCGATTAAGAATCTTGGTGGCAGAGCTTTTTTGCCGAGGAAATTGGTCGTGTGCAGTGGCGGCTGGTGCTCAAATTTTTTGGGGGGGCGCAAACAAATGAAAAAAAACAAACACAATTGCAGCCTCACTTTGCCCATCAAAGGCAGCCACTGTGCCCATCAAAGGCAGCCACTGTGCCATGCCATCAATTGTCACCACTGTACCATGCCAAACGCAGCCACTGTGCCATGCCATCAATTGTTACAACTGTGCCCACATCAATTGTTGCCACTGTGCCCACATCAATTGCCACTGTGCCCACATCAATTGTTGCCACTGTGCCCACATCCATTGTCCCCACTGTGCCCACATTAATTGTCCCCCACTGGTGCCCACATCAATTGTCCCCACTGTACCCTGTAAAATGCTGCCAGTCAGATTGCTCCCCCCCGCCTGACACTTACCTTTCTGGGGTTCGCCTTCCTCCTTCTACTGTCCCTCGATGTCTTCTGCCGCCCTCGATGACGCTCCAGCCAATCAGGTTACGGATAAACAGAATCACTGAAACCTGATTGGCTGAGATGGTGTCAGTCTTATTCAAGGGATGTAGCCCACTACGTTCCAAGATAAGACATCCGGGAGCTGAAGGACTGTACTGGGAAAGCCTATCAGAGCCACTGGTTCTGACAGGCACTTTCCCACAGCCAACCAGCTGTCCTTAGTCAGATAATCGGCGCCCTATGTCCGGTTATCTGACTAGGCTGGCCACAATAACATACACTCAGGCAAAGCGTGAGTGTATGTTATTTGCGCGGTGCTGCAAAACGAATGTTTAAAAGCCTTAAAGGTTTTTTTTTCTTTCTTTTTTTTTTATGACTACAGGAGGGGGGCGGCACCAGTGCGCCCCCTATGGACGGGCCGCCACTGGTCGTGTGTATGTTTTTCATCGAGAAAACTGTTGTGGAACTCGATGAGAAAAAAAAAGTTCTCCATTTCCTCGTCGGGAGTCTCAATTTCCTCGTCGTGTTTCTCGTCGGCTGCTTTTCGACAAGAAACACCCGTATCGTATCGTACTCGTATCGGTATCGGGACAACCCTAATTTGAACAGTATAAACATGATATGGAAACACTGACAATACCTATAACAAAGTCATTTGCTTGATTTACACCTAAAAAGTCAACACAGCATGCAATTCCCAGCCCCTGATATTGTAAAAAAATCACAGAATTTTACAAACTGCCAGGATATTTACTGGCGGTTGGTAACCCTGCTTTCTGTGATAGGAGGTCTATGGCCGCGGGTAAGCAAGCATTTCATCCATTGTGGTGGCAGTTCTTTCTGTGGATTACACACTTCAAGGTGGTGGAAGGAGTTGTTATGGACTAAGAATATTTATCACTATATTTATTACTTTACATTTGGTGTATTTATTCAAACTGCATTAGCGCAAATCAGGTAAAGCTTATTATTTTTTACTGCATTTATATTGCGCAGGAGAGTTTCTGCTCACACTATGTACTTTGATTTTGGTCGTTAGCACAGTTTTTTTTTCTCTCTTTTACAAGTATTTCTTTTTATTTTTGCTTTGTGTTTAGCTTTAAAGTCAATCGCTTGGCAAGGCCAGAGTATTTTGTTCCAGACTGAAATTGCTATTTGTACAGTACAATATTGAAGAGTTTTATGCAAACATGCATTCAACAATGTTGTGTGACAACGTTATATAGACAGTGATCATCGTGTTCAGACAGGGAGATTCATCTCTAAAATCACATTCAATAATTGTTGTTGGAAGTTTCAAGAAAGACGCTGCTGTGACCTATGTCTAACTCTAATGTCACTCTGAATTCTACATTATAATATTTGAATAGCGCAAATACAAAATAAAGTGAAAAAGGATGAAAAGAAAAATAAAGAATGATAAATGTTTTTGTTTTTTTTGCTAACTCCTACAGACATTGTTATTGAATTAAAATATATGTAAAATCAGGCTGGAAAATGTCATGTAAGATTTAACTTGTTACTGTCATTTCAAAAGAAATTTTCAGTATATTTAAAGCAGTATTAAAGTGGTTATATAGGAGGGAGTGTTCTTTTTTTACCTTCAGGCCCCTTTCACGCGGTTGGACCATTTAGGTCCGCCTGTCATATTTGTTGGCGGACCTGAACGCCCGCTCCATATATCTCTAATGGAGCGTTGGATGTCAGCGGAGACATGTCCGCTGAAATCCGACCCGATCCCATCAGATACATCGCCATCCGTCCATGGCGGATCAGATCGGGTGAGATCTGATGAAAACAGATATGCTGTCCATTTTCATCAGATTTCTCCATAGGAGATGGCGGCGCTGCCCAAGCCCCTCCCCGCTCAGTGAGCAGAGAGGGACTTGTCATCTAGAGTTCTTAATAGACTTGGGAACTCAAGGATGAAATGAGGGGATTATATATACTGTCTGCCCAGGAAAAGTTTGGGACTTGGCGCCAGATCGGGGAAGGAAGCAGAACATCCAGGCAGTGTGCTTAGCCCCATGGCACACACCCACCAGTGCAGCTTACTTGCCTGCATCCACAGCCCTACAGAGCGGGTTTGCCAGTCATCATCAGTGACTGCAGCCATATACAAAAGCCACTTATCGCTGAAACACAGAATTGGTGAGAAGGTTGCCAAGCCACCAAACATTTTGCACCATAAAACCAATCAAGACTCTAGCTGACACAGTTTGCCATTCAGCTCCTTAGACACTTCCATACGCAAGGCTTTTTGTCTAAGAGAATAGGTGCAGGATCCCCCGAACACCCGAACACCCGGCCCACACCGCTACATTAAATGGGTGTGGTGAATTGGATAAGTGAGATGGTCTTAAAGTAACGCACAGAGTAAAGGACAATGCAGAGAATGCAGGGGTTAGTGGTAAGTAATGCAGAGAGTTCAGGGGTTTGGAGTAAGTGATGCCCAATCCCTCCTTCACCTCCAGAAAAGATCACCCCCCCTCCCCACAGCCCTAAGGCCTCGTACACACTGGACGATTTGATCTGTGGCCTGTGCAAAGACTGTGTTTACCCACACAGGAATGCATAGGTGTTACATGCATTCCCATGTAGGCAGTCCCATTTATGTCTGCACGGACACAGCCACTGTATCCCAATATGACAACCATTTGGGTATGGGTGCATGTCCCTGAACTCACTCTGGGTTCTTTGGGGTTGTACACCCGCACCAATGTCAATTTGGGAGCAGCTGCTGTGCCTGTGCAGGCCCTCCGTCCCTAAAGATAAAGGATACACACCTGTACATCCACGTTACAGTAAAAAATTGCCCTTCAGAAGGCTCAGATGTAATCGTCTAGTTCGAATTTCCCAGTCTATAGCTTACGTAGAAACTGTTCCCTCCCAGCCTCTGGTAAAATAATGTTTTTTACCCAGCTAATTCTTTCTTCTATAGCCAGGAGAATAACAGAGCCACATACCCTAAGTCACAGTGCAAAGTCTTACTGTAATGCCGCGTACACACGGTCGTTTTTTTGCGATGAAAAAAAACGACGTTTTTAAAAACGTCATTTCAATTGATCGTGTGTGGGCAAAACTTAGTTTTTTGTCTTCAAAAAAACGACCAAAAAAAAATTCCAACATGCTTGAATTTTTTGTGTCGTTTTTCAAAACGTTGTTTTTTGTTTCACAAAAAGTCACCGTGTGTAGCAAAAACGTCGTTCAAAACGACGTTTTTCAACCCGCGCATGCCCAGAAGCTAGTTATGAAGCGAGCTTCAATGGAAAAGAGTAGTGAATGTAACCTCGCTTTTTGTGAAAAAACGATGGTGTGTATGCAAAATTGTCTTTGAAAAGTGACGTTTCAAAAACGTCGTTTTTTACTTCACAGAAAACGTCGTTTTTTTCATCGCAAAAAACGACCGTGTGTACGCGGCATTAGGCTGTATCTTGCTCCTCTGCTTTTCTACTGTTGGAAGGCAACATTTTATTTCTGATGCCACAACAGAGTAGTGCTGCACTCGATATTCTCATAATGTAGCTGTGCAGACAAGAGGGTAGAAGAAAGGAGGATGCCTGCAGAGTGCTTAGCCTGTTCCCGCTTGATGTCCATTGGTGGGCTCAACTTGAGCAGGAGGAGTGTGATGTCTCCTGCTCCCACCTGCCGAAGCCAGTCAATCACAGACAACACTTGAAACTAGGCGATCAAAAGAAACTCTAAGCATGATGGCACCTCCTGGATTAAGGGACCACCCTCTCACCTCCCCCACTTACACCTTTGCTGATATGAGGATATGCATGACAGGGATGGTTCTGTGTGTACTGTTGGGGGAGTAGCGCTGTCACTTGGACACACAGGAATCTGTCTTTGGTGTTTACAAGCGACAGCAGTGAGCCGCAAACACAGAGCTGGCACCGGAGGTGGCGGAATTCAGTTTTGCCACGTTCCACTAGAAAAAAAGCTCTGATCATACTTATACAGCACAGCACTGAGCAACGCCACATTACTTGTTCTGAAATACCATGGTAGCTCAGATCCACTAAACCCTTCCCTGCACCCGCTGCTTGCCCTTTTCATTACTGTTAAGTCTTGTTTAAGTTATTCCTGCCAGAGTTCTTCCTCCACCTTCTTAAACTGGGAGAATCTGGAAGCCACTCAGCATCATCATTAGTGTACCACTGAA
The DNA here is from genome assembly GCA_029574335.1 of Rana kukunoris. Classification (NCBI taxonomy): domain Eukaryota; kingdom Metazoa; phylum Chordata; class Amphibia; order Anura; family Ranidae; genus Rana; species Rana kukunoris. The sequence goes on from CM056054.1 coordinate 23,942,083, forward strand.
AGGGCTCCAACAACGTCGGCAGAGACAAAAAAAAATGTCCCTTGTTTTTGGAGATTTTTCTTCACTATTTATAGTATTTACTTAGACTTTAGCAATCCTTCCCCTTCCTGAATTTTAGGTCCTACAGGCAGACTTGGACCAAGCAAAATCACTCCATGGCCTAAGGCAGTGTAGCCTACGGGGGATTGTACTATCCTTTTCTGGCTGCCTTTATGATACTCTAGGTCAGGGGTCTCCAAAGCCCGGCCCACGGGCCACATTCGGCCACTTGTGTAATCTATTTTTCCCGGAGCTCAGGGAGGAGGCGGTGCCCCGTTGTCAGGCAGCATGGATGTGTGGGCTGGATGTGCGTGCTGGAGTCAGGCAGGGGGGGGGTGAAAAACCTCTTGTAGTGCACCAGCCCTCCAGAGCCCCCTTTTACTTACTTGAGCCCGATAGTTCCTGCGCCTGGGACGATCACACCCGCTCCAGCAGGTATCTCAAGTCCTGATTGGATAGATTGGGTCCCACTGCTGTCAAGTGTCAACCAAATCTAATGACGTGGGAGTCAGGGGCAGAGTTGAGTCATGCTCTCTGTTTCAATAGACGCAGCAGCAGGACAAGGGAGCACGCCCACACTGGTGCCTCGAGGGAGAACGTTTCTCCGATGGGGCACTCAAGTAAAGGAGGAGCCAGAAGCACCACTGAGGGACCCCAGAAGAGGAATATCAGGGCCACTCTATGCAAAACCAACTGACTACAATGGGGTTTGGTTTGGATTTGGCATCCGAACTTTCATTAGGTGCGCAAACTTACTCCGTTTAGCTCAGGGGTGCCCAACCTTTTGAATAGCAAGGGCCACTTTAGCAACTTGGTAACCAGTCATGGGCCACAATGTGCGGAGCAGGTGGATAACAGGTCACGGCTACTCTATGAGCCCTCCGATCTCCCCAGATGGAAGGGGACGAATTCCTTTTTCTTTTCTTTTAATTGGAGGTAGGTGGGCGTAAATGGACATCTGTCGCTCTGTAGAGGTGAATTGAGGGTCCCATTTGGTTGGGTTGACCCAGCTGTGTCTATCCCACGGGTTAGCTGAACTTTGCCATAGACTCCTTCTGTGGCAAAGCCAGCGCTGTAGATGAAACATCAGCTTATGGGGCTCTGGTCTGCAGCCACTTTCTTCCTCTACCACTAACTTCATTCACAACACTGATGCTGTGGTATTGCAGATCAGCAACCTGTGATCTGGGCTTGCCAACCTGCTATTCCAGAGCAGGAGGTCGCGGGCCACATCAGAGGGCTCCGCGGGCCACATGTGGCCCCCGGGCCACTGGTTGGCCACCCCTGGTTTAGCTCATCACTAACTAATAAATGCCATGCAGTCATTATTGGATTGCATGGAAAGTGAGTCAAAAGCAACATTATAAAAGAAAAGCAACTATTTATGACGCAAAGTGCGCTAGAAAATGCATTACTGGTGTACCACTAGTGTCTTTGCTGCTTAAACTGTAACCACCCCACAACCTCTTAACCCCCTATATGAAACACACCAACACCTTCTGGATTCAATGGCCACTAAAGGCCCCTTTATTTAATACCAAAAGGTAAATATTAAAATAACTTTTATAAAATAACCATCTTTAAATATATATACAGTATATTTTTATAAAACTTTATGGGCCAGATTCAGGATGGCGAGCGGTTCTTTTGGCCGGCGTAACGTTGGCCGCGCAAGTGCTGTATTCACAAAGCACTTGCTCCTAAAGTTGCGGCGGCGTAGCGTAAATGGGCCAGTGAAATTCAAATTCGGCGGGTAGGGGGCGTGTAGTATTTAAAATAGGCGCGATCTCGCGCCGAACGTACTGTGCATGCGCCGGCCGTCAATGTATCCCAGTGCGCATGCTTCAAATTATGACGGTGTTTTCGAAGTTTTTTCAATGACGTCAATCCCCATTCACGGACGAGTTACGCAAACGACGTAAAAATATTCAAATTCGACACGGTCACGACGTCTATACTTAACATAGGATGCGCCTGCTTTTTGGTGCTTTATCTTTACGCCGGGAAACCCCTTACGGAAACGTCGTAAAGTCACTGCGTCGGGCAGGCGTACGTTCGGGAATTGGCGTATCTCGCTGATTTACATATTCTCGGTGTAAATCAGCGGGAACGCCCCCTAGCGGCCATTTTAAAATTGCAGTTAAGATACGACGACGTAATACAATTACACCGCTCATATCTTAGCTGCAACCCGGCGTATCTTGTTTTCTGAATACAGAAAACAAGATATGCCGGCGCAGATTCTGAGTTATGCCGGCGTATGACTGATACGCCAGCGTAACTGTTACTGAATCTGGCCCTATATATATATTTACCAAAAATTAGAATAAATTAACCCAAACAAAACAATTATACAAAAACTGCTGTAAACGAGAGGTTCCTGAGAGAAGGGAAAGAAAAAGTGCTAGGTAATCGGCTCCATCAGAAAGTATCCCGGCCTCTAGCCGCGCTCCCATCAGCTCACGAGACAATGACTTCCTCCTTCTTCAGCCCGATTGATCGAAAGCCCACACCTAACCAGATAGGGAAGGTGCCCATCCCATGACAAGCCCCAACTCCTACCAACCATCTCAGGTATATACATCTAATATATATATATATATATACCAACCCCCACCCAACCCTCAGGAACCCCAGATCAATGCCAACGTCCACCTGAAACACAAAATAACATGAAAAACAAATACCCATACCAGACACTTCCGCAGGGAGGGAGGGAGGGAAAAACAGCCTGTGTGTTACCTCTACCGTGGATGGCACCAAACTGACCAGCCCCGCCCACCCGCTGCATATATCTAACCCTCCTCGTGCTAGCTAACCCCACCCCTCGGCCAGCCACCAAGCCCACCCCACTTCCCCTTCCTGTGTGTGCACCGCACAGTGTTCCCCCAGTCATGGGGCCCCTCCGCCTGGGTTCCCCTTACTATGGGGCTTTCTATATAACTCTGTTACATTTTACATCTATGGTAAATTAATATTTCATAGGCCATTAGTAAATTGCAGCTAAAAATAGTAACTTTCTAACTCCCGGACTGATCGTGCAAATGCCATTGATACTACACAGTATCCCACGGGGTTCAAATCATAGCAGCCCTTCACGTTTGCATGATAGCCAGCTCCTGAAGGTGTGGAGCATATGCTACTTAATATATTTAGAGAGATGAAAGCTGCTAGTGAAATATCATTCTGGAAATCATTGTAGAATCGATGTTTATATTGCAGACTTTAATGTGTTTGCATTACATCTACACTAAGCTCCGATTAGGCTTCTCAGAAGAGTGGGTGTTATAATTCTGCGGGAATAAACCCTCTGGGTTATTTTTTTTTTTTTGATGTGGATTGTGTGCAAATATACAATAAATCTAAATATATATCATCCTCAGTGTTGCTTAGTGTTACAGTGTAGGTAAATGTAGTCTGGTTCCTCTATAGACAGAGGAGCTGGGGTTTAAAGAGAAGTATGGGGGTTAAGTTTTATTATAGAATCAAACTTACCTAGGTGGATGCAGCGCCGGGAGCCTCTAAGACTGAGAACCGAGGGATCTAACACTGCTGATCGTTCAGTTCTCACAGCTTCTCTGCTGACTGACTGTCAGTCACCGGCTCTCTGCTCCCCCCCCCCACACACTCATTGGAGTGATGGGCTGTGGAGGGGCGGCATCAGCTGGCTGAAGCTCTCAGCAGCTCGCTGAAAGGCTGAGTTGGGTGCCAGCCCGGGCATGTGGATGGATCTCGTCTCCATTGTCACGATCAGGTCTAAACCAACTCTGAGGCGGCGTACACACGACCGAGAAACTCATCGGGCGAAACACATCGTTTTCCCCGTCGAGTTCCTTGTTCGGCAGTCAAAAAAGTCGTTGAGCCAAATTTTCCCATTACCCAACGAGGAAATAGAGAACATGCTCTCTTTTTGGCTCGACGAGTTCCTCGACGGGTTTCTCGGCGAAAAGTGTAAACACGACCGGTTTCCTCGGCAGAATACGTCTCCCATCGAGTTTCTTGCTGAATTCTGCCGAGGAAACCGGTCGTGTGTACGCGGCCTGTGACGTCAGCTGACAGTGGACTTTTTTCGACCCTTCTTTAGATAGATTTTGTTTGGCTGTGGCTTCGGTAGCTTCAGTATGTACTTCTTTTGCAGGCTATATACGGGAGGTTGGCCACCTGGATGTCTGGAGAATGCTACATTCTAATGAAAGAGTGTTTTCTTGCTCCTCTACCACCCATGGGACCTTATCTACAATAGACTTGTCTCTAGCTACCTCTAGGATGCTACCAGTGATATCTGAGGTGACCTACGCAGCTAAAGGATTGTCAGATCACTCCCTGCTGGTAGCTTAAAACTCAATTAAGACTTGCACTGTATGGAAAATTAACCCTCATTGGCTTGACCTTTTTCCTTCAAAACAGAAAATATTGCTTGACATTGTGGCCTATAGTACTGTTAACAAGCCTTCTGTATCTTCACAGATCTATTGGCACTCTTTAAAAACCTATATGACTGGTTTATTTATCTCTCAAATATCAAGGATCAAAAAAAGATCTAGGGCTTGGGGATGTTTTTACTAAGGCTGGCAACCCTAATCGGGCCGCCTAGTGGCATGGGGCCCCCGGGCAGTGCCCGAGTGCCCGAATGGTCAGTCCACCCCTGCCTACTACAGAGACACAACAGAAGTGTGTTAAAAAAAAAAGATATATGCTGATATCTCCTATAAAAAAGCAGAACAAAAATGCGTTTTTCTTCAGCAACCTCACTTTAAAGGTTGGGGAAAATACAGGCCAACACCTAGCAGCAATAGTAAAAGCTCAATGATCCAAGTAGTAGAACTACACATTTCTCCAACTGAAATGGCACAAAATACCTTGGAGTGTTCATCAGTGTTTTTTGACTTTTATGAAAACTTGTATAGTAGTAAAGTATCCTATGAGGAGTCTGAGTTGCAATTTTTTCTTAATTCTATTACGTTAACAAAACGATGAGGCTGGGTTCACACCTATGCGAATTGGTTGCAGGTTTTTCCTGCATCCAATTCGCATAGCAGCAGAATGTGACCGATTCTCCATGGAGCCGGTTCACATATCTCCTCTGCGGCTGCGGAGCGCACTACACAGAAACGCTGTACGTCTTTAGCTTCATTTCAGGGCCGAATACAGGCAAAGATTTGGCCCTGATTCATCCCTGAACTGGAGAATGGGGACGCACAGCGTTCCTGTGCGATCCGCAGCCGGTACCAGTGTGAACTGAGCCTCAGTGGCTGATAGAGAGATGCTGGGTCAGCCTTTAACAAGGGGCATGCTTAAAAAGTCCTGCCTACAACTGTGGTCAATCAGGCCGGGTTCACACTGGTGCGACACGATACTAGTACTACTTTGGATCCGACTTTGCCCTGCGACTTGAAGCCGACATACTTCCGACTTTCAATAAATGGGGATCCGACTGTGTTTGAGATGAATCTTGAGGGGAACTCCACGCCAAATGTTAACTAAAAAACCGACATGGGTTCCCCCTCCAAGAGCATACCAGGCCCATTGGTCTGGTGCCGATTTAAAGGGCAACCCCTCCGCCGGAAAAAATGGCGTGGGGGTCCCCCCAAAGTCCATACCAGACCCGTATCCGAGCAGCAGCCTGGCCGGTCAGGAAAGGGGTGGGGACGAGCGAGCCCCCCCCCTCCTTAACTGTGCCAGGCCGCATGCCCTTAACCTGGGGATTTAGATGCTCTGGGGCAGGGGGGTGCCCAGCTCGCAAAACTCTCACAATCAAGAGAAGGAATTACAGTTTGGGTGCACAGGTAAGCAAGGAGGGGATGTAAGGAAGGTGGGTAAAAAGATGAGCAGAGGAGGCAGGTAGAGTTAAAGGGGTGGAGGGTTGGAGTGGAGAGGATGCGGGAGGTTTTTGGTGCAGAGGTTAGCAGGGGTTTTAGGATGCAAAGGTGTACTGACAGGGTGAATAAAGATGTAAGTCGCGTTTAGGGCAGCCCATTCATTTCAATGGGCTGTTCTACGTGCTGGAAATGTGGAAGACAGTCCCTAGTGCTTTTTCAAAATCACAGCACATGTCAGCAGATGTGTGAGGGTGTCATTACCAATTAATGGCACTGCTGTGTATCAGCTAAAGAGCAGCACCTTTATGTGGTGTCAAAAACGCGATTTTGCATGCGTTCCCGAACGCAGGCTAAATATCTCAGTTACATTGGTGGTCAGTGTAAATCTTCTCATTACATTGGGGCTTAGTGTAGAATCCTTTCATTCACATTAGTAGTCAGTGTGAAGGCCCCCCTTATGCTGCGTACACGATAGGTTAGTCTGATGAAAACGGTCTGATGGACCGTTTTCAACAGACCAAACCGATCGCGTGTGGGCCCCATAGGTTATTTATCCATAGGTTAAAAAAATTGGAACTTGTTTTAAAATTATCTCATGGATAAAAAACCTATAGAAAAAAACTATCGTCTGTGGGTACGTCCATCAGTTAAAAATCCACGCATGCTCAGAATCAAGTCGATGCATGCTTGGAAGCAGTGGACTTCATTTTTTCAGCATTTCGTTGTGTTTTACGTCACCGCGTTCTGACACGATAGTTTTTTCATCAGTCAGCTTCATCGGATTACTGATCGTTTTCATCAGACTAACCTATCGTGTGTACAGGGCATTACATTAGTGGTCAGTGTAAATCCCTCTTTACATTGGTGGTTACTGTAAATGCTCCTATTTCATTAGTGGTCAGTGTAAGCCCCCTTTACATTGGTGGTCATTGTAAGTCTTCTCATTACATTGGGGTACAATCCAGTACCCAGTGTGAAGCCCCCCCCCTCCTTACATTGGTGGTTACTGTGAATGCTTCTATTACATCCACCTATTACATTGGTGGCAAGTGTTGAAACTCCTCTTTATATTGGTAATCGGTAAAAAAAAAAAACAGCATTGCCATTGATTACACCCTCTCCTGCACTGCCACTGATCCCAGGAGTTCTAGGATCCCTAGGAGTTTTCTGTCTATCGATGGTTTCCCTCATCACTCCAGTGCCAAGAAAATGTTGCCCAGGGTCCAATCAATATTAAAGACGGCCCTTTCCGTAGGCATGTAAAAAGTTTTAGCGAGACCTAACTTGACTTTCTGCAAGAATAACACTATGAAGCAGCATGCTAGGATGTTAGAAAATGATGGACAATGATTTACATACCTCGGCGCATATATATGCCGCGGTAGCGTATCTTCTTTACTCTATGCTAGTGCAACGCAGAGAGGGAAGCATGGAATTCACAAATGCTCCCAACGTTGCGCCAGCGTAGTGTATAGTCATAGGCGTAAGGCAGCGTAAGCAAAAATGTAGGTGGAAGTGGGCGTGATACATTTAAATAAAGCGTGACCCCATGCAAATGATGGGCTGAGCTTCAGACAAGTACTTAAAATGAACTGCGCATGCGTCGTACCTCGGACGCATCCCAGTGCGCATGCTCACAATCACGTCAAAACAACTGGCTAAGATACGTCGAATCACTGCCTACGACGTGAATGTAACCTACGCCTAGACCTATTCACGTACTACGTAAACTATGTAAAATTCAACAGCGTTTGTTCCCTGGTCCATACCTTTGTATGAGTACCGCCTCCAATATGGTGAATAACTTTACGCCGGATGTAAACCTTACGCAAATCGCTTAAAACATGCGCCGGGCGCAAGTACATTCGTGAATTGGCGTATCTCCCTCACTTGCATATTTGCATCGAAAATCAATGGGAGTGCCAAATGCATCCAGCGTAACTATGCGCCCACTATACGCCAGCGTAGGCAATCGGTCGGATGAAGCCTATTTTTCGACGTATCTAGCTTTGTGGGTCGGCGCATAGATACGACGGCGCACATTTGTACTTACGTCGGCGTATCTGGAGATATGTTGCGTAAGTGCTTTGTGAATCCGGGCCAATGTATTTAAATACAAGAAGAAGCGTTTTCCTGGCTAAATATTTACCTGTGGTGACGATGGCTGCTGGAAACAGAGATCAGATCAATATACCATTGAGACAGTACTTGAGTTTCAAATGTGTAACAATCAAAGTGTTTTCTCAGCATGAGTCCTGTGTGCAAGCCATCGCATAATGCTGTGAGATGCTCCCAGATGGGTCCAGGCAACAGTGTATAAGAAACATTCAATAACTCAATAATTTCCATTGCAAGAATGAATTTCCTTCACTTGCAGCATGCCACTTCAAATATGAATCATCATGTTTTAGACTGCGCACAGACGGGAAGGTATCTCATCAAGGCGAGAGGATCTTTAGTGTCAAATCGTCATATAGTCAATGAAGGAATTAAAAGAACCTACAATATTTCACTATAATAGATGTATGGTGCATGTCCAACCAGAAACAAGAATGATGTTAAGGCACTCCATCAAATGAAATTAAATGATGAAATATAAAAGTCACATTTTCTTTATTGGTATATATATAAAAAAAAAAACAATACCCAAAATGTAAAAGTAAAGTTTTTTGGTGAGTTCTCTCAGATCCTTCCTGCTTTTGATTTATGGAACACACATTTTGAATACAGATTTCGTTCCGCCAGTATGTAAGTATTGTGGGAACCAGCTTCAAACAGTAGAGTATAAAGGACACAGCCACTCAACGAATCATCCTTTACCATCACAGGAGTTTTCAGCACGTCCAATGTTATAAAATAACTCAAAATACTTTGTTCAGTCTCCTATTGGCTTACTCTAGAAGTGCCGCTACTATGGTCCTCAGGTTTGGGGCCCCTGTCTGTTTCTCCACAGACTTCACAAGCATTGTGCACACAAATGTCCACCTTGAATGTCCGCTCCCTTTTTGCCACATGGACTGCTTGGAAAGTTGAAACCTCCGAAGACTAGTTAGCACCCATACCATAAGGCCCCTTTTTTACATGGGGTGGTCTCTGCCAGGATTTCCCCAGCTCAGCAGGGATTCAGTATGCTGGTTCTCTCCGTTTATGCTGAGGGGACACAGACACAGCCCGCTCTCCCCTATGCGCGGCTGGTTGCAACCCGACTGCCTGTCTATTTACACCGGACTGCCATTCGATCCACAAGGCGGATGGAGAAAGAATCCCCATCCCCCATTTTAGCTGAACGGATCAGATGTTGGCAGATGTAGACGGACACGTGTCCTTGTTCATCCACCGCTCCATAGAGGACAATGGAGGGTTTGATCAAGTCTGCCTGAAAAAACGGACAGGTGGACCTGACCGGACAGTCTGTGAAAAAGGAGCCTAAGGGTTGTGCACAGATGCACAATCAGAGGGTGCTTGTCACCCTATAAAACATGGACCCAGATTTGGAAGCTTCATCCTGCTGCTTCAACATTTCTTACCCAGAGTTTTGACAATAGTCAAATTTAGCCATGTAATTTTAAGGGTTAGAAGTTGAACCTATGAAGACTTCCTTACCTTACACCAAGGATGGGATAATGTAACTGGAACAAGGTGGTTCCACAACTTTTATATGGTGATTGGATGAAGGTGTAAGTTCTAACTATGTGGATATAAATGCTAATGCATGATCCTAGCACTCATTAGAACCAAAGAAGTGGCTTGGATAAGCTATGAAATCTCTTCAAAATTACAGAACATGTGACCTACTGCTACTAGCTACTATGACCTGAATATGACCTGAATAAATGAGAACCTTCAAATACATTATTGATGCTAGAAGACTTGAGCTATCTTGCAATTTTAACCACTTCCCTACGGCCGTACGACTATATGCGGCCGCAGGGTGGTTCTAATTCTCCGGGCTGCCGTGTTTTCATGGCAGCCCCTTTCTGTGTTCCCAGCGCGTGCTCCAGAGTGCGCAGCGGGGAACTTGTGTACTGGCCGTGTCCCTTGGACACAGCCAATCACAGATCGCCGCGAACGGCCAATCAGAGTGGCCGTTTGCGATGCGATCTGTGCAGCGAATGAGAGATGATCTCATATGTACACATATGAGATCATCTCTCATTGCCGGCTCTCACAATGACAGTGTCCTGTCAGGGAGAGAGCAGACCGATCTGTGTTCCTAGTACATAGGGACACAGATCGGTCACCCCCCCAGTCACCCCCCCTCCCCCCACAGTTAGAACACTATACAGGATACACATTAACCCCTTCCTCACCCCCTAGTGTTAACCCCTTCCCTGCCAGTCACATTTATACAGTAATTAGTGCATATTTATAGCACTGATTGCAGTATAAATGTGAATGGTGCCAAAAATGTGTCAAAAGTGTCCGATGTGTCCGCCATGATGTCGTAGTCACAATAAAAATCGCAGATCGCCGCCATTACTAGTAAAAAAATAAATAATAAAAAATAATAATTCTGTCCCTTATTTTGTAGGCGCTATAACTTTTGCTTATTGCGATTTTTTTTTTTTTGCCAAAAATATGTAGAAGAATACGTATCGGCCTAAACTGATTTTTTTTTAAATTGGGCTATTTTTTATAGCAACAAGTAAAAAATATTGTATTTTTTTTCAAAATTGTCGTCCTTTTTTGTTTATAGCGCAAAAAATAAAAACCGCAGAGGTGACCAAATACCACCAAAAGAAAGCTCTATTTGTGGGGAAAAAAGGACGCCAATTTTGTTTGGGAGCCATATCGCACGACCGCGCAATTGTCAGTTAAAGCGACGCAGTGCCGCAAGCTGAAATTTCACCTGGTCAGGAAGGGGGTTTACATGCCCAGTAAGGAAGTGGTTAAACTCTCGAGAGTTTGTTGACCAAATAAATCCATAAAAAGACAAAATTAACTGGAGCCCAACTTTCTTTAATCTCCATAATGAGCCAAGGATTTAACCGTGAGAAGTTAAATGCTAGAATGTCACTCCATCCTGGAGGTCTTCTTCAACCACCCAGAAAGGAGAAACGCTTTTTAATTTTTAATGTCATTTTTAATGTCATGTAAAATCTGATGCAGTTGTCCTTATGTTTTTCTACTGTGTTTTTACTTTTAAAGGCATAGCTACAGCAATAGCAGCCCTTGCTCTTCTATGGGAACCCTAGAGGCCGAGTCTATATTTGAAAAGGATGGTTAAATTGTTGGCTTGAGGTTTGAGAATTGCAGACTTTTGTGTGCACTGATTTCACATGGATCAACATAAACCAATTTTTTCCAGTTGACCTCCCAGCAACACAGTTTTAGTATGGCAAGTTTTTTTACCTTCATGCATAGAGTGCATAATGGTAAAAAAAAAAACCTGTGCCTTTACAACCACTTTGGAAGGGTTTGTCTTTGATGCTAGTGGACTTTAATAGTACTGTAACAATTAAGATACACAGATAAAGTTTTATTGAATTTGACATCAACAAGTTTAAAAAATACACATTTAGGAGAAAAACTGCTTGGCCCAGATTCACATACAATTAGATTCGCGTAGAGTATCAGAAATACACTACGCCGCCGTATTTTACCTGGCTCTACGTGGAATCCCGGTAGATTTTGTCCAGTAAACTACGGCGGCGTAGTGTATTTCTCCCGGCGCAAGCCATCTACGCGAGTAGGGGGTGTGAAGCATTTAAAATAGGCGCGTTCCCGCGGCGATCGAACTGCGCATGCTCCGTTCAGAAATTTCCTGCCGTGCATTGCGCGAAATCACGTCGTTACGTCATTCGTTGTTTGAGTAGCGTCGTTTACGGACATTCCTATTCCCGAACGAGTTACGTAAAAAAAAAATATATATATTAAATTTGACGTGGGAACGACGGCCATACTTAACATGGGCTACGCACCGTTAGACCAGCAAATAGCTGGTCTAACAGTACGTAGCAAAAAAATGACGTAAGCGATTGCGAAGACCACTCGTATCTTCGTGGATCGCCGTAAAAAGTCATTTGCATATCCCGACGCTGAAAACGACGCGGACTCCTCCCAGCGGCCGCAAAAATATCGCAGCGTAGATCTGAAGGCTTACGAAGACGTAAGCCTCTCGGATCGAAGCCCGAAGCTGCCGTATCATGGTTTGAGGATTCAAACTAGTGATACGGCGCGCAAAATTTGAAATTACTCCTGTCTAACACCAGTTAGACAGGCGTAATTGCTCTGTGAATCTGGGCCCTTGTTTTTTGGATAGATTGTTCACCCTCTGTGTTTTTGGGGGCTTCTGCACCCTCCGTGACGTCTATTCTTTTGGACCGTTACCCATGTTGCCGCTTTAGGTAAGGGCCATGATTACCTTTAGGGAGGGACATTGTTCTCACCATTACTCTATGTCTATGTTGTAACTTTCTGTGATGTTATATACTGTTTATTATGATCAATGTAGTTTTCTCTTTTATTCTACGCTATCTCTGTTCCTTTAAAAAGACAATATTATGCAAACAAAGCTCCTGAAGAATCAGTGAACTTCTGCAAAACATGTCGAGCATATCAGCATTATTAAGACTTGGTGAAACTGTATTATTAGCTACTTCAGTTACACCTAGTAAACCTAGATAGACAGAGTTTTACTCCTAAACGTGTATGTTTTAAACTTGTTGATGTCAAATTCAATAAAACTTTATCTGTTTTATATATGTGTATCTTAATTGTTACAGTACCATTAGCCTCAAAAACAAACCCTTCCATTTCGATAGGATGTAGGTACCCACCCTTTTATATTGTTCATATTTCGGCACTGTATTTAAACATTTATTTACAACCACTTTAGTAAAGAATATAATAGTTTATTGGAAGTAAAAAATGTACAGATGGACCCAACACATTTCGGGGGCATTTTTCGCTAACACACAAGCATAGACAATGTAAAATCAGTATTTGTTATATACGTGTTACAATAGAGCTGAACACACATATTTATGCCGCCGTAGCGTATCTCTTTTACGCTACACAGACGCATCGTGGAGAGGCAAGCATGGAATTCACAAAGCAAATGCTCCCAACGTTGCGTGGGCGTAGTGTATAGTCGTAGGCGTAAGTGGAAGTGGGCAGGAAGTGGGCGTGATACATTTAAATGAAGCGTGACTCCAAGCAAATGATAGGCTGAGCTTCAGACAAGTACTTAAAAAGAACTGTGCATGCGTCGTACCTTGGACGCATCCCAGTGCGCATGCTCACAATCAAGTCAAAAAACTGTCTAAGATACGTTGAATCACTGCCTACGACGTGAAAATACGCCCAGCCCTATTCACGTACAACGTATACTACGTAAAATTAGACGGCGTTTGTTCCCTGGTCCATACCTTTGCATGAGTTGCGCCTCCAATCTGGGGAATAACTTTACGCCGGGCGTAACCCTTACGCAATTCGCTTAAAACAAGCGCCAGGCGCAAGTACGTTCGTGAATCGGTGTATCTCCCTCATTTGCATATTGAATCGAAAATCAATGGGAGTGCCAAATACGTCCAGCGTTACTATGCGACCAACTATACGTCGGCGTAGGCGTATCTTAGTTCTGTGGGCACGGCGCACAGATACGACGGCGCATATTTATACTTACGCGGCGTATCTCGAGATACGCTGGCGTAAGTGCTTTGTGAATCCGGGCCAATATATATATATATATATATATATTAGGGCTGTTACTGATCAAAAATTTTGTGTTCAATTATTCGTTTTTTATTTTAATCGATTAATCGATTAATCGACTAATTTCGATTAATTATAACGGACATACAGATCCAACTAATTTTAGCTGATCTCCTTGCAGACTGATTCCCAGTGCAGCTCCCAACCACTGGAGAAATGGATAGCGGGATACAAAACACACACAAAGGCAGCGCTCAATGGGAATACCATTAAAACTTTTATAGTCTTCAAGTAGGTAACCAAATAAATATTGCACTGGAGATAAAAATCGATGTAGCTACATAAACTGTAAAAATGGTGTGAGTAATTCCAAACAGTAGCAAAAGCAGTCATAAAAACATGTAGCTAAGTATGATACTGGTATAAAAATGTGTACAACGATGCCACTGCTGAATCCAGATGAGGAGGCATTAGCATCAGTCCGTCGGCATGTAGATGTTCCATGAAGGGAACTATCACAACTCCCAGTGGATGGTTGTAGAATCCCAGGTTGATAGAGGGAAGAGATAGGGGGAAGTGTAACAGCCCTTGCGTGTGGAAGATAGTAAGGTCCTGCCGGCATGCAGATATGAAGGTACAGCAAAGTAGCCCTTCAGATGGACACGGCAAGCCCCTCTGGTGTCCATGACGTTGCCAGATCTCCGACGGAACTCCCTGAAGGGCCAGAAGCCGGTGGAGAGGTGAGTACCAATCCAAAAAAATGTAATCGATCAAAAAGATTTTGATCGATCAAAAAAATTAAAGATTAATTGATTAATTAAAAGTTAATTTGCACAGCCCTAATATATATATATATATATATATATATATATATATATATATATATATATAAATAGAGAGAGAGAGCAGAACAAAAATGTTATTTTATTGCACCCTGTGTATATATATATTTTTTTTATTTTTTTGCTCTATATAAACGGTGTTCCACCTTAGTGTAACACGTATTTAAAAAATACTGATTATACATTATCCATATTTATGTTTGTAAGCTAGCCTTGAAGAGAAGGGAGACAATTCTCACAAAATACATTGGCTCGATCTGTACATAATTTTACTTCCATTAAATGATTATATTCTTCATTAAGGCCTCGTACACACAATCAAATCTGTCTGATGGAAACGGTCTGCTAGACCGTTTCAGCAGACAGATTCGATCGTGTGTACGGGCAAACAGACGGATTTGGCCAACCGACAGATTGGAAAGCATGCTTACCAATCTGTCGGCTGGGAACCCGTCTGCCCGACATGTCTGCTGGTTAGTACGCTAACCAGCAGACATGTCTTCTCGCACACGCGCCGAATGGTTTCGAAGCATGCGCAGAAGTGTTTTACTTCCTGGTGCGGTGACGTGGCGGCGTCAACGTCACCGCCACGTCACCGCGCCGTCTGGCGGCGGGGATTTTGGTTTGATCGTGTGTACACGATGAAACCAATATGTCCCCAGCAGACAGATTTGTTCAAATCGGTCGGCCCGACCGATTTGAACAAAAATGTCTGCTCGTGTGTATGGGGCCTCAGGCCTCATACACACGAGGCAATCTATTTGTTCAAATCGGTCGGACCGACCGATTTGAACAAATCTGTCTGATAGGATTTTGGTTTGCTCGCGTGTACACACGAGCAAACCAAAATCCCCGCCAGCAGACGGCGCGCTGACGTGTCGGTGACGTTGACGCCGCCACGTCACCGCACCAGGAAGTAAAACACTTCCGCGCATGCGCCGAATCCATTCGGCGGCGGTGGGAGACGACATGTCTGCTGGTAAGTGTACTAACCAGCAGACATGTCGGGCGGACGGATTCCCACCCGATAGATTTCAAAGCATGCTTTGAAATCTGTCGGGTGGCCAAATCCGTCGGCTCGCCCGTACACACGATCGAATCTGTCTGCTGGGACGGTCTAGCAGACCGTTTCCAGCAGACAGATTTGATCGTGTGTACGAGGCCTAAGGCGGCGTACACACGACCGAGGTTCTCGCTGGAAACCAGCGAGAAACTCGCTGGAAGCTGCATTCCAGCGAGGACCTCGGCCGTGTGTACGCTCTCGGCGAGCTTCCCGTCGGGAAGCCCGTCGAGCAGAAATAGAGAGCACGCTCTCTATTTGCTCGACGGCCCGTCTGGATGAATGGCTGGTTGCCATTCCCGACGGGCGGGTCGCCGATTTCGACGGCCGGCAGAGAACCTCGACGGGCGGAACGATGTGTTCTGCCCGTCGAGGTTCTCTGCCGTGTGTACGCGGCCTAAGAGTTTTCTAATTCTGGACACAGGGCACTTTTCTCTCTCTCTTCTCAAGCCTAATTGGGTCAGCAGCCTGCAATCAAGTGAGCGTTTCCCAGCCTAAAATTTAGCACATCACTAGTCCTAATATGATCCTCCCAAGCTTAGGCCTTGTCAGCCTACTGGAGCCTATTGGCTGATTTTTTATGTAAAAGGAACTTTCATTCTTCCTTGATGCATATATGGTGACAAGATCATTGCCTGTCCTCGTTTAAGAGCCAGTATAATAATTGGCCAACGTTGATAGTTGCACATGTGCAGTACGCCTATAGAACTTTCAGCTTAAAAAATAAACAAAAAAAACAAAGAGCAACCTAAAAACCATAAAGAAACAATGGAAGCACTTATTTACTCTCTCCTCCTCCGCAATGCATTGTCTGCTACAAAATGAAGTGCACTTTAGCAGCTATTTAATAAAACACTGGTATTTGTTCACAAAGGAATTTGTCTTTCGAGTATAATGGCCCTCCTGTATTTGTCATAGGGAGAAAAGATGCTATTCTGTGCCTGACAGAAGATATTGGTCTTATCCCGCAAAACATGCTGACTCCTTGGAATAATAATAGCTGGAAGCGGAGGTAAGCTGTTATATGGATGTTTGCTCCATCTGCCTTTGTTTTGCCTTCCTCTTGTTCTTTAGAAAACAGAGCAGGCATGTGTAACTTCATTTACTATAATGCCATTCATAGAGGCAGATATATGAACTGCGAAGGAAAGAGCAATATTGTATTTGAATTCCAGGCGCTGGCAGAGCACTGATACAGATTGTGTTTTTTGTCACAACGATTACAGCCGGGAACATTGTTTGTCGTTCTCTGGGTCCTTAATTCCACCATATCTTTTTTTTTAAAGCTGAACAACAGTCTTGCTTGGAGTCTAAGGCCGCGTACACACGATCAAATTTATCAAATTTATCGAAATTCGATAGTGTTTACGGGCGGACAGACAGATTTTTCCAGCATGCTTTAAAATCTGTCTGCTGGGAACCCGTCCGTTAGTACACTAACCAGCGGACATATCTGCCCGCAAATGCGTCGAATGGATTTGACGCATGCGCGGAAGTTTTTTACTTCCTGGTGCGGTGAAGTGGCGGCGTCAACCTCACCGCCACGTCACCGCGCTGTCTGCCGGCGGGAATTTTGGTTTGATCGTGTGTACACGATCAAACCAATATATCCCAGCAGATCAAATCGGTCTGTCAGACCGATTTGATCGGATTTATTTAGTCGTGTGTACGCGGCCTTGCACAATTGCTCCTCTCCTCTACTGATATTATTTTGATTTCACTGCACACTGTAAACTTCTCATAGCATGCACTAGATCAGGGGTCGCCAAACTGTGGCCCGAGGGCCAGATGTGGCACTTTGCTAACCTTTATCTGGCTCTTGGGGCACAATTCCTTCCACTGATATGAGGCACTATTCAACCCACTGGGCGGGGACATTATGGCAGACACATCGGACACTTTTGACTCTATTTTGGGACCATTGTCATTTATACAACGATCAGTGCTATAAAAATGCACTGATTACTGTGTAAATGACACTGGCAGGGAAGGGGTTAAACACTAGGGGGCGATCAAGGGGTAAAGTGTGTCCTAGGGAGTGATTCTAACTGTGGAGGTGCTGGGCTCACTACAACATGACAGGGATCACTGCTCCTGATGACAGGGAGCAGTAGATCTCTGTCATGTTGCTAGGCAGAACAGGGAAATGCCTTGTTTACATAGGCATCTGCCTGGCTTACCGCTCCGTGACCCGATCATGTTTACCCGGCGGACATCGAGTCCACGGGACCCACGGGCACAGTCACTATGCCGTGATTTAAAGGCGACATACAAGTACGTTGCTTTGGTCAGCCGTGCCATTCTACCGATGTATATCGTCGTGCGCTGGTTGGCAAGCAGTTAACACAGCAGTATTCCCTGGATAACCTTACCATTTATTGATTCACTCTACTGACTGCCTGGATATGCTCTTTTTAACATAGCTACTCAGATGCAGTTTAATTAGATTGCACAATTCCAAGCATTCTGCTTTCATTACATTTTCACAAAACTTTCATCTTTTCAGATGAATTTTCCAAAATGGCTTATAAAGGAAAAAAAAAACAACAACTTCAAGATGCCTGGTGAATTGTGAAGAGAACCTTTGAATTTAGCTGTGTTGTGCTTGGCACGCTGTGTTCAGCAGATGCCTATTGCTCTGATCCATTTCAGAAAGCTGTGGTATGGAACTAAATTTAGAGAAAAAGCATTAAAGTGCAACTTAACCCTGAATTGAAACACTTGAGAGCAGGAAAGGATTTTTATTGCAGAAGAGCGATATAGTCTTCTTCTTACCTTCCTTCTTTCAAGATGCTTCAGAAAGCACTTTGAGGTACCCTCTAGTGAGCTCATTGTGGCTATGTCTTCTGTAGGGGTGAGCCTTGTATTTAAGTCAAACTCATTTTCGAGTCGAACATCGTATGTTAGATCGTTCGTCGAAATACGAACAAAACGGGTCGTTCGCGCCAAATTCGAGTTACGTTTCACAGACCATAATTCACTGCGGCATGCACTATGACCCGCATGCTTGGCCAATCACAGAGCGCAAAAAAACGGAGAGCCAGGGTGGCTTTGGCCAATTATGGCTCAGGGGGTTTAGTACACGCCCCACACTATAAAAGGCCGCCTGCAGGTCGGCCTTGTGTAGTGTGTTGCGGCGGTGGCTAGAGAGGATATAGAGAGACAGAGAGAGTGTCATTTTTTGCAGGAAGATAGAGCAGGCAGGCAGGCTAGTCAGTTAATGTTACAGTGTGTAGGGGATATATATACATCCCTAGGTGTTGTACATAAATATACACTGTATAGTTTAGCTAGATCAGTTCTTACTAATTTACTGGCAGGCAGGTGATTGTGTTATTTAAAGATAACAGGCATACTATAAGACACCCAGCAGGTACAATATTTAAAGCAATTTTTCATTTTTTTATTTTTTATTTAAGCATGAGTAAAATCACTGCTCCTGATTCAGGAGCAGTGATTTTAATGATGCTTAATTTATAAAAGAAAGAAAAAATTACTTTAAATATTGTACCTGCTGGATGTCTATAGTTTGCCTGTGAAAACGTCTTTGAGAACCCGGGTCTTGCCCGAGGGAACATGTATCAATGGAAAAAAGTTTTAAAAATTGTCGTTTTTTCAGGAGTCCGGTAAGGCTGCAATGATTGGCACGGTGAGGCTGCAATGATTGACACAATGAGGCTGCAATGATGGACACGGTACGGCTGCAATGATGGGCACTGTGAGGCTCCATTGATGAGTACAGTGAGGCTATATTTTAGTAAACTAAAATCTCCAGTACATTTTAGTCGACTAAAATAGATTTTTAGTCGTCTAAAATCTAATGGGTGTAATTAAATTGTAAAAATTGAATTGCGTTAGTTAACATTTCTCTACAATTTCCAAGCTCATTATATACGGCTGGAGTGAAAAATCAAATATGTTGTTGTTTATGGTATTGAGGTATGAACATGCACTACAGACCAGTATTAATTTTGAAGTCAAAATTCTATTTAGTTTTAGTCTTAGTCTAATGGCATTTTAGTTTTAGTCCCATTTTAGTCTTTTGACTAAAATACCATTTTGCCATGGCATTTTGAGCTATGAATAAGCACTAAAGTTTGGTGTGAAACACGTCAGCTTTTTACCCCGTCTGCTGTGGCATGCTTTTTGTGTGTTTTTTTTGATTTTGATTTATTTTTGGAGTGTGGCTGTCCAGAACGTTTTTCCTTCATTTTGCGCCATTTTAGTCGTATTTTAGTCATCTGAATTGTTTTAGTTTTAGTCGTATTTTAGTAGACTAAAATAGTATTCATTTAGTCGACCAAAATGTTTTAGACGACAAAATTTACACTGCATTTCAGGAGGAAAAGGGTGCAAGCAGGTTAAGCAGGAATTGTAAAGGAAAGTTTTCTATCTTAAGGGGGAGGGGAGCAGCGAGCCGAAACATTGTGTGTGTATAAGGCCAGGGCCGGACTGGCCTACCGGTATACTGGGACATTTCCCAGTAGGCTGCCTGCCCTGGGGCCGCTTTGGGCTAAGTTGTGGCTGCAGCGCCAGCCTCCCTCCTCCACATATCACACACAGCGAGTATCTCCCGCTGTGTCTTGGAGCAGCTGAGTGTGAAAAGTTCGGCCACGCTCACAATGTGAGAAAAGTCCCGCCCTCCTCCTAGATCAGCTCGTGTGATAGGCATTTTCTAAAGACAGGTATTTGCACCCACTTCCGGCCACACGTCTCAGGCAAAAGACAGGCATTTCCGTTGTGTGCTGGAAACACTCGGCTCCCAGCACACATCGGGAGCCAATCGGCGGGCGCAGCGCGACTCGCGCATGCGCCGTAGGGTACCGGGCAGTGAAGCCGGAGCGCTTCACTTCCTGGTTCCCTCACCGTGGATGGAGGGGGGAGCAGCAGAGTGATGAGCGATCGCTCGTCCTCTGCTGCAGACGGCGCTGGATTCCAGGACAGGTAAGTGTCCTAATATTAAAAGTCAGCAGCTGCAGTATTTGTAGCTGCTGGCTTATAATATTTTTTTTGAGCGGACATCCGCTTTAAAATGCATGGTTTTCCCTTTTATGAACAAGAAAATAATGACGTAATGATGTTGGACTGGTATAATAATGCTATGGGGCTGGTATAAAAATAATCCAGGGCTGGTTTTTATTCCCAGTCCGGCCCTGTATAAGGCAGAAGTGTGATCCAGGGGGAAGGGGCAGAAAGCCACAGCATTGTGTGTATAAGGCAAAAGTGTGATGCAGAGCGAGGGGGGCAGAGAGCCAGAGCATTGTGTGTATAAGACAGCAGTGTGATCCATTGGGAGGAAGGCAGACAGCCAGAGCATTGTGTGTAAAAGGCAGCAGTACGCCCCAGAGAGGGCGGGGGCAGAGAGCCAGAGCATTGTGTGTATAAGACAGCAGTGTGATCCATTGGGAGGAAGGCAGACAGCCAGAGCATTGTGTGTAAAAGGCAGCAGTACGCCCCAGAGAGGGCGGGGGCAGAGAGCCAGAGCATTGTGTGTATAAGACAGCAGTGTGATCCATTGGGAGGAAGGCAGACAGCCAGAGCATTGTGTGTAAAAGGCAGCAGTACGCTCCAGAGAGGGCGGGGGCAGAGAGCCGCAGCAGTGTAATCCAGGGCAAGCGGGGCAGAGAGATGGAGCATTATGTGTATAAGTCATGTAAAATTCATGTTAGTGGTCCGTAGGATTCAAAATTGTGAGCTTAGTGGTCCATGAGATCCAAAATGTTGGCGACCACTGCTTTACATAAGCGCACCTCACACAAATGCATTTCCTTTTCATTATTATTGTACTCCTATATTAGGACAACCCCTAATCTAGAAATATTTTATTTTTTTTTTATAGATGTGAAGGTGTCATACATGTCAATACATAGATGTGAAGGTGTCCCATAGGAAACCATGTTAATGGACTGTAGTCTGTTTCTGCAAAAATGTGAACCGAGCCTAAGGGCGTGTCTGATTGAAAACGATGGTCCGTGAAACCTAATGATGTGAAAAGTCCACAATGCTGCTGGTGGGAAGCGACCATGTGATCTTTTCCTAGGATCGGTCACACATATAGTGTGGTTTGCAAATGACAACAACTAGTGTCCTATTGGTTCATGTGAAATATAAATTCAAATAACAGATGTATCCC
The DNA here is from genome assembly GCA_029574335.1 of Rana kukunoris. Taxonomy (NCBI): domain Eukaryota; kingdom Metazoa; phylum Chordata; class Amphibia; order Anura; family Ranidae; genus Rana; species Rana kukunoris. The sequence continues at coordinate 23,963,632 of CM056054.1, forward strand.
TCTGCGTCATACTTGTTAGCTCTTGTTGATGCCTGGTATGACTTTTAAAACAAAAATGTGTATTAAAGATTTCGTCCCAGCTTGCGCACGCACATCCCATTGTCATATTCTTTGGATAATAACTGTGCTGCATTATCAGGCTGCGCTATCACACAGAGAGAGAGAGAGATCCTCGGCATCCGTCATGAATACGTCCCGTATAATAGGCTCTGCGGTGAAGTATCTGGGTCATGTTGTCATGTCACAGTGTGAATACAGACGCTTCTCTTTTAGATTCTCCATGTCATCGCTCTAAGGATTCTCTGAACGAAGGATCAACTATTATGAGCAAATCATACCATTTTACATCTGTAAAGGCACGTATGAAACACATTGTTATTTCAGTTGTATAAAGGTGCCAACACATAGCAGATGAGCGTCAAAGGATAATGATACACTATGGGTTCCCGACAAGCGCATTACAGGCCTTTCAGCGTAGACATGTGCACTGCCGATAAATGTGTTTGTTTTAGCTTCATTCTTTTTTTTTTTATTGTTTTTCGGATCATTCATTATGATCGCAATTCATAAATTCAAAATTCAAAAATCCGAAAATAAGAAAGAAATCCACAAATTTGAAAGAATAACTAACTAATTAACTAACTAACTAAGTAACTAAGTAAGTACCGTATTTATCTGCGTATACCGCACACTTTTTTCCCCTTAAAATAAGGGGAAAATCGTGGGTGCGCGATACACGCCGATACCCGCTTCCCGTGCTCAGTTAGAACTGAGCCGCCGACATATACCGAGAGCAGTACACTCGGGTACATTCGGCCAGGCACGGCTTCGCTCGTGCTCACGCATAAACGTCACAAAACGTATGTCGGTATATGTCGGCGGAGGCGTTCAAACTGAGCGCGGGAAGTGGGGATTTGACTCGAGACATCGCTGGAGAAGCTGGTAGAACACCACTGGAGCCGAAGACAGACGCCGGACCGGACGATGGACGCCGAGCGAAACACCAAAACTGTAAGTACTAAAATGTTTTTTTACAGGTCCACATTAGGGGTGTGCGCAAAACCCCGATAAATACGGTAACTAACTAATTAATAATAACTAACTCTTAAATTATAGGTATTGGAATTTCCTTTCAAATTTGGCTGTTAGTGAACGTGAACGAATACTAATTTATCCGATGTTACAAATTATCCAAAATAACGAATGCCTCATCTAAACAAATGGAACAGAACTCGTCATTCGTATTGATCACAATTCATAAATCCAAAAATAAGAAAGAAAATCTGAAAATTCAAAAGAATTACTAACTAATAATAACTTTTAAACTATAGGTATTGGAATTTCCTTTAAAATTTGGCTGTTAGTGAACTAATTTATCCGATGTTACAAATTATCCGAAATAACGAATGCCGCATTTAAACAAATGGAACAGAACTAATTAATAATAAATAAATAATAATAGTAATAGTAATTATTGTTATTTATTATTATACATTTTTTACATTTCATTTGTTTAGATACGGCATTCTTTATTTTGGATAATTCCTAACTTTGGATAAATTCGTTACATTCACTTACAGCCAAATTTGAAAGGAAATTCCAATACCTATAATTTAATAGTAATATAAGCAAATGAAGATGCAGTCCATACAAAAATAGATTAACATTTCAAACTGCTAGTGCGTTTCTCTTACTGGTGCTCAGAGCTTTTTTTCTCAGAAAATAGGTGCAGGAACTCAACCACGACCCGTTCAGATTTCACAAACAGTAGAAGGGTCTTAAAGGGGCATTAAATACCAGAATTGCATTACATACAGTGTGCAGAGTTCAGGGGGTTACAAAGCAGTCACTTGTAAACACAGAAACCAGACTTCTGTGTTCACAAGTGATTGTGGTGAGCGGGCACCAAAGGGTCTGAGCCAAAGGTGGTGGAACTGAGTTCCACCAAGTTCCCCCAGAAAAAAAGCCCTGCTGGTGCTTAATCATAGCTTAGCTGTATGAACTGTATCTTCAATAAAGGAAACTACTATTTTTGGAGTGCGGCTCTCCGGATTTTTATTTGCTTATATGCATTCTACATACTGAGCCAGCACCCTTAGCAAGGAAGGGGTTCTCTTTCTATTAGTGATAGTTAAATTATTATTAGTTAGTTATTATTTCAGATTTTCAAATTTTCTGGTTTTCGGATTTTCAAATTCCCGAATTTATGAATTTCCGAATTTACAAATGTAAGATTTTTGGAATTTACGAATATTTGGAAAAATTTGTTAAACAGGTTTTTATTAATTCGGATATTTACGAATTAACGAATTTGTGGAAGTTAAATAACCAGACGCCTGGGGCTTTGCTTTGACGTCAGTGCCTTCGCCATTGGATAATCGCGCACATACACGATCAATCCAATTGACCTCGTGCGTCAGTGGGCGCGTGGCGTGCGACGTCACATCAGCCAGTCATACACTACAATGCAACACTTTGGCTGCAGGGAGCTGTGGCTGATGTTGCCTTAGTGTGTTGCGTTTGATATATATATATATATATATATATATATATATATATATATATATATATATATATATGTGACAGGAAGTCAGGTAAATCTGTGTGTGTTGTCCCCGACGGAAGATACTTTTCTACCTTGTGTAGACAATACACCAATTACTATTGGGCGTCGGCTGTAGAAATGGCTAGAGAGGTTTGGGGAGTTAGAATCCTTCAGCTGTTTAAAATGAAGCAACTAAAGCCCCTATAAATAAAACCTAAGGATAACGGCTGATTGCTGCATCCAGGGGGGTTTGTGAGTGAAGGAGCAGACACAAGCACTTCTGAAGAGGTGAGGTGCTGATGGATATTTCTGTGTGAGAAATATCAAAGAGACTTTTTTGTTGTTTTCTGCTGTAGGACCAGCAGTGTCTGCCCAGCAGTAGGCTGTGCCAGACTCCATAGGTAGGTTCCTGTGTTGGGAAGGTAGACGCCCCAAGTGGCAAGGGTTTTTTTTTATGTTTTGTTTTGTTTATGCTGTTTTGATGCTTGCACGTGTATCCCGCAAGATGGAAAAATAAACCATATCATTTGTTTTCAGTCATACTCAAGTGCCGTTTTGTACAGTTCAGCGTGTAGTGAACCCATCCAGGGGGTCACACACACCCGCTACCGAGTTAATCCCTCACAATATATATATTTATATATATATATATCAATTATTTTCTCCATCAGTCTAGTTTTCACACAGACAGAAATCAGGTTTTGTTTGAGTGGATTCTTCTGAAACAAATGCTGTTGGATACAATGGAAGTGTAGATACCATTGTTGTATTCAGTTGACAGTTTCAGCAGTCTATTGTCTCTATAGCTATAGAAAACAGGTAATAGGTAGAATTTGAGAGTGCCTCTCAAATCGAAAGCTGCAGAGATGTTTTTCTGTTAGTCAGTTGTTATGGTAAAATGGCTCCATAATGCATTGACAACTAGGATTTCATCATGCAACACCATAGCATAAGGTGACCAGATTTTTTAAATGAAATCCGGGGACATATTTTTTCTTTACTAGTAATGGCGGCAATCAGCGTCTCTCTGCCCATCGCCCCCCGCCTCACAGCCTCTCAAGTCTTACTCTTTGGGCCCCGGCTACTACTGGATGGGGAGCGGAGGAAGGTCACTCCACCAGGGAAGGCAAGGAGATAAACAGGCAGGTGGCTGGCTAGGATTTGAGCCAAGGCAGAAGAACATGCGAACGAAGCTGAATGGGCATGCGCCCGAAACTCAAGAAATATTCCCTCCGCTCCGACCAGCACATGATCATCAGAAAGGGGCACAGATAATGGGAAAAATACAACCCCCCTATGCTAGTAGGCACGGCAGAGTGGGGGTGTGTAATTCTGCACTAACTGCCTTAGAAATTGCCCCTGCCCCCTATTAAATCCGATCTGGGGACAAAACCAGGGACAGACTTGGTCCGGGGACAGTGTCCTCAATCAGGGGACTGTCCCCTGAAACTGGGGATGTCTGGTCACCCTACCATAGCAGGTAGGTTTGTAACCAGCCAGAAGACCTAAAGACTCTTTCGCCTGATTCTCCACCAACTGCTTAAGAAGCCTCAGTTGTCAACGGAGATCACGAACACACAGTAACCGAAGTTAGGTAACTTTCAAGCGTATTTCTACTGTTACAGACCATCGTTTTTGTTTGCTTGCTAGTCATCTTGCTGGATAAATTTGTCAGTGTTGATTTGTATTCCTAATGTTGTAATAGTTTTGTATGTACAGCATTTTTGTTCAGTAAAAACATTGACTGTTTGAGCATCGACTTTTTCAGACTTTTTTTTAATGTGTTTTCATGCATTTTCGCACATTTGTGTTCGTGCAATTTTCGCGCATATTTACGCACATTTCCGAAACAAATGTCCGGAAACGAATTAAACGGAAAACAAATTTTATTAAACAAATTTATGTAAATGACGAATCGAAACAAAACTAAACACATTTTTTTTGTTCTGCACCCTTTCTCTACCCTTTATAAACCAGCATATGTTTATTCTGCAATTCTTGGAGTTCTGCTTCAAGAATTAATTTAGCCTTGGCTGCTATACCCTCCCGCACCTTCGCTGCATAGCATCACCACACTAAAAAAAACTCCTGGTAAATCAGATGAATAAACAACAAGAAATATGTCTAAGCTTCAATGACTTTGTCAAGGCATTTGATCGAGTCGCACATGACATCCCCATAGAAACACTCTTACATAAGTACTGTATGTGAAAAGAGGTTGGTCGCATAGCCACTGTCTATAACTAACAGCAAAGTATTATGATGGTGGATACAAAACACGAAAATTAGATAACAATAGAAAGACGAGTGCGCCAAGGATGTGTTCTGTCTCCACTTATGTTCAATACCTCTACAGGCCAAGTATTTCTGAGGGTGTTGAAGTCTAAGATCATACAGAATGTAAGCTATGCAGACAATATGTTTTGCTTGCAGATTCTTTATGGCTTCAATGCCGGGCATTTCACCCCCTTTCTGCCCAGTCTTCGACAGGTATCCTGTCCCCCCTCCCCCCGAAAGGTGCCAATTGCGGCACGGAAGGGGGGGGAATCAGATGAGTGGAAGTTCTACTTTTGGATGTACCTCCACTTTAATTCCCTTAATACAAACATCAAGCAAAGCTATGCCTTGGAGACAGTAATGTGTGCCTTGCAAAAGACTGATTTAAAAAGAAAACAAATGGGAATTCTTGATTAAAGCATTGGATTTGGCCATGAAAGAAAACTTCTTCTGGCATGATGGCAGTCACTATAGACAGAAGAAGGGAGAAGCCATGGGGGCCAAATATGCACCCTCAGTGGCAAACGTTTTTTGAGCAAATTGGGAATTTAGACAGGAGTTATACAAGAGATATATCAATGATATCCTCATTGTGTGGGTGGGAAAGCAAGAAACTTTTCTGAAATTCCTACAAGAAATAAATAATAATTCTTATGGAATCTTTTTTTCAGAAATATATGATAAAATGTCTATTATAAATGGTATGTCTGTGTCACGTACCTGGTGCTGAGCAGAGCCTGACGTGCGGGAGTGGCCACTCTTGCTCCTCTGACCCCGGAACCCCTGGTAGTGCAGACAGGAGGTACTGGAGTCTAGAGTCACACTAGCGCCTGGCGGGGATGTCGTGCAGACACGGTATCAGTCTTACTGGAGGTATGTTGTAGCACTGACGCCGACAGGTAATTGAAGCTAGTGCGGGTGTCTGGCAGATAGCAGGAGGAAGGTGTTCTGTAGTACGGGTGCTGACAGGCAACTGGAGCTGGTGCAGATGACTGGCAGACAGCGGGAGGAAGGTGTCTTGTAGTACGGATGCTGGCAGGTAACTGGAGCTGGTGCAGATGGCTGGTAGACAGCAGGAGGAAGGTGTTCTGTAGTACGGATGCTGACAGGCAACTGGCGCTGGTACAGATGACTGGCAGACAGCAGGAGGAAGGTGTCTTGTAGTACGGATACTGTCAGGTAACTGGAGCTGGTGCAGATGGCTGGCAGACAGCAGGAGGAAGGTGTCCTGTAGTACGGATGCAGACGGATCAGGTTCAGGGATAAGGCAGCAGCAGAGTCGTGATTCAAGCCGGGTCGGCAACAGGCAGGCGGTCACTGGTACAGGGCAAGGCAGAGGCAGCGTCAGACAGTCCGAGGTCAGGGCGGGCAGCAATCAGAAGGGTCAAGACAAGCCGGGATCACGGAACAGGGGTCAATCAGGTAACGGGTCTTCAGGCAGGTATCAGGAACGCTGATGATCGAGCAGCAAGAGGCCATGGGAAGAGCTCCCTTAAATAGCCTGAACTGGCGCCAAAATGGCGTCCTCACGTGCCCGCGCGCCGCTGCCGCGAATGCGCGCTCCCGTGCGCGCCGACGTGCCGCGCGTGCGCGTGCCCGTGCGTGTGCACGTCGAAGTGCCGCGAATGCGCGCTCCCGGCGCCCCTGTGCGCGCCGTTGCAACGCTAGCGCCACCTGGTGGTCGGCCACGACCATGACATTGCCCCCTCCCAATGGGCAGCCTCCGGATGCCCAACTGGGCCATCTTAAGTGGATGAGCGTCCTTGAAAGACCGGACCAGTCTCTTAGCGTGGATATTACGCTCAGGTTCCCACGAATTTTCTTCAGGGCCATAACCCTTCCATTTTACCAAGAACTGGACCTGGTTGTGCCTTCTCCTGCAGTCTACAATAGACTCCACCTCGAATTCTTCCTCTCCATTCACTAAGACCGGCTCGGGCGGGTCGGTGCTTCGTCCCGGGAAGGGATTAGCAACATCAGGTTTGAGGAGGGAGACATGGAAGACTGGATGAACGCGGAGTGAGTCTGGCAGTTCTAGCTCGTAGGCCACACTATTAATCCTCCTCTTGATCGGAAAAGGCCCCATAAATTTAGGTCCTAGTTTCTTAGATGGGCAGGAAAGTTTCAAATTAATGGTGGACAACCACACCAGGTCTCCGGGTTCCAGATTGAGTTCACCCCTCCGCTTCTTATCAAAGATCTCTTTATTTTGCTCCTGCGTCCTTGCCATGGTTCCTTGCAGTAGCTTGTTGTTAGTGCTAAAGAAGTTTAATGTCTCTTGTACGGCAGGCACCGCACACTCCGGAGCACAGTTAGGCAGAAATGATGGGTGGTAACCATAATTCGCATAGAAGGGAGATTGCTTAGTAGCAGAGTGGACTGAATTATTATATGCAAATTCGGCCAGCGGTAATAGAGAGGCCCAATCTTCCTGAGAAAACGAAGAGAAACAACGTAAATATTGCTCTAGTGTCTGGTTTGTCCTCTCGGTCTGGCCGTTCGACTGAGGGTGATAGGCGGATGAGAAGGACAGCCCAATCTTGAGGGATTTGCAGAGTGCCCTCCAGAACCTGGAGGTGAATTGCACCCCCCGGTCAGAAACGATATCTGCAGGAATACCGTGGAGCCGCACAACTTCTTTAATAAAGATCTTGGCAGTTTCTGGGGCAGAGGGTGTACCCTTCATGGGCAGAAAATGTGCCATCTTGGATAGTCTATCTACTGTTACGAAGATAGTCGTGAACCCTTCGGAGGGTGGCAGTTCAACAATAAAATCCATGGAGATCATTTGCCATGGTCTCTCTGGTACGGGTAAAGGCCTTAACAATCCCCAAGCTCTGGATTTGCTCCCTTTATTGCGGATGCACGTGGTGCACGATTCCACATAGCTTCTGCAGTCCTTCACAAGTTGGGGCCACCAGAACGTGCGCTGTAGAAGTTCCGAAGTCTTTTGTGCCCCAAAGTGACCAGCCAGTACATGATCATGGCAGAGGCTCAGGACAGTGACCCGCAAGTCCTCGGGTACAAAGATCTTGTTGCCATGCCATAACAGACCGTCCCGAATCTGCAGATCTGTGTCCGAGGGAGAGGGAATTCCTGCAGAGGCTTGCTTGATTCGAGCCACTAGGTCGTCTTGCAACAACAGAAAATTCCCAGAGGATAGGATAGTGTCTGGAAGAGCGGAAGTTTCAGGATCGCAATACATCCGCGAAAGGGCGTCGGGTTTGGTGTTCTTAGATCCAGGCCTATAGGTTATGTGGAAGGTAAACCTGGTAAAGAAAAGTGCCCATCTGGCCTGTCGTGGCCTTAGCCTTTTAGCTACCTTCAGGTATTCCAGGTTTTTATGGTCCGTATAGACCAGGATCGGATGAGCTGCACCTTCCAACAGGTACCGCCACTCTTCCAGTGCGGCTTTAATCGCTAAGAGTTCTCGGTCCCCCACATCGTAGTTCTTTTCCGCGTCGGACAATTTTCGAGAGAAAAAGGCGACCGGGTGCAGAAGAGCCTTTGGCCCCTGTCTCTGGGAAAGAACAGCTCCCACTGCCGTTTCCGAAGCATCCACCTCCAGGATGTAGGGCAGACTGGCGTCAGGGTGTTTAAGGACAGGTGCCGATGTAAACAACTTCTTCAGGGTCTCGAAGGCTACCTGGGCCTCTGGAGACCATCGGAAGCGGACAGTTTGTTTGGTCAGGCTGGTTATAGGAGATATAATGCCGGAAAATCCCTTGATAAACTTCCTGTAAAAGTTCGCAAATCCGATGAACCGTTGTATACCTTTCTTGTCTGAGGGCGCGGGCCAATCAAGAATTGCTGCGACCTTTTGTGGGTCCATCTCGATATCTTTTACGGAAATGATCAGACCTAGAAATTGTATGCTCACACGTTCGAATTCGCACTTTTCAGGCTTGGCATAAAGTCCGTGAGTTCGAAGTCGCCTGAGGACTTTCTTAACGTGTTCCCGATGCCTGTCAATAGAGGGGGAAAAGATAAGGATGTCGTCGAGATATACCACAACAAACAGATCCAGATAGTCTCTAAAGATGTCATTCACGAAGTGCTGAAATGTAGCGGGGGCGTTACAGAGTCCGAATGGCATCACCAGGTATTCGAAATGGCCAAAGCGGGTGCGGAAGGCAGTTTTCCACTCATCGCCGTCCCGAATTCGTACCAAGTTATAGGCCCCCCGCAGATCGAGTTTCGTGAAGATGACTGCGGCTCCAAGTCTCTGAAATAATTCCGGTACCAAGGGAAGGGGGTACCGATTTTTGATCGTCACCTTGTTAAGCTCACGGTAATCCACACAAGGGCGGAGTGTATGATCTTTTTTTTCGACAAAACAAATTCCTGCTCCTGCTGGTGAGGTGGAGGGGCGGATAAACCCCTTCTTGAGATTGTCATCAAGGTAGGTCTTCAGATTCTCCAGCTCTAGCTCCGTCAGGGGAAAAATCCTGCCGAAGGGGACTTCAGCCCCAGGGAGAAGCTCAATTGGGCAGTCATAGGGCCGGTGCGGAGGGAGGGTGTCAGCCCCTTTTTTACTAAATACGTCCAGGAATTCATGGTACTCTTCGGGGACGGCTTGGCGGGTTTCAATGTCAGAGTCCATGCAAAGCAGAGAGGGGGAACAGGAGGTCACTTGCAGGCAGTGTAGTTGGCAGTAGGCGGAACTAAAACGAATCTCCCCGGTAGTCCAGTCTATTTGTGGGTTGTGAGCCCGGAGCCAGGGCATACCCAGAATTATGGGGAATAAAGGGGACACAATAACATCCAGGCACAGAAATTCCCGATGAGAGTCTAAGATAGTGGTGGCGATAGGTACAGTTTCTTGGGTAACAGGGCCGGATCTTAGAGCTGACCCATCAGCCAGGTGCACAGACAGTCCCACAGCTCTTGGGCGCAACGGAATCTGGTGTAGGGTGGCAAAGGCAGAGTCCATGAAGCAGCTACAGGCCCCAGAATCAAGTATGGCGCTGGTCCGGATGACCCCTCCTGGAAGCTGGAACAAGACAGGAACAGCCAGGTGAGTAGAATTGTTGAGGACAACAGGTGTATGGACAGAGGACAAGGAAGTGGACTTACGGGACTTTGCTGGGCAGGTCCTCACATAGTGGCCGGGCTCTCCGCAGTAGAGGCACAAGTTGTTGATTCGGCGACGAAGTCGTTCCTCGGATGTGAGGGATGGACGAATCAGACCCAGCTGCATAGGTTCTGGTATGTCTCTGGAGGAGGGAAGCGAGGCAGAAGGAATCGGATTAGGAAAGGTAGGGACCCTAGGCAGCATCCATGTTGGACGGGTCGGACCTGTGGTACGTTCAGTCCTGCGCTCCCTTAGGCGCCGATCAATCTGGATGGCTAGATTAATGAGAGCTTCCAGAGTTCCAGGGACCCCCACTCGAGCAAGCTCGTCCTTAAGTGTCTCAGAGAGGCCAAGACGAAACTGGTAGCAGAGGGCCGCGTCGTTCCAGTTAGTGTCCGCACTCCAACTTCTGAACTCGGATACATAGTCCTCTGCAGGTCTGCGACCCTGCTGGAGGGCGTGCAAAGCGGCCTCTGCTGTAGCGGCCTGGTGAGGGTCCTCGTACAGCAAGGACATGGCCTGAAAAAACGTATCTAGACGGTCAAGACATAAGTCCTTTTGCTCCAAGAGCCGGTGGGCCCAGGCCTGCGGTTCGCTGGTTAGCAGAGAAATGACAAACCCGACCTTGGTGGCCTCTAATGAGAAGGTTCGAGGCTGGAGTGCAAAATATAGTTCACATGCATTCCGGAAGGCCCTATACTTGCTTCTTTCCCCGGAAAATCTCTCTGGCATGGGTACTTTGGGCTCAGGTGGTAGCATGATGACAGAGGGAGAAGAAGAAGTACCCGAAGCGGAAGTAGAGGAGGTTGCGGACAAGGCCTGGACGCGGTCTTCAAGTCGGGTGTAGCCTTCTTGCAGGGCCCTGACTGCTTGCGTTAAGCCATCCAAATGGTGACAGAGTTCAGACATAGGGTCCACTCCCTGTGCAGGCTCAGACATGGCTGCTCGATACTGTCACGTACCTGGTGCTGAGCAGAGCCTGACGTGCGGGAGTGGCCACTCTTGCTCCTCTGACCCCGGAACCCCTGGTAGTGCAGACAGGAGGTACTGGAGTCTAGAGTCACACTAGCGCCTGGCGGGGATGTCGTGCAGACACGGTATCAGTCTTACTGGAGGTATGTTGTAGCACTGACGCCGACAGGTAATTGAAGCTAGTGCGGGTGTCTGGCAGATAGCAGGAGGAAGGTGTTCTGTAGTACGGGTGCTGACAGGCAACTGGAGCTGGTGCAGATGACTGGCAGACAGCGGGAGGAAGGTGTCTTGTAGTACGGATGCTGGCAGGTAACTGGAGCTGGTGCAGATGGCTGGTAGACAGCAGGAGGAAGGTGTTCTGTAGTACGGATGCTGACAGGCAACTGGCGCTGGTACAGATGACTGGCAGACAGCAGGAGGAAGGTGTCTTGTAGTACGGATACTGTCAGGTAACTGGAGCTGGTGCAGATGGCTGGCAGACAGCAGGAGGAAGGTGTCCTGTAGTACGGATGCAGACGGATCAGGTTCAGGGATAAGGCAGCAGCAGAGTCGTGATTCAAGCCGGGTCGGCAACAGGCAGGCGGTCACTGGTACAGGGCAAGGCAGAGGCAGCGTCAGACAGTCCGAGGTCAGGGCGGGCAGCAATCAGAAGGGTCAAGACAAGCCGGGATCACGGAACAGGGGTCAATCAGGTAACGGGTCTTCAGGCAGGTATCAGGAACGCTGATGATCGAGCAGCAAGAGGCCATGGGAAGAGCTCCCTTAAATAGCCTGAACTGGCGCCAAAATGGCGTCCTCACGTGCCCGCGCGCCGCTGCCGCGAATGCGCGCTCCCGTGCGCGCCGACGTGCCGCGCGTGCGCGTGCCCGTGCGTGTGCACGTCGAAGTGCCGCGAATGCGCGCTCCCGGCGCCCCTGTGCGCGCCGTTGCAACGCTAGCGCCACCTGGTGGTCGGCCACGACCATGACAGGCTGCCACACGAGAGCGAGGCTTGGTTGCCTCTCCGTGATTACTCAAGGTTCCGGTTCAGTGTGTCGCCCTTGCCCTTTAAGAACGTCACGTGTGACAAAACATGTCAGGGTGGAGCCACGCATTGATGTCACCACGTGACCCTGGAAGCGCGGACACATTTTAAATTCGTTGTATACATTTTTGTAAACTTTTTATGAATAATAACACTGTGGTTAAGGATAACACACTAGTGGAGTCCTTCTTTTTCCTCCACCTGTCCGGTCCCTGCTTGAGAGAGTGTTTTGGCTTTCTACCAGAGGGAAGTTTCCACCTTAGTGCAGGATAGGTAAATAGTCTGTACAGAAGTTGTCCCTGAAAGTTCTACTAAACTCAAGTGGGCATTCCATATTACCCTTCTCCCTATCTAAGTTAAACCCCCCTAAAATAAATACAAAACAAAACACTGGACTGTTCCTTGCCTCAAGTGGCTGTGAAAATTCGATGTGCCTGGCTGTGAAGGACGGGGAACCCCTTTGCAGGGTGGAGAATCCCTTCCTACTTGTGGCTCCTTAGGGTATGTTGGTACCAGTGCTAAGACAAGGTAATCTAGAGCCCCGGGGTGAACATGCCAAATTGTGCCCCCCTCTTCACATCAAGATGTATGAGCGTTATGTGTTAGCAAACTTCCCCTCCCCTCAAAAAAAGTGAGCGCTAATCTGCATGCTAAAATCCTCTCATTCCACATATGCTCACAGCAAAATTTCCCACCCCCCCCCCAAAAAAAATCACCCTTGCTAGCCCACATCTTCTACCCCTCAAATTTCCCCTCTGAGCACAAACCCACTTCAAATCCCCTCTCCCAGCACATATTCCCCTTGCCCAATCCCCCATCCTAGCACAAATCCTCCCCCCAATCATCCCTACTAGCACAAATCCCACTCCCCGAAAATGTCCCCTCCTCGTACAAATCCCCCCCACCATATTATCTTTTCTAGCACAAACACCCAAAATCCCCTATCCTAGTATAAATTAGACATGTGCATTCGTTTTCGTTAGAATGCATTTTCGTCCGAAAATCTGTTTTTTTCGTTATCGTTTTAACAAACGATAACGAAAGTGCAAGAAACGAAAACCGAAAGATCTGACATAAAAAATGCTTTATTTTCGTTTTCGTTGCGGTAAAAATTCGATATAGAGAGATTCGACATAATAGAGAAAAGATTCGACATCATAGAGCAAAGATTCGACATTATAGAGAAAAGATTCGACACTATAGAAATAATAGATTCAACATTATAGAGAATAGATTTGACATTATTACTAGTCATACAACATTAGAATTCTTGTAGGCGGAATATTCGAACGTACGAAATGTTCGAAATGTATGATTCGACGTAAAGATTCGACGTTTTGTCGAATATTTTTTTGACCATTCGACAGAAACCAAGTATTATTGGATTTTCGGACGAAAGCTATTCCCCAACGAAAAACGAAGTAAATCAAAACGATTTTCGGGAGTAACTAAATAAGTTTATTTTCCAAACGAAAACAAAAAAACCAAACAAAATATTCCAGTCTACTAGTATAAATCCTCTTCCCCCATCTCCCCTCAAATCACCACTCCCAGTACACCTCCCAAATATTCCCTCAATTTTTACCTCCTGCCACACCACCCAATTCCCCCCCCCCCCCCAATCTCCTTGTGGTGCCCCTAAAACCTCAAATGATACCACAGCACCCAGGGCAGCCGTTCCTCCTGCCCACCTCTTGTCCCGACCCTGGTTGGTACAAGGATTATCTGATCATAGTAGACATCTCTTGTTAAAGTCTGTGGCCTTTTTCTGTCTGACCTAAATCCCCCCCCCCCCCCCCCCATGAAGCTAGCCCCTGTGTTGTATGTAGCATGCTCCCCTCTATGGGCGCAGTGTATCGTTATCCAGATCGTTAAGCAGCCAGATTGCATATGGATGGTCGGCTGTCTTTGAATCTCCGTAGGCAACTTTAGGCTCTTCGCAGAGCGGAAGAATTATATAACAACCGTTTCTACTCTGCAAATTACTTTTCTAATATCTGAGATGCTGCAATTAAATCCAACACTTTTCATTTTAATACATGAAACAGGTATTAAGACAATTATATTTTTTCTCTACATTTCCTAGAAGTCCTTATTAAACAATCCACATGTACGGATGGAGAGCAATCAGGACAATCCGAAGACATAGATAATGTCATTGAAGAAGAGGAGAAGAAGAACAAGTTAATTGGTTACCATAGTTAGTTACATTGTTATTCGAAATGAACTCCATACTCCGTCAAGGCAGATGCTCATTGCCTGTGGAAAAAAACAGCTCTGCCATAGAAAGAAATAGAGAACGGAATAAAGTCTGGATATGCATATTGAAATTACAAAATGCACAATACAAAAAAAAAAGAATTTGCCAGATTTGTTCTGCTTGGAGTGGTTTTAAAAGTTCAGCTTTAAAAACTAAAGTAAAAAGATAACAAGCATGTTATACTTACTGTACCTGCTCTGTGCAGTGGTTTTGCACAGAGTAGCCCCAATCCTCCTCTTCTTGGGTCCCCCACCAGCGCTACAGGCTCCTCGCTCTTAACAAGTGCCTCCAATAGCAAGTCCCTTGCTATGGGGGCACTGGTGCGTGCTCGCTCTCGAGCCCTGCACTATGTGTCCATAAGACATATAGAGCTACGGCTCGGAACCACTCTCGCTGTCTCCTCATTGGCTCACTGGATGTGATTGACAGCAGTGGGAGACAATGGCTGTCCCAGCCAATGAGGAGAGGGAGTCCCAGGTCAGCCGAAACTCTTGTGTACATCGCTGGATTGAGAGGGGTCTCAGTTGAGTATTAGGGGGGTGGGGCGAACACAGAAGCTTTTTTACCCTCATGTATAGAGAGTACTGTATGAAGGTAACTAAACGTAATACTTTACACCCACTTTAATCTCTTCTGGACCGCTCTACGCAGATATACTGTGGCAGGGCACGAAATCACGTACCTATACGTAATTTTGTGCACTGGGTCTGGGGCGTGCGCCACTGGCTACCCACTCCTGCTGTGATTGGACACAGCGGAGGTCAATCAGCGGGTGCCGCGGACCCGATGTTCGCTGGCACCTGGCAATCGTTCTCAGGAGAGGCATAACGGCAGTCTGCCTATGTAAACAAGGCAAACCATTGTGCGTTGAGAGGTGAAGATGGAGATCTTGGGCCAGATTCACGTACCTTCTGTGGCGGCGTCGCGTAAGCTATTTACACTATGCCGCCGCAACTTACTGGAGCAAGTGCCGTATTCTCAAAACACTTGCTCCGTAAGTTGCGGTGGCGTAGTGTAAATGGCCCGGCGTATCCCCATGTAAATGAAAGGGGACGGCTTGTATTTAAATTAAGCGCGCGCCCGCGTCGATCGAACTGCGCATGCGTCGGCCGGGGAAAAAAAGCCCAGTGTGCATGCTCCAGCTTACGTCGCAAAACGTCGTTGAAACCGACGTGAAAACGACGTGATCGTCACTTACACAATTCCCTATTCGCGAATGACTTAGTAAAGCGACGTAAACGACGGAAAAAGACGACGCTGACCCAACGCCATACTTAACATGGCATACGATGGAACTTCGTAAGCCTACCCCTCATATAGCAGGGGTAGGTTTACGCTTACGGAAACGACGTAAACGACGACGAGGCGGCGTAAACATTTTCGGGAATCGGCGTATTAGGCTCATTTGCATAGGCAAATGAGAAATCAACGTAAAGGCCACCTAGCGGCCAGCGAAGGAATTACATCTAAGATCCGACGGAGTAAGTGTCTTACACCTGTCGGATCTACGCCGTATCTATGCGCAAGTGATTCTATGAATCACACGCATAGATACCCGGGCAAAAAAACATATACACCGTTGTATCTCTTTTGAGAATCTGGCCCCTTGTGTTTCTGCTAAACAGCAGGAGCATGGATCTCTGTCTTCCCCAGTCAAAGTAAACCCCCCAAAAAAACACTCCCAGGGAACACATTTACCCCTGTGATCGCCCCTGAGGTTAACCCCTTCCCTGCCAGTGTCAGTTAGTACAGTGACAGTGCCATTTTTTTTTTTTTTAGCACTGATCAAGGTATTAGTCCACCAAAAAGTGTCACTTAGTGTCTGATTTGTTTGCAGCAATGTCGCAGTCCCAGTACAAATCGCTGATCACCGCCATTACTAGTAAAAAAATAAAATAATAAATATGTCCCTTATTTTGTAGAAGCTATAACTTGTTTGCAAACCAATCAATATCCGCTTATTGTTTTTTTGTTTGTTTTTTTACCAAAAACACATAGCAGAATACATATTGGCCTAAATTGATGAATACATTTGATATTAAAAGAAAATTATTAGGTATGTTTTATAGCAGAAAGTATAAATAAATATATATATTTTTAAATTGTCAGACTTTTTTGTTTTTAGCGTAAAAACTAAAAACTGCAGAGATGGCCAAATACCACCAAAAGAAAGCTCTATTTGTGGGAAAAAAAAGGACTTACATTTTTTTATGAGTATAATGTCGCACGACTGCGCAATTGTTAGTTAAGGCAGTGCCCTATCGCAAAAAATGGCCTGGTCATGAAGGTGGGTAAACCTTCCGGGGCTTAAGTGGTTAAAGCTGAACTCCAGCCTTCAGTCCTCTCCTGTACTGACATTGCTTACACTGTGAGCTTTGGAAGGATATCCGGCATCATCTAGTTCTTTGCTCCTCATCCTGACTGTTCTTGGCCTGCCCCTTTTATTAATGTATTCATTTTATTATACCTTCTGAGAGTTGTTACCCTGACTTCAGTTCTGCAAGACAACAGAATTAACCGCTAAGATAATATAAAAATGTCTACTCTTCTGTTTACTGTTGCCGGAAAAACACATTAGAGATATTCAAACTTCCTATTTGTGACAATAATCGACAGGCACTGCACTTCACATGGCAGCCACATGGTGGCGATGTTGTATTGAAACTTGTAAAAGGTTCATCATGTGATTGGTATTTTAAAATCTGTACACGCACAGAAATCTACTGCACGTGTGTAGATGCGCCGCAACCGCTTCTCTGTTCTGTCCGTTCTGCGCATGCGCTGCATCTTGTTGCACACATGTGCCTTTAGTAACTCACTTTCCCCTTGGGATTGCTATGTTACACCTATCCCAGGAGGCAATGGGCTCTGGCCTAGGCTGGAAAGCAGGAAGTGCTGCTTTGCAGCACAAAAACTAATGAAAGGATAAACCTTACTCTATATATTTTTTATTTTCTCATTTTTTACACCTCTCACCGCTGCCTTCACTCCTCCTCCCCGCCGTCCCTACCCACAACCCACCTTCCTCTCATCTCCTCCTCTCTACTCTCCCCGAAGTCCTCCCCCCACACACCTCTATCTTCTTTCCTCCTTGATACTCTCCAACCCCACCACACACCACACTCTTTCTCCCCTCTTTCTTCCTACTCTCCCTTCCTACTCTCCCCTCTATACACAACCTCCATCTCCTTTCCTCATTTCTACTTTGCCTCCACCACTGCCATCCGTCCCTCTACCTACACCCCAACTCCATATAACTCTGCCTCCCTCCCTACCTTCCCTCCTCACAACCCATCTTCATCTCATCTCTTCCTACCTACTTTCCCCCCAAGTCCTCCCATCCCCCTCCATACTCACATCTCTGTCTTCCTTCCTACGGCCTACTCTGCCCCCTTGTTTTGCTTCCTTTTCTCTACTTTCCCTCTCCACATCCCACCTCCATTTCCCCTTCTTCTCCCTACTCTTCCCCCAGTACACCCCACCTCCTTTTTTCCTTCTTCTCCCTACTCTACCTCCCTACATCCCACCTCCACCACCTCTCTTCTGACCTACACTGCCCCATACTTCTGTCTTTCATCCCCCTTCCCTTCTCTTCCTCCCTACTACCCACCTGCACCCTTCTCCCCTCTCTTCCTCCCCTACTCTGCCTCCACCTCTGCCTTCCTGCCTCCTCCCTACTCTTCCTCCCACACCCTACCTCCATCTACCCTCCTCCTCACCTCTGCCTTTCTTCCTCCTCCCTACTCTCCCTCCCACACCCCACCTCCACCTAGTCTCCTCCTCACCTTTGCCTTTCTTCCTCCTCCCTACTCTCCCTTCCACACCCTACCTCCATCTAACCCATCCTCACCTCTGCCTTTCTTCCTTCTCTCTACTCTCTCTACCACAACTCACCTCCATCTACTCTCCTCCACACCTCTCCCTTCCATCCTCCTCTCCCTCCCACACCCCACGTCCATCTACCCTCCTCTTCACCTCCTCATCTCTGCTTCTTTCCTTCTTCTTAACCTCCCTCCCACACCCCACCTCCGTCTACCCTCCTTTTCACCTCTGCCTTCCTTCCTTCCTTCTCTCTACTCTCCCTTCCACACACCACCTCCGTCTTCCCTCCTCTTCACCTCCTCATCTCTGCCTTCTTTCCTTCTTATTACCCTCCCTGTCACAACCCACCTTGGTCAACCCTCCTCTTCACCTCTGCTTACCTTCCTTCTCTCTACTCTACCTGTGTACACCCTATCTCTGTCGTCTCTGTCTCCCTCCCTCTCCATTTGTTGTTGTGGTCACTGATCTAGCCTCTCCTTGTCCCAACTCCCCCCCGCCCCTCCATTCTCAACCACTGCCTTTCTTCCTCCCTATTCTACCTAACCCACAACCTATAACTTCCTCTCCTCCATACTCTGCTCCTCAACTTTTTCTTCTCTCTTCCTCCTAGAATCTCCAATAATACCTTTCTCCCTCCTCCCCACTCTTCCTCCCCAAACCCAACTTCTGTGTTCCTTCCCCCATTCTACTCTTTACCTTTTTCTCTGTCTTCTCTCCTACTCCCTTGTATCTTCTCCCCCACCTCCTCCATAGTCTACCCACTCTCTGCACCTCTTTATCCTTCTCTCTCTTTCTATCTTGGCTACTTTCGCTCTGCTCTCTTCTCTGTCTCTTTTCTCTCACCTTCTTTGCTCTTCCATCCCTTTCTCTGTGTCCCTCTAACTCTTTCTCCCTCAGTAAATAAAGTTTGTTTTTCTGACCTGAATTTAACTTTCAAATTGTTGTATTAGCAATGCTTGGCATGTGACGGGGATTGTATTAAATATTGATCTGCCCTCACACAGCTCTGAGTCCCTAAGCCAAAGAGCTTTCAGAGAATGTAATCAGTACTGGATGTGATCCACAGAGGAGGTATCTTTGGTTTGTTATAAATATTCCTCCAAATAATTAACATGCAATCATTCTGCTTAAAGTTGCCTAAATACATAAAAAAAATGTTCGCCTAGTTTCACCAGTCACATAAGGAACATAGATGCTTTGGCTTAGATGTCAGTAAGTACTGTATATCAATCCTTCTTTAGAAGATCATGCAGTAGCCAGGTCATGCCTACACAGCCAGACACCATTGAATCCAGAGCCTTGCACACTGTGCATAACACACCCCTAAACCCTGCAGTCTGTATGTAGCACAATCCTTAAGCAAGGAAAGATCTGAAACAATACATGGGGCGCAAACAAAAAACATGATTGTACATTAACCCTGCAGTCTGTATGTAGTGCACTCCTCAACCTTGCACTCTGTAGCCATTGTACTCTGCACTCTGTACATAGCACTAGTGATGAGCGGAATACGCCATATTCAATTTCGCAATATTTTATGAATATATAGAAGAATATTTGCGAAATATTCGTTAATATCGAATATTCGTGATATTTTATCAAAAAATTTTTTTTGAGAAATTGATTGCGAAATTCTCGTCAACACGCGAAAACGGAGATCATTTCCTGGATTACTAAACTAATATGCACTAAACACTAACTCTACTTACACAAACTTATATGACTAAACTAAAGCAAATTTATTTATTTTTTTATACACAAAACACAGAAGGGCAGAGAAAGAATTCGCGAATATTCGGCAACATAAAAGGATCGCCTCAGCTACTCGGCCCAGGGTCTCTAATCATACCAGCAATGCTTTTAGACGTCGATGGAGATCACTAGGATGTGATCTGTTTTAAAAATAAATTTGAAAAAATACGAATATTCGCAATAGCGAATATTCACCGCGATATTTGATTTATTCGCGAATACTCGAATATGCACACCCCTGAATCCTGCACTTGGTAAATAGTGCATCCCTGAACTCTGCACTCTGTACTTAAGGAAGCCCTGGAACTGCACTCTGTACATTGATTTTTTTTTTTTTTTTTGCGGTTTACTACTGCTTTATTTTGTTAATCTGGCCATACATGATACAGTTTCTTATAAGATTTCCTTTAGTTTTACCTTCAACTATGCAGTGCAAGGACCTGCCTGACTGCATATACATTGAAAGTGTTTATGTTTGAACTCACATGAGCTGGTTTTGATGAATCTAAAGGGAAATTGTACAAGAAAATAGTATAATGTATGGCCAACCTTAGTCATGTCCTTCAAGATGTGCTAGTGAATCTAATGTCGCGTACACATGATCACTTTTTGTGATGTAAAAAACTTTGTTTTATCTCATGAAAAAAAAAAACATATTTCAAACTTCATTTTAAAAAACGATGTTGCATACACACCATCGTTTTCTGAAAATGCTCTTGCAAAGCGCGGTGACGTAAGACACTTTCGACGGCACTCTGTTCCATTGAAGATATATATATATATAGATAGATAGATAGATAGATATAGATATACATACAGTATATCTATATATATATATATATATATATATATATATATTAGGGCTGTGCAAGTTAACTTTTAATTAATCAATTAATCTTTAGTTTTTTTGATCGATTAAAATTATTTTGATTGGTACTCACCTCTCTCCGCCAGCTTCCGGGCCTTCAGGGAGTTCCGTCGGAGATCCGGTGACGTCACGAACACCGATGGGGCTTGCCGTGTCCATCTAAAGGGCTCTTTTGCTGTGCGTTTATATCTGCATGCCGGCGGGACCTTACTATCTGCCACACACAAGGGCTGTTACACTTCCCTCTATCACTTCCCTCTATCAACCTGGAATTCTACAACCATCCACTGGGAGTTGTGATAGTTCCCTTCACAGGACATCTACATGCCGACGGACTGATGTTAACCTCTCCTCATCTGGATTCAGCAGTGGTATCGTTGTACACATTTTTATACCAGTATCATACTTGGCTGCATGTTTTTATGACTGCTTTTGCTACCGTTTGGTATTACTCGCACCATTTGTACAGTTTATGTAGCTACATCCATTTTATCTCCAGTGCAATATTTATTTTGTTACCTATTTGAAGACTATCAGGCGCCGTACACACGGCAGAGAACCTCGACGGGCAGAACACATCGTTCCGCCCGTCGAGGTTCTCTCCCGGCCGTCGGATTCGGCGACCCGCCCGTCGGGAATGGCAACCAGCCATTCTTCCAGGCGGGCCGTCGAGGAAATAGAGAGCGTGCTCTCTATTTCGGCTCGACGGGCAGCTCGCCGAGACCGTACACACGGCCGAGGTCCTCGCTGGAATGTGCATTCCAGCGAGGTTCTCGCTGGTTTTCAGCGAGAACCTCGGCCGTGTGTACGGCGCCTAAAAGTTTTAATGCTATTCCCATCTAGCGCTGCCTTTGTGTGTTTTTTGTATCCTGCTATCCATTTTTCCAGTGGTTGGTAGCTGCACTGGGAATCAGCCTGCAAGGAGATCAGCTAAAAGTAGTTGGATCTGTATGTGCGTTATAATTAATCGAAATTAGTTGATTAATCGATTAAAAAAAAACAACGATTAATCGAACACAAAAATTTTGATCAGTAACAGCCCTAATATATATATATATATATATATATATATATATAGATATAGATATAGATATAGATAGATATACTGTATGTATGTATATCTATATCTATCTATCTATCTATATATATATGTGTGTGTTTAGAACATATATGCGTTCTCTTTAAAGCCACAGCTAGATCACAATGCACTTCAAGCTACATGAGCATCTTAAAACAGATAACTAGGGAAGGCATAATTTAATTAATGGGATTGTATCTGCTCTACTCTTGATTGTGCCTGTGATGTAGATAACAAGCGTAAGCTGATAATGTCTTGTCTGTCCCATGAGAGACATATAGTCACTTCAGATAATTACCTGGAAATATCATGAAATACACCATATCTCCATATCTTAAACTGTGATTGTGACTGCCTGCATACACAAGACTGGGAAGCAACAACCCTACTGATTCTTTAAATAAAGACACATGCAAATCAAATACACTCGTATTTTAACCATTTATTAATTTAAAGGGAAATGCTAATGGTTTGGGGTCAATTTGATTTTAATTCTCTTTTTTTTAAAGTGTGTACATTGTCAAACCAATGTTTTATAAGATTATTACTATGTATACAATCTTCGTTTTATAGGTAAACATTTAAGACACGGCAAAGGATTCCTAGAGCACTGTGTGCTATCTAAAAAGACAGCACAGCAGATGCTACCTGCCTCGTGGCTGCCTTTGTCTGACTGAAAGGTTAAAGGAGTTGTAAAGGTTCATTTTTTATTTTCTAAATAGGTTCCTGTAATGTCACTTGTAGACCAGCCCCCCACACAGTTAGAATCACTCCCTAGGACACACTTAACCCCTTGATCACCCCTTAGTGTTTAACCCTTTCATTGCCAGTGTCATTTACACAGTAATCAGTGCATTTTTTTTAGCACTGACTGCTGTATACATGTCAATGGTCGCAAAATAGTGTCAAAAGTGTCCGATGTGTCCGCCATAATGTCGCAGTCTCAATAAAAATCGCAGATCGCCACCATTACTAGGAATAAAAAAATTAATAACAAAAATGCCATAAAACGATCCCCTATTTTGTAGACGTAAAAAACGTTTGTGCAAACCAAATCGCTTATTGCGATGTTTTTTTACCAAAAATATGTAGAAGAATACGTATTGGCCTTAACTGAGGAAAAAAATATGTTTTTTTGAAAAAAATGTGTGATATTTATTTGAGCAAAAAGTAAAAGATATTTAGCCAGATTCAGGTAGACTGGCGTAAGTTTGTGCAGGCGTAGCGTACGATACCTCAGATACGCTACACCGCCGTAAATTAGATTTCACAAAGCACTTGCTCCCTAAGTTACGGCGGCGTAGCGTAAATGGGCCGGCGTAAGCCCGCGTAATTCAAAGTATGTTGCAGTGGGCGTGTTTTATTATAATGAACCCTGACCCCATGTTAACCACTTAACCCCCGGACCATATTGCTGCCCAATGACCAGAGCACTTTTTGTGATTCGGCACTGCATTGCTTTAACTGACAATTGCGCGGTCGTGCAACGTGGCTTCCAAACAAAATTGGCGTCCTTTTTTTCCCACAAATAGAGCTTTCTTTTGGTGGTATTTGATCATCTCTACGGTTTTTATTTTTTGCGCTATAAACAAAAATAGAGCAGCAATTTTGAAAAAAAGGCAATATTTTTTACATTTGGCTATAATAAATATCCAAAAAAATACATAAAAAAACGTTTTTTCCTCAGTTTAGGCCGATACGCATTCTTCTACATATTTTTTTGAAAAAAAATCGCAATTAGCGATTAGTTTGCGCAAAAGTTATAGCGTTTCACAAAAAGGAGGTAGTTTTATGGCATTTTAATTAATATTTAATTTTTTACTAGTAATGGTGGCGATCAGCGTTTTTTTTTTTCGGTACTGCGATATTATGGCGGGCACTTCGGACACTTTTGACACATTTTTGGGACCATTGGCATTTTTATAGCGATCAGTGCTATAAAAATGCATTGGATTACTATAAAAATGCCATTGGCAGTGAAGGGGTTAACACTAGGGGGCGGAGAAGGGGTTAAATATGTTCCTGGGTGTGTTCTAACTGTATGGGGGGGTGGCCTCACTAGGGGAAATCACTGATATTCTGTTCATACATTGTATGAACAGGAGATCAGCGTTTCCCCCGCTGACAGGACCGGGAGGTTTGTGTCTACACACATAGCTCCCGGTCCTCGCTCAGTACCGAGCGATCGCGCGTGCCCGCCGGGCAAGCGCACGGCACTTGGGGGCGAGCGGGGGCGCGCCGCGCGGGCCGCCAGCACAGCGCACGCCCCCTAGTGGCCTTTAAAGAGCCGATGTAGAGCTATGGGCTCTCGCCCAGGCGTGCCGACCTGCCGCAGTAAAATGACGGCGGCAGGTCGGCAAGCAGTTAATGAGGCACCAAACGAATGGCACATTCGACGTCCGTGGTCGTATCCCAGTGCGCATGCTCAAAATCACATCGCAAATAGTCAATGCTTTCGACGTGAATGTAACCTACGCCCAGCCCCATTCTGAATCGGCTTCCACAAACAACGTAAACGACATGAAATTCGACGGCTGTTCTGACGTCCATACTTAACATTGGCTTCGCCATCTTTTTGGTGGTTTATCTTTACGCCTGAAAAACACCTTACGTAAACGGCGTAGCTTACTGCGACGGCCGTGCGTACGTTTGTGAATAGGCGTATCTAGCTAATTTACATATTCTAGCCGTAAATCCCCTCGCGGCCAGCGTAAATAGGCAGCTAAGATATGACGGCGTATGAGACTTATGCCGGTCGTATCTTAGCAACAGAGAAGCGTATCTCAGTTTGAGAATACGCTGAAAGATACGACGGCGCAGATTCGGACTCGCGATGGCGTATCTACTGATACGCCGTCGTAAGTCTATCTGAATCTGGCTAATTGTGTTTTTTTTCAAAATTGTCACTTTTTTTGTTTATAGCACAAAAAATAAAAACCGCAGAGGTGATCAAATACCACCAAAAGAAATCTCTATTTGTCCGTAAAAAAATACATAATTTTTTTTTGGGTGCAACGCTGCACGACCGCGCAATTGTTAGTTAAAGCGACACAGTGCCGAATCTCAAAAAGTGCTGTGGTAAATCCTTCCGGGGCTGAAGTGGTTAATAGACAGCTTGGCCTGCATGTTAAACATTTAGAAAATATCCTGTAAATAAAGGCATGTGGATAAAATATCTTTCATCACATTGGACCTTTGACTTGTGAAACTATGCTGTATTTTATTTTTAAGCAGCTGGGTGGGCAGCAGGGCTGAAGAGACTTATTTCCTTTAGGTCTTTTTATGCCCAGACACTTAATCAATAAAACAAAAGAAAGCAAAAAAAAAAACAACATATCTTTAATGCACAAGACCACAGATTGGGGAGTGAGAGATTTAATGCCAGAACAAATCATGACTCAAAGCACATGAAAATCCAACAAAAATAATTTCTCCTCGAAGCCCGAGGCCATGGCATGATATAGGAATGAAGTGAACTGACAAAAAGAATCAAATAGGTTGAGTGGAAGAAAAAGGTCAGGAGGAAAGTTCAATCTATTTTTTCTTTATCTGTGTTTAAGAAGAAGCACAGGTGATCCTTCAAATGAAGAGCCATCAGCGTAGCTACTGTAGGTTTGATTGAAACCCGGCATGTGCCATCATTTGATGTCCTCTTTATAACCTCAACGTACAGGTCAGGTTGTATATAAACAGAAAAAAAATTATGGAAACTCAGCATGACAACCACTGTGCTATTACATTAAAGTGTTTTAGTGTCCTATAAATGTGACATGGCAGTTTTTCTTTAGAGAGAGACAAAAATGATCAATATCGATCCAGCTGCCACCAAATACCCTCATATTCCTAAATGTATACACCAGGGCTGTCTTTAAGGCAGGGCAAAAGGGGAAGCTGCCCTGGGCCCTGTCATTGTTGTGGGGCCCAAAGCAGCTGTCTTATACTTGCCAACTATCCCAGTTTAAATTCCCTTGTCCCTCGAAGTCCTTTGCTGTGTCCTGATATCTTAGTGTGAAGTTCTGCTACTAATGCTGCCCACCTCTGCCCTATTGTTGTGTACCTGCAAACCCTGTGTTTACATGTAAATAATAATGTAAATAGCAGCGGCATTCATATGTAAATAGGAACAACGATTGTCTCTGGACAGCCACACTCTGAACAAATTGTAGCCTTTTATTAAAAGAAGGACAGCACTACAAGTCACAGCAAAATAAAACCTGACTGCTGACGTGTTTCCCACTGAAATTAGTGCTTAGTAATAGTTATTTGCTTCCTACTCCTCCAGAACCTGTCCCTGGCAAATGGGTGACCTTCCCTACAAAATGCAAGCCAATCCCTGGAGCCAGGGTCTTAAATAGACTCTACCTGACCAAAGATTGCCACCAAAGTCAAAAGTTAAGGAGGTTATAATGCATTTTTCATTGTCTTTGCCATTTTTAAACTCATGGGATTTTAACTTGGTATTACAGTGCCTTGCAAAAGTATTCAACACCTTTGGCATTTTTTGTGTTTTGATGCCTCACAACCAGGAATTAACATGGATTTGCATAATTGAATCTACAGAACATTCCCACGATTTAAAGATTGTGAAGCAAACAACAAATAGGACAAAATAACAGAAAAGGTCAATGTGCATAACTATTCACCCCCCTAAAGTCAATACTTTGTAGAGCCACCTTTTGTGGCTATCACAGCTCCAAGACGCTTTGGATAAATCTCTATAAGCTTTCCACATCTTACCACTGGGATTTTTCCCCATTCCTCCTTGCAAAACCACTCCAGCTCCTTCAAGTTGGATGGTTTGCGCTTGTGAACAGCAATCTTTAAGTCTGACCACAGATTTTCTATTGGATTGAGGTCCGGACTTTGACTAGGCCATTCCAACACATTTACATGTTTCCCCTTAAACCACTCAAGTGTTGCTTCAGCAGTGTGTTTGGGGTCATTGTCCTGCTGGAAGGTGAACCTCCATCCTAGCTTTAAATCACACACAGAGTGGTACAGGTTTTGCTCAAGAATATCCCTGTATCTGTATCTATAATTGACCAGTTTTCCAGTCCCGACTGCTGAAAAATATCCCCACAGCATGGTGTTGCCACCCCCATGTTTCACTGTGGGGATGGTGTTCTTTGGGCGATGTGATGTGTTGGGTTTGCGGTTTGATGGCCAAAAACTAAAATGTTACTCTCATCAGACCAGAGCACCTTCCTCCATACATTTTGGGAGTCTCCCACATGCCTTTTTGCAAACTCAAAACGTGCCATTTTGTTTTTTTGCTGAAAGTAATGGCTTTCTTCTGGCCACTCTGCCATAAAGCTGAACTCTATGGAGCGTACGGCTTATTGTCGTCCTATGTACAGATACTCCAGTCTCTGCTGTGGAACTCTGAAGCTTCTCCAGGGTTTCCTTAGGTCTCTGTGCTGCCTCTGCCCTACTTGGCCGATCCATGAGTTTAGGTGTGCGGCCGTCTCTTGGTAGGTTTGTTGTTGTGCCATGTTCTTTCCATTTGGTTATGATATGATATGATGATTTAATGGTGCTCCTAGGGATCATCAAAGATTTAGATGTTTTTTTATAACCCTGACTTGTACTCAGGGATGTATTCTGGCCTAGGCCAACAAGGCCCAGGCCTAGGGCGGCACTTTGTGGGGGGCGGCCCTCTGTCCTCCTCCCAGGGCGTCCCTCTGTCCTTCTCCCAGGGCGTCCCTCTGTTCTTCTCCCAGGGCGTCCCTCTGTCCTTCTCCCAGGGCGTCCCTCTGTCCTTCTCCCAGGGCGTCCCTCTGTCCTTCTCCCAGGGCATCCCTCTGTCCTTCTCCCAGGGCGTCCCTCTGTCCTTCTCCCAGGGCGTCCCTCTGTCCTTCTCCCAGGGCATCCCTCTGCCCTCTTCCCATGAATATGACAGGGATGTGGCTTTACCAGAAAGGGGTGGGTCATATTATAATTAGAGGGTGCGCAAGTTTAGTCAGGCCTAGGGCAGCACAAAACCTAAATACACCTCTGCTTGTACTTCTCAACAACATTGTCCCTTACTTGTTTGGAGAGTTCTTTGGTCTTCATGGCAGTGTTTGGTTGGTGGTGCCTCTTGCTTTGGTGTTGCAGCCTCTGGGGCCTTTCAAAAAGGTGTGTGTATGTAATGACAGATCATGTGACACTTAGATTGCACACAGGTGGACATCGTTTAACAAATTATGTGATTTTTGAAGGTAATTGGTTGCACCAGAGCTTTTTATGGGCTTTATAACAAAGGGGGTGAATACATACGCACATGCCAATTATCAATTTTTTATTTCTGAAAAATAGTTTTATATATATAGTTTTTGAATTTTACTTCACCAACTTAGACTGTTGTGTTCTGATCCATCATATACCGTATTTATCGGCGTATACCGCGCACTTTTTCCCCCTTAAAATAAGGGGAAAATCGTGGGTGCGCGATATACGCCGATACCCCCTCAGTTTGAAGTGAGCCGCCGACATATACCGAGTGCAGTACACTCGGGTACATTTGGCTAGGCTCGGCTTCGCCCGTGCTCACGCATAAACGTCACAGAGCGTGAGCACGAGCGAAGCCGAGCCTGGCCGAATGTACCCAAGTGTACTGCACTTGGTATATGTAGGCGGAGGCATTCAAACTGAGCGTGGGAAGCGGGGATTCGACTCGAGACAGCGCTGGAGAAGCAGGGAGGACACCACTGGAGCCGAAGACGGACGCCGGACCGGACGATGGACGCCGCGCAAGACACAAAAACTGTAAGTACTAAAAGTACTAAAGGTTTTCTTTTTACAGGTCGACATTAGGGGTGCGCGCTATACGGTAATTCAGATTAAAAAAACATTAAACTAAAGGCTGTAATGTAACAAAATAGGTAAAAAGTCAAGGGGGATGAATCCTTTTGCAAGGCACTGTAGATCTGGGTTGGGATCTTTCACCGACAACCCTAACTTCAATTCTCTCCATCCACATTTCCTAATGTTATGTGGTCACTGGTCTCTACTGCACATAAAGCTGTATCCAGCGTGGCTCCTTTCTTGTTATTCTTCATTGCATAGCACAAAATCATGTACAATCATGTTTTTTGTTTGCCCCCCTTATATTGTTTCAGATCTATCCTTGCTTAGTTTGTATTTAAGCTGGGTATTGAAACCTCTGCGTACAAGTTGAAAAAAAAAGAAAGTAAGGCCTCGTACACACGATAGGTTAAACAGAGGACAACGGTCTGATGGACCGATTTCATCGGTCAAAAACGATCGTGTGTGGACCCCATAGGTTATTTAACCATAGTTTAAAAATAAGCCAACTTGCTTTAAATTTAACCGATGGATTCCTAACCGATAGGTCAAAACCGATCGGTTAAAAAACCACGCATGCTCAGAATCAAGTCGACGCATGCTTGGAAGCATTGAACTTCATTTTTTTCAGCACGTCGTTTTACGTTTTACGTCACCGCGTTCTAACACAATCGTTTTTTTTAACTGATGGTGTGTAGGCACGACTGACCATAAGTCAGCTTCATCGGTTAACCGATGACAACGGTCTGATCGGATGGACTGATCGTGTGTATGCGGCTTTACAGTTGTACTCCAATTTTGCAGAAATTGGTAATATGTTGGCAAAAAAAAAAAGTTTAGTTTTACTACCTGCTCAGCTAATAGTGCTGCTTTTTAAAGAAACTTTCAAGGGCTTTACTTAAAGGTGTCTTTGAAATCTAAAAACTCAAAAAATGTACAGTACTTGAAGTATCTGTTAAATTCCGGGAGCTGCAATGGGTTGAACTGGAATTAAGTAAATCCCCCAGTGACTGGTATAAGGAGAAGCTACAATCAGCAGGTTCTATAAACTTTGAAGGAAAGGACAAATGCAAATCAATTTTGAGGTAACCTGATTTTTACAAACTTGCAGAAAAATGTGAAAAGATTTTAGCTTATACAATATGTTTCTCTGGTTTGAGACTTAAATACTGTATTACATTCAGAACCTTAGTATGTAAAGGTTATTAAAGCATATAATATTGGTCAATAACATTTCAAGTTAAAGTGGAGGTTCACCCTAATAACATCTATATAAGACCAAATTATTTATATTTCTAACATGTACAGTAGGCACTTTTTTTTAGGCTGTACATACCTTATTATCGCTATTTTCAATCCGGCTCCTGGGTACTCGCTCCCGCGGGAGTAGGCGTTTTTATCTGGAGCCGCAATGTAATCTGGGATGAGTGATGTCCTTCAGAAAAAGTTCCTACCCGGCGGATAAGGCCGGGGAGGACGGTGAAGGCAGCAAGATGGCCGCTGCGCGTGTGGTTGGCGGCAGGAACCGGGCCAAATAACTCGTCGCTTTCCTGGCCGAAACTGCGCTTTCCAGTCATCGGGAGGACTGGGGCAGCCCCCCAGACAGGAGGAAGAAGCTTGCTGAGCAGGATGGCACTTTGAGGTAAGGATGGAGTCGGATTCAGTGCACGGATGGCAGGAGCACAGGTTTAGCACATCCGTCTCTCTCTACATCCCGACCACACCACGCCGTCGTATCTTAGTTGCATATTTACGCTGGCCGCTAGGTTGCGCTTCCGTCGATTTACGCGTTGAATATGTGAATTAGCTAGATACGCCGATTCACGAACATACACCCGGCCGTCGCAGTACTGATACACCGTTTACGTAAGGCGATTTCAGGCGTAAAGATATTCCAACAAAAAGATGGCGCAGCCAATGTTAAGTATGGACGTCGGGACCGCGTCAAATTTTTTTATTTTTACGTTGTTTGCGTAACTCGTCCGTGAATGGGGCTGCACGTAAATTACGTTCACGTCTAAAATAATGAGTCATAGCGGCGTCATTTGGAGCATGCGCACTGAGATACGTCCACGGACGGCGCATGCGCCGTTAGTAAAAAATGTCAATTATGTGGGGTCACACTTAATTTGAATAAGACACGCCCACATCAAACACATTTGAATTAGGAAAGCTTACGCCACCGAATTTACGCTACGCCGCCGTAACTTAGCTTGGTGAATACAGCACTTGCCTCTCTAATTTACGTGAGATACGCTACGCCCGCATAACATTACGCCGATCTACCTGAATCTGGCCCTTTAACATTTGCGCAAATGAAATCAATATACGCTTATGCCGCGTACAGACAACAAACAAGTGGATACATTTCCGACGGATGTTGGCTTAAACCTGTCTTGCATACATACGGTCACACAAATGTTGTCGGAAATTCAGAGCGTCAAGAATGCGGTCACGTACAACACGTACAACGGCACTATAAAAGAGATGTCCAATACCAGTCGTGTTAGTAGAAGTTTGGTAAGAGACGATTCAGCCTCGTGCTTTTCAGTCCGTTGCAGAG
Source organism: Rana kukunoris (assembly GCA_029574335.1). Taxonomy (NCBI): domain Eukaryota; kingdom Metazoa; phylum Chordata; class Amphibia; order Anura; family Ranidae; genus Rana; species Rana kukunoris. The sequence continues at coordinate 23,994,653 of CM056054.1, forward strand.
TGACAAATGTGCTATCTCCATTACAAACTATAGTTTTACCAGACCGATCTCTTTCGTCTCGTACTTGATTCAGAGCATGCGTGTCATTTTTGTGCGTCGGAATTATCCACACGCGATCGGAATTTCCGAGAACGGATTTTGCTGTCGGAAAATTTGAGAACCAACTCTCAAATTTTTGTTGTTGTCCGACAGAAAATGTCCGATGGAGCCTAAACAGGGTCGGAATTTCCAACAAGCTCCCATCGAACATTTGTTGTCGGAAATTCCGAGCGTGTGTACGCGGCATTATTGCGATTTTTGTTTTACCAAAAATATGTAGAAGAATATATATTTTTTTTATATTTATAGATTTTTATATATATTTTTTTATATAGCAAATGTTGCCTAAGAAGTCCTCATGGTCAACATTGAGGTTAATGTCAGCGAAAACTGTGCAGCGGATAAATCAGTTTCAACAAAATCTATCCGCTCATTTGAAGAAATAAAAGACCAACCATCAGCTCAATATTTTAGCAGCTGACAATACTGACTTGAACATTCATTTTACAAGCTAACATTTCAAAGTGACATTTCTTTCTGTCAGCTGATCACCGAATACCATATGAACCATGTGTGTCAAACGCAGAATGGGAAAGAAAGATTTGTGTCTATCTTTAGCTGTGCGCATAACAGATGCGACTAATTACATGTAAGCATTGCGTCTGATCTTTCTCCTTTTACATCAGTCATTGTTATTCTATAAGATACAAATGTTGACATTAAATATTGACATGCTGATACCGAGTCATTTGTTAAATTGCTGAGCTTTTACCTTATCTGAACTGTAATGTATCATAGGAACATCGATTCTGATTTAATGCCTCCAATGCCAGGAGTACTTGTCTTGCTTGCTAAAGCGACATCACTAGAGTATACACTATGAGCTCACAGTGCGCATGGAACAACTCAGTTTGGTTGAGATTTAAAGCCTAGACTGTAATGCCGCATACACACGATCGGATTTTCCGTCGGAAAAACCTTGAATATTTTTCTTTTCAGACGGAATTCCGCCCAAGCTTGGCTTGCATACACACAGTCACACGAAAGTTCTCTACGATCAAGTGGCGTGTACAGCAACGTAACGCGTGAGGCAGGGAAGCCGGTGGTGACGTCACCTCCGCTTTCGGCCGGGAGCGGAGAAGCATACTGTGTTGTTGCCCAGTGTCATCTTTTTAAATGTGAGTGTATCTTATGGTTTTAAAATAAAGTTGTCGTACGTTTTTACACTATTGGAGTGTGTTCCTTCCTCTATGTACTCTGCTGGGAGCCATTGATCCAAGGGAGAGAGGTTATACACGCTGCTGCTGCAGACTTAAAGGGACCTGTTTGTGGTGGAAAACGTATCTTCTATAGAGAAGCTGCTGCCATTGGGTTCATATTAAGAGGCTTAAAGGGGTTGTTTTTTTTCATAATAAGCATCCTTTACCTGCAGACATTTCTCTTTTCACTTCCTCATTGTTCGTTCTTGCTCAGAAGTTGCTCTATTTCTTCTCTGTTCTGTTCAATTCCTGCTTGTCTGATTGTTACTCACCACCGTGAAGGGAGGCTTTACTGCGGTGGTCAGTGACGTGCTCGCCCCCTCCTGGGAACTACATCTGTGTGGCAGGATGCTCTCTACGTGTTAGGCCGCGTACACACAATCGAACATGTCCGCTGAAACTGGTCTGCAGACCAGTTTCAGCGGACATGTTCGATGGTGTGTACGGCCTATCGGACTGTTGTCCGTCGGACAAAAGTTTTAAAACATGCTTTAAAACCTGTCTGATGGACACCTGTGGTTCGATGGTTAGTACACAAAAGCATCGGACCAAAAACCCACGCATGCTCAGAATCAAGCCGACGCATGCTTGGAAGCATCGAACTTCTTTTTTTTCATCACGTCGTTGTGTTCTACGTCAACGTGCTCTGACAGGATCGTTTTTTGAACTGATGGTGTGTACACACATCAGACCATCAGACAAGTTCAGAGTTGTCTGAGGAAAACGGTCCGTCCGACAAGTCTCATCAGACATGTCTGATCGTGTGTAGTTCTTACATGAACAAGTGATACAAACCAGGAAGTGAATGAGAAAACAGAAACTAGAACGCCGGAGGTGATATAGATGAAGGAATTTAATAGGTATTTACTCGTGTTTTTAACAGAATCATTACACTATTCTGTCTGTCTACCTTGCAGACATTCATTTTAGGCAAAACATTTTTTTCCTTTACAACTCATTTAATTAAAAGCCTGTGATGGCGTGTACACACCATCGGATCAAAATCCCCGCCGGCAGACAGAGCGGTGACGTGGCGGTGGCGTTGACGCCGCCACGTCACCGCACCAGGAAGTAAAAAACGTCCACGCATGCGTCGAATCCATTCGACGCATGTGCGGGCAGATATGTGCGTTGGTTAGTGTACTAACCAGCGGTCATATCCGACGGACATGTCTCCGGCGGACAAATTTTAAAGAATGCTTTAAAATTTGTCCGCCGGTCAGACATGTCCGCTAGCCCATACACACGATCGGATTTGTCTGCTGAAACGGTCCGTCGGACCACTTTCAGCGGACAAATTCGATCGTGTGTACGAGGCCTTAGAAGTGAGTGGCTGGGGAAACCGGGCACCTGGAGTGGAACACTTTTGTGACTTGGTTGGGGAACCTCACTTTTTTTCTGGTCTGCATGTTATTGCTGTTATTGCTATTTGCACAGAGACTTTTTTCCACATTGTATGAAGATTGTTACTTATTCACTTAATTTTTATGAGTTACTTATACTCATGTTATATATACTGTATTTTAATATTTTTTTAACAATTTTTTTTTTGGATTGGAATTATATGCGCCAATTGCACGGAATTTGTATAGTATTGATTTGTAATGTACAGCATTGTTTTTGCTGCTTATTATTTATTATCACTGGATTTCATGCATTATATTGTATTTATTATTCGCCATTAGTAAGTGCCCCAACACCTTACCTTTTAATATTGCTTAAAGCGGAGTTCCACTCAAAAATTTAACCTCCGCTTAACCCACTCCTCACCCCCTTACATGCCACATTTGGCATGTCATTTTTTTGGGTGGGGGCTTCAGGAGGAGTGGGACTTCCTGTCCCACTTCCTCCTTCCGCCGAGGGGCTGGTTAGGCGATTAGCTTAATCGCCTATTTTCAGCCCCTCCCTGTAGGCGATCGCCTAGGACACGTCACAGGTCCTAGGCGATCGCCCGTCCAACCGGATGGCGCAGCGCTGCACCATTCGCACATGCGTAGTGCGGCTCGCGCATGTGCAGTGGGTGCCCGGCCGTCAAGCCGAAAGCTGTCACGGCTGGGTGCCCAGACTTGGGATGAAGACGCCGGCCGGGGAGCGGGGGAGAGGAGCGGAGCCACAGCCGGCGCGTCGCTGGAACTTGAAGCAGGTAAGTGTGTGTTTATTAAAAGCCAGCAGCTACACTTTTTGTAGCTGCTGACTTTTAATAAACATAAAAATGGGGTGGAACACCCCTTTAAGTGTGTGAACACTATTTTAGTTGTGGCTGCTGCTATAGATTATCTTTAGTTATTAAATTATATTTAATAATTTCTCTCTCTCTCTCTCTTTCCCCCCCTTCATTTCTTTCTCTCTCTCTCTCTCTCTTAATTTCTTTCTTTCTTCTCCTCTCCTCTCCTCTCCTCTCCTCTCCTTCCTTCCTTCCTTCCTCCCTCTCTCTCTTAATTTTTCTCTTCTCTTCCTTCCTTTCTCTCTTAATGTATCTCTCTCTCTCCCTTCTTTCCTTTCTTTCTTCCCATCACTCTCTCTTACTTTCTTCTCCTCTTTCCTTCCTTCCTTCATTCCTTCCCTTCTCTCTCTATCTCCATTCTTTCTTTTTCTTTCCTCTCTCTTCCCTTCTTTCCTTCCTTCCTTCCTTCCTTCCTTCCTTCCTTCCTTCCTTCCTTCCTTCCTTCCTTCTTCCTTCCTTCCTTCCTCTCTCTCTTTGTGTTTTTTTACTTTCTTTCTCTCTTTCTTTTTCTTTTTTTTCTTTCCCTAACAACTGTGTATTTTATTAGAGCTTCCTAAATAAACTATTCAACAGACATGAGTTTCACACCACCAACATGTTACAGAGCTGACTTGTTATATTGAGCTTTTTTATTTTGCTGCCATTCTTTCCATCTGTGAATGTCACCTGCATTTAACGCCAACTATCTGTCTGGAAGCTGTGACAGCAAACAGTCATCAAAGATCAAATAGAATTATTCTGCTATCTGCTTTTGTGCGAATTCTTCACCTCTATCTTAATTCAAAGAGCCTGAGCACCAGAAATGAAAAAGTGTGGCACTGCGGATTGGGATCTGGGGGTCTAGCAGTGAGTCAATATCAGTGACCCTGTGTAATTGTCCTTTGGGCCCTGTGACTCATCTGTTTCAGCCAACAAGAGGTCTTCCAATATGTGTCTGAAATGTCATTAAAGTGGATGTAAAAGCTTAAGGTTTTTTACCTTCATGCATTTTATGCATAAAGATAAAAAATCTTTATTTGTGCAGCTGCCCCCCGCGCCTAAAACCTATCTGAGCCCAATTTCGATCCAGTGATGGGCCTCGGCTCTCTTGGGTCTCTCCCTCCTCATTGGCTAAAACAGCAATGTTAGCCATTTGCTCCCACTGCTGGCAATCACAGCCAGTGAGCCAATGAAGAGGGAGTGGAGGTGGGGCCAAGTTGTGCTACGTGTGTGAATGGACAGGAGGGAGGAGCCAGGAGCACCAGCGGGGATCCAAGAAGAGAAGGATTGGGGCTGCTCTGTGCAAAACCATTGCACAAAGCAGGTAAGTATGACATGTTTGTTATTTTTAAACAAAAAGATCTGTCTTTAATATCACTTTAGGCTCAAATTAAATAAGATGCAGTAGGAGTGGCCAGGCTTCTCCTTCTACAACAGGAAACTATAGGCTAATGCCCTGTACACACAATCAGTTCATCTGATGAAAACGAACCGATGGATTTTTTCATCAGATATCCAATGAAGCTGGCTTTCATCAGTCTTGCCTACACACCAACGGTTAAAAATCCGATCGTGTCCAACGCGGTGACGTAAAACACAATGACGTGCAGAGAAAAATTAAGTTCAATGCTTCTGAGCATGCGTCGACTTGATTCTGAGCATGTGTGGATTTTTGACCAATGGATTTCCCCACAGAAGATCATTTTTTTTCTATTTGTTTTTTAACCAACTAAATACAGTGATGTAGAAGTCCATGTGCGATAACCGCACAACGTGGAATATTGCAGTGCTAAATGGATCAGATGAACACAAAAACAATGGGCTAGATTCAGAAAGAACTTACGCCGGCGTATCTGTTTATACGCCGCGTAAGTTCTAGGATGCGCCGGTGTATCTTTTTTCTGTATTCAGAAAGCAAGATACGCTGGAATTTTGCTAAGATACGAGCAGCGTAAGTCTCTTACGCCGTCGTATATTAGTTGCATATTTACGCTGGCCGCTAGGTGGTGCTTCTGTAGATTTACGCGTCGAATATGCAAATTAGGTAGATACGCCGATTCACGAATGTAGTTACGCCCAGCGTATCTATTTGCGGTGTTTACGTAAGGCGTCGGACCGGCGTAAAGTTACCCCTGCTATATGAGGCGCAGGCAATGTTAAGTATGGATGTCAGAACAGCCGTCGAATTTCACGTCGTTTACGTCGTTTGCGTAAGCCGATTCAGAATGGGGCTGGGCGTAGGTTATGTTCACGTCAAAAGCATTGACTATTTGCGACGTGATTTTGAGCATGCGCACTGGGATACGTCCACGGCCAGCGCATGCGCAGTTCGTTCAGGGCGTCATTCACGCTGGGTCACCATTCATTAACATACAACATGCCCACTACCAGCCTACTTTGAATTACGCGCGGTTACGCCGGCCCATTTACACTACGCCGCCGTAACTTAGGGCCCAAGTTCTTTGTGAATACGGGACATGCCACTCTAAGTTACGGCGGCGTAGTGTAAATGAGATACGCTACGCCGCCGGAAAGATGCAGCAAACTACCTGAATCTGGCGCATCATGTACAACTACTAAATAAAAGTCCATGTGCAGTGATCACACGACGTGACATATTCTTCCGAATACCAACATTGGACGTGAATTACTAATTGCCTGAAGGAATCACGGAGACTTCACAAATAGACAAAATAGGGTACTCTTACCATATGGTGTGGACTCCTCTGTTTTGCAACAGTAAGTCTGATGTGCTTATGGTCTCAAAGAACCTGAATCGGTGCGGCAGGGTCTCCCAGGTTGGCGATATGATCTCAATAACTCCGGTGGGGTGGATCCCAGAAGCTGAGGGAATAGACCAATAGACCTTCTGCTGAAGGATAGATGTGGACCAATTCTTACAGGCTCCAAAAAATTGAAGAGATAAAAAGAGTACTCCAAATGGTGCAGGTCATAAAAACCATGATCGGTTTATTTAAAAAAAGGCGGGCCATACAAAAATGACAAACAGTTAGTGAATCGGCGTATCTTACTCATTTGCATATTTAAAATGGGAACGCCGAATGCGTCCAGTGTATCTATGCGCCCACGATACGCCGGCGTAGGCAAGTTACGTTGGGCGGCTGAAGCCTTGTTTTTTACGGCGTATCTAGCTTTGCGAATCGGCGTAACAATACGACGGCGCACATTTGTACTTACTATAGATACGCCGGCGTAAAACGTTCGTGAATCCATTGTTTTTGTGTTCGTCTGATCCATTTATCGCTGCAATATTCCACGTTGTGCGGTTATCGCACATGGACTTTTACATCACTGTATTTAGTTGTGGCTTTTGCACTAAACATCATTGATTTTATGTCACTATATATTATTTTTATGTTTGTTAGATCCATTTAGCGCTGCACTATTTATTTATAATCCTGTTTTACTTTGCTTGTTTGAGTGCTAGCTGCTTTATATACTTTCACTTGTGGGTAAGCGCAGTTTTTTTTCCTTTTTTTTTACATATTCTCCACCATTGTCTGTGCATATTATTCCTCGTTTGCATTGGAATTTGTTGCTAGACATGGCAATGAACTCGTGAAGCTTCTCTGATGTTTCATTCTTGTGTTTCATCAGATAAGTAGTTGTGTACCTGGAATGATCATCAATGAAAGTCAGTAGATATCTGTTCCCGCCTGACGTGGGAGTTTTCATTGGACCGCATACATCACTGTGTATGAGCTGCAGGGGGTGAGTCGTTGTAAGGGAAGCATGGGTGGCTTTTTCATGGGGGTGGGAAGGGAAGGGATACAATTATTCTCCTTTACCTGGAGCCTCTGGAAAAATTGTATTATCTTCGATAAGGGAAAAACGCTCTTAGGATCATAGATCATTTATAAGCTGCTACTACAGTCCGGAACCATAGTCATCATCCCCTTGCCTGCTCCCCTCCCCTGTCCCCCCCCCCCACTCTGTATTCGGTCTTCTCTACTCTATTTCCATCTATATTCTATCTTCTATACTATTTTAAGGAAACAGTGAAAAGAAATTGGGGGAATCCTGTTACCCCTCGGCACATACACGATAGTAAGGCCTCGTACACATGAGGGAATTTATCCGCTGTAAACGGTCCCCGGACCGTTTACAGCGCATTTTTACGCCGGGCTGTTTTGATCCGATGGCTGTACACACCATCGGATCAAATTTCCCGCCGGCGGACAGCGCGGTGACGTGGCGGTAATGTTGACGCCGCCACGTCACCGCACCAGGAAGAAAAAAACTTCCACGCATGCGTCGCATCCATACGACGCTTGCGCAGGAGGATATGTCCGCTGGTGAGTGTACTGACCAGCGGACATATCCGACGGCTAGCTCTCCGGCGGAAAAGTTTTAAAGCAAGCTTTGAAACTATTCCGCAGGAGAAATCCGGCCAAAAATTGTCCGTTTGCCCCTACAGACGAGCGGATTTATCGGCTGAAATGGTCCGTCGGACCATTTTCAGCGGATAAATTCCCTTGTGTGTACAAGGCCTTAGGTTACGTAAGTTATCATTATGCAAGCTATTCACAATCCCTACCTTGTGTTATACCATTAAGTAACATGAGAATTCAATATGTTTATAGTTTTATTACGCACTGAAATACATGTATGTAACCTCAACGATATTCATATTATTGTTGTAATAATGGGGTGTCGCCCTTTATTGCTGTTCAATAAAAATTATATTTGAAAAAAAATGTATTCTCCTTTATTTTCACCTGCTGGTCCTACCAATAACACACTCATCATATGGTATCTACAAAGTAGCACTGTTGTCACCCTAGGACAAGAAATGTGTTAATTAGAACCTTTGGTCCCCTTCCAATATGAAATATATATGTGTCACTGCGCAGCATAGGTAACAACACCTCAAATAATGCAGCTAACACTAAATTTTGTGATTAAAAAATATAAAAAACATGTACATTGCTAAATGAATACAGTAAATATGCTTACCAAAATTAAACACCTATGCGCTACCATATCATAGAAATACACCTCTAAGGCCGTGTACACACGGCAGAGAACCTCGACGTGCAGAACACATCGTTCCGCCCGTCGAGGTTCCCTGCCGGCTGTCGAAATCGGCGACCCGCCCGTCGGGAATGGCAACCAGCCATTCATCCAGGCGGGCCGTCGAGCAAATAGAGAGCGTGCTCTCTATTTCTGCTCAACGGGCTTCCCGACGGGAAGCTCGCCGAGAGCGTACACACGACCGAGGTCCTCGCTGGAATGCAGCTTCCAGCGAGGTTCTCACTGGTTTCCAGCGAGAACCTCGGTCGTGTGTACGCCGCCTAATAAGTAATTGATAGAAGAAAAAAGGGATGGACAGCCGCACTCCAAAAAAACATAAGGTTGCTGCTGCAAATTGAGAAGCGAGGGGGTGCCGCCGCTAATTGAGAAAGTTGAGAAGAGAGGGGGGTGTGAATTGAGAAGCAGGGGGTGCCACGAATTGGGGGGGTTGCCCTGGGGACCTCTGGGCTCCTTACAAAAAAGTGGGTCATCCTATAAGAAGATAATGACAGGCCTGAACCCACACTGGAACTATATTCACGTTTGTACATATATTGAAACAGCTTTAAGAAGTTATGCATTGTGGGATTGCGAGTGCTAGGAGATGTGGACTCCATAGACTCTCATGAGAGAACAGACTACATTTCCCACAACACACTGCCCTGATGGAACATGTGACGCCTCTGCACAGACTTGTGGGAGAGGCTACCTAAGAAGAGGGAGGGGCACTTTTTCTCTCTCTGGGGACCAGCCCTTCTCCTCTGCGGAGCTACTGACAGGGACAGCCATGCTGCTAGGCTCAGAAGCCTGGGCCTAAATTTCCTGAGAGGCCAGCCATCCAGAAGGAAGCAAGATTCCTGCATCCACCCTGTGCGTCCGGAGATCGGAGAGGAAGCCCAGCTGACAGTTGAAACAGTGGAATACCCCCATCCGGGATCTTCGTACCGTGGAGCAGTGACTCAGTGACGCGCTTTCTGAGAGGAATTCAGGCGGATCGGCCTGTCGGGTGAGAGGGCACATGCTCAGCCTTGGTTCTCTCTTTAGACAGACACTTTAGTGCCATCTCATAGGCCTCCCGCCCCCCTGTTTGGCCTTCAGCCCAAACTTATACCCCTTTCACTATCTATAGTGGTTGTAGAGAAGTGACTGATGCTGGCTAGCGATCAGCTCACCAACGTTTGAGGTTTGCCATACTTTGTTGGAATTAACTTCACCTTATCTCCTATTACTTGTGAATTACAATTATAAAAGTGCACCATCCAGCCGCAACGTGATTTTAGCTGTTCTGCAGAACTGCCCGCTAGAGGGCGCTCACGAGCATAGACTGCCTGTTTAGTTTAACTGAATGGTACCATTGTTTAGTATTAGATTCCTGTGTTAATGCTATTTAATGGTTTCAGCAAGGGCTCTTGCAGTATTATTGTATAACAAGTTATTGACTCACCATTTAAATCCATATCTACTCTCTTTAGACTACCTTAAGTAAACTCATTCTTTTTGGTTTAAATATACTATTTGTGTGAAGTGTGTTTTTCTCATCTGAGGGACTGCCCAGGAGCAGGTAATATTGTCATTCCACTGTTATTTCATGCTATACACCTGCTATTGTGATCCCATCCAACAGAGGTCACAATACACTCACTGGGTTTCTGATGTGTCACGGGAGGGTTAAAGCAAGTTAATAGGGTTAATAAGTTAAAAGAGAGTAGATCCCAAAACAATCCAGCAGCTCCTTCGTGGGTAGCACTACACATATATAAATAAAAGGAGGGTAGCCATCCGGGGCCCTGGGGACCTCTGGACCCTTTAAAAATATATATATATATATATATATATATATATATATATATATATAAATAAAAAAATATTTTTTATAAAGAAATAACAAAAAGAAGGGGGTTGCCATCCAGGGGCCCTGGGGACCTCTGGGCCCTTTAATAAAAAGAAATAAAAAAATATATATTTTTTTATTTTTATTTTTATTTAAAACAAGGGGGGGGGGGTTGCCATCTGGGGCCTCTGGGCTCTTTAATAAAAAGAAAAAATAAATAAAAAAAATATATATTTTTTTATTTTTTTATATATAAAAAAAAAAGGGGGGGGTTGCCATCTGGGGCCTCTGGGCACTTTAATAAAAACAATTATTTATATATAATATTTATTTATATATATATATATATATATATATATATATATATATATATAATATATATATATATATATATATATATATATATATAATTTATATATTTCATTTTTTTTTTTTAATAAATAAAAAAAAGGGGGGTTGCCATCTGGGGCCCTGGGGACCTCCGGGCCCCTTACAAAAAAAAAGGGGGTTGCCATCCAGGCCTCTGGCCCCTGTACCCCCCTGATGGGGGCCCTGCCTGCAATATACACCTGGCAGGGGTTCTTTCTAACCCTCCTTTATTCTATCCAACACTAATGAAAAAGGTTCTGACTTTAGAGAAAGGTGCAGCACAATCTTATTTGGCTTTGGTGCAGAAAGAGTTGACAATCTGCTCAGTTCTCGTATTTCCGCACAACCCATGGATAAATAGATCACGTAGAAAGGGCTTATTGTGATAAGAACTCAGGAGAGCGCATTCACCTGCCTGGACCTCGCAGTGCATAGATGAAGCGATAGAGAGGATTAGCAGTTAAGTATTTCAGGAAAAGCTCAACAGAAATACAAGCTTGGAAACGGCCACTGATCTCACTTAGCAACAAAGTGGCAAAATCTCCGTAGGGGGAAAATAAAAAACTCCCACATACTCTGCAACCGGTGATAAAACATACAAAGAGTCTTAGATTTGCAGGCAAAAAATAAATAAATAGAATAATGTTATGGTTTGTCCTTGGATAAAAATAAAATTATTTAGTTCCGGTCAATCCTATGCTGTGATATATTCTTAACCACTTCAGCCCCAGAAGAATTTACCCCCTTCCTGACCAGAGCACTTTTTGCGATTCGGCACTGCGTCTATTTAACTGATAATTGTGCGGTCGTGCGACGTGGCACCCAAACAAAATTGACGTCCTTTTTTTCCCACAAATAGAGCTTTCTTTTGGTGGTATTTGATCACCTCTGCAGTTTTTATTTTTTGCACTATAATCAAAAAAAGAGCCACAATTTTGAAAAAAAAAAGCAATATTTACTTTTTGCTATTATAAATATCCCCCTAAATATATAATAGTTTTTTTTCCTCAGTTTAGGCCGATATATATTCTTCTACATATTTTGGTAAAAAATCGCAATAACCGTATATCGATTAGTTTGCACAAAATTTATAGCATCTACAAAATAGGGGATACATTTATGGCATTTTTTTTATAATTTTTTTTATAAGTAATGGCAGCGATCATCGATTTTTTTATCATGACTGCGACATTATGGCGGACACATCGGACACTTTTGACGCTATTTTGGGACCATTGTCATTTATACAGCGATCAGTGCTATAAAAATGCACTGATTACTGTGTAAATGACACTGGCGGGGAAGGGGTTAAACACTAGGGGCGGGGTTAAGTGTGTCCTAGGGAGTGATTCTAACTATGGGGGGATAGGCTACCAGTGACACGGCAGTGATCACTGCTCCCGATGACAGGAAGCAGTAGATCAGTGTCCTGTCACTAGGCATAACATGAAAATGCCTTGTTTACATAGGCATCTCTCCGCTCTGCCACTCCGTGACACGATCGCGGGACACCAGCAGACATCTAGTCCTTGGGTCTCGCGGGCACAGTCACAGAGCACGCGGCAGGCGTGCGTGCCCACAATGCCGCGATTTAAAGGGGACGTACCTGCATTTGCCCAGCCATTGTGCCGACGTATATCGTTGTGCACTGGTCGGAATGTGGTTAAAGATAAAGATTAATCTGTTTATATTTTATCCTCCCTGGTTCCCCTCATCAACATACTTGTTATATTTTTAAATAAAACTTTTCTGTTTCCATTAGCTTCCTGAAAACATCACAGCCCCCTGCCTCAGTACTCCTCTCAAGAGCCCTCATTCCTGATGCAAGCAGTGGGCTGGCTCTTCGGAGGTGTTATGCAAATATAAAAAAGACCTTGATGGGTGGAGATCAGTCTGAAAAAGTTGGTGTTCCTAGGCAGGCTGTATTTGCAACACATGCTGAGCCTCCATGATTTAACAAACTGAAATACAATATTAAAAGAAGCCAGGGAAAGTAAGCCTGGGGAGGAAAGTGTTAGATGATGCTGGACATCCTCCATCCAGGAAATGAGTCAGGTTCAGTTGAGGCCCGTTTATACAGAGTGCAGGGGCACTGTCCCCTAATCAATACCCCTGGCCCCTAATCTACATGCAGGGCATATTAAAAAAAAGTCCCACAATGCACATTCAAGCCCGGTGGGTAGACACAGCCGGCCTGAGCCACTTACAAAACGTAGCAGAGGAACGTTATCTTGCAAGCTTCTGCAGCGAGGAGCTGACAGATCCTGACAGATGGGGAACCTGCACCTACACTGACCACTTGCACAATGCACACCAAATCAGGGAGCCAGGGCCTAAAATAGGCTCTGCCATCATCCAAAATGGCAGGGTCAACAGCATCCAATTAGACAGCCATTCCCCTGGTGACTACATGAAATCATAGAGGAACTGTTACATCTTCCTTTCCCTTCTGCATTGCCACTTCGATCAAGCGCCACTTACATTGGGGAGCACAGACTGCACCGACCTATAAACTGTCACCCCAGTAGTTGGTAAGGGGCTGCTAGCCAAACCCTACTGCACTCTATTAAAGAGGAACAGTATTGGTTTCCGGAGCGCTTCAAGGCTGGATTTGGCCCCAACGTACTGGCCAGTAGGGAAAGAGTTTGAAAAAGACTGGTGAACTATTATCTTAGAATTGCCCTTAGACAGGATCGTCCTAAGTATACGGTTTAAGGGTCGTTCTCTGGTCCATGTTGCTACTGTTTTACATATTTGGTTGAGAGGTATTGCCATTTCCATTTCTTTAGTATAGTAATATAGTATTATTGCTATAAATATCCTCTCTTCAGTGTGTCAGAAAGCGTGGTTCTGCCCGCATTGTCATGGGCTCTGAAAACAGGGGGCATGAGCAAACAGCAGTTCCTTAATGGGTAAGCGCTATATAAGTTATGCTGTGTCTGTGAGCGCTAATAACAGTTTTATTATATTTTTATCAAAAATATTGTTTTTGATGAAGAATTGCGCAAATGTAATGTGTCCTGTGCTTTCAGAAAATACATGGACTGGGGGGTCTTTTACAAACTCTGGAAGCCAACTCTGGTCAAATGTAAACACTTAATTTCAAGCTCACTTAGGGGACATAGTGTAATTGCAATGCAGCTTTATAGTACTTTTTATCTCAGAAAACCGCTGCCTCACTAACTAAATCACTATGGCTGTTAGTAGAACGGCCTTGAATCAATGCCAACAAAAATGTAGGTTAAGTGTTCCCAGGTACTGCAAATGCCTTGTGTGGTTCTTAGAATGGAAGATTCTACAGCATGACAGAAGATCCATATGGAATGGTTCATATAAAGCTTATAATAACACATTCATTAACCAGGGGTTTTAGAATCCTAGTTGTCAATAGTGTTGAGTGGAATACGCCATATTCGATTTCGCGATATTTCACGAATATATAGAAGAATATTTCGTGAAATATTCGTTAATATCGAATATTCGTGATATTTTATCAAAAAAAATTCTTGCAAAATTTCGCTAATGCGAATGCGAAATTGATTGCGAAATTCTCGTCCGCGCATGCGCATGCGCGCGAACAACACGCAAAAACAGAGATCATTTCCTGGATCTTTGCCAGTCTATTTTCGGATCGCTATTTTGTGCTGCCCTGCGAAGCGAAGATGGTGGGGAGTAACTTTTCATCCAGTGAGGAAAAACTGCTGATTAGTGTAAGTAATTTCACCACTGTTATTTCATTATCTTTAACTGCATTTTAGACTAGTTTACGCGAGAGGTACCCCGTGCTGGCAGCGACCCAGCACTGGGAGTAGCTCCCCTACCCCTGCTGCCACGGCCACGTATGCTGCTCATACTTGCTGATGTGGGGGGGGGGAAACTTTATTGGGGGGGGGGGGGAATGTGAGAAAGGAGTGTTTTTTGTTTTTTTAGCAAGACAGGCACGCAGACAAAGATGCAGACAAAGACGCAGACAAAGACGTAGACAGCTATTAAACTAGAATAAAACTACTACACCTAAATTTTTTTTTTCTTTTTTTTTACACGGACAAAGACGTAGACTACGACACAGACAGCTACTAAACAGGAACTAAAATACTACAGCTAAAACTTTTTTTTTTTTTTTAGACTGAAGGACCCAGACAAGGACGAGGACTACAAATAATAAACTAATATGCACTAAACACTAACTCTACTTACACAAACTTATATGACTAAACTAAAGCTATTTTTTTTTTTTTATACACAAAACACAGAGACTAAACACACACTAAACTAAGCTACCTTAAAGAAATGTACACTTACACTAACTACACAGAAATCTATCTAACACTAAGCTACACTAACCTGGACAAAACAACACAAATCTGAGCTTTTAGAAAAGCTGTGGGGGCTTTTGCTTTGAAAAAAGCATTTGGTTTTAGAAGCGGGAAACTCAGAACTGAAAGCACTATAGGAAGCACAATGCTAAGCTCTAAGATCGCAATACACAGGAAAAACGCACAGAAACACTCCACTCTCTCTAGCCACCTTGTGAATCTGCACTGAAATACTGCTGGGAGTGATCTTATATAATGGTCGTGCAAGCAGGTTCCTATTGGTTGCTATGGAGGTTGCTAACCTCTGACAACTGTGGTAGGAGAACTCTGATTGGCTCTGATGCAAAAGAAGGGCAGAGAAAGTATTTGCGAATATTCGTAATACGAATATTCGCATTGCGAATATTCGGCAACATAAAAGGATCGCCTCAGCTACTCGGCCCAGGGTCTCTAATCATACCAGCAATGCTTTTAGATGTCGATGGAGATCACTAGGATGTGATCTGTTTTAAAAATAAATTTGAAAAAATACAAATATTCGCAATAGCGAATATTCACCGCGATATTCGAGTTATTCGCGAATACTCGAATATGCAATATTCGTAACGAATATTCTCAATGCGAATATTCTTGATCAACACTAGTTGTCAAGAACAAATTGTTTGCTTCGGTTACAGTAGTAAATCAAAGTATAAAGGCAAAACTTTTGGAAAGAGTAATGCCGCGTACACACCATCACTTTATGTGATGAAAAAAATAAAATAATTTGTGAAGTAAAAAAATGACGTTTTTGAAACTTCAATTTTCAAAAACGACGTTGCCTACACACCATTGTTTTTTCACAATGCTCTAGCAAAGCAAGGTTACGTTCACCCCTCTTTTCCATTGAAGCTCGCTTTATAACTAGCTTCTGGGCATGCGCGGGTTGAAAAACGTCGTTTTAAACGTCGTTTTTTGCTTCACACAGTGATTTTTTGTGAAACGTTTTGAAAAACTACACAAAAAATTGAAGCATGCTTCATTTTTTTTTTGTCGTTTTTCACAAGACATAAAACAACGTTTTCCCCCACACACGGTCATTTAAATTGACGTTTTTAAAAACGTTGTTTTTTTCCATCACATAAAGTGATGGTGTGTACGCGGCATCAAGAGCACCTGTCACATTTTTACTGCTTTCTGTGTCCCCGATTGGTAGAAATTCACCCTCTCTATTTGTTCCTGGCGACCATTTTCACCAAAAGTAAAAGCAAAGAAAATCCCAGATTTTGGGCTGTCACCAGAGCAGGAATAGAGGGGAAATCTTTCAAGGAGGACGCTAATTCTCATGTTCCTGGAGGCAACTAGGAAATCCCTTACTTTGGAGGGATTTTCTCTTATGACTGTTAGACAGTATAGCCCGGATTTACGTAGCACTTACGCCGACGTATCTCCAGATACGCCACGTAAGTACACATATGCGCCGTCGTATCTATGCGCCTGACTCTGAAAGCAAGATACGCCTGAAAATCAGCTTCTTATGACCGACGTAAGTTTCCTACGCCGTCGTATCGTGGTCGCATATTTATGCTGGCCGCAAGGGGCGCTCCCATTGTTTTACGTTTCGAATATGCAAATGAGTGAGATACGCCGATTCACGAACGTACTTGCGCCCGGTGCATTAATATGCGTGGTTTACGTAAGTCGTACGTCCGGCGTAAACTTACCCCACATAAAGCAGGTGTAAGCCATGCAAAGGTATTGACGAGGGAACAGCCGTTGTATTGTATGTCGTTTACGTAGTACTACGTGAATAGGGCTGGGCGTAGGCTACGTTCACGTTGTAGGTAATGATTCGACGTATCTTAGGCAGTTATTTCAACGTGGTTGTACGCATGCGCACGGGGGGATATGTCCAAGCTATGACGCATGCGCCGTTTGTTTTAAGTACTTGAATTACGCTCAGCCCATTATTTGCATGGGGTCACGCTTCATTACCATGCATCACGCCCACTTCCAGCCCACTTCCACCTACTTTGAATTACGTCGGCCTACACCGACAAATATACGCTATGCCGCCACAACGTTGGGCACATTTTCTTTGTGAATTTCATACTTGTCTCTCAACGTTACACCGGCGTAGTGTAAAGAAGATACGCTACGGCGGCATAAAGATACGCAGATCTACGTGAATCCGGGCCTATGTGAAGGGAAATCTCCCCAAAGGCACACAAATGACAAAAATACTGTAGAACTGTGTGGGGTTATAACCCTCTCTTACTTTATCCAAAGGAAAAGTTTTGCCTTTAATTCTACTTTAACAGGATTCAACAGGGCCTTAAATTTAAAAGGGTTGTTAAGCCACTCCAACCTGTATCCCCCTCTGTGTGATTTATAAAAATAAATGCTGCAAATACCTAATTTCACTTCTGAGATTGTGATCACATGACTGGCCAGCTTTCTCCTTTCCTCCTCTGAGAGATGCAGTGGGCAGGGCTGAGATTCCTCTGCTGATGTCAGTCTGGAGGGGAGGAGGAGGGAGCTGGCTGGTCATGTGTTCGCAATCTCGGCTCTTAAATGAGGTATTTACAGAGGGGGACACTGCAATAGGAGGCAGTGCTGATGATGAATACAGATTAGTGTTATGAGAGCAGTGCACTTTGTGCATACTCAGTAGGAAACTGTCTGTAAAACCACAAGGCTTCACTATTGGTTTCCCTTAGTGAAGATGGCATTGGCAGCACCCGAAAGCCAATTGAACAATCAGCTTGGTTGAGCACCGCAAGATTCCTGGACAGGTAAGTGCCCTAATATTTAAAGTCTGCAGCTAGCTGCTTTCTGTGGGGGCACTTGGCAGGAGGGAGGGACCAGAAGCACCGGTGAGGGACCTGAGAAGAGGAGGATCTGGGCAACTTTGTGCAAATCCACTAAGCAGGTAAGTATACCATGTTTCTTATTTTTAAATAAAAAAAAAAACAAGACTTTAGTATCACTTTACATTCTATTCGGCATTGTTCTTACACATTTTGGAGCCACAATGTGTGTTCTTGCCTGCTTTACTATAGAGTTACACCCATGAATTTTTGGACAGTGGCACAGTAGGCCAAAATCCCTGAATTGTACTTCCCTGGCTGGATTGAAGTTTTTTAAAAAGTATTACAATTGAGCGAAATCCCCATAATCAGATTTTAGGCAAATTAGGTGGTCGCCTAAGGCCTCACACTCACAGGGGCCTCGTGGCCGCCTAACTTACCCAATGGCTGCATTACCCCAGTTTTGAGGGACAGGGGACCTTAATGTTACTGTGCTCAGGCAGCGTAAAGAGTTCTGACTCAGGAGTGGGGCCGCCAGTGTCCCTAACAACCAGTGAATATCGGTGACACCACCCCTTGTGACGTCAATGCAGGTGACATCACCGGGTGGCCCCTACCCCTTAGTTATTGAAGAGTAGGATCTGGGGGCCACCTTGTTAAAGGGGGCTTCCAGATTCCGAAAAAGCCCCCTGTCCACAGACCCCCACAACGACTGGCCAGGTTTGTGGGGAAGAGGCTCTTGTCCTTGAATTATTTTTCCCATGATGGGTGTGAGTGAGGCCCCATGTCAAGTTTTGCCTAAGGGCTCACAAAGCCTAGAGCCGCCTCTGCCCATAATGTATGTAAACCAGATGGAATAATGAGCAGATGTAGGATGAATTATAAACCTGGGAGCCATTAGATTTGTCTTCAGCTTTGAAACCCTCTAAGACATTTACCATCAAGATCCCTCCCAATACTCTTTGAAGTCTCCAGACTCCAGAACCTAATCCTGGAGCTACCAATCCTGGAGAAAAATGCAAACCCAGTTTTCTCCACTCAAAATAGACACCCTGGAGCCCCTCACCCTGCCTCAGTGAGAACCCTGGGCGACATATACCCCTTCTTGCAATGTGGCAAGGCACAGTCCTATCACAATGTATACAAGTTGTGGCTTTGGATCTTTACTCTTTTTTGCAAGTGATTTAGTATAGCTGGATTTACCTTAAACCCTAATGATAAAATCTCATATAAGCTTTAAAAAGCAAATGTAGCTTCAAACATTGTTGTTTCTGTTAGTTTTGTTTTGTCTCTTTTAAGTTTACTTTGCAGGAAACCAAGGAAGCATTAGAAAAAAATGTTTGTGGTGTAGTGTTAATGCTTTACTAAACAAAAAATGCTGCACACACAATTGTAGGACAAACAATTCATGGCCAGGGGCGGACTGACCATTGAGTCACTCGGGCACTACCCGAGGGCCCCATGCCACTAGGGGGCCCCATCAGGGTTGCCAGGCCCAGTAAAACCAGGGACAGTATGTATAAATCTATGTTTTTATTACATCTGTCCCTGATATGTCCGAAACCAACATCCTTTTGATGTGAAAATCCTGATATTTTAGCTGCCCCGTCTCTGTACCGCCTCCTGGTGTGGTGGCCATCTGTAAGCCCGGGGGGCCCCATAATCTTCAATTGCCCGGGGGCCCCATGAGTTGTCAGTCCGCACCTGTTCATGGCATACAAAGTATCACAAAATACGTCTACAACATGCACAAGTTATCTATCCTTATTAGCAAATAAGTGTGTACAGAGTATGTGATAGGCATACATTAAACAGTTAACTTTGATCTTCCTGGTGATGGATTCTTCTTCTAGGATTTTTCAGACTGTTCCTTCTCTAAAGTCCCCCAAAAACTACCAGTCCCCTTGTTCATCAGCACATGGATTTTTCAAGTCCCCCTCCCCACACTTCCTGTTGCATAATTTTCTGTCCTAAGCTGCATGAACCAGTTCAACAGGTTCATTAGCATACACATAGGGGAATCTTATTTTCTAAACAATACATGGTTTTAAAATGTTTTTCCATATTTATGCTATAAAAATCACAAAAATAGCAATAGCAAAACACACTATTCTGTAATCTGCAGTTTATAGCTAAAGAATACCTTCTGATTCTGCCATGGATATCCATGTTTAAACACTTGCTGTTATCTGATGACAACGCTCTGTTCCTGTTATCCCACTTGGTCTATTGAATTGCCACCCTGTCACATATGTCCTTGATGGCCACTTCACCTCAACATGCTAAGACACACTGTGCAGACATGGTTCCCCATTGCTACATCATGTAGCTGGGCCAGAGAAATGTACAGCTGATGATTCAGCAAAGGCATGTAGACAAGGAAAGGCTGGAGGAGATCAGCAGTGCAGAGATGCAAAAAAGGGCAAACCAAAAGAAAGAATTTTATAAAGGATAACGGGCATTTATTTATGATAACAAACCACATTCCATCCCGATAGGGTTTATATATACTTTAAGTATGGGGGAAGTCATTAGCTGCATCTCGGCAAAGCCTGGACTTTTCATGAACCTGTTTTAAGAGACGACTTTGTCAGGAAGGTAATTTACAGCTGTTTGCTGTAGCCTTTAACATGGATTTGTAAGAATTCTTCTTTCTGAAGCACGGAGGTGCTCTTATCATCAAATGACTTTTCCCTTGTCACAGTTATTATGGATAGTTTGAATCCTCTCCAGCTTTGCAATACACACAGATGTCTCGTTGATACCCAGTTCCGATCCCGCCTTTATAAACTGGCCGCGGATTCTCTGGAAGTTTCAGGCCTGATTTTTGCCAGGACAGATTGCGAGGATTTTACGCCCGAGCGGCTGGGGAAAGGCAACAGACTGTTTTGGCCAGTATAACGAGGAACAAACGGCAAAGGGCTCATAATCAGGGATCATTGACAAAAGCCTCCGCTAAAAAACAGCTGTTAAGGGATTACATTTATTTTATGTTAGGCTGAGTGCCTTTGATTACGGTTTTACTGTCTGGCACAGAAGATTATATCACAATGACAACGTAGGCACCAATGTGAAGTTGGTTCAAAGCTGCCTTATTTTTCATAGCTCATCACCAGGCCAGGCAAGAGCCAGCTACCGAAAATATTTTCATTTACTAAAGAGAAGAAATAATAGGAAAAATACATTTAAAGCTGCAGTAAGTCAGATAGAGCCTGGCTGGACAAAGTCCAGCATCACCTAGGCTTTTCCTACCAAACCAAACTATACTTGGGCTACACCTATCCATCATTGCATTTCAGTGGAAGGCATTCAGCATCATCTAGCTCTTTCCTGCCCAACTTAACGATGCCTGGGCCACCCCTAATATTCGCCACATTTCAGTTCTTTCAATCATGGGGGCATCGCTGTATTCTGACCTAGGCCAACAAGGCCCAGGCCTAGGGCAGCACTCTGCAGGGGGGCAGCATGGAAAGAGTCCCCGCCGGCTTGTGCTACACTGTTAGTGTAGTGCCAGTCTTATGGGCCGGACTGGGCTGAGAGGCAAATTAGTCCAGCACCCCCATAAAGCGGCTGCACTGCTTCCGGTATGCTGGCGGTTGGCATTCCGCAACTGTGTGTGGGGAGGGGAGGTGGCGCTGCTTCTAATTTTGACTGTCCTATCATCCTGGACCACAAACCTTCCTCACTGTGCTATATGTTTTCTTCTGCACCATTGGCATGGTTATATCTTCTTAGTCCTCTCCATAAAATTATCAGAAGTTTGTGCTTAAAGTAGAACTACTGTATAGGCAACACTTTGTTTTTTCATTTTGAATAGAGTACGGGAGGGTTATAGCCTCTGTCAGTTTATTTTTTACCATCCCTGTCCCATTGCAGAGATTTCCCTTCACTTCCTGCCCCATAGCCAAACAGAAAGTGAGAGGAAATCTATGCAAATTAAGGCAATCCATTGCCACCAGGCCCTCAGAACTAGTGTCCCCATTTGAAAAGTGGCGAGTCTTAAAAAGGGGTGTGGAATTGACAGGAAGGGGTGGGTCATATTTAAATTAGGGGGTGCACGAGTTTAGTCAGGCCTAGGGCAGCACAAAACCTAAATACACCCCTGCATGGGGGCTCTGCTTTACATGTGGTTGTTACCTAGGGTGGTCTGCATACAAATCCAGCCTGCCCAGGAACACGTCATCCTCCAGATCGACATCCACCCATCAAAGCATTTTGATGTTTGCATAACTCCTCCCAAGAACCAGCCCACTGCTGCATCAGGACTAAGGGCTGGTTCAAACCGGTCCAACATGCACTCCGACTTCGAGAGCACAAGTCACATAATCAATGGTTCACTATGAGAGCCGTCTTAACTAGGGATGAGCTTCGCCTTCGATACGAACGTATGTTTGACTCGAACATTGTCTGTTCGTACATTCGACGAAACCGGACGTTCGCGCCAAATTTGAGTGACGCAAAACGGCCCATAATTCACTGCGGCATTGCGCGCTGATGATTGGCCAAGCATGCTGTATGTCCCGCATGCTTGGCCAATCACAGCGCGCAAAAAACCAAGAGCCATAATTGGCCAAAGCCTGGGTGGCTTTGGCCAATTATGGCTCAGGGCTTTAGCACACGCCACACACTATATAAGGCCGCCTGCTGGGCGGCCTCGTGTAGTGTGTTGCGGTTGTTAATGAGAGCAGTCAGAGAGACAGAGAGATTGTCTTTTTATATAGCTAGATAGAGCAGGCAGGCTAGTCAGTTTAGCTTAATTTACAGTGTGTAGAGGATATATATACATCCCTAGGAGTTATACATATATTTATACACTGTATAGCTTAGATATATCAGTTCTTCCTAATTTACTGGCAGGCAGGTGATTGTGCTATTTAAAGATGTTATCACAGGTATAGACACCCAGCAGGTACAATATTTAAAGGAATTTTCTTTTTATTATTTAAGCATCAATTAAATCACTGCTCCTGGATCACTCACTGTGTTCACTCAGAAAGAGAAGGGGTCAGTAAATTACATTTAAACCAGCCTCTTCCTTTATTCATCCTAAAACATCCCTGCAGCAACAGCCACCAGGAGAGGAGGGAAGCCAGCAGCAATGCAGGAGGAAGGGGGGGGGGGGGGCTAGGGCAGTAGGGGGAATCTATGCTACACAGAGTAATTAGGTTGTGCCTGGGCACACCTGGCACACCCTGTGCGCAGACCTATGTTTGTGCCATTGCCAATAAATCCTCAACATCAGTAAAGTTTATGAGTGCATGAGATGCCTTGTTCTCATGTTGAGTGCAGTGGTTCCTCCTGCTGGCCCCATGCCCAGTCGTGTTGTATGGTCCAACAGAAGCAACCACAGAGCACAGCAGAGGGGCAAATGTATGATACTTCCAAAAATGTCTTCAAGGTATTGTAGTTCTGATCTCCCATTTCTCCACTATAGTTAAAGTGGAGGTCCAACGTAAAAAAAAAAATTACACCAAATTCCTGCAAAAAAAAAAAGAAAAAAAAATGTGGATTTTTTTTTTTACTTACCAGAAATTGCGGTTGCTATGCGAGTCTTCCTAATCTGCCTCTTCCTAATCCGCGGCAGGTCTCCTTCCTTGTCCTCCTCGTGGTGTCTTCTGGGGAATGGTGAGCGCCGCTTTCTGGGAACTGTGTGTATCCCAGAAAGCAGCCGCCAATTCACAAAGTGCCACGAGACTTGCGCATGCGCAGTAGGAGGGTCGCAGTCACAGAGCTTCGGACCGGGTCGCCTGCGACCCCACGGCTGGGCTTAAAGAGACACGTGCAGGTACGTGATTGTGCCCAGACGTGCCATTCTGTCGACATATATCGGCATGAAGGGGTCCTTAAGTGGTTAATAACAAAGGGGGAAAACAAATATTTTTAATGTTTATTTTTTTGTTTTGTTTTTATATCTATTCAAAAATGTTTTGCCTTTCATTTCTATTTTAAACTGAATGAGTTGTTTTACAAGGTGATCGTTTTCAATGACTTTAGGTCATTCTTGCAAATAGACTTTTATGGGCAAAACGCCACAAAAATCCATAACGTAGTGTGCAACATGTAGCCAAGGCAGTTGATCGGTACAATAAAAACTTCACAGCAAAAATTAGCAAATAACCCACGGTAACAGAAATAACCCAACATGCTTCTCTGAAATGACCCCATAAAGACTGAGACAAATGGAGAAGTTGTGTAACAGGAGAGACATTGTGAAGTCATACTGTGATGTTTTCTCCGAATTCAGATCGCAGAGCAAAATGCTGCCTTCCAAAGAAATCACAGTTCCAGCTGGTGTGTGAAATTAAAGTAGAGACTGTAATTATCATTCTCTAAACTTTGAAATGTTTCTGAATACCCTGCTATGCCCTGACAGCAAAAGCTGCTGCACACAAGTTTGGCACTATTTGGCAGTGGAAGAATGTATAAAACTATTTTGTCGGTAAAGTGGAACTCTAGCCAAAGTTTTGTTTTTTTATTATTTCTGCATGAAGTGAGGAAACCTCTGTCAGATTTTAATAGCTAGCTATTTCCCCGTTGAGGAGATCCATTCATATTTCCTGTCCTTGTGACACTAAGGCCCCGTACACACGGCAGAGAACCTCGACGGGCGGAACACATCGTTCCGCCCGTCGAGGTTCTCTGCCGGCCGTCAGGATCGGCGACCCGCCTGTCGGGAAAGGCAACCAGCCATTCATCCCGACGGGCCATCGAGCAAATAGAGAACCTGTTCTCTATTTGCTCGACGGGTTTCCCGATGGGCGGGGCTCGCCGAGAGCGTACACGCGGCCGAGGTTCTCGGCAGAATGCGGCTCCCAGCGAGGTTCTCGCTTGTTTCTGCCGAGAACCTCGACCGTGTGTACGGGGCTTCAGGATATTGCTGTAAAGCTGTTTCGAAACTAAAAGTCCCATGAAGCATTGCAAGATTAACAGATACAAGCATGACTCCCACAGGCAGAGGCATGATGGGACTTGTAGTTTCACAGCAGCTGGACTCAGGGCCGGCCTTTGGGGTGTGCGAGCTGTGCGGCCGCGCAAGGCGCCATGGGCAACAGGGGGCGCTGTGTAGCCATCAAAGCTCGCAGAATGTGAGTCGCAGTCAGTTACTCACATGATCATCACAGGAGTCTGACTCCTACAAGTCACAGCAGCAGGCACTGCCCTGGGACTGGGTGAAGAGCAACGCATCAGCTGCGGCACCTGAAAAAAAAATGGCTGCTGCCAGCCCCGACAGGCACACTGCGCATGCACCGCCGCTGCTCGGGAAAGCCCGAAAACGCTTGGCTATTCTCGGGCAGATGGCGCACGCGCAGTGGCGTCTAAGCGCCGGCGGCGCCATTTTCAAATGCAAAGCCGCACTGTCCACCGAAAGGTAAGTCACACTGAGCCCCTGGCCCTGCATGCATCAAGTATTTACTTTTTATAGCCAGCCTACACACAGAAGGGGAGGAGGATAAGGCTCCTTACACACGGAGCGGTCCGTTTTTCGGTCCGCTCCGTGTGTCCGTCAGCCCAGCGGGGGGGTCTCCGCTCAGCTGTCGGCGGATAGGGCGGTCCCCGCACACTGTGCAGGGACCGCCCCGTCTCTCCTCCGCTCTCCCCTATGGGGAGTCGGATGGAAACGGACCGTCTGTCCGTTTGCATCCGATCCGTTTGGCCGGACGGAAGAAAAATAGGACATTCTTCCGTCCGCAAAAACGGATGCGGATCTAGCGGACGTTAGCGGATGCATCATCCGCTAACGGATCCGCTCCCATAGGGGCCCATTACAAGTCCGTAAACGGACTTGTAATGAGCGGACGAACGGTCCGCTAGTGTGAAAGGGCCCTAATTGTTTGCACATGCACTTAAATTAATTGTTATCAAAACAAATTATTTGTTACAAATATTTGTTCCTCTTTGTGTATGTTTAGGTGACCAGGGGGGCAAGGGGTGAAGATGAGGGGGGGGCACAGGATTAGCTCACACAGGGCACCTGAACACCTAAGGCCAGCCCTGGCTGGACTGCCGCCCATTTAAGACCCCCGCTGTAAAGTGTGTTTTCTGCATACAGACCCTTTGAATGCATTGTATATTTTTATAGTTCCCACTAGACCTGGTGACCTCTTTTTTAGTGTTTTTGTAAGAGTAATAGAACAAATCCTTCTAATAGAACAAATCCTTTATGGTGATTGACCCTCTTCTTAAAATATGCCTTTCTAATGCTTTCTAAAAGGAATGTCAGTAGAATTAGAATAATTTGCTCATTCTTTAAGATAGATAAATAGACGATAGAAATAGATAATCAACACTATAGATAGATATCTAATCAATAAATAGATGGGTAGATAGATAGATATATAGATATACTGTACATGAGAGGGATAGATAGATAGATAGATAGATAGATAGATAGATAGATAGATAGATAGATAGATAGATAGATAGATAGATAGATATGTAGCGCTTTCAGAAAAGGCGCTATGCTAAACTTAGTGGGAGAGTGGGAGAGTTATTTTGCTCCCACTCCTAATTTTGATAGATTGGGCTGCTGTCGGCCCTGGGTTGTCATGTGGGTCATTCTGTGCTCCGGAGATGTAGTTCCATCTCTGGGTTGCGGGTGGCGTCGGGCGGAATCAGGCAGAGCCACTTTTCCTCAGCAGCCAATTGGAGGAGTTTTCCCTCGCGGAGGATGTTGGGGAGGGGTATATCTGCGGCAGACGCCATTTTTCGGGGTTCTTCGCGCGTTCCGGGTTCCAGGTGGGGCCCCCACCTTTAGGGTGTGCGCACCCAACGGACCCTGGTGATATGGCCTACCAGGCCGGGGTCGCATGCTACGTGGAGTTCCCTGCTGATGCTGAAAGGGGCCCTAGTGACTTGCTGGGGGCCCACTTCTACTAAAGAGATCCTAAGCTGTATGCTGTTCGGTGGGGGATCGGCTTGAGAAGAAACTAGAGGCAGGTGATCCAAAAGGGCTTGAACGAACCATCGGGGATCTGGTTGCCAGAAACTGACATATAACCATAGACTGTCAGCGGGTGACCCCTACTAAAAGAGAACTTTCTGAGAGGATTCGCTCTACAGTCCAACATTGGGCCTGTGGCAGAGGTCTTCATCTTGAAATGCTAAATTCAACTAGAGCCAAGTCAGTGAGAGGGACTTGTTCCTCCCAGCAACCTTAAGGCTGCATTCACACCTGAGCGGAAAACGCCTGTCGCGCGACGCTCGTGCCGCTGGAGGGGAAATTTCCCATTCATGTCTATAGAGATGGTTCACATCTCTGAGACGCCGAACGCCTGTCGCCTGAAAAAAAGTCCCGGACCCTTTTTTTCAAGCGACATTGGCGTTCGCCCATAGACATGAATGGGAAGATTTGTAAAAAAAAATAAAAAAAAAATAAATAAATCGAAGCGCGGCAAGTAAAGCCGCGTATGCGGCGTTACTTGCCGCTCAGGTGTGAATGCAGCCTAAGTGACACTCCGGCTGCCAGGCTTGTGGCAGAGGTCTGTCCGGAGGCACTTCACCCACTCTGGCTAGAGTGGCGACGAACTGTTCTACTACAGAAGGCAGGACTGCTTTCTTTCCATCCAAGCCTGATGCCTTCTTTCATTAACCTTTCCTCTCTATCTCATGTTGATGTTGGTCGTGTTGGACCAGGAAATAAAGCATTCAGAAAACTTCAGCGGCAGGTTTGGACATTCTCTTATTGCTCTGCTCACTGCAATCACCCCTAGACAACATACAAGGGTAACGTAATACGCCGATCCCAAAACAATCAGCGGCCCCTGAGGGGATATTGCTATAGATAGATAGATAGATAGATAGATAGATAGATAGATAGATAGATAGATAGATAGAACCCTCCCACAGTTATAGATCATGAAGATATATAAATGGTCCCTGGACACATTGATGATATTAGTCTTTAATTTTAATCCCTTAGTTTGCTGTTTGTTGCAATGTTTGTCATTCTTCCTATGAGCGGGACATATTGCTGATTTATTACTTATAACAAGATTCACGGTGAACAGAGGTCATTTATCACTTCCCACTGAACGGCTTTTATTGCCCGCAGCCGCTTCCTAGTAACATGCAGCCTTGTACAATGTCCACTACATCTTCCTGTACGGACCCAGCCATTCATCAATCCACATCTTTTATTCTTCTTGATGGGGGCTGAAGCCATGGAGTCCTTTATTATGTTCCATCTGACCGCTAACTTTATTATGCTTATGTAAAGCGTAACTCCATACAAAATGTAAGATGAATCGGTCAAATGCTAATACTATTCAAGATAAAATCAGATCACTCCACCTTCATCTGAAATTCATGTGATCTGTTGCAGGAAGTTCCTATTTTTGTATTTTGTAATCTTCAACATATAGAGCGTAAGGGTCAGGACTCTGTTTTTAACAAAATAGAATATAGAGTGCAGGAGTCAGGGTTATGTACAGTAAGGTACAGCATAGTAAATGGATTGTAAGAGTCAGGAGTATGTAACATACAACAGAGTCTATATAGTGCAGTTGTGAAGAGTATGTAACATAGGGTCCCTTACATAGCTGGTCAGAGGGAGGTAAAAAATGCCCAAGTGTTGGTAGTTAGTAGGAGGAAAAATGCAAGAACCGGTGAAAATCTTGACCAGGAAGTTACGAATTGACTTAACCCTTATCCCAAATATGAAGAGCTTTTTTTTCTCAGAGAATAGGTCCGGGTAAAATAACTGCCCCTGAGTTACCATGGTCTTTGCCCCCTACCTGCTGTACCTCTAAGCACCGTCACTTGTCCCTGCCCCCTGCCCACCTCCCAGTGCTGCCCATTTTAGATAGAAGAAAACCAAGTATTATTTTGTGGTGCTAAGGCTCCTTTAACACTGGGGAAGGAGGTGCGGTGGCACGGAGTGCAGGGGTCAGTTGTATGTAAGGCACAACATAACATATAAAGCTCAGAGGACATGACTGTGTAATGTACAACAAAGAATAAAGCATGCAGGGGTCAGATGTAAGTAAGGACTATGTAATGTACAACATAGGATACAAAGTGCAGGGCCAGAGGCATGTAGGGCACAACATAAAATATAAAGCCCAGGGGACAGGGCTATGTAATGTACAACATAGAATAGATAGTGCAGGGGTCAGATGTATGTAAGACACAACATAAAATATAAAGCCCAGGGACAAGCACTATATAATGTACAACATAGAATAAGAGTGCAGGGGTCAGATGTATGTAAGGCACAACATAAAATATAAAACCCAGGGGCCAGTACTATGTAATGTACAACATAGAACAGACAGTGCAGGGGTCAGATGTATGTAAGGCACAACATAAAATATAAAGCCCAGGGGACAGGACTATGTAATGTACAAAAAAGAATAGAGAGTGCAGAGGTCAGGCATATGTAAGGCACAACATAAAATATAAAGCCCAGAGACAAGCACTATGTAATGTACAACATAGAATAAGAGTGCAGGGGTCAGATGTATGTAAGGCAACATAAAATATAAAACCCAGGGGCCAGGACTATGTAATCTATACTGTAACAAAGACTATAGAGTGCAAGGGTCAGATGTATGCAAAGCACACCATCAAATATACAATTCATGGGACAGGACTATGTCATGTTCAAATAGAA
Source organism: Rana kukunoris (assembly GCA_029574335.1). NCBI lineage: Eukaryota > Metazoa > Chordata > Amphibia > Anura > Ranidae > Rana > Rana kukunoris. Next base: position 24,024,104 of record CM056054.1, read on the forward strand.
CATAGAGAGCAGGGGTCAGACATATGTAATGTACAACTTAAAATATACAGACCAAGGAATATGATAATGTCAAGTACATTTTAAAATATAAAGCCTAGGGTATAGGACTATGTAATGTACAGCGTAGAATATAGAGCCCAGGAACAGGACTATGTAATATACAACAAAGAAATTAGAGCCCAATGGTTAGGACTTTGTAATCTTCAACATATAGAGCATAAGCGTCAGGACTTTGTTTTTAACAAAATAGAATATAGAGTGCAGGAGTCAGGATTACCTCTAATTTCGCTGTACTATTCAGCTGCTAGCGGGGCGGTTTTACCCCCCGCTAGTGTCCAAGAAAGGGTTAAAACAGCCTGCAATGCGCCTCTGCAGAGGCGCATTGCCGGCGGTATAGCCGGGCTGTCTCATTGATTTCAATGGCCGGGATCGGTGAAGGAGCGGTATACACACCGCTCCTTCACTGCAGCTAGAAGGACTTTTTTTACCGTCTGCACCGCACCGATCCAGTGTGAAAAGCCCTCTGGCTTTCACACTGGAGAAATAGCAGCAGCTGTTTAGGGTCGGTTTGCACAAAGGCACCTACAAACTGCTCCAGTTTGAAAGGAGTCTAAGTGATCTGTACGAAATTTGTTAATGATATCAAAGGCATTAAAATAGATCCCATACAGCCAGCAACAATAGACCCTCTCTATCCCATCCAGCAGAAAAATAGACTCCTGCCAGCAACCATAGATCCACCAGCAACCAGCATCAATATAACCTCCAGCAGCGCCCCAGCAACAACAAATCCTCCCCAGTAATAGAATAATATAAGTAATAGATTCCCCAACAGCCACCTTTAACACTCAATGCTGGAGGTGGCGAAACTGGGTACCACCAGCTTCCCACAAAAGCCCTGCATATATGGATTAACGGTCTAAAATGGGAATTACATTTTATTACTTGATGCAAAAAAAGATGATTCAAGTTTGGATATGGTCTTTAGAGGTGCAATAGGTTTAGCATGATAGAAAATTATTTGTGATGGATTAAATGGATCTTCTTATGGCAAACCACCAAACGAAAGGAAGATGGTCAGTATTCAAAGATGGTAGCTCTTTGGTATTATACGCCCCAGACAAAGCAAGTTTTTGTGAAACGCGTCGGGTCATTTCAACGCTGTCACGCACATATTGATCGATATGTCATTTTCAACCATTTTGATGTAAGTGTTTCCTTACCTTTATTAAAACCTAGTGCCTATGGTATTACACTATGTGCATCTTCTGTTTTTTCCTCCACCCATTGACTGTACGGGTTTGACCATTTGTGAGCTACCATCTTTGAATACTGGGCATCTTCCTTTCGTTTGGTGGTTTGCCATAAGAAGATCCCGTCTTGCGGTGCCAACAGTCTTTAATACATATACAGCTTTATTGACCCTCTGGGCGTACGCTCATTAGGGTTCAATACATTTGGTAAGCCTCTGCTTTATTGGTGGCGGGTTCATCACTTGTGTTTATCACGTTCACGAGTTTTATCACTGTGAACTTACGAATTACATTTAGCGCTACTTTTTGTATGTTTTTGTTTGTTATTTCCACTGTCCACTGGTTTTTGTATCTGTTTACCCATGTATTTTCTGCTAGCGCCGAATTACTTTGTTTTGTATAATACCAAAGAGCATGCAAGGCCCCTTTGTGATGTCAGGGGCGACAGATTAGACCCTTTATACCATCATTGTTCTATAACCTTACTTTGTTTTCAATTTATCTTTATTATAGGTTTTCTTTAATACAAAAAAGTTTTAACATTTGTGAGCTACCATCTTTGAATACTGGGCATCTTCCTTTCGTTTGGTGGTTTGCCATAAGAAGATCCGGTCTTGCAGTGCCAACAGTCTTTAATACATATACAGCTTTATTGACCCTCTGGGCGTACGCTCATTAGGGTTCAATACATTTGGTAAGCCTCTGCTTTATTGGTGGCGGGTTCATCACTTGTGTTTATCCTTTATGATTCCCCTCCATATTTTCCCAATTTACATTTCATAGATATTCTTCCATTCATTTTAAATGCCTGAATTTATCCAATTTTTGCCATATTACTGTAATTTGGCTGTTAATATATCCTTCTTCTCTTATTTGTTTTTCCATATTTCATTCATTTCACATATCCAGTCTTCGATATTTGGGCTCTTATTTTCTCTCCATTTACGTGTTATTATTGTTTTAGCTGCAGATAACATATGGTGAAAAATATCTTTCTTAGTCCCTGTACACATGAGGAGACATGTCTGATGAGACAGGTCCGACGGACCGTTTTCATCAGACATGTCTCCAGGGATATTTTGGCCTGATGTGTGTACACACCATCAGACCAAAATCCCTGCGGACAGAGAACACGCTGACGTAGAAGACACTTTTGTGCTCAAACAAGGAAGTTCAATGCTTCCTCGCATGCGTCGAATCAATTTGACGCATGCGCGGGATTTCGGTCCGATGGTTGAGCGTACTAACCATCGGACATGTCCGACGGACAGGTTTCCAGCAGACAAGTTTCTAAGCATGCTTAGAAGCTTTTGTCCGCTGGAAACCTGTCCGCTAGGCCGTACACACGATCGAACATGTCCGCGGAAACTGGTCTGCGGACCAGTTTCAGCGGACATGTCTCCTTGTGTGTACACGGCCTAAATGTTCTTTATTGATTCTGGCATCAAAGATAATAGCGAGGTGTCCAAATTTAGACTACTCTCCATTCCCGTTACCTTCTGATATATTTCATAGACCATTTTCCAAAAATGTCTCACCATAGGACAATAATACCATATGTGTTCCACCGTCCCCCTTTCAGTGTTTCATCTCCAACACCTTTCTGTTTAATCATTATTTATTTTATTTAATGTTATGGGGCTCCAATACCATTGCATTGCTATTTTATAATTCCGTTCTTGATATTTACTCGCTATAGATGTTTTACAAATTATTTTAAATATTTTTTCCCATTCAATCTCTGCTATTAATCTTCCTAATCCTTTTTCCCATCTTTTCATTTCTGTTAGCTCTCTAGGGGGACCTGAAGGAAGTAATAATTTGTATATCCTGGATTGAACAGTGGTACAGAAGTTTTTTGGCGCCATATCAATAAAGCAGTACAATAGCTGTAATAATAATGCTAGACTTTGTATCTACACCAAGGACCCATAACCTTATGACCACCCATCATAACCCATCAAGGCATGGACTCCAGTAGACCTCTGAAGATATGCTGTAGTATTTGACACTGAGCCTTCAGTAGCAGATCCTTTGAGTCTTGTAAATTGAGAGGTACGACCTTCATGGATCGAACTTGTTTTTCTAGCACAAATGTGTAGTGATATAGTAGTGGGATAATGATAATTATTTAGTTCTTACTATAATGTGAGTTATTTCCAGCAGCAAGCTGATTCTTCCAGAGAGATGCATTTATTGAAACTTCAGACAGAACAAAGTCCATAGGATACTTGCGACAGATGACAAAGTCCACCAGAAAAAATATAATAGGTGACAGGCTATTTGTGCAGCATTCGCCTTCAGAGAACCCAGTTCCTTCTGTCACCTTCATGGAGAATGAAAAGACTAACTGCCAGCTTGAATCGTCCACCTAAAATACTAGTGTGACACTGGAGGGGTTTCTGCTAGATCAACCCAAATTTTTTTTTGATCTTATTGTTAATCAATGTGAAAAGACTCTACTAATTACTTCTTCTATGGTCCTTTATCATCCTTAAGTATGTAAACAATGTACCCTTTGAAATGTTCAATTAGATTAACAGGCCATACCTAGGTAGACTTGCATAAGATCAACACATCAAAGTTCATCAGCTGTCCCTTTGATATGTTAAAATTGAATTTGCAACTCAACCATTATCAACTGAATATGCCTTGCCAATATGTCAATATTGTACTGTATGGGTACATATATATAATAATATAATATCCTACATAAATCGGCCAACATATTTCAACAATATGGAGATCGGATTGAAATCCGGAGAAAGTGGAGGCTAAATCAGCACCTCAAACTTGTTGTGTTCCTAAAACCATTCTTGAATTGATCAGCTAGGCCACCTAATTTTTATTGCTCCTGTGGTCCAGTTCAAAGGCTCAAGTGCTGCCCATGACCCTGTGTCCTGGAAATTTTAAACTTCTCCTATAAGCAAATAATTTCTTTGCACTTAAAAGCACAAATACAGCTCTTTTGTATAATGCCGGGAAAAGTGCGCTTGCATATCTTCAAGTAACACATACACAGATGCTGGTATCACGATGAGCTTAGCAGATTCCTCTATAGAATGGGCAGCTCCGTTTATTTATACTGTCACCATGAATAATAAAGGAAGGTGGTGGCTTCAGAATCAGCCAATCAGACACTTGTATTCTTTCAAAAGAACCAATCACACATATGTATATATTCAAATAGAATTCCAGTAGTGATGTGTGTAGATGGTCGTGTGCATAGTGTCTCACAATTTGAAAGCTAGTTACATGGCTCTGAACATGAACGTGTGCACACCATCCCACTACTACCAATGATGCAAGCCGTACTCTATCATGGCTCAGTGGGCCATCATTTTGCTACGGTTCCCATGTTCGCAGATCTGTTAATTCAATCGCCATGAAGTGGCCAATCTCTTGGTGAGGCATGAATGAACATCCCTAAAAGATCAAGCAGATCTGCCGTGTCCATGGGAAGGTTTCCGCAGCCAATGGTCTTCCACCAACGTCTGTATGTGCGAATACGCTCACATGAGCGTATAACAGCAGAACCGACACTGGGCGACATCTGACAACATACATGGTTTTCCTTCCTTGGACCACTTTTGCCAGGTCTCGACCACTGCAGACCAGGAATACGCCCCAAGAGAGCTAGAGTTTTGGAGTTGCTCTCCCCCAAATGTCTAACCACTACAATTTTGTCCTTGTTAAAGATTCTCAGACCTTTACATTTGTCCATTTTTTCTACTTTCAACTTCAGAGACAACATTGCTATCTAATATATCCCACCCACTTTTAGGTGCCATTGTAAGGGGATAATTATTATCTTATTCCCTTTACCTCTCAGTGGTCATAATGTTAAGGCTGATCAGAATATATCTTTATCTGAAAGAGCTGGTCACAACATTTTTAAAATCATTGCTTATATGGAAGGTGAGGCTTTTACATCAACCTACCTATATTTATCCCTGATGTTTTTTAACACATTAACTCCACACCCCAAGGCATACATTTCTGCCCCTGGGAAATCTCATAATGAATAAATATCATAATTTTTTCCATTAAGAAAACACACTCGCTCGTTTAAGAATAGAATGCTACACATCGTAAGTGCCTCCAAAAAATATGAATAGAATCATTTTAATTGCGCATTGCTCTAAGCCAGGTTTTAAAATGTGTTCATTTAACACACTCAACTGTTCACGCTCAGCATGAACTGTTGAGTGTGTTAAATGGACCTGTATAAATAAACCTGGCGTAGAGCAAGGTGCAATTAAAACAATTCTATGGGTATTTCAATATTTTATGCAAATGCAAAGGACTATTTAATTTCTGTGGATGTTCCAAACTGAATGCGAGCCAGATCAGATCAATTCTCTTTGAATTCAGGAGAACTGATGCTGTGTTCTACTTATCAAATAACTTAAACTCCTTCCTGCCGGGCGTACGCAGATGTGCGGCCTCGGGTTTAGGGGGTTATACGGGATGATACTCGCAGCTGCATTTTTTAGAGCAGGAAGTTGGCTCTTCAGGGATAACAACCGATGCGCCAAAAAGCTGCTTGGCTGTTATTCCAGAGGAGCGGGGAGGGGAAGTCCCCCCTCCCGCAGTTTACCGCCACTCTTACCAGGCCTCCCGTCCCGCCTGTGATCCAGCACTTCCGCCGGCTAGAGAGAGACTAGCACAAAGTCGAAAATGGCTTAGTTCCAGTCTTCTCTTTGTAAACATGGAAGCAGCATCACAACATCACTTCCAGTTTACCTGGCTACCAATGGCGCAGTTTTTTTAAAAAGTGACAGTATTCAGAATCGCCATTTTTGGCGATCTAAATACTTTGAAGTGCAAATGAGGGATTGGGCTGGGCTGGTTTGGGAAACACAGACGAGCCCCCCAAGCGGCGCTCGTCTGTGTTTCTCGGGCTTACGGTTACTACTGGTTCGCTGCATAAACTATTCAATGGTGTGACCGTCTGCTTCTTATAGGCAACACTGTTAACATTCTTTGATTGACTCTATGGCCTTGGATGACCAAAGAAACGCTGTGACACCACTTCCCGGCCCAGCTGGAAAAAAAAATTTAAGCGAATGATCAAAAATAAATGTTTTTTGATCTTTTGTTTTTAAAAGTAAAGAACAGATTTGGTGGGGTCTCTTTGACTTCAGATCTCTTCATATAGAGGACCTGCCAACCTTATTTCTATTACAAGGGATGTAAGCTAACCCCCTCGGGAAAGAGCTTCCCAGAGGAGGTTCATTTTAGTGGGGAGGAGCCGAGACAGCCATTGTGGGGGCCCCAGAACAGCAGGATTGGGGCCCCTGTGCAAAAGGAACTGCATAGTGGAGGTAAGTATAATATCCCATGAGTAAGTCACTTGTTCGTGACGCAACGCGTAGGGAGGAGCCATACGTACGGAACCAACGGAGGTCTCATACGATACTCAGCAAATACTGAGCGGCTTTTTTTCTTTAGGGGAATCCGTGAGTGTGACATATCACGTATTTGGTATACAGTTTACCATACAATATTACACCATGGTATGTTTTCTCTTTTTGTTATATGTTCTGCGGACCATGTGAGGATCAATTTCATCTGTATGAATTAGGAGCTTTGATACAACTGAAGATTGTGTACTTACAGTTGCTGTACCTATTTTTTGGAATTTCAGTTTGGAATCACGGTGTATAGATATTGGATTTATATTTATATTTGGACTTTTTTTCCGCACATATCATTGTTTTATGGGACACACATATTTTTCACCTTAGGTGTGAATTTACCCACAGCTGGATTCACTGAGCAATTCACATTCTCTGTTTGTCAGTTATTTGTTAACCCTATATGGTGTTGTTCACTGCACGGTTCACATATATTAGTTGTAAATTGTAGCGCATCTTTAATTTGTCTCATATATATTTTGGTTTTGTGCACCGTCACCGGATGCAGCTTGTTACATTTGGTTATTAATATTTTGTGTGTAATTATTTATTTAGTAGCGCTGTATTTTATTTTATTTAAGTATAATTTTGTTTTTAATCAAACCTATAAAACCCCTTTAATTGAGACAAGTATACACTATAGAGGGGTATGCTTTTTAAATTTTTCAATACTTTTTACATGTCCCCAGGTCAGTGCCCAGTCCCTCTTACCATTTGTTTGAAGTCCCTTGCTTATATGCCTAGAAAATTACCATTATTGTTTCTCAACATTTGAATTCTGCATCCAAGTATTGCTCATGTTTTTGAACCCCCCTACAACTGAACCAGCTTATGTAGTATTTATGCAGCTTCGCTTTTTCATGTGACTTTTATTGTCTTACAAAGTATTATAGGGATGGACAGCGGATGGTTTGAACTGAAGATAATAACAAAGGAGTCCCTGGTGTATAATTTGTCAGCTTTAGACAGTTGATCCAAATTGCAAAACCTCTTTGATGTGAACTCTTACTGGCCTGGAGTCACTTTACTAATATTTTGCATGCATCTAAGGCTGCTGGGTGAAGGAGGTCCAAATATCAAATAAATCCCTAGCGTATAATTATCTTTTTTCTTGGTTATTCTACCACTGTATATTGTAGGAAAACAGCTTGGTGTGAAAATGTATTTCTGTTTAAAATGTATCTAAAGCAGGGCTGGACAACCCCAAAAAGTTTCGCCCTGCCCAAATGCTTCCCACATCCTGCGCGTCGCCGCTCCCACCGTATCCCGGGCTCCGCTTGCCCATCTTCAGGCCCAAAACCGGCATAGTGGGTGGCGCCAGCTAGAGGGAAAGGAGGAGAGCCGCCACACATCCTCCCCTTCTGGTTGTTGACCCGGAAGTGATGTCACTTTCATCTTGCTAACC